>CM050999.1:10827964-10832964 GCA_027704905.1 Muraenolepis orangiensis
GTTTGTGAAACAACAACTGGACAGACTGCTGAGGAGCTACAGGAACCGTCATCCAACAAGATGTTAGTCATTTGTTATTGAATTAGGATTAGCAGTAGCTCTGTAACAAAGACTACTTGTAAACTACAACTACTACTTGTAAACTCTGTCAGACTGCCATAGGGCTACCTCACTCCTAACACGTGGTTAAATATTTATTAGCGAATTTGTGAATATCCAGAGTTAATGTTGGCCCACAGAACCAGAACCAGAACCAGAACCAGAACCGGAACAAGGCGGTTCGAGTGGAGGCGAAGTCTGAGAAAAGCCAGTCATCCCTGAGCTATGCCTTTCTCCACCAAAGCACTTTTTAAAAGCTCCGCATGGGGGGGGGGGGGGGGGGGGTGGGTAGAAACACTAAAATAACAGTCCTCTGAAAGCCTGTGCAGCTCAGAGCCCCTGTCCCCGGGGAACCCGGCGAATCACCGCCGCGCTCCTTTAGGATAGCCAAGCCCCCCCCCCCCCCCACCACCCCCCCGGTAGCCCGGCACACAACCACGCCTTTGTGGAACCGCTATCTTCCGTGAATAGGGATATTCATCCACGCATCCTTTAGTCTGGGCCAGGCCAGGAGAAGAAGAAGAAGACCGCCGGACGAATAGGCAATGGGATCAGGGCTCCTGGTGGAAGAGACGCACTGTAAACGGACACTCGTTTGAATGTGATTATATACACTGCGTTTTGCTCTGATTGCACACTGTGTGAGGTGTCTCTTTAAAAGGTGAAGCGGTCCGTGTCAATGGTTCCATTAAGTCTACAACGGGGGAAAGAGCTGTAAAGGTTACAGAGGAGCGTATATATCTGATCCTTTATCTCACAGAAACAAAACCCCGCGTCCCCCCCCCCCGCCGCCCCCCCCCCCCCCCCCCCGTCCCTCGCTAAAGGGAAAGACACGCAGCTGTTTGCTTTGTCAGATCTTAACCTGACATTTTCCTTGAGGGGAAACACGTTGTGATTAGCTGTAGCAACAACGCTAACAATTTATTAGGGCTAAGTACCCGTGGGCTATGACTGACTGAGGAATGTCCAGCACACACGGCCTTTCTTGTAAACTCCTCTGACGAAAGCCAGTAAAAAATAAAAACCCAAGGCGAACCTGAGTCTCTGAGCGCATTCCCCGGAATAAATGAGCAACTGTCGTGTCTTGGTGTGTGTGTGGAGTGGATGTGCCTTTACTTGCATTTTCCACAGTCGTGTTCAGTTCATCCCCAGACAAGCTTAGGGTTAGAGATTAACGACATTAGACCTGCTGAGGAAACAGACTCACGCATCCTTTATCTCCTAGAAACAGCTCAGCTCAGTGCTTCCTAAACCAAAACCAGTTCGCCACGAAACACGAGAACAACAACATTCACTCACCACCACCACCACGGCGGAGAGACGCCGCGGTGAAGAGACCAACAAAATCAAACAACCCCCCCCCCCCCCCGTTCTTAATAAACACAGGAAAAATACAGCAAATTGGAAGAAAGATGCCAAAAACGTGGCATTTTTTGCATTTTTGAACACCGTTCCAAAAGATTCCGTTCTTCTTCTCCTCGGAGGGAGTTACAATACAATTGGATTAACATGTCCCGTCTGTACTTTGGCCTGCGGCTGTATATATAAACGGCGGTATCTCCCCGACGGGTATACAGCGGGGAGATTAGCGGGGGGGGGAGACTACCCGGCGTACAGACATCTCGGTGTCGTTCCGAAGGGAAGGGAACCGGGGGGGGGGTGGATGGGGTGGGGGGTGGATGGGGTGGGTGGGGAGAGGGGAGAGGGGGGAGAGCCCACCAAGCCACCTTCCACCACAGATGCAACAATGCAGCACAACTTAATCCCCCGCAGCGCCACTGCTGCTGGAGCCCGGCCTCAAAAGAACCCACCAAACCGAGACACCACCACCACCACCGCCACCACCGCCACCACCACCGCCACCACCACCACAGCCGCCGCTGTGTGTGGATTCCTATTGGAGGGAGGGAGGGAGGGTGGTGGGGGGGGGGGGGGATGGATTTGGAGGGCACTTGGGGCAAGTGGGGATCTTGAAGCGTCTTGGGCTTGCAGCCCAAAAACCCAAACCCAAGGCGTTGGCGTTGAAAAGAAAAGTGTCTTGTGTTTTTTTTCCCGCATGCCAGTGTCACAGTAATAATGTGGAGGTGGGGGGGGGGGGGGGGGGAGTTGGAGGATTGGGGTACTGCCCACCCCCCCCGCCCGCGGTGGGTGGTCGTCCGTCCGTCCGTCCGTCCCCCTAACCCTGGAGTAATCCCGTACCGGGTGTATTGTATTGTAGCGTATCGCGGGGCACCGGGCGGCTATAGGGAGCCTGTGTGTGTGTGTGTGTGTGTGTGTGTGTGTGTGTGTGTGTGTGTGTGTGTGTGTGTGTGTGTGTGTGTGTGTGTGTGTGTGTGTGTGTGTGTGTGTGAATGCTCTCTCTCTCTCTCTCTCACACATCCGTCCGTCATCAGAGTCACAGAGCACACAGTCACGTTGCCTCATTTCCTGCGGTGCTCCGAGCGGAGGACCTGGTGTTGGGGGGGGGGGGGGGGGGGGGTTCAGGGTAGGGTTTCGGCCGTATCCTGGTTTTATCTTTAGCTCGCACACGGAGTGTGGATACAGGTCAATAGGACGCGGAAAGTTGTTTACACTGTCGGAATACTAAACGGGGGAGGGAGGGGGGGGGGAGCTGAGGACGTTCTTCCGCCTGGGGGGTGGGGGGCGGCGGAGTAGCTGCGGCGGTTGTTTCCGTGTGCGCGAGGACAAGCTAGTTCGCACACGAACATTAATCGTGGCCTTCCCTCCCCCCCCCTGTGTGTCACCGGCGCCGCGAGATTAGAAAAATAGCTAAAATCGTCCCCCAGCAGGGCACACACACACACACACACACACACACGACACTTAATCACCAGGCAGGGCACCACCGCTGCACTCTCGCACGTTTTAGCGGAGCGCATCGTTTGCTTCCCCCCCCCCTGACAAGGTGAGCAAAGCGCGGCCAGGAAACGCCGTATCCACCGGGAGAGTTTTCCCAGCGCCTGGCCCCTACACGGCGGCGCGCACTTCACACACCTCCGGCGAGACCGCCTGAGCCGGGGCGAGGCGAAGCGAGGCTTTCCCGATAATTGGCCGGTTGATCGTGGCCCTAGGAGGATGCACGGCGTGCAGCGTGCAGCTGCAAGGCCGAAGCGGCCGCGCTGTTCATCGCTTATTACGTGCGCCCTTACGCTGCTGTATAGTTCCGTTAAAGCGGCGCTGAGACCTCGGGTTCCGAAGGACGTTAGGGCGTGACCACGGCACTATAACGCTCTAATGCCGAGCATGTTACTACCTTATATACCCTCACTGTGTCTTGCGCACGCAAACGCACTTGCCCCAACAGGTATAAGGAAATGAGAGGACAAGGATCACGGGAAACACCATACAATTGTGTGCAAAACAGTTCTAGCTTTCGTGTCCCTCTTGTTTCTCAGATTCCAATTCAGATTCAAGTTTAGTGTCACAAGTAAAAAAAGGACTGAGTGACATTCTGATGTGCAAACACAATATATAATATGTAATAATATAATATACTTTATATAACATCTTTTTTTATACCTGTTTTTATATCTAGTAGACTGTTTTTACATCCTATTTAACCACTGTACATTGTTTATTACTATGCACTTTCCGGTTACATTTGCACTCTGGTTAGATGCCAACTTATTTTCGCTGTACAGTACTTTTACTAATAATATATTCCTTATGGCTTTAGTCACAGGAGCCGTCGACTAAAACACTCTAATGTAAAGGACACATACAGGTACCCACATGCCCAGGTATCCGCCATACTCCGCCAGGCAGTAACACCACCAAGATATCTAACTAAAGGTGGAGCGAAACTGGACCAATGTGGTTACCTCCGTCATCAAAGACGGGGTATGGGCTCCACTGAGCTCCTCTAGTCATCCTCTTGTTATTAGCCATTTTTAGCTGAGCTCTTGAGGGAGTTGGTTAGGAGGGATGGCTGGGTGGTGGTGGAGGAAGGGGGAGGCTTTAGAAAACAGTACACTCCGCTCCAACCCATCATTATGAGCAATGAAACACATATTAACCTCAGGGTGGATGTAAACACACGTGCACACACACACACACACACACACACACAGAAACATTTACATACACTAGTACACAAACATGCACACACACAAGAACCCACATATACATACACACACACACACACACACTTTCTCTCTCTCTCTCTCTCTCTCTCTCTCTCTCTCTCTCTCTCTCTCTCTTACACAGACACACCCTCAGTTTCCTTTTCTCCATTATGCTGCACTCATCACTTTTAAATGGAGCATGTTCCTACATCGCTTCACACACACACACGCACACACACACAATCACTGCTCTCCTAGCGCTGTGGCGGCTAACCACTTTGCACCGCGCGAGAGCTACGTGCCGCGGCTAGCAGCAGTGAAGCCCAACATAAGGAGAAGTCACCTGTACACACACAAACAGATTGTCAGCGTTATTTAGACATTTTCTGAATGCTAGCACACATACATACTACACATGACACACGTAGGAGTAGTGTGACAACAACCACAGCTTACGCTGAAGACCTGGAGAGACACACTTCTTAGGTTAGGTTCCCTGGGTATCATTCTAGGAACACGGCAAACACATTAAAATGTTGACTTTTCCCGCTTGTGAGAGGCGATAATAAGGAGGGCTGGGAAATATCGGAGTACTGCCTCAGAGCGCCGCTTTAGCCCGGGCTAGCAGCTCCCCGGCGTCCAAGAAATAACACAAGAGGGAAAAAAATAAAAAAGGGGAGATACAGAAATATTTCATGGACTGTCTCCAACTGATACTGAACAGGAAGTGAGAGCTATCTTTCTCTCGGGCCGTTATTAACCGACCGCGGCTCGCAGCTCACAGCTCGCAGCCCGGCGGACATCTCGGTAGTTGATGGCTCGGGGGGGGGGGGGGAA
>CM050999.1:10835464-10857964 GCA_027704905.1 Muraenolepis orangiensis
ACACCTCCGCCGCCGCCTCCTAACATCGGTACGAACCCGCCGGTAGTGTTGGGACGCGCGGGTGTCGCCTCTCCCATAGCCTATGCACCCTCACCCTCCCTCACCCCCTCCTCGCACCCTCTCCCGGGTCTCCAGAACTTTACGGACTCCTCGGAGGTCCTCGGAGCGGATGCTCAACAATACGGAGCCCAGACACAGACACGGGAACACCGCGGCGCATACCGGAGCACAACGCTCGATCAGATCAATCACATAAATAATACACAACACACACACACACACACACGCGCGCACAACCTGATCGCGTCTATGACGTCACCCCGGGATGTCCGTTAGAGCCGTTGGGTTCTTCTGATACCGCTCCGGACCTCCGACCCCGCCGCTCCGGTCAAATGGGATCAATTCGGGTTTCGGGTTCGTTTTAAAACCACATCACGGAGAACTTGTCAGCAGCGGCGGCGGCGGCGCACATCTCTTGGATCACAACACGGGTCCGGTTCCCCCAGAACACCACGGAACCGAACCGAGCCGAACCGAGCCGAACCGGACCAAACCGCGATCATCTATCTGCACAGGAGGAGGTCCTCCTCCAGGAGATACATCCACCTAACTTTAGTACTCGAGAGGGATGGGGTTGTGGGGGGGGGGGGGGAATTAATCACTCCTTCTCTCCCCCTTTCTCTCTCCCTCTTTCTCCCTCTCTCTCTGTGTCTCTCTCTCCGTCTCTCCCGGAGATAAACGCACTACTACACAAAGCGACCTCGGGCTGCTGCTGCTGCTTCTGCTGCCGCTGCTGCTGCCTCTCTTCTTCCTCCTCCTCTGGTGGTGGTGGTGGTGGTGGTGGCGGTGGTGGTGGAGGGGGAGAAGGGGAGGAGAGGAGGAGGAGGGGGGGGGGAGGAGGAGGAGGAGAAACTACAACACTCTCATTGTGCGAACATTCCTCTTCCACACGACGTGAGGCGACTGAGAGTAGTAGGACGGACAAGTAGTAGGGGGTCCGAGCGCACCCCCTGGTGGCGAGGGTGTGAATTAACCGAAACCCTGTGAGGAGAGTATATATATATATATATATAATACATATATATATATATATATATATATATATATATATATATATATATATTATATTATATTATATTATATTACGTATATTATATATATATAAACCCTGTGAGGAGAGTATATATATATATATATATATATAATACATATATATATATATTATATTATATTATATTATATATTATATATATATATATAAACCCTGTGAGGAGAGTATATATATATATAATATATATATATATATTATATATATATATATATATATATATATATATAATACATATATATATATATATATTATATTATATCTATTTATATCTATGTATTTATTTATTTATTATTATTTTTATTTTATATGTATATATAGGATCAGAAAATCGATTCCAATTTCGTTAGGCATAGGTTCAACCACTTTGGTATACGGCATCCACATCTCATGTTTTTTTCTGTCGTCGTCTGGACATTGTGTTCTGGCTGGCTGGCTGTATTTCTTCTGCGGGGGGGGGGGGGGGGGGGCACGGGGATATGTTGTATTTAAATGTGTTCCATTTAATCTGTAGGGTTCCTTTTAATTGCCTTTTAAAGTCCATTTGCCCAACAAGGTCTATAGAGAGAAAAGCCCTGTGTCAGCTGTTGTGTTCGGCTGGCGTGAGTCGCCGTGATGAATTAAAGGGGTACTCTGCGTGGATCTGGCTTGATGTCCTTCTCTCTCCTCCATGGATAACATAGGGTTAGGGGCATAAGCTTCTCTATCTCTATCTATCTATTAGAGATATAGTGTCTAAACAACCTTATCTCTATCTATCTATTAGAGATATAGCGTTTAAACAACCTTATCTCTATCTATCTATTAAAGATATTGTGTTGAAACAACCTTATCTCTGTCTATGTATTAGAGATATAGTGTTAAAACAACCTTATCTCTATCTATCTATTAAAGATATAGTGTTGAAACAACCTTATCTCTGTCTATGTATTAGAGATATAGTGTTAAAACAACCTTATCTCTATCTATCTATTAAAGATATAGTGTTGAAACAACCTTATCGCTGTCTATCTATTAGAGATATAGTGTTTAAACAACCTTATCTCTATCTATCTATTAGATATATAGTGTTTGAACAACCTTATCTCCTTCTATATATTAGAGATATAGAGTTACAAAAATCGTATCTCCTATATATTAGAGATATAGAGTTACAGAAATCTTATTTCCTTCTATATATTAGAGATATAGTAAACCAACCTTATCTCTATCTATTAGATGTATAGTGCTAAAGCAACCTTATCTCTATCTATCTATCTATCTATAAGATAAATAGTGTTTAAACAACCTTATCTCTATCTATTAGAAATATAGTGCTGAAGCAACCCTATCTCTATCTATCAATTACAGATATAGTGTTTGAACAACCTTATCTCTATCTATATTTTCGAGATATAGTGTTAAAACAACCTTATCGCTATCTATCTATTAGATAGATAGTGTTAAAACAACCTTATCTCTATCTATATATTATATACATAGTATCAAAGCAACCTTATCTCTATCTACTAGAGATATAGTGTTAAAACCACTTTATTTCTATCTATTATAAATATAGTTGTGGAGTGTGTGTGGTTGGTGGCTGCACACCTGTGGGACCACCACACACACTGGAGGAAGAGCTCTAGCGTGTCCCATCTTCTCCGTTCACCCTGAAGTACAGGCAGTGCAGGTACGTCATGGACTTACCATGGATGATGGTGAGGGCCAGGATGCCCCCTGTGCTGGTCCCCGATACCCAGTCAAAGAGCTCCGTGGTGGGCCGGATTGGATCAGATCGGATTGGCCTGGTTCTGGATCAGAACCAGGCCCTTGATACCCCCTCAGGTTCAGACACAGCAGCCTGGCAGCCTTCCTCCTCTGGGTTTTCCTGCCGGCATGGACAGCCACTGGTGGGGCCCAGCAGAGGACGGTGGGTGGTGGTAGCGCAGCAACAGCTAGGAGCAACCGCCTGCGGCTAGCCACTCCTGGATCCAGCCTGCAACAGCCCAGGTCCTGCGGCAGCTCCACCAGCCAGCCCAGCAGCCCAAGGCCCCATGCTCCAGGTAGGAGGTGGGGGGGGGGGTGGGGGGGGGGGGAGAGATGCCTCGTCGCTCTGGTGGAGGGTAGCCTTACCGGGGGCTGTTGTTGGGCCCTTGAAGGAGCTACCACCGTGGCCTAGCTGTCCAGTCTCCCAGACAACCGCCAGCCCGGGGACACCTCCTCCAACCAAGACGGCAGCCCAGGCCTCCTGTCTCCAATACTCAGCAGGGGGAGGGAGGGTGGGTTGGCAGGTCACAATGGGGAGGTGTGTGGGTGGGGTTTTAAAACCTGGTGAGTCCAGTGCTTTTGTAAACCGTGGAGTGTCCGGTTCAAGATTTTATTCTATCTTTAAGAGATATAGTGTTAAAACAACTTTATCTCTACCTGCATTAGAGATAGTGTTGGAACAGCCTTATCTCTATCCATTAGGGATACAGTGTGTAAAACAACTTATCTTTTTATTATAGATAGTGTTAAAACAACCTGATCTCAATCTTATACATTAGAGATTGTAGCAGACGACACTCCCATTAAAATGGTTACTTGAGGGCTCCTCCCGAAGACAAGGAGACAGGTTGATGAGGAATCAGGTTTATTGCAGGAGTTTGAATGATGGTGAACAGCGCAGACGGTACATGCTAGAGCTCTTCCTCCAGTGTGTGTGTGTGTGTGTGTGGTGGAGGCTGTTTTAACCTGTGGGCCTTGATTAACAAGGACCCACAGCTGTGCAACTCAGGCCAGGTGAGGCTGCTTCAACCAGCCAACAAACACACACACTCAAGATTCAAGATTCAAGATAACTTTATTTATCCCGAGGGAAATGAAGGAAAGATAGATAGAGAGAGATCCAGAGAGACTCCAGAGAGATAGCGTTAAAACAACCTTATCTCTTTATGTATTAGAGATGGTGTTAAAACTACCTTATCTTTACGCCTCACTGTAGATAGTGTTATTATACTGCAATTATGTACGTTTGTATTTTTTTTTTAACCTGTATATTTGGAGCATATCTTTGGAGCTGGCAATACCACTATACCTTTTATGTATATGACAAATAAACCGAATGTGATTCATATTCACTTTTGAATACCAGCATATCTCTAATGTTTGCATATGTGTTGAATAAAAAGATAACAACGGATGCCTGAAAACCATGCTAGAATGTGCTAATTTATATATATATATATATATATATTTAAACAAAAGTCTTGCTTGTAATGAACTACAACAGATTGGCTGTCTTCCTGCTATGATCAATGGGCATTTCCCCCCGGTTTCTAAAGCTCTGCAAAACATGGAAAATATAACTCTCAGTGAGACAATATCCGGGAATAGGATGTAACCTAATTCTGCAAAGACCCCCGCAGGGATGCAGAAAACACAGCATGCATATTGATTCATAATGCTGCTATGGAGGAATAGGACACCACATCCAATATAAACCGGTTACTACCTCAACTCGCCTCGTCGCAGAGCATTCTTAAAGTATAATTGCAAAACGGAAACTTTACTGTTTTCCTCCAGCAACGAAACGGCAGAACTAGCGATGCGTAAATAGAGACGCGTCTTGCCCAGCAGGGGGCGCCAGACGATAATGATGGACCCTATGTGACAGTGGCCACATGGGCCCTAGTCAAGTCATGATGGGCCCCTGTGTTGAAGGAGGTGGTTCTAGTGACTCTAACCACCTTTAACTAGTTATAGTGTTTAAACCTGCTCAGAACCGCCTTTAACCAGTTATAGTGTTTTAACCTCCTCGGAACCGCCTTTAACCAGTTCTAATGTTTTAACCTGCTGGGAACTGCCTTTAACCAGTTGTAGTGTTTTAACCTACTAAGTAGTTCCACTGGGCGAATGAGATCATACACCTCAAGGGGTTAATCAAAATAAAGTATTTCCAACATTACTGCGGCTCTAATGTACACCATTACCATAATACAATAATGTAGCCTATATCTAGTCATTTAGCAGATGCTTTTATTCAAAGTGACTTTGGCAGTGGTGAATTTAAGATAAACGATCTGACATCAATCTGCTAAGTGACTGAGATATAGGCTACATGATTGTATTATAAAAGGTCAGGGCATCTTGCTGTAGGATATACTGGGATCCTACTAACCATAGGATATACTGGGATACACCCTAACCCCTTCAGACTAAAGCTGGATCAAGCTTCACTCTATGTATGGTATTTAAGTCATTTCTATTGTTCACAGAGTGACGCTTCAACATGAAACAGGATGCACATACTGATTTATTAATGTCCACAGTTGAAGTCTACTATTAATACAGGAATATAACAATAAGAGGTGTCATCCTGTGGCGTGTCCCAGACATACTGCAGCCGACCACGTTACCGACACAAACACACACACACACACACACACACACACACACACACACACACACACACACACACACACACACACACACACACACACACACACACACACACACACACACACACACACACACACACACACACACATCTCCTTCGTCATAATGCTTCACAAAATCAACATCGTCATCATCATCATCATCATCAAACATCAATGTTAGTAGGGAGAGAAAATGTCCTTGTTTCTTTTTCTTTCTTTTTTCTTCTTCTTCTTCTTCTTCTTCTTGAAATCCTTCCTTTTATACACTTATCCACTGCTAATAAACACAATAAATTAATAAATTAACACACACACACACGCGCGCAAAGCTACGGAAGCCTCACAGTATGGAGCGACAACAACAGTGGTTTGAACACAAGAGATCTGTACGGGAGTTTAAGGGCCTCACACAGCAGAGAGAAACACACAACACGGGCACAGTCTAACACCACAACACGTACAGCACCACAGCTCTTCTACACAATAAATTACACATCCACCGCTTTCCATTTCCTTGGTCTTCCTTGACATCAACGAGAGAGAGAGAGAGAGAGAGAGAGAGAGAGAGAGAGAGAGAGAGAGAGAGAGAGAGAGAGAGAGAGAGAGAGAGAGAGAGAGAGAGAGAGAGAGAGAGAGAGAGAGAGAGAGAGAGAGAGAGTCACAGGCAGATCTTTCTCTCTGGACTCTAGTTTCTTGTGTTTTCTGTAATTCTCACAGTTTGCCAGTGCAATCCTAGCCCCCCCCCCCCTACCTACTCTACCCGCCCCCTCAACATGAAAGAATGCATCATAAAAATTCATAAAAACTAATAAAAATCCAATCCAGGCTTTTTGTTTAATTTAGCTTGACCACCCCCCCCCCTCCCCCGCCCTCCCCGGTCGATATCAAAAAACACCTGCGTATGCTATATTAGTAAAAATAACGATAAAAAGAATACAAAAAGCAGTAAAAATGGTAGAAAAACACCAAGATAGTGAATCTTAATGCAACCATCGATGATAAGGAGCGCACACACACACAGGGGGGGGGATGTCTGTCTTTGTTAAAAGTGGTTCCTGCCCACAATGAAATCCTGCATTTAGTCTGGACCCGAAATGACCGTACGAACACAACACATGACAAAACATGAAAACAAGGAGAAAATGAAAGAAAAATATATATACATATTGTATCAAACCAAAAAATCAAGACATAAGGCAATTTCAGAACATCAAGCAGTCAAGGAACAGAAAAGAGCAAAAAAAAAAATCTTTCCTTAGTGTTTTTTTTTCAACTTGGCATGTCCTTTTTGTATCAAGTGGCTGCTAAAAGGGGAAAAGGCAATCGTTTTAAAACACAAATACAGCAGAATAGTTTAGCCTCAAACACAGACTTCATCATTCATATTACCGACCTCGCTCTTACTTAAGTGCTGCACATGTGTCATGTATAAGAGCCCTACTGGTGACACACAGAGTGCACAGCAGGGGGCCTCTGGAATGGATCAGACTATCGTCCAACCGGACCCAGCCACCGTCCACTTTAGACAGACACACGCAATCCATCCTCCTCACACCTTATTTGTCATGAGTGAGCACTCGAAACGACCCTCACACACACACACAAAAACTCAAAGACTCGTGCTTTTCTTTTCTGTCCTACGTCTCTCTTGATCTCAGCCATGACTGTGTTTTAAAATGCACGTTTACGGGTGACACGCGTAAACCAACAACCGTGATAAGGGTTTTCCTGTTTATTCCGAGCTGGACAAAAAAGGGATTCAACCATTGCTTCGATTTGGATGTTAAAATAATAAGATGTGATACTTGTTTTTCTTTTTTGGCATCTTTGGACGAGGAGGAGGAGGAGGAGGAGGAGGAGGAGGAGGAGGAGGAGGAGGAGGAGGAGGAGGAGGAGGAGGATCATATGACGGGTAAAGGTTAGGAAATGGAGATTTTGAAGCATTCATCTCAAGACAATACCCGACGATGCGACATCATGGCCTTCGGTGCCATCAACAACTCGTTTGACTTCTCTCTCTCTCTGATGTCATCAGTCCAGTGATCTCGACATGTTGGTACAGCCAGCAGCTTGTCAAAACATCCTCCAAGCTCTACTGACTGCAGAGGTAAGGAGAAGGAACTTGGGGGAACTCTGGGATCGTGGAAACGTTGGAGACGCCTGAGATCGAAGCTCTGAGGTCACTATCTCTCTTCTCTCTCTCTCTCTCCCCCCCAACCGGGGCGTTTTTGGACGGTATTTTTTGCTAAATTGAATTGTTATTGTACCTGCATAGAAGGATCGGGCCCTGCCAGCCTCTCTGAGAAAGTATGTGATCGTTGCTGTTTCAATGTTTGAATCACGTTCGGTCATAAAAAAAATTAGGGCTGGCAGGAATACTTTTATAAAGTCCTACTGATAGAGGCAATAGAGGTATGGCTTAAACATCACTGTCCTCCTAATACTTAAATGACACTGCATTGTCATATGTTATGTTTTAGTCTATTTAGCTGAAATAAATCCGGAAAACAAAGACAAAGAAAGGTTGGACGGACTGTCTTAAAGAATTCATCGGTTTTCAATTGTTTTGAGTGTAATTCCCCCCGAAAGCTTATATTGGAATAAGAGAGGCACACTCCTCCTGACACTCCAGACAGCAGTGTGAACCGGGGCGTTTCCCCCCACCCCCGCTGACAGAGACGCACGGCCCAGCAGAAGCCGTCGCCTGCTGCAGAGAAAACAATCTCCTCAGTGGGTCCTGCAGCACTCAGCAGAAAACAGCAGCCAGTGAGGCAGAGAGGCAGAGAGGCAGCGAGAGAGAGAGAGAGAGAGAGAGAGAGAGAGAGAGAGAGAGAGAGAGAGAGAGAGAGAGAGAGAGAGAGAGAGAGAGAGAGAGAGAGAGAGAGCGAGAGAGAGGCAGGCAGGCAGAGAAAGGCAGAAAAAGAGTGGCAGAGACATTGACAGAGACAAAGAGAGAGAGAGACAGAGAGAGAGGAAGATATATTCTGCCCTGTTGCAGTTCTGGATGAATGCACAGTGCTGCTCCCGAGGAAAACGCTTTCATCCGACCAATGACTCCTCTCACACACAAACACAGGCACGCATGCACACACACACACACACACACACACACACACACACACACACACACACACACACACACACACACACACACACACACACACACACACACACACACACACACACACACACACACACACACACACACACACACACACACACACACACACACAAAATAGCCTGCCGCCGTTCAACGAGCCGATGGGCAGCGTGGGCGTGCTGGGTCGACGGCGCAACGCGTCTTGCTCAAGGAGCCCTCGGGAGGGATTCCAACCGCCAACTCCCCTGGGTCTCAGATCCCCCCCCCCCCTCCACTAGTACCTTACGAGTGACTGTAGCTATTGAGTTATTACGTTATTAAGGCCCAGACACACTTAAAAAACACAAAACCCTAAACTGCTGTGTTGGTATCGGTGCCCCACAGGCGACCACACGGTCAACACGCCAGTTACATTTAGGTTTTATAAAGGGGTCATCAGGGGGTCATCAGGGGTCATCAGGGGGTCATCAGGGGTCATCAGGGGGTCATCAGGAGTCTTTATTATGACCCGGAAAAAGCGGCACCGCGGTGGTCTCAGCAGTTCCAGGTTACACTTAGGAGACACACGGAGGAGACACACGGAGAGGAGACACACGGAGGAGACACACGGAGGAGACACACGGAGAGGAGACACAGGAGGAGACACAAAGGAGGAGACACAAAGGAGGAGACACACGGAGGAGACACAAAGGAGGAGACACACGGAGGAGACACAAGGAGGAGACACATGGAGGAGACACAAGGAGGAGACACATGGAGAGGAGACACACGGAGGAGACACAAAGGAGGAGACACAAAGGAGGAGACACAAAGGAGGAGACACGGGAAGGAAACATGCGGGGTATAGCGTCACCTGCAGCGAGGCAGAGAAAAGGCGGAGTGCGACACAGAAGCGTTTCGGGCGAGCGTCGGTTCAGACTCCGCCGGTTCAAGACAAGAAGCAGCGTTTCAAAAGTTCTCTGGAGGAGGAAATATACGTGTTCATATATGTGTTCATATATGTGTTCATATATGTGTTCATATATGTGTGTTCCGCACGCAAAGTATCAGCGAGAGGCCCTGAGAGGCGGGCGGGCAGGGGAGAGAGAGGGAGCGGTCGGTCAGTCGACGGACGGACGGTCGCTCGGTCGACGCTAAGGCTTCTTTCTCCTTGTCCTTCTCGCGTTTTGCCCCCCCCCCCCCCCCCCCGACTGTACTTTCGTACACCCCCGAGGTGTACGAAATGTTATGGCTTTTTAAGTCCCCCTGATGTCACACCCCTCCGGGATGTGTTCCTCTCACACCGCCAGGGGAGAGGACGGACAACGGTTAAGATTTCGTTTTTTATTACCTGGAGGTTATGTTTTTCTCCCCTGTTTGTTTGTTTGTGTGTCTGTGAGCAAGATAACTCAAAAAGTCATGTACGGAATTGGACACAACTTGGTGGTTAGATGACGGGTGATGGATGGGCCATAGGGAACGTTGATTGGGGGGGGGATTTGGGTGCCGGTCTGATTCCGGATCCAGGGGGATGATGATAGTTTATGATGATGTGTGTCATCAGTGGTTCTTTTGAGCGGCTCAGGGTCAGGACTTGACGCCCTTGGCGGGCTCAGTGGACTGGCGCACGTCCGTCCACTCCTGCATGGTGTTCTGCAGGGCCTGCGTCTTCTCCTTGTCCACCTGGACGTAGTCCACCTTCTCGTCCGAGGTCACCGACGAGGTGGACGGCTGGAGGGGGGGGGGGGGGGGGGGGGGGAGAGAGAGAGAGAGAGAGAGAGAGAGGGAGAGGGAGAGGGAGAGGGAGAGGGAGAGGGAGAGAGAGAGAGAGAGAGAGAGAGAGAGAGAGAGAGAGAGGGGGAGAGAGAGAGAGAGAGATGAGATGAAGCTGTGATTCATCTCACATCATCATCAACATTCTCATTGATTTGACTTGAGGAAAGACTTTGGCTAAGAGTTCTAGCACTTTACATAAAATATAAGATTGAGAAGATAAGCACTACAGACTGAAATAAAGTAATACACTAATACATTAGATCAAAGGGATGTAACCAAGTAAAAGCTTTGATATATAGCACATAAACACACACTTTGTACACACACACTCCATCACACACACACAAACACACTCCATCACACACACACACACACACACACACACACCACACACACACACACACACACACACACACACACACACACACACCACACACACACACACACACACACACACACACACACACACACACACACCTTCCTGCAGGGGCTGGGCGAGCCCGGCTGGAAGTCCAGAGCCAGGTAGTCCACGTTGCCGCACTTCCTGGGGGCGGGGCTACCGGTACCACTGACCGCCGGGGACGTGGAGGCTGGGTTCTGCTGTTGATCACACACACACACACACACACACACACACACACACACACACACACACACACACACACACACACACACACACACACACACACACACACACACACACACACCACACACACACACACACACACACACACACACACACACACACACTGTCAACAACAACAATAATACCAAACCGCACACACATGGTCAACAACAACAATATAATAACAACACACACACACTGTCAACAACAACAATATAATAATAATAACAACACACACAATCTCAGTCTCAACAACCACAATAACAAACCCACAAACACTCACTATGATATGATTTAAAAAAACAACTAACAATAATAATAATAATAATAAAGATAATACTACTACCAAAATAATAATAGTAGTCCAGTAATGACACAACAACCAAGCAGAAGAAGAAGAAGAAACAAATAAATTGCAAAACAATTACAAAATAAAACATTAAAAACCATAAATAAAACCATAGCAGCCATTAGCAGGCCATCCATCCCGCAGGCATCAGAGCCATCCCATAATAACCATGACCCGCCCTTCCATTAAGCGGTGCTGAGGCTGTGGACCCTTCCCCTGTGTGTTCTCACCATGGCAACGTAGTTCTCCTCGCTGTCCGCCGAGTCAGTGCTGGTGATGCTCTGGGTGGAGACAGGCCGGCAGTGCTGGGACGACATGGAGCTCATGGCGGGCCTGTCGGAGAGAGAGGGACGCTGTAGTAGCTTCTACCTCCTACCAACTACCTCCTACCCCCTACCTCCTACTACCTTCTGCTGTCTACCCCCTACCTCCTACCCCCTAACTCCTACTGCCTTCTGCTGTCTACCAACTACCTCCTACCCCCTACCTCCTACTACCTTCTGCTGTCTACCCCCTACCTCCTACCCCCTACCTCCTACCTCCTACCCCCTACCTCCTACTGCCTTCTGCTGTCTACCCACTACCTCCTACCCCCTACCTCCTACTGCCTCCTGCTGTCTACCCACTACCTCCTACCTCCTACTGCCTTCTGCTGTCTACCCACTACCTCCTACCCCCTACCTCCTACTGCCTCCTGCTGTCCACCCACTATCTCCTACCTCCTACTGCCTCCTGCTGTCTACCCACTACCTCCTACCTCCTACTGCCTTCTGCTGTCCACCCACTATCTCCTACCTCCTACTGCCTTCTGCTGTCTACCCACTACCTCCTACCCCCTACCTCCTACTGCCTCCTGCTGTCTACCCACTACCTCCTACCCCCTACCTCCTACCCCCTACCTCCTACTGCCTCCTGCTGTCTACCCCCTACCTCCTACCTCCTACCTCCTACTGCCTTCTGCTGTCTACCCACTACCTCCTACCCCCTACCTCCTACTGCCTCCTGCTGTCCACCCACTACCTCCTACCTCCTACTGCCTTCTGCTGTCTACCCACTACCTCCTACCCCCTACCTCCTACTGCCTTCTGCTGTCTACCCCCTACCTCCTACTGCATTCTGCTGTCTACCCCCTACCTCCTACCCCCTACCTCCTACTGCCTTCCGCTGTCTACCCCCTACCTCCTACCCCCTACCTCCTACTGCCTTCTGCTGTCTACCCCCTACTTCCTACCCCCTACTGCCTTCTGCTGTCTACCCCCTACCTCCTACCCCCTACCTCCTACTGCCTTCTGCTGTCTACCCCCTACCCCCTACCTCCTACTGCCTTCTGCTGTCTACCCCCTACCTCCTACTGCCTTCTGCTGTCTACCCCCTACCTCCTACCCCCTACCTCCTACTGCCTCCTGCTGTCTACCCCCTACCTCCTACCCACCCCGGGCTGCAAATCTGACCCATTAGACTGAGGTAGAGATCTAGTGAGAGGGTGTGTGTGTGTGTGTGTGTGTGTGTGTGTTTGTATGTGTGTGTGTGTGTGTGTGTGTGTTGGAGTATGTGTTTGTGTGTGTATGTGTATGTGTGTGTGTGAGCCTCACATGGGCCTGGTCCAGGACATGGTGACTGTATGTGTGTGTATGTGTGTGTGTGTGTGTGTGTGTGTGTGTGTGTGTGTGTGTGTGTGTGTGTGTGTGTGTGTGTGTGTGAGCCTCACATGGGCCTGGTCCAGGACATGGTGACTGGGCTCTTAAAGGGCAGCTCGTCGATGATGCCATTGGTCCTCAGGTCCAGAGGGGTGGGCCTCGCTGTCGGGGGGGAACAGACCAGCACGACAACACGTCAACACAACACGCTAACAACACGTCATCTTACCACAGCATGAACCTCAACGCTTCTACACAACACGCCATCAACACACCTTGACTTCAACGTCATGTCAAAACAACACATTATAAACGGACACGCTAACACAACGGGCTACACGTCAACACAACACGCCACACAAGACGTGCCAACAGTGAACAAGCACTTAACTAGACAGCCCTCAGTAGAGCGCTAACCCTCAGCGCTAACCTCCCCGCACCAAACAGTCCCCTGGACCCGGACTCAGACCCGGAGCTACACCAACATCCAATCAACTGTTCCTTGATCCATAAATAATCAAATATATCAAATAAATAATATAATAAAATAATAACACAATCCATAAATAATCTCAATGTTCATTTTGGTCCAATTCTGTGCATCGCTTTTTGAGTTATCTTGCCAACAGACAGACAGAAAGACAGACAGACAGCCAGACAGACACATAAACAGATTAACAAACAGACCGACAAACAGACCGACAGACAGACAGACAGACAGACAGACAGACAGACAGACAGACAAACAAACAAACAGACAAACAAACAGACCGACAGACAAACAAACAAACAGACAAACAAACAGACAAACAGACAGACAAACAGACAGACAAACAAACAGAGAAACAAACAAACAGACAGACAGACAGACAGACAGACAGACAGACAGACAGACAGACAGACAAACAAACAAACAGACAGAGAGACAGAGAGACAGAGAGACAAACAGACAGACAGACAGAGAGAGAGACAGAGAGACAGAGAGACAAACAGACAGAGAGACAGACAGACAGACAAACAAACAAACAAACAAACCGAAAGACAGAGAGACAAACAGACATAACCTCCACCGTTAAAAAATAAATAAAAATAAAAGGACACGCGTATTAAAAACGTGGCAAAAAGCTGACAAAAGCCGCAAGAAATAAATAAATAAATAAATAAATAAAAACCGACCAAAAACCATCCAACTCACACTTGCGGTTGGGCTTGAGGTTGCGGTTGACGGGCGGCGGCGTGACGTCGCTGAGGCGCCCGGGCCGCTGGCCCGGCGAGGCGGTGCTGCAGCGGCGCGCCGGCAGCGTGGCCGAGAAGCCGGGGAAGTCGAAGTGGTGCGGCCCGGGGCTCATGGGGATGTACACGTTCTTGGGGCTGTCCACCTGGGCGGCGCTCAGCGGCGACGAGCCCGGGTTCATCGGCACGTAGTTGTCGTCCGAGTTGCCGCTGTCGGAGCGCGTCAGCGGCGCCTTGGTCCTCTAGGAGGAGGGAGAGGGAGGTGAGGGGAGAGGGAGGTGAAGGGAGAGGGAGGTGAGGGGAGGAGGGAGGTGAGGGGAGAGGAGAGGGAGGTGAGGGGAGGTGAGGGGAGAGGGAGGTGAGGTGAGAGGGAGGTGAGGGGAGAGGGAGGTGAGGGGAGAGGGAGGTGAGGGGAGAGGAGAGGGAGGTGAGGGGAGGTGAGGGGAGAGGGAGGTGAGGGGAGAGGGAGGTGAGGGGAGGAGGGAGGTGAGGGGAGAGGAGAGGGAGGTGAGGGGAGAGGGAGGTGAGAGGGAGGTGAGGGGAGAGGGAGGTGAGAGGGAGGTGAGGGGAGAGGGAGGTGAGGGGAGAGGAGAGGGAGGTGAGGGGAGAGGGAGGTGAGGGGAGAGGGAGGTGAGGGGAGGAGGGAGGTGAGGGGAGAGGAGAGGGAGGTGAGGGGAGAGGGAGGTGAGGGGAGAGGGAGGTGAGGGAGAGGGAGGTGAGGGGAGGTGAGGGGAGAGGGAGGTGAGGGGAGAGGAGAGGGAGGTGAGGGGAGAGGGAGGTGAGGGGAGAGGGAGGTGAGGGGAGAGGAGAGGGAGGTGAGGGGAGAGGGAGGTGAGGGGAGAGGAGAGGGAGGTGAGGGGAGAGGGAGGTGAGGGGAGAGGAGAGGGAGGTGAGGGGAGAGGGAGGTGAGGGGAGAGGAGAGGGAGGTGAGGGGAGAGGGAGGTGAGGGGAGAGGAGAGGGAGGTGAGGGGAGAGGGAGGTGAGGGGAGAGGAGAGGGAGGTGAGGGGAGAGGGAGGTGAGGGGAGAGGGCACAAGTAAAAATGGCATTTAACTAGAGTGCAAATTTTGCAATAAAGTGCATGGTAATATAAAATGTACAGTGGTTAAATAAGATGTAAAAACGGTCTACTAGGTCTAAAAACAAGTATAACATAATTTATAGAGTAGGTATGAGATATGTGCAGAATTATAGGTATTTACTGTATATATACAGGTAAGGAGTTATATCACAAGATAAATATATATACATGTATATACAGCAGGTAGTGAGCAGGGGTATGCTGTTATATCAACAGTTGAAGATTGATATATATATATATATATATATATATATATATATATACGAGTACAAATGTACATGGCTATCATACAGGTATGTAAACTATACATGTGTA
This sequence comes from Muraenolepis orangiensis, assembly GCA_027704905.1. Classification (NCBI taxonomy): domain Eukaryota; kingdom Metazoa; phylum Chordata; class Actinopteri; order Gadiformes; family Muraenolepididae; genus Muraenolepis; species Muraenolepis orangiensis. The sequence goes on from CM050999.1 coordinate 10,851,067, forward strand.
AAAATGACTCTAGTGGGCGTGTCCCGGTGTGTGAGTGGCAGGTGACTCACCAGGTAGGAGCTGTAGCCGTCGTTGACCGACTCCACCGATTGGCCGGAGTTGTTGAAATAGACGGGACGTTGGTGGTTGTTGGTTTCAAAGGAGGAGCCTGAAGGAGAAGGTCAATCCATGTTTTACACACACGCCCACACTACTTGCAGCTCTGCGGATCTCATGTGATAAGATATAATACTAAATACATTTAAATCTACGTATTGTCTTGTACTGTTCAATAAATGCTTCTAACATCTTTGAAATGTCTTAATTGGCCTATTATTGATAGGTTATTGATATTTGATTTGTATTCTATTGCCATTGCAAAGTAGGAATTGGACACAACTTGGGGGTCAGACCACTTATGGGCCAAGGATCCTGAATTTTTTTAAAGGATTAATTAGCATTGGGAGATAGGGCAAAGAATCACATGTTGTGTAGTATTTCACAAAGTTGCTAACATATTATAACAAATTATTGTACTAACATAGCATAAAACTTGCTGAGGGTTTAGGTGGAATGCCAATTACGATTTGAGTATCCAGATACTCGCAGATCCGGATCCGAATCCAATCAAATTCATTAGCATTGGGGGGACAAAGTTGAAACAGAGACCTACATATTGACACACATGAATGATGAACGACACAGTGAAGCACTGTTGCTCCAGAGGGGTTGTGTAGCCTCATGGTCTGAGTGGCGGTACCTCGGTGCAGTCGGATGTTCTCCACGGCGGGCAGCGTGTTCCGTCGCGGGATCACCGACACGCCACCGGCCGGCACCTCCCCGTTCTGGCTGCCCGCCGACTGCGGGCTCCCCCATTGGCTGTCGGACCCTTGGCTGGGCTTGGGGGGCCGCGGGGGCGGAGCGACGCACGACGACTCGGAGCTGGACGGCGTCAGGGAGTTGTGGTTCTTGTCGAAGACGCGCGGGATCTGGTAGAAGGAGCCCGGGGTCGTGGGGAGGTCGTAGTTGTCGGACGGGCGCTCGCCGTGCACGACGGCGGTGGCCAGGGCGTTGCAGGGCGTCTTGAAGGTGTACACCTCCTCCTCCTCCTCCTCCTCGTCCTCCTCGTGCTCCAGGTCCAGGGCGGTGGCGTCCGAGCCGTAGCTGCGCGGCAGCACGTAGCAGGCCTCCTGGGCCGAGGGGTCGTGGTGCGCGGCCAGGTGGTGCTTGCCGGGCTTGGGTAGGCTGTAGAAGCCCTGGACGTGGGCCCCCGTCCCGTTCAGACAGTGGGACAGGCCATGGGACAGCTTCTGGACGGCCGACTCGCTGCCCATGAACAGGCTGCTCCTCGTGGACTGGGAGAAGCTGGCACTCCTGGGGACAGACAGTACAGAGACGGGTCATTAAGGAGCAGGTAGGGGTTAGACAGTACAGAGACAGGTCATAAGAGAGCAGGTAGGGGTTAGACAGTACAGAGACGGGTCATTAAGGAGCAGGTAGGGGTTAGACAGTACAGAGACGGGTCATTAAGGAGCAGGTAGGGGTTAGACAGTACAGAGACGGGTCATTAAGGAGCAGGTAGGGGTTAGACAGTACAGAGACGGGTAATTAAGGAGCAGGTGGGGGTTAGACAATACAGAGACAGATCATTAAGGAGCAGGTGGGGGTTAGACAGTACAGAGACGGATCTTTAAGGAGCAGGTAGGGGTTAGACAGTACAGAGACGGGTCATTAAGGGGCAGGTAGGGGTTAGACAGTACAGAGACGGGTCATTAAGGAGCAGGTAGGGGTTAGACAGTACAGAGACGGGTCATTAAGGAGCAGGTAGGGGTTAGACAGTACAGAGACAGGTCATTAAGGAGCAGGTAGGGGTTAGACAGTACAGAGACAGGTCATTAAGGAGCAGGTAGGGGTTAGACAGTACAGAGACGGATCATTAAGGAGCAGGTAGGGGTCAGACAGTACAGAGACGGGTCATTAAGGAGCGGGGTTCGAACTCAGTATTTCTCAGCTAATAATCAAACACCTCAAACCACTACACAATCCCGCCACCTACCCACACACAATCACACACACACACACAGAACACACCAGTGTTAAGTATATCTTCTACTAGGTCTACCAGTTCCCTCTCAGACGGAGCAGATTGCATCTGCCACCACGCTCAGTGCCAGCGTCTCTTCAACAGGCCTTCGGCAACACCACCCACACCACCCACTACCACCTAGTATCACGTCTGCCCAAGCTCCATTGCTGCTACAGAAGACGAGGGGCATTGTTGTTTCTCTGTTGTGTTTCTTAACGATCATAGACTGTAGCACTTGATATATTAAAAATATATATCCAACAGTTTTATATATATATATCTTCATAATCTGGTTGCTTTTAGGGAAACACGATGGTAGAGCACTCACATTAGCAGTCGCTCCGATATCGACTGTGAGCTGTGATGCTCCTCCACCACTCGTGTGTAAGTCACTTTGGATAAAAGGCTCTGTTAAATAAAACCAAACCTAAATGCATGTTTTGGGCATCCTGGATGTAACTCACAAAGAAGCCACTAGAGGTCAGTGTAGAACTACTGTCGGTTTCAGGTTTTGTGTGGAACCCAAAGCATTATATCACTGGAACCATGTCATAATATTATTAGAATGTCAGATCATCACTCTGAGGGATGGAGGCCCTCTATGTTGGAAGGGTTATATTATTATTATCCTTTCCCACAGTCTTACATCCTGGCATAGCCTGAGTTAGCCTGAGTTAGCTTTGGGTTATCCTGAGTTAGCCTTGGATAGCATGAGTTAGCCTGGGATAGCCTGAGTTAGCTTGGACTTACCTGGGTTAACATGAGCGAGACTTAGTTAGCCTGAACTCATGTGAGTTCCCCGAGAGTTAAGCCTTTGCAATTCAAGTTAGCCTCGATAAGCCTGAGATTGCCAGGGCTAGCCTGAGTTAGCCTAGGACACTTATTTAATTTATTCAGCGTCTTCTTGACGGGACCTTGACCTTGAGTGCAGCGACAGCCCAACGGCTTAGACATTAGCAGACACTTAGCTTAGCCGCCGCTTGCAATGGTTAGCCACGGTCAAGGCTGGATGTCCTCCGAGAGGCTTTACGATTACAAATCACCACACGACACCCATGCTACAAATGCTAATGACGTTCGGTCGATACACATCAACTAGCTACAGGCAGCTTGATGGCGTCGTTGATGCTAGCGCTGTGACAGAGACGTGCTGTGACGTTGTCTCCTCACATCCCATAATAACTAATCAATAACTCATGTTCATCATGGCTGTTTCTCCGACGTCATGGTTTCTCAGGGAGTCTCTGGAATCATTAACCCATAACTCATCTGTTAGGTCACAGTGACAGGATGACCCTACCATTACAGCCCTGTACACCACCTGCAGCAGCAGCAGCACCACCACCACCACCTCTACTACATCACCATCTCCAGCCCCAACTCCACCACCTTCAACACCACCACCACCTGAACCAACACCACCACCTAAACCTCTACCTCAACCAGCAGCACCACCTCCAACACTCCCACCACCGCCTCAACAAAAAACACCTCCATCACCACCACCATCTCCATCACCATCTCCTCAATAAACACCACCATCTCCATCACCACCTCCTCAATAAACACCACCACCACTACCTCCATCACCACCTCCAACACTACCACCACCACCACCACACTCACCAACACCACCAGTACCACCACCATCTCCATCACCACCTCCTCAATAAACAACCCCACCACCACCGCCTCAACAAAAAACACTTCCATCACCATCACCATCACCACCACCACCATCTCCACCTCCTCAATAAACAACACCACCTCCACCACCACCTCCTCAATAAACACCACCACCACCACCAACACAACAAACGTACCACCTCCACCACCACAACCACCACAACTGCCACCTCCACCTACAGCAGCACCACCCACCCGTATCTCCATCTAAAGTCCCAACATGTGATTGGTGAACCTTCGTGCCTTCGTCTTCATTTGGTTGAGTGACGTGTTATTCATGACATGTCACTGCCGGACCACCCCTACTGAATAAGTGTGGACACTCCACCGCCCAATACCCGCAAACCCCCATCACCACCATCTCCATCACCACCTCCTCAATAAACACCACCACCACCACCATCTCCATCACCACCTCCTCAATAAACACCACCACCACCACCACCATCTCCATCACCACCTCCTCAATAAACACCACCACCACCACCATCTCCATCACCACCTCCTCAATAAACACCACCACCACCACCATCTCCATCACCACCTCCTCAATAAACACCACCATCTCCATCACCACCTCCTCAATAAACACCACCACCACCACCATCACCACCCCCACCTCCTCAATAAACACCACCACCACCACCACCACCATGTCTCTGTCCGAACGGAGGGTGGATGATAGGGTGGCGGTGTGTACACATGTCTGGGGAAGGGAGGAGAGGATGGAGGGGAGAGTGCTGGACCGGCCCAGGGCCAGGTCCAGGCCTACCGCTGCAGGGCTGATAGAATACAGTCTCCTGCCTCTTTGATCATCCACGGCTGAACAGCGCTATTAGAGCTGCCCCATCTCATAAATGGTACAAAGGATACAAATAAAATATGAATTTAAATAGAAATAGAAATATTACAGACCGGGAGAGCATACACACACACACACACACACACAGGCCGTTGTGCGTGCTTTACATAAAAATACATACGCGTAAAGCTAATGAATGAAGCTGAAACCAGTCTGGGCTAAGGTGAGGGTTAGAATAGTAATGTATGCTTGTTGATCAATCACACACACACACACACACACACACACACACACACACACACACACACACACACACACCACACACACACACACACACACACACACCACACACACACACACACACACACACACACACACACACACACACACACACACACACACACAGCCCCCCCCCCCTTGTGTGTGGGCTCTAGAGGAAAAGCTGTAAACCTGTCTGTTGACCTGTGTTACGGCGACCACAGGAAACACACACCCACACACACACCCACACACACCACACACACACACACACAAACACCCACACACACCACACACACACACACACACACACACACACAGGACGCCGGAGTGTGCGGGGGCGTGGGGTCCCGACCCTTACCGCGTGCTCTCGGACTTCCTGCTCATGCACTGGTGCAGCAGGAGGTAGTCCTGGGGGGCGCTGTTGGACAGCGAGCCGTGGTGGCGCAGCGGGACGTCGAAGGTGAAGAGGACGGGCTGGGACGAGTGGACGGACGCCGGGGGCTGGCGCTCCCCGCCCAGCGGAGCCGACGACGAGGACGTGGTGTTGTTATGGGGGTCCAAACCCAGGGACCGGGGGGTGTGGGCCGAACGGCCGTCTGGACAGACAGACAGACAGAGAGACAGAGAGACAGACAGAGAGACAGACAGACAGGCAAAGGGACAAAGATACAGAGAGACAAACAGAGATAGAAAGAGAGAGAGACAAAGAGACAGAGACGAACAGACAGACAGACAGACAGACAGACAGACAGACAGAGAGACAGACAGAAAGAGAGACAAAGATACAGAGAGACAAACAGAGATAGATAGAGAGAGACAAAGAGACAGACAGGCAGACAGAGAGAGAGAGAGACATACAGAGAGACAAAAATACAGAGACAAACAGACAGACAGACAGACAGAAAGAGAGACAGACAGACAGCGAGACAGACAGAGAGAGATTCAGACAGAGAGACAAAGGGACAAAGATAAGAGAGAAAGGTCATTAAAACACTTTAAGGAACGAGCTACAACCAAAGGACTAGTTTGATTTCAGCCAACTAGTAATAGTATCTTAATTAGTGCTAAGATAGGAGATAATAGTAAAAGTACTTTATTAATAACCAGACAGGACATTTACTACTAGTATTCACTGGGGTAGGGAAAAGGGTAAGATGGTTAGGGTCAAGAGGGGGAAGTCACTTTGGATAAAAAGACAATAAAAGACGGCAAAGAATATATAAGGAGGAAGAGGAGGAGGAGGAGGAGGAGTCACGCTACGTCTCGAAACTCCACCACACGTTACAAAAAATAAATCAAAACAAACTAGAGGGCCCTCAGCAGAGCACAAACCTGCGCCACACCTAAAGGTCTCCTGGATCTGGATCTGCGTCAAAATTTGATCATTGATTTGTTCCTTAGCTCATAAGTAATCGCCAAATTTGATCCGATTCCATACATGACTTTTGGAGTAATCTTTTGCCAACAGACAAACAGACAGGGGTGAAACAGTTAGCATTAGCACAGTTAGCTTTCTCTTTAAACGTGGGCCTCGTCTCTCGTAGCCTCAGGGATCGATGCAGTCAGAGGGAGGGAGAGCAGCGCTTGTAAGCCTTAACGTGGAACACAGAGTCTGGTCGTTCAAACCCGGTTCAGACGCACTCCTGGTGACCGCCAAACATAATCAATACCAGTTTTTATGGATCCGTCTCCCGTGTCACTCTCTAAAAATGGTCACTCTCCTCACGGTCACTCTTTACACACATCAGCAACAGCCATTTAAAAATGATGAATTATTTAAAAAGCTAAACTAAAGAAACAGATTTTAATTGCCAAATATATATATAAATAAATAAATATATATTATATATAAATATATAAATAAGTAAATAAATATATAAAACTCTAGATGAACATAATGCCGTGGCCCTATGTACTAGTACTAATTAAGGAAAATAGATTTTTTTATTTAACATATTTAGGTATTTTAATCTGTTTATTTGTTGCACACAATTGCTATTGTAGTATTTATGCAATACAGTATTGTAGTGACACAGAACAGTCAGTGTTTGACAGTGTTCAATACAGTATTGTAGTGACACAGA
>CM050999.1:10862964-10870464 GCA_027704905.1 Muraenolepis orangiensis
ATGAGTATCACTATCATCATCACTATGAGTATCACTATCATCATCACTATGAGTATCACTATCATCATCACTATGAGTATCACTATCATCATCACTATGAGTATCACTATCATGAGCACTAGGAGTATTACTGCAGTATTACTACTGCAGCAGAGTGTTTTACGGTGACACGGCTCTTTGTCTCCCGGGGCGATGCAGAGAGGGAGGGGTCTGAGCCGTAGCCACGCCCCTTTTTCTGGTCACATGACTCTGCCCGCTCCACAGTGTCATGTGATCGCTGCTTCGCACTGCTACATCAATACGCCGTCAAGCGCTGACGGGTGATCCTCTGGCCTCTGAGCCCAGAGTGGAACCTCCACCGCCCGCCCATCAGAGTCATGCATGACATCATTTTTCATCATCGTTATGACGACCATTATCGTTAAGGCGGTCACCATCATCATCATCATCATCATCAAACAAGAATGATGTATGAAAGTAATTGTTCCTTTCAGAACGAGAACGTGGAGATAAAACTGATAAACTGGCTTTCTCATCTCTCATTCTAACTAAGAAAGAGAGGTGGACACACCTATATCATATAAATATATATAAATATATATATATATATATATACATATATATATATACACATATATATATATATATATATATATACACGTCTTATTTATATTCTTCAATATAATAATAATGATATAATAGTAATAATAATACTAGTAATAATAATTATACACCATTTGAACAGCTGTATATGTTGTTATTGTGTATAATAGGCTAAACTAAACTAACTTGGTAAATGCAGGACTACAGGACTTACAGACACAACACCTGCAGACCAAAGGGCGGCCTGTGAAGCCAGCTCCCCAAACAGACGTTGGGCCCCCAACCAAGACAACAAGGCAGGCATCAAAACCCAATCTCTCATATCCGTCCTCTGTGCTGGGGGATGAGGAGGATGAGGAGGATGAGGAGGAGGATGAAGGAGATAGCCGCGGTGCGCTATAGAGGAAGTGGCCGTTTCTTTAAAACCCGCGTCCGGCAGGATATTTGGAAGGAAGCGCTCGTGCGGCCGACTGTGAAACCCAGTGTGGTCACGCCACACTGGGTTCACACCCGACACCACGCTCTGGGTGATACCTCGCACATTGCATCGTGACTTGAGAAACAAGCACCTTTTTACTTCATGAAATCAGCTTAAACAAGACACAAGACACAAGATACAATATACTTTGATTGGCCATTTGTAAGTACATTGTACTGCTTACTCCCCATTCCCTCCCACAGTATACATCTACAAAACAATACCAGAACAATTATATATACAATAAAAATAATCAAAAAAGGGCAGCAAATTGACTGTTAAATGATATGTAGATGTGTTGAATGTACATGTTTAAAATGTTTCTTTTTTTTTACAAAAATCTTTAAAAGCATTTTAAAAGGTGTAGCGCAGTAGTGCAGCAGCCTCATGAATGCAGTGCAGTACAGTGCGGTAACTGTGATGAGTCTATCAGAAAGTCCAGCAAAGTATGTAAGTGTAATGTTAAGTGTAATGTTTGGTTCTTTCAAGGCTGCAGTACAACCCAATGTACACCCAGACAGACTCCCGGATTCAATGATCAACAGTTAAAGATACAAGCCCTGGCTGGACACTTTTTGTTTGTTAAACTTCAACTCACTTTGGGTTAAACAAATATATATATAGTGTATTGAATACATATATTTATTCAATACTACTACCACCAAGATCTGTAAGCAATCATTTGCCATTTGCTGTCTCTCTTGGGAGGTCCGAGGGAACGGAGGCCTCTGGGAGTTACTGTAAAACATTAATACCTGCAGGGTTTATGTTCAATGTGTTTAACCGTAAAAGCGGTTCCGACCGGCCAGAGAGGTCAGTCGGGTGTGTGTGTGTGTGTGTGTGGGGGGGGGGGGGGGGTTGGCAGCAGTCGTACGGTGATCTCTTCACGAGAGCAGATCTCACAGGTCAACACAGTGTCGAGAAGAGTCGAGGGCAAATGAGCACGAGTCACAAGAGTTGTTATTAATATTGAACGCACTAGTATTCAATATAAAGCACGATCTAGACTCGAAAAAGGACGACGAGATAGTCTAGTGGATATGTGTCTTTCTCAGAGATGCCTGAGAAGGACGTTTCCAGCCATAGGGGATCCGACAAAGTATTCTAAAAAGGCTGTTTATCCCTCCGATTATATTCAATAAAGACAGGGCTATGAATGTAAACTGAAAAGCTGGGTGGAGTCTGAAGACACGGACCACAAAATTGACATTTATGGACTGTATAAATACCTGCGTTTACATTAGACCCTCTTCCTGTTAACGCAGGACAATAACAACGGAAATAACAACCAAATAGTGTTGAGGTTTGTATTTGATTCTTCCAATGCCACCCCACCTCGTCGACCACGCCCCAATCCCCACCTCGTCGACCACGCCCCAATCCCCACCTCGTCGACCACGCCCCAATCCCCACCTCGTCGACCACGCCCCAATCCCCACCTCGTCGACCACGCCCCAATCCCCACCTCGTCGACCACGCCCCAATTTATTTGGAACCCGTATACCCTCGAGTATTCAGTCGAGATTAAGTCTCTCTCTCTCTCTCTCTCTCTCTCTCTCTCTCTCTCTCTCTCTCTCTCTCTCTCTCTCTCTCTCTCTCTCTCTCTCTCTCTCTCTCTCTCTCTCTCTCTCTCTCTCTCTCTCTCTCTCTCTCTCTCTCTCTCTCTCTCTCTCTCTCTCTCTCTCTCTCTCTCTCTCTCTCTCTCTCTCTCTCTCTCTCTCTCTCTCTCTCTTTTGCAGTAAACTTAATATGCTGAGGTTGATTCCTGGAGCCATTGACTTCACGATCCCCAGGAGGACAGGGAACACATGGTGAGACTGCGACACCAAACGCTTGACAGTGAGGGGGAGAGACGGGAACTCAAAACTGAACCAGGGAACATCAGAAATCAGTCAAAACAAGACTGCTGACGCGACCATCCTCTTTCCCCCCCCCCCCCCTCTCTCTTCCTCTCTCTCCCCCCCTCTCTCTCCCCCCCCCTATCTCTCTCTCTCCTCAGACTACCCTCGTCTAGCAGCTCAAACGGAGCCCGGCCAGAACAAAGCGTGTGATTGATGAGAGGATGGTTGAAGCTCGAGGGCGGGTCCCCTCTGGTACAGACTCTCTCTCTCTCTCTCTCTCTCTCTCTCTCTCTCTCTCTCTCTCTCTCTCTCTCTCTCTCTCCTCTCTCTCTCTCTCTCTCTCTCTCTCTCTCTCTCTCTCTCTCTCTCTCTCTCTCTCTCTCTCTCTCTCTCTCTCTCTCTCTCTCTCTCTCTCTCTCTCTCTCTCTCTCTCTCTCTCTCTCTCTCTCTCTCTCTCTCTCTCTCTCTCTCTGGACACCCAGACCTCCGCCCTCTCCACCACCACCACCAAACACCATCTGATAACAACAGCCCCCCCCCTTCCATTAACAGCACTGCGGGGACGGACACGGCCGATATGTACGGGACGATCACAGAGTGACTAGGTACATATCGTAGTGCTGAATTACCCTTGCGTTGGTTGCTGTGTGTGTGTGTGTGTGTGTGTGTGTATGTGTGTGTGTGATAACGAGGCCCACCAGCATCTCTCCTGGAGCCCCTTTAAGTTCTCTACAAATAAACAATATGTCGTCCCCCCCCCCTACACACTCACCCCCCCCCACTCACACAGTCTCCTCCAGACTGATGTTGCCGAGGCAACCGTGAGTGCTGTTATGGGATACAGGGCAGCGGCAGAAACCCAAACCTAGCCGTCTCAAGGAGCAGGCGTTATTTCAACCCGGAAAAAAATCAATTCCCGTGAAGGGCACTCGGTGAGGGGAGGGGAACGGACCAGATATCTGCACCACAACAACAACACCAACCAGAGGGAACGTGCGTGCGTGCGTGCGTGCGTGTGTGCGCGTCGTGTGCACGTGCGTGCGTGTATGGTTTTGTGTTTGGCGTGTGTCACGGATGATAGTCAACAACAGCGACATCTTCAATGCGATGCAGGACAGAGACATCATGTTCATGTTCAGATGGGACGATTGTGTAATGGAGAAAAAGCAATAAATCAAACCAATGCATTCTCATAAAGCCCTTAGAAAACTAAGGCTTGATTTGTCCTAGTGTGGAAACAACAACAACAACAACAACAACAACAACAGAATGTGGACAGAGCAGAAGAGAGGGAGAGGGAGTTTCTTGCATGTGTGTGTGTATGTGTGTGTGTGTGTGTGTGTGTGTGTGTGTGTATGTGTGTATGCATGTGTGTGTGTGTGTGTGTGTGTGTGTGTGTGTGTGTGTATGCATGTGTGTGTGTGTGCGTGTGTGTGCGTGCGTGCGTGTGCGTGCGTGCGTGCGTGCGTGCTGTGCGTGCGTGCGTGCGTGCGTGCGTGCGTGCGTGCGTGCGTGCGTGCGTGTGTACGAGATAAAGACCGAAGAGGGAGTGTGTGGGGTGGGCAGGGGGGTGGGAGAGAGACGGGGAGAAAAAAAAAGGCAAATACACAGAAAATAAGCGTTCTTGGAGAGAGAGAGAGAGAGAGAGAGAGAGAGAGAGAGAGAGAGAGAGAGAGAGAGAGAGAGAGAGAGAGAGAGAGAGGTGTGTGACAATTTGCATGACTTCATGGGCCCCGGCTACATTCACACCTAGTCCCCTGAGCCCTGCAGCCAGAGCTCTATAGCCCGCCACGAGGCCTGTCCACCCCACCCAGTGATGTGGGCCACCTGCTCTCTCTCTCTCCCGCCCTCCCTCTCCCGCGCTCTCTCTCTCTCCCTCTCCCTCTCCCTCCCCCGCCTCTCCCCTCTCCCTCCCCTCCCCCGCTCTCCTCCCTCCCTCTCTCTCTCCCCCTCTCCCCGCTCTCCCTCCCTCCCTCTCCCTCCCTCCCTCTCCCCCTCTCCCTCTCTCTCTCTCCCACCCTCCCTCTCCCGCGCTCTCACTCTCTCTCTCTCTCTCCCGCCCTCCCTCTCCCGCGCTCGCGCTCTCTCTCCCCCCTCTCTCCTCTCTCCCTCTCCCTCCCCCGCTCTCCTCCCTCCCTCTCCCTCCCCCTCCCCCGCTCTCCCTCCCTCCCTCTCTCTCTCTCTCCCGCCCTCCCTCTCTCCCTGCGCTCTCTCCTCTCTCTCTCTCTCTCTCCCGCCCTCCCTCTCCCGCGCTCTCTCCTCTCTCTCTCTCTCCCTCTCTCTCTCTCTCTCTCTCTCTCTCTCTCTCTCTCTCTCTCATGGCTGCTGACGTTAGCTAGCCATAGCACTAGCACAACGGTATGCATAATGTTGAAAGAGAGAGAGTTTACACCCAATTCTATTCCGATACTCTAATGCTGATCTCCTTCGCATTTGCAAGACTATCTCAACAACAGATGTGACAGATACAATACAGGCGAGATACCTGTAGCCCATGTCAGTCGACGAACAAACCTTCATACAGCCAAACTACTACTATTTAATGCTGATAAATACACTAAGAAAGGCCAGCCGACAAAAACACTAGAACATCTAGTACTTAGTGCTCCGAGACTATCAGCAGATGATTTCTATACAGAAGCTCTTAAGAGGGAGATTTAGATATGATCAATCATTGATCACTCAACATTTGCCAACAGCAGATAGAGATAAACACTATATATATATATATATATATATATATATATATATATATATATTCTTTTTTTTGCTCTGGTGTTCATGTCCTTTACTTATTATGATTATTATTAGTAGTAGTAGTAGTAGCAGTAGTAGTAGTAGTAGTATTGCTATTTATATTCATTATTATATATATTTATGTTTGATTTCCTTTGTATGTTGTTTGTTCCTGGTTTGAACCCCATTCCAGTTGGGGTTAGATCTGAACATACCGGGTTACCCCCCCTTACTTCCTTATTTCTCTTTCCATCCTTTTTCTACCGGTTCATGTGAGTGACTCAGTTCTCAGGATCGCAGCCTTGGCCTCCCCTTCTCCTCCCCTCCTCCTCCTCCCTTTCTCCTCCTCCCCCTCTCCTCCCCTCCTCCTCCCCTTCTCCTCCTCCCCCTCTCCTCCCCTTCTCCTCCCTTCTCCTCCCCTCCCCTCCTCCTCCCCTTCTCCTCCTCCCCCTCTCCTCCCCTTCTCCTCCTCCCCCTCTCCTCCCCTTCTCCTCCTCCCCTCCTCCTCCCCCTCTCCTCCTCCCCCTCTCCTCCCTTCTCCTCCCCTCCGCCCAGCGGTCCGCTCCCACTCCCCTCCGCTGACTGACTGCTGGCTCTGTGGGAACCTGCCACCGAGCTCTCATTAGCCCATCGCTACACGTGAGGGTGGGGGGGGGGGGGGGTTAGGGTTAGGGTTAGGGGGGGTTTAGATTTAGAATCTATAATGCCGTTTAAAGGGACTGAATGTCCCCTTCTGTTAGCCTCTCGTCTTCCCTGTATTGTCCCCCTGTATCACCTTGTGGCAGGAGTGGACAGAAGCCTTACAGAAGAGTCGCTGGGGGTTGTTAGCCTCACTCACCTCATAAGCCCTTACTAGCATCACTAGCATCACTAGCATCACAAGCATCACTAGCATCACTAGCCTCATTAGCATCTCTAGCATCACGAGCATCACTAGCAGTTTATTTTTCAGGAATGTATCCCAGCATTCCGCAGGCGTTAATGAAAGCTCTGCTCAGTCCTCACACTAAGAGGTCCACGAGGGATGACGTACGATAAGGCTGGTGTGTGTGTGTGTGTGTGTGTTGAGTGTGTGTGTACAGTACTGTATGTATTTTGATTTCCCTTTCTTGCTAGGATGGAGGGGCCGAACGAGAGAGAGAGAGAGATTGGCAGAGATAGAGGGAGGGAGGAAAGGTTAGTGAGGGAGGGAGAGCGAGAGAGAGATTGGTGGGGGGGGGGGGGGGGGGGGGGGGGAGGAAGGGAGAGATGGAGGGAGGGAGGAGAGGCTAGTAAGGGAGAGAGGGAGGGAGAGGGATAGAGGGAGAGAGATTGGGGAGGGATAGAGGGAGAGAGATTGGGGGAGGGATAGAGGGAGGGAGAGAGAGATTGGTGGGGGGAGGAAGGGAGAGATGAAGGGAGGGAGGAGAGGCTAGTAAGGGAGGGATAGAGGGAGAGAGATTGGGGGAGGGAGGGAGGGAGGGAGGGAGGGAGGGAGAGAGATTGGGTGTGTGTGGGGGGGAGGGGGGGGAGAGAGTCCAGTGGTGAGGGTGTGGTGAGCGCTCCACTCCCTGTGGCCGTGGGGCAGAGAGAGGGTCCGCCCAGCCCTCTCCCTGACTGGGGAGAGGGGTGAGCAGATGGCCCGCATCAATCTGGGCTTAGGTTTCTCTACACACTCTGTGTGTGTGTGTGTGTGTGTGTGTGTGTGTGTGTGTGTGTGTGTGTGTGTGTGTGTGTGTGTGTGTGTGTGTGTGTGTGGTGTGTGTGTGTGTGTGTGTGTGTGTGTGTGTGTGTGTGGAGAGAGAAGGATAGAGAGAGAGAGAAAGAGTAACATAGGATAGAGAGGGAGAGGAGGAGAGAGAG
>CM050999.1:10872964-10875464 GCA_027704905.1 Muraenolepis orangiensis
GAGCCGGAGATAGAGAGTCTGCCTTATCCCCAGGAGACCCCTTATGTTGCAGCAGGTATTCCATAACACAACATTTAGAGACACATAAACACACAGCATTAAACATTCATATTTTAAAAACACTAGCAAGAAAAGACCCAGTCGACATTATCTAACAAACGGGTAGTCTGTCCGGCACAGGGGTTCTCAAACTGAGGGCCCGTAGCCAGGGGGGGGGGGGCCCTGAATTTGTCAAATTAAGAAAATTAAGAAAATTTTGATGATTATTCTTATTTCAATTTTTTTATTTTATTATTATTATTATTATTATTATTATTATTATTATTTTTTAAGTGTTAAAAGTTTCGTTAAAACAATACATATCTACAGACAGGGGACCATTTGCGCCAATCAAACACACATATTGTGTTCATAACTCCCACCCATGTCCGCTTTGGGCCAATAGAAACTCTCTCTGCTAGCTGCGTATCAGCCATCCTGGCTAGCTTGTGAGCTAAATACGGATCAATATTTCAGTGAGTCCAAATCGTCAAGTCACACTAAGCGCAAACAAGCTAAATTGAGAAGATTTAACGACAAATATGTTAAGTTTGTTTTGTTTTGAGAACAGCAAAGTGCGTCATGTGTCGTCAGGTGAGAACGAAGCCAAGCTAAAGCTACATCTGATTACAAATCACCCGGAATATAATTATATTTAATATAAAGGCTAAAAACAAAAGTATGTTCAAGGAATACATCCGCCACAAAACACAGGCATGGGCTTGATTACTATGATGTGTTCTGTAACGCTGTTATGATAACTTCTGATTAGATTTGTTAAGAGCTTTCTGACAATGATTTGAATAAGGAGAAATACGGTCATTATTTGAAAGTTGGCGCACTTAATGAAAGTCAGCCCAAGACTATAGATTTTGCCTTGTAACATTTGAGTTATGTAGTATTTGAGTCTAGGAGTATTTGTGTCGTGGTAGTATTTGTGTCTTGGAAGTATTTGTGTCATGGTAATATTTGTGTCTTGGAAGTATTTGTGTCTTCGTAGTATTTGTGTCTTCGTAGTATTTGTGTCTTCGTAGTATTTGTGGCTTGTAGTATAATTGTGTCTTGTAGTATACGGTAATTGTGTCTTGTAGTATTTATGTTTTGTAGTATTTGTCTTGTAGTCTTGGAAGTATTGGAAGTATTTGTGTCTTGGTAGTATTTGTGTTTGTAGTATTTGTGTCTTCGTAGTATTTGTGGCTTGTAGTATAATTGTGTCTTGTAGTATAATTGTGTCTTGTAGTTTTTATGTTTTGTAGTATTTGTCTTGTAGTCTTGGAGTCTCGTAGACTGGAGTCTTGAAGTATTTGTGTCTTGTAGTATATTTGTGTCTTGTAGTATTTGTGTGTTGGTAGTATTTGTGTCTTGTTGTATAATTGTGTCCTGTAGTATTTATGTGTTGTAGTATTTGTATTGTAGTCTTGGAAGTATTGGAAGTATTTGTGTCTTGTAGTATTTGTGTCTTGGTAGTATTTCTGTCTTGCTGTATAATTGTGTCCTGTAGTATTTATGTGTTGTAGTATTTGTCTTGTAGTCTTGGAAGTATTGGAAGTATTTGTGTCTTGTAGTATTTGTGTCTTGGTAGTATTTGTGTATTGGTAGTATTTGTGTATTGGTAGTATTTGTGTCTTGTTATAATAATAATAATTGTGTCCTGTAGTATAATAGTGTCATGGTAGTATTTGTGTCTTGTTGTATAATTGTGTCCTGTAGTATAATAGTGTCTTGGTAGTATTTGTGTCTTGTAGTATTTGTGTCCTGTAGTATAATAGTGTCTTGGTAGTATTTGTGTCTTGTTGTATAATTGTGTCCTGTAGTATAATAGTGTCTTGGTAGTATTCATGTGTTGTATTAGTATGTGAGTCTTGGTAGTATTCATGTGTTGTATTAGTATGTGAGTCTTGGTAGTATTCATGTGTTGTATTAGTATGTGAGTCTTGGTAGTATTCATGTGTTGTATTAGTATGTGAGTCTTGGTAGTATTGAGCAGTGAGTGTGAAGGGGGGGGGTTGAGGGGCTCCACCGTACCGTGGTGGTTGTCGTCCGATTGGTTGAAGCCACACAGCTGGCAGATGGAGCGCACCCACTTGTTCATCTCGTCCTCGGTCTCGGCCACCAGGTAGAAGGTGCGGTCCGACGTCTTGATGTCGAACACGAAGCTGTCCTGGAACTCCTTCCTCTTGAAGGTCAGCCCGGCGTCCACCTGCTCACAGCAGTGCAGGTCGATCACCCGGATGGGCTTCTTGGAGTGGTCGTTCTTGTAGTACTCCAGGACGTCCGGGTCGCCGCTCATGCGCCCGCTGCGGAGGATGAACCAGCGCTTCTTCCACGCCTGATGGGGGGGGGGGAGAGAGGAGAGAGAGAGAGAGAGAGAGAGAGAGAGAGAGAGAGAGAGAGAGAGAGAGAGAGAGAGGAGAGGAGGAGAGATGAGAGAGAGAGAGAGAGAGAGAGAGAGAGAGAGACC
>CM050999.1:10877964-10895464 GCA_027704905.1 Muraenolepis orangiensis
CCCCTCGTCACTGAGTCAGTGTCACGGTCCAACCCAGCTCTTCACGCTCCTAGTCCTGGATCTCCGCCGGCCTCCTGGATCCGCGACGTCACGACTCCCGTTTTCAAGATGCCACTCCGTGTTTTCCCTGTCAGCCGTCTCCTACTCAACTCACCTGTTGTCAATCGCACCTCATTCCCAAGCTGTATTTAAGCCGTGTCTGTTGTCTGACTCGTTGCTGGATCATCACCCCGATTTTCAGAAAGCCTCACGTTCGCATCAAGCCAAGTTCATTGTTGTTCTGCCTGGATAGTCGATCGTTTTTGCCACTGCCTAAATTACCCTCAGCTAAGGTGACGACTGATCTGATGATTCTCGTGTTCAGGATTCACGGTCTGCCAACTGACATTGTGTCTGACAGGGGACCACAGTTGTATGCTCGGTTTTGGCAGCCGTTTTGTAAGCTGCTGGGAGCCACCTCCAGTCTGTCCCCCGGATATCACCCCCAGACCGACGGCCAGACAGAGAGGACCAATCAGAAGCCGGAGGTGGCCTTGCGCCGCATGCCATCGGCTAACGTCACCGCCTGGTCAAGGATGTTACCGTTGTCGACTGTCGCCGTTCCAGTGCCGTCTGGGCTACCAACCTTCCCTCTTCCCGTCCCAAGAGGAAGAAGTGGCAGTACCCTCAGCCAAGCGGTTCATTCGGCGCTGTCGGAGGACCTGGACCAGAGCCAGGAGGGTACTACGGCTACGGTCGTCTCTGCGCTACAGTCGACACACAGCTGCTCCGTGCTACCAGCCGGGTCAGAGGGTGATGTCATCCACCAGGCACATCCCGCTCAAGGTAACCTTAAAAGGTAAAATTAGCGCCTAGGTTCGTCGGTCCTTTCCCCATATCCAAGATCATTAATCCACGCACGATCAGGCTGACTCTCCCTCTGTCTATGCGCCGCATTCACCCGTCATTCCATGTGTTTCTCATTGCTGGATCATCACCCCTGATTTTCAGAAAGCCTCACGTTCGCATCAAGCTACGTTCATTGTTGTTCTGCCTATTGATCCGCCGTGTTTTGACCCTCGCCTGTGGATAACAACCTCGTTTTTGCCTTGCGTCTTTGTACCTCTGCTTCAACCCTCGACTACCTGTTACCGACCTCTGCTTGCCTCGACCACCTTTTGGATTTGCCCCGTCTGTACCTGCCTTTGATCGCGCTGATCGGTGTGTGCGCCGCCGATATTAAAGCAGCTGTTCCAACTGACGTCTGTTCTCCCTGCTCTTGGGTCCCACCCACACCCGGCCGTGACAGTCGGGGCTCATTTGCATAAACAACCGCCCGCAAACCACACGTCAAGAAATAGCCTAGCAGAACAAGAGGGTCAATATTTGACAGAGCGTGAATCAGACTCTGACGTTGAAACCCTCAAACAAGGGCTGTGCTCGTCGACGCCCTCGTCATAGACGGCCTCCGCGTAATGGTGACGTCCTCATCGCTAACGTCAACATCTCCGCTCCTTAATCAAACTTTGTCTGTAGCATAAGGGTAGCATGAGGGTAGTATGAAGTTAGCACGGGGGTAGCTTGAGGGTATTATGAGGCTAGCTTGAGGGTAGCTTTAGGGTAGTATGAGGGTAGCTTGATGGTAGCATGAGGGTAGCTTCCTTGGGCTACAGATTTCCGACGACCTGGTGTGGACCCGCAACACGGAGGTCATGCTAAAGAAGACACACCAGCGCCTCTTTGCCCTGCGGTGCCTCAGGAGAAGCGGAATAGGCCAACGGTGGCTAGTGGACTTCTACCGTGGCGCCGTAGAGAGCGTCATGACGAGTGGCGTCACTGTGTGGTACGGAAAAACCACTGCACAGGACAAGAAAGACATCCAGAGGGTCGTGAGGATGGCAGAAAAGATCATCGGGTGTGCACTTCCATGCATTGAGGAGATCGATATAACCAGATGTAGGAAGAAGGCCATGTCCATCATGAAGGACTGCAACCACCCTGGGCACCATCTCTTCTCCCCCTACTGTCCTGTTGCCGATTACACAGCATCCGTTCAAGGACTACCAGGTTCAAGGACAGTTTTTATCCACAGGCAGTGTGCCTACTGACTGCTAGGAGTGTTGCCACTATCATAACATTGTCATTAACATTTCACTGTCATACTTTGCTGGACTTTCTGGACTCATTACAGTCACTGTACTGCACTGTATTCATGATGCTGCTGCACGACTGGCACTTTAAAAGGCTTTTAAATACTTTTTGCACAATATAACACATATCATCTATCAATCACTTTATTATTCTTTTTATGTTCATTTCAAATTTTATTGTGTATAGTATTCCTATAGTATTGTGTTCTATAATTTCATACTGTGGGAAGGAATGAGGATTTAGCATTCTATTGTACTAATTCTTGAATCTTGAAAGGGTAGTATGAGGGGAGCATGAGGCTAGCATGAGGATAGTATGGGGTAGCATGATGGTAGCTTGAGCGTAGCATGAGGGTAGCTTGATGGTAGTGTGAGGGTAGCACAAGGGTCGCTTGAGGGTAGCATGAGGCTAGCGTGAGGGTACCTTAAGGCTCCTCCGACAGAACACTGACCTTTTGTTGGTGCCACCATTCCCAGGCTCACACTTACACCGCGACTCTGTGGTGACTGCGCGCAACACCAGCAGGATTAGCGTGCACCGCCCAAACAGCTCCCATGACACCATGTTACATTATTGACATAAGATCATTTCGCACACACACACACACACACACACACACACACTCACACGCAGATATGACCACACTCACACGCAGATATGACCACAGTCATACGCAGAAAAACGAACAGGAAATGAAGAAGCATCACGGCTGCCTCGGCTCCTGTTTCACATAGGATGAGATAGGAGTGTTTGTCTTGTGTCGTCGTTTATTTAGGATCTTGATCAAATGCATCTCAGTCAACACCAATCATCACGTCAACTGAGCTACCAGCTCTTACCTCGGAACTATCCACCTGTGTTTATATTTCCCCCTCCTCCCCCTTTCCACGTCAACAACTCAAAACTTTACTGTTTTATAGTGTCAGATTCACAGATTCATATATTCCGGGATGTTGTAACTATGTACATTTGTAATTTCTTGTAATTTTTGGTCATTTCGTTTGTACATTTGTAATTTTTTGTAAGTTTTGTAATTTTTTGTAAGTTTTGTTATTTTTTTGTATACTTTTGTTATTTGTAATTTTTTGTAATTCTTTCAAATTTGTAATAATGAAATACTAATCACACAAATCTGTAATCTTAACACATCTTTGGAGCTGGTGATTACATGTCACTGTACACTGTACCTTTTTATTATACCTAATGAACCAAATTGGAATCGATCGATTGATCTACAGCATGTTCTCATACACTGGGATTGCGAGACAATGGCTCACACGAGTGTGGAAGCCCTTAATGGCAAATTCTCACACGGCCCACCGGTGGAGTGGAGTGCAACGCCGTCTGCAAAAGAGTCTCAAAAATGCATTGGATAAATTAACAATAGCAGATGAGTCAACAGAAGATTGCCCAATCCTCTCTTTTTTTTCCCTAGTAAGTTCCTCGGCCCGTCGCCGAGCCAACTTCCTTATTGTCACAAGGTCAGCGGTCCCAAAACAACAGGACAAGGAGGGTGGACTCTGTGAGCAGCTCCACACAGAGCCGCTCACAGAGCTGATCCTCTCTCCGGGCCTACACGCTACCACGCTAAAACGCTGTGTCGCGGCTCTTAGCAAAACGCTCTGTCCTTTTCTGGAGAGAGAGAGAGAAGGGGGGGGGGTTGTTTGAGAGAGAGAGAGAGAGGGGGGGGGGGGGTTGAGAGAGAGAGAGAGAGGGGGGGGTTGAGAGAGAGAGAGAGAGAGAGGGGGGGGGGTTGAGAGAGAGAGAGGGGGGGGGGTTGAGAGAGAGAGAGAGAGGGGGGGGAGAGAGAGAGAGGGTTGAGAGAATCTTAGCAAAACGTTCAGTCCTTTTCTGGAGAGAGAGAGAGAGAGAGAGAGAGAGAGAGAGAGAGAGAGAGAGAGAGAGAGAGAGAGAGAGAGAGAGAGAGAGGAGAGGAGGGGGGAGGGGGGGGGTGGGGGGGGGGGGGGGGGGGGGGGAGAGCATCTCTTAATTAAAATCTGGAGTATTGCCCGGAGCTGCAGGGTTAGCGCGACCCGCTCTGATGGCTCCTGGCATCCTGAGACTACAGCGTGTTGATGGTGCAGCAGCAGCGAAGCAACACAGACAGCTCCTTCTTCAGAAGGCTTTATCATCCAGCTCTAAGAATAGAACCCCAGACTTTCCACGGGAAAACCCATCTGCTGTGCAGATAATGCACAGTTTGGTTTTCGAAGGAACACACTTCTCGGTGGAAATTCACGAGATGTGTAAAATACGTCAGAGGTTTTATATGCACTTTTATGCTTGGATGGTGTCTCCCGCTGCCTCGCTGTCCCTCTCATTCCACACTCTGGTCTTTAATATCCTTATCTCTCTCTCTCTCTCTCTCTCTCTCATCTTTCCTGGTCCACAGAGCACGTCCCAAACCATCCATCACCCCGGGACCTCCTCTCCTTTCCCCTGCTCCCCTTCCTGGCCTCGTCTCCTCCTCCCATCTCCTCCCTCGCCTCGTCCCTTCAGCCAGCTAACTGCCCTCGTTGGCTACTGGACCGGACAGGTCCAGCAATGCACACACACACACGCACACGCACACACACACACACACACACACACACACGCACTGGGGTTCGAAACCCAGGGTTTCACGCTAACCACTGGGCCATGAGAAAATAACTAATGTTTCCATCTTAATTCACGTTTCAATGTCGTACTATTTCATTGAGTTTAGTCCCAATTGTTTCTGCATGTTTTCAACAGAACATGAAGTGCCTTTGGAAGCCTAAACCCTGTATTGTGTGTAATGTTTGTACTACTATTAGCCATGTTGGTCTGTATTCTTTCCCACTACATTCTGGTAGAACCAGGTAGCAGTAGTCTCCCAGCAGGAAGCCGGTGCAGCATTCCTTGTAAATCCCTCGTAAGCGGTCTGGTAGTGTTTATCGACTACCGTTAGTCAGCAACCAGAGACCCGAGGCAGAGACCCAACGCAGAGACCAGCACCCCAAGACCAGTGAGACCAGCACCCCAGAGACCAGCACCAAGGAGCCAAGGACTCATATACCAGCACCCAGAGACCAGCACCCAGAGACCAGCACCCAGAGACCAGCACCCAGAGACCGACCAGCACCCAGAGACCAGCACCTAGAGACCAGCACCCAGAGACCAGCACCCAGAGACCACCCTAGAGACCAGCACCTAGAGACCAGCACCCAGAGACCAGCACCCTAGAGACCAGCACCCTAGAGACCAGCACCTAGAGACCAGCACCCAGAGACCAGCACCCTAGAGACCAGCACCTAGAGACCAGCACCTAGAGACCAGCACCCTAGAGACCAGCACCCAGAGACCCAACAAAGAGCAAAATAAGCAGAAGGAAAAACTTCCATTAATAACGCCAAAAAAATTATCTTGTGTCGCGACCTCTAAAAATAGAAGCTAAAAATAGAGACCAACTGGTTTGTCCAAATAGTTTCTTCTTGTTTCATGTTATTGTTGAAAAGTAAGAAAATACCCCGGCCGGCCCGGGGTATTATAAAAAAATACCCCGTCCCGAGTACAATCGGGATGAGGCAAAAACAAACAAGTTTATGGGAGGAGAAAAGCCAATTCAATGGAAACGCAACGGCACAAGGCACAGCTCAAACACCTATTGTCTACCGTTCGCCTGGAGACCAATAACAACAGAACCGACCGGGTCACTACGGTTCAAAACAAACCGTTTTGGACAGCCACGTCCTTCACTGATATCAAAATGGAGCTCTCCCCGTCTCCCCGGAGCGCGGTATTTCTTCCTTTATCAGGCTCTTGTCTCCCGTAGTCACGTTGACTTGACCCGTTGGAGGAGGGGGGGAGGGAGGGGGGAGGGAGGGAGGGAGGGTTTAGCGCGCCGCCTCTCTGGCCCCGGTCCAGAGAGCTGTGGGCGTGTGGGCGTGTGGGCGTGTGGGCGTGTGGGCGGCGAGAGCCACAAGAGAAACACTACGCAGAGCCGCACGTCGTAGTAGTAGAACATTGTGTCAACACGCAGGGCTGATAACCGCGAGTCAACATGTTTTCAAACGTGTGTGTGTGCGCGTGTGTGTGTGTGTGTGTGTGTGTGTGTGTGTGTGTGTGTGGTGTGTGTGTGTGTGTGTGTGTGTGTGTGTGTGTGTGTGTGTGTGTGTGTGTGTGTGTGTGTGTGTGTACGTGTGTGTGTCTGAGCAAATAGGCACCAAGGCGGGCCGCAGTGCAGCCACCCCCCCACCCCCTCCCCCCTCTTCTCTGGTGGAGGACAACAAAGATAACCCAGACCAGTCCATGTGCACGCCCACCTGCTCCTGTATTGTTTATGATCACCTGCAGCTGCTTCTCCATACACACACACGTGTAGATACACACACACACACACACACACACACACACACACACACACACACACACACACACACACACACACACACACACACACACACACACACACACACACACACACACACACACACACACACACACACACACACACACACACACACACACACAATGGGCAAACAGCTCACACGAGTGTGGAAGCCCTTAACCACCATGTTTGTGGACACGTTTGACCTCTTGGACTTTAATAGCGTCACTCGAACCCCGGAGCTTCAGGCACGGAGCTTCCAGAGGTCAAGAACCTCTCGAGGGGGGAGACCTCTCCATCTCCGCTGCCCTGCAGACGACGGACCTATATAGGACCTACATAGGGCCGTGCGTGTACCACACACACACACACACGGTCTGGATGTACAAACCACTCCTGTTCTCAGCAGCGTTTTACAAAGCAAAAGTCGCACAGAAAGGTGTTTTTGTTCAGGGATTTCTGAATCCAAAGTACATCAAACGTTAAAGCGTACGTTTTTTCAAACGTACCACAATTAGCATAAGCGTGGACACGACCTAGCCGCCGCCGCCGGCGTCTTCCTCAGCGTCACGCCGCTGACGTCTGTTTGCCATTAGTCACAACGCTACCAATGTGTCCGCTCTAATAAATGTGAACATGACTCAGTGTACCTGTGTACCTGCCTCGGTGACGAGCAGGAAGAAAAACACTGGACTTTCTCATAAAGTATAGACCAGTGATGATCTTCAACCAGCCCAGGGGGTACCTGGTTTGTGGACCCCCCCTGGCCAGGGGGTACCTGGTTTGTGGACCCCCCCCTGGGCCAGGGGGGTACCTGGTTTGTGGACCCCCCCCTGGGCTCAGGGGAGGGGGGGGGAGGGGGTGCGCAAACATGATGACTGCAGAAACCAATTCTTCCCGCCCACCTTACCTTAAACACGTTTAAATCAAATTCCACCTTCAAGTCAGTGCTTTGCTCCACAGGGAGTGTCCAGGTCATCGACAAAGACAGATAGACCCGGGCCCTGGAATTATTTTTATCCCGCCACACACCAGGGTCAGTCATCGTACAACGTGAAAGTCTGATGCATTGATTTAAATTATGTCGACGCGGATTATGTTATAGCTAAGCATCAAAGCTGGCTATATGAAGACGTAAATAAGGCATTATGCATTAATTATTAATAATTATTATTATTAATTATTAAAAATATATAGGGGGTCCCTGCGCTGTTTCTTAATCCACCAATGGGTCCCTGGGCTTAAAATGGTTGAAGACCCCTGGCGTAGACAACAACAGCAACATGATAATATACAGAAACACTACAGTGCTGGATCTGGTCTGAATATAGGGATGCCGTGCTCAGAGCGATCTCATGTTGGCTCTCGTGTTGGTCCCAGTGGCGGGTCTGTGTGTGTGTGTGTGTGTGTGTGTGTGTGTGTGTGTGTTGTGTGTGTGTGTGTGTGTGTGTGTGTGTGTGTGTGTGTGTGTGTGTGTGTGTGTGTGTGTGTGTTGGGAGGCAGGGAGGGGATCTTTATCTTACAACAGTTTTTCAGTCAATACGGTCCCAGCTGTGTCTACCAGTGAGTCTGTGGGATGCTCCATGAAACAGTGACGCTAACTGCTTACTTACCCGCGGGGGGGTGTCGTCAGCCTCGCATCCTAGCAGACGTGATACAGTGATACACCTACACCTACGTCGCTCGTATCACATATCATCAGAGGTAATATGTGACATAAGACACGCCAAACCCTGACAAGATCGGTGGTGTTAATACACCCTTTACCGCTTCAACGTTTACCGGTACGGCTGCAAAAGTCTTAAAAATAAGAAGTTTGGGTGTTTTCTGTTCCGTTTTGTCTTGGGATGTTTGTCTGCTCCCGGGCCCTTTAAGGTTTTAAACCTCTGAATGAAGGTCTGTGAAGCTCTTTCATTTTGATTAAATGGTCTCCATAAATAAAGGGAAGCGGCAACAGTGAACTAAACACACCATGGAAAACAAGGAACATAAATCCTAGACAATTTCCCCAGACAGACACTCTGCAATATCCAACACGGGGATAACCGTAGCTAGCTTTTGGCCCAGAAGTACAAAACTGTGTCCTCAATCCTTTCCTCATTCCCTACTCCCTACTCTCTACTATAGGGAGTTCAATGTAGAGGACTATATAGGGAAATCCTTCCCTTATTCCCTCATTCCCTACTCCCTCTCTAGGGAGTTCAATGTAGAGGACTATATAGTGAAATCCTTCCCTCATTCCCTACTCCCTCTCTAGTAGTTCAATGTAGAGGACTATATAGTGAAATCCTTCCCTCATTCCCTACTCCCTCTCTAGTAGTTCAATGTAGAGGACTTTATAGTGAAATCCTTCCCTCATTCCCTACTCCCTCACTAGTAGTTCAATGTAGAGGACTATATAGTGAAATCCTTCCCTCATTCCCTACTCCCTCTTTAGTAGCTCAATATAGAGGAATATATAGTGAAATCCTTCCCTCATTCCCTACTCCCTCACTAGTAGTTCAATGTAGAGGACTATATAGTGAAATCCTTCCCTCATTCCCTACTCCCTCTTTAGTAGCTCAATATAGAGGAATATATAGTGAAATCCTTCCCTCATTCCCTACTCCCTACTCCCTCTCTAGTAGCTCAATATAGATGACTATATAGTGAAATCCTTCCCTCATTCCCTACTCCCTCTCTAGTAGCTCAATATAGAGGACTATATAGTTAAAAACACAAACGCTACTGGAGTCTCTGTTAATGCCGTCATTTCTGGCTCATAATTAAAAGGGTCAGATCTTGGTCGGTGGACGTTGCTTCTTGTCCATCTGCCGTTTTTCTTCCAGCCCAATGCATGATGGGATATATGCTGGGTTAGTGACAATTGGTTGTACACTACTTTTCACGATGCATTGTGGCAGACGATGAGTGCACTATATTGGGGATAATAATTCTTATTATTACTATGCATTCCGAAAGCACAAAAAAATGGCAAACTCACTTATTTAGTGCCCTATATAGTGTGCATAGTTTTCGGGATTGCGGGTGCTCTCATTATTCCACCCGAACAGCGAGGATGACGGATGACACCAGGAGAGGCCATAGCGGTGACTTAGTTCTGATCAATAACCTGATCACGTACGGCTCGGGGCTTCACCGTCCGATCCATCTAATCCAACCAGCCAATTAGATCACTGGTCTCCCGGGATTCTGACACCGAGGCACCGAGGCAGCACGGCCTCCAGGAGGCTTCCAGAGGAAGGCGAGGCCGCCTGTCCGACACTCGACAGACAGACACAGAGCCGGCTTTTGTTTGTCCAGGACCCCAACCGATACCAAATGTGCAACAACAACCACAACAACAGCAGCACATGTCTGAAAACTAGAACGGGCGCAAACACTCGGCTAGTAGCTCATTCTGCTTGGGACTGGCCCCTGGGGACTATCGCGGTGCCATTGAGCAAGGCACCACCCGACCCCTACACTGCTCCATCGGGCGATGTGTATACAATAGCTGCTCCTAATTCTAGGATGGGATAAATGCAGAGAAACTAATTTTACTGTCTGTGTACATGTGCAGTATGTGACCAACAAAGACAATTGAATCAGACTTACACACACACACACATACACATACACATACACACACACACACTAAAAGAGACTGGCAGAAAAGCTCAACACACTTTAGGTTTTTATTTTAGAAACACATCCTGTTTTTCTTCTGAGGCTAAAAAGAGACTAGTCTCTGCTTCCTTTGTGTCTGTGCTGGACTACTATGGTGACGTCTTGTATGTTAAATGCTTCATATCAGTGCCTTCGCTCCCTGTATGCTCGTGTTGGATGGTCTGCCCTGACCTCCCGTAGACTCAAGCACTGGCATATCCTTATTGACAAGGCTATTATTGGTGCTCTTCCTCCTTACTTAAGGATCTACATCACTCGCAAATGTGGAGGATCTCGACGGCTTCGTTCGGAGGATTTATTTTTATTGACTATTCCAAAAAAAGGGCTTTTAGCTACGCTGCTCCTTTTGCCTGGAACCAGCTGCAAAATGAGCTGAAACTCAGAGAGCCGGTCTCCCTTTCACAGACTTAAAGCTACTCTTAATGACATTGAATCAGGCCTCATGTGTCTGTAGATTCTTCCATTCGTAATGCTATGGTTGGGATTGTGTTACGGTTGTGATTGTATTTGTATGTAACTGTGCTGCTGCCTGTCTTGGCCTGCAGGACTCTCTTGTAAGATCGTTTTAATCTACTATCCTATATGTAACTATATGTAAGTAAGTACTATCCTGGTTCAATAAAAAGTGAGACACTATTTGTACTATCGTTATGATGACCATTTGTTGATCGTTAAGATTGACGAAAGTACACACTCATGTGAAAAACACACAATAGGCTCATCCGGATGACAGCCTGACACTTCTTGTACCCATCTTTGTTATTTCCTATCCTTAAAGCCTACACAACTCCTACGTGGTTTCTGGGAACTGTCAAACCATGTCATTTTTTCCAGTTATTTTTCTCTCCTCAGTTTCCAACTCTACTGGTGGGCTATTTATGTGTTGTCGGTAGTTATTCTAAACTGGTGTATTGAGCATCACACCTTGTAGTGTGATCCAGAACTACACATGGAGCAGCACCATGCTAACTCACTCCCTGGATATATATATATATATATAAATATAAAAGGCTGTGTCCGAAATCCTTCCCCTCATTCCCTACTCCCTCTCTAGTAGTTCAATGTAGAGGACTATATAGTGAAATCCTTCCCTCATTCCCTACTCCCTCTCTAGTAGTTCAATGTAGAGGACTATATAGTGAAACCCTTCCCTCACTCCCTACTCCCTCTCTAGTAGTTCAATGTAGAGGACTATATAGTGAAATCCTTCCATCATTCCCTACTCCCTCTCTAGTAGTTCAATGTAGAGGATTATATAGTGAAATCCTTCCCTCATTCCCTCTCTAGTAGTTCAATGTAAAGGACTATATAGTGAAATCCTTCCCTCATTCCCTTCTCCCTACTCCCTCTCTAGTAGTTCAATGACTATATAGTTAGAAAACACTTGGGGACTCTACTGGAGTCTCCGTTAATGACGTCCTTCTGTATCATATTAAATGTGTCAGATCTTGGTCGGTGGACATCTCTTCTGTTTCTTTCAGCCCAATGCATGATGGGATATATGTTCTGTTAGTGACCATCGGTTGTACACTACCTTTCAAGATGCATTGTGGCAAACGATGAGTGCACTTCATAGGGGATAATGATTCTCTCTCACTTTTGATTTGGACAGCTCGACCAAAATGGCCAACTCACTTTATAGTGCACTATATATAGTATAGTAGGGAGTGATACAAGATACAAGATGTTTTATTGGCCAATTTGCAACAATAATGTGAACAACGTCATTCCGGAGCCATCATACACAACCATATAAAAACAATTACATAATTAAATAACACATCTACAAGGAGGAACAAATTGAAAGTGAAACACAGACTACACATCGGCTGTCCCTGGGCTTCCCGGACTGAGCGTTCAGCGCAGGTGTTGCTTATCCGTGTTTACACACGCAACGTCGGTTTATGTCCGCCTCGGCTTAGATAAACCCCCAAATGGATCTTGGAGAGCCGGGGGAAGTTTCTAGAAGGTCCTTTACAGTTTACACAGCGCAGAGAGAGAGAGAGTCTCTCTCTCTCTCTCTCTCTCTCTCTCTCTCTCTCTCTCTCTCTCTCTCTCTCTCTCTCCTCTCTCTCTCTCTCTCTCTCTCTCTCTCTCTCTCTCTCTCTCTCTCTCTCTCTCTCTCCTCTCTCTCTCTCTCTCTCTCTCTCTCTCCTCTCTCTCTCTCTCTCTCTCTCTCTCTCTCTCTCTCTCTCTCTCTCTCTCCTCTCTCTCCTCTCTCTCTCTCTCTCTCTCTCTCTCTCTCCACTGACATTGAACAGGCAGCTGCTTCCCCCCGACAAACGTTTATGACACGCGGTTCTGTACGACGTCTCATGAATTCATCTTGCACAAAAGCCAGGCAACGCTAAGCCAACCCGTCGCGTGTGTGTGTGTGTTAACGCCTGTGTGTGTGTGTTCACATCCGTGTGTGTGTGTGTGTTCAGCTCTCACGCTGCATCTGAGGAGATCCAGATGCCCTATTGGTTTAGAGACACAAGTGAGACTTTAATGGGAGTCACTGCACTGCAAGTACACAAACCAAGTACATACAAGTACATACAAGTACACAAACCAAGTACATACAAGTACACAAACCAAGTACATACAAGTACATACAAGTACACAAACCAAGTACATACAAGTACACAAACCAAGTACATACAAGTACATACAAGTACACAAACCAAGTACATACAAGTACATACAAGTACACAAACCAAGTACATACAAGTACAAAAACCAAGTACATACAAGTACAAAAACCATGTACATACAAGTACACAAACCAAGTACATACAAGTACACAAACCAAGTACAAACTGGTAAACAAAACAAGTGCACAACACACATACACAACACACGTACACACCACATGTACACAACATACGATATATATACACAACACATGTACACAACACATATTAGACACAACACACGTACACAACACACTCACTATGGTCTGCTTCGGGCTCCTTTGAACATCTCTCACCTCTGAATGAGGGTCATTTTAAACCATTTTGATAAAAGTCTACATCAAATTGCTTACCTTTGCAACCATGGACTCTCTATACACTAACTCTACTAACTACACTACACTAACTACTACTGGCCAACATTTGACCGACGTTTGACCAACTTCTGTCTTACTACTGGCTAACTACTATCCAACTACTGGATGACTACTATCCAACTACTGGATGACTACTGACCAACTAATGGCCAACTACTGACCCACGACTGACCCATTTCTCTCTTACTACTGGCTAACTGCTGACCAACTACTGACCCACGACTGACCCATTTCTCTCTTACTACTGGCTAACTACTGACCAACTACTGGCCAACATACTATCCAACTACTGGATGACTACTGAACTTTACAACTTCAAAGTTCTCAAGCTCCCAAACAATTCCTCAGTAAACACACACACACACACCACACACACACACCACACACACACACCACACACACACAAGACGTCACACACAAAGCTGTCTCAGAGTCAAACTGGGACACTGAAAACAAGAGGCTTATACCTCCAGCAAAATTCCAGAGAACTGAGAGGTAAATCTTATCAAACTGGAGAATCAAAAGTTCTCTGGTTTCCACCCCTGGAGTGAGAACCCTGACCTTGGACCACGAGACACAACACAAGCTGATAAGACCCAGCCAGACCTAAGAGATAGGAGCAGTGCAGACGGTGGTGGGGTTGTTGTTTTAGAAAGAGAGAGGTGGGGTTGTTTTAGATAGAGGTGGGGTTGTTTTAGAGAGAGGTGGGGTTGTTTTAGAGAGAGGTGGGGTTGTTTTAGAGAGAGGTGGGGTTGTTGTAGAGAGAGGTGGGGTTGTTGTTTTAGATAGAGGTGGGGTTGTTGTAGAGAGAGGTGGGGTTGTTGTAGAGAGAGGTGGGGTTGTTTTAGAGAGGTGGGGTTGTTGTTTAGAGAGAGGTGGGGTTGTCGTAGAGAGAGGTGGGGTTGTTGTTTAGAGAGAGGTGGGGTTGTTTTAGAGAGAGGTGGGGTTGTTTTAGAGAGGTGGGGTTGTTTTAGAGAGAGGTGGGGTTGTCGTAGAGAGAGGTGGGGTTGTTTTAGAGAGACGTGGGGTTGTTGTAGAGAGAGGTGGGGTTGTCGTAGAGAGAGGTGGGGTTGTCGTAGAGAGAGGTGGGGTTGTTGTAGAGAGAGGTGGGGTTGTTTTAGAGAGAGGTGGGGTTGTTTTAGAGAGAGGTGGGGTTGTTTTAGAGAGAGGTGGGGTTGTTGTAGAGAGAGGTGGGGTTGTTTTAGAGAGAGGTGGGGTTGTTGTAGAGAGAGGTGGGGTTGTTGTTTTAGAGAGAGGTGGGGTTGTTGTAGAGAGAGGTGGGGTTGTTGTTTTAGAGAGAGGTGGGGTTGTCGTAGAGAGAGGTGGGGTTGTTTTAGAGAGGTGGGGTTGTTTTAGAGAGAGGTGGGGTTGTCGTAGAGAGAGGTGGGGTTGTCGTAGAGAGAGGTGGGGTTGTTGTTAGAGAGAGGTGGGGTTGTTTTAGAGAGAGGTGGGGTTGTCGTAGAGAGAGGTGGGGTTGTCGTAGAGAGAGGTGGGGTTGTCGTAGAGAGAGGTGGGGTTGTTGTAGAGAGAGGTGGGGTTGTCGTAGAGAGAGGTGGGGTTGTTGTAGAGAGAGGTGGGGTTGTTGTAGAGAGAGGTGGGGTTGTTTTAGAGAGAGGTGGGGTTGTTGTTTAGAGAGAGGTGGGGTTGTCGTAGAGAGAGGTGGGGTTGTTGTAGAGAGAGGTGGGGTTGTTTTAGAGAGAGGTGGGGTTGTTGTTAGAGAGAGGTGGGGTTGTCGTAGAGAGAGGTGGGGTTGTTGTAGAGAGAGGTGGGGTTGTTTGTAGAGAGAGGTGGGGTTGTTGTTAGAGAGAGGTGGGGTTGTTGTAGAGAGAGGTGGGGTTGTTTGTAGAGAGAGGTGGGGTTGTTTTAGAGAGAGGTGGGGTTGTTGTAGAGAGAGGTGGGGTTGTTGTAGAGAGAGGTGGGGTTGTCGTAGAGAGAGGTGGGGTTGTTGTAGAGAGAGGTGGGGTTGTCGTAGAGAGAGGTGGGGTTGTCGTAGAGAGAGGTGGGGTTGTCGTAGAGAGAGGTGGGGTTGTCGTAGAGAGAGGTGGGGTTGTCGTAGAGAGAGGTGGGGTTGTCTCATGAGAGAGGTGGGGTTGTCGTAGAGAGAGGTGGGGTTCTCCATGAGAGAGGTGGGGTTGTCGTAGAGAGAGGTGGGGTTCTCCATGAGAGAGGTGGGGTTGTCGTAGAGAGAGGTGGGGTTCTCCATGAGAGAGGTGGGGTTGTCGTAGAGAGAGGTGGGGTTCTCCATGAGAGAGGTGGGGTTGTCGTAGAGAGAGGTGGGGTTCTCCATGAGAGAGAGAGGCAGGACGTCGTCCCAGGAGTTCAGGTGAAACATTCTCCTCTCCGGTCCTCTCCTCTCCAATGTTCTTCTGAGAAGACGTGTGTGTGGGCGTGCGTGTGCGTGTGCGTGTGTGTGTGCGTGTGTGTGTGCGTGTGTGTCTCAGCTGCTGTGATGACACCAATTTGACAGGCACGACGAAGCCACATGGGGCCGCCTACTAGAACTGCTGTGGCTTCTGGTGATTCTCAGAACGGCCCAGAGGCATCATTCCTCGAGCACAGTGTTGTGTCTGTAGTGGTCTGCCCTTTGACGTATATGGATGTGGATGTGTATTGTGAATACGATAATCACACAATATCACATCACATTCAGAACTAAATGGGTTGAATGTCACATGAAGTAAAACCCAAATAATTGCATCGATTCCAAATCACAAATCTATGGGTTAAATATCACAAAATAGCATGGATTTAAAAAAAACAAAATCACATGGATTCAATAATCACAGAACCACATGGATGTTAAAGCACGTGGATTCAATAATCACAGAACCACATGGATGTTAAAGCACGTGGATTCAATAATCACAGAACCACATGGATGTTAAAGCACGTGGACTCAAAAATCACATGGATTTCAATAATCACATGGAGTCAATATCACAGAAGCACATTCATGGATTCATGGATTCAATGTCACCAAATCAATCAATCTCTGCCAGCTCCTCTGCTCGGGGCTCTCTTCTCTCTCGATGTATTGCTCCTATTATATTGCGACACCATTCGTTTCGATTTTTGTTTTTGTTTGTGTTGTGTATTCATAACGCTCATAACCGCCGGTGACTCTGCCATGTGCATCACCGCGCTGTGATGCACATGCCTCAGCCAATCAGAGCGAAGGAGAATGAAAGCCGACCCTGTGTGTGTGTGTGTGTGTGTGTGTGTGTGTGTGTGTGTGTGTGTGTGTGTGTGTGTGTGTGTGTGTGTGTGTGTGTGTGGTGTGTGTGTGTGTGTGTGTGTGTGTGTGTGTGTGTGTGTGTGTGTGTGTGTGTGTGTGTGTGTGTGTGTGTGTGTGTGTGTGTGTGTGTGGACATCACGTGTGCGTGCGTGTTCATTTAAAAGCTCCCAACAGTGGTTCTCCATCTCTGAGATGAGAGAGACGACCCCCCCCCCCCCCCTCAGCCCCCCCCCCCCCCTCAGCCCCCCCCCCCCTCCCCACCTCCACCTCCACCCACCAGGACTAACCAGCAGCTCCACTCACAGTCCCTCCCATCACCACTCGTTCATTCAGCTGGAAGAGCCTCTCGCTCTCCTCAATCCCGTGTCACTTCCTCCTCTGCTTTGTCCCGCCCACGTGGCGTCGCCCCCGGGGACCTTCATCCTCACACTATAACTCCGGGTCAACGCTCACACTCCAATAATGGATCTGGATCGATCTCTCTCTCTCTCTCTCTCTCTCTCTCTCTCTCTCTCTCTCTCTCTCTCTCTCTCTCTCTCTCTCTCTCTCTCTCTCTCTCTCTCTCTCTCCTCTCTCTCTCTCTCTCTCTCTCTCTCTCTCTCTCTCTCTCTCTCTCTCTCTCTCTCTCTCTCTCTCTCTCTCTCTCTCTCTCTCTCTCTCTCTCTCTCTCTCTCTCTCTCTCTCTCTCTCTCTCTCTCTCTCTCTCTCTCTCTCTCTCTCTCTCTCGTCTGTGTGTGGTCCACCGCCATTTCCTGCCCAGGGTTTTTCCCCTCATCACAAACAAGAAAGAAGATTGATCGTGATCCGATTCCGGTTTTTGTCGTGGTCAATTCTGATTAAAACGTCACGAAAATGTATCTACAAACTGCACAACAGTCTTCTGCAGACCGAGGCTTCCCCTCGATAAGAAAACGTGACCAATGAATTTGGTCCTCTTCCTCAATCATCTCCTAGACAACCGTCTGACCAAAGCAGGACAGACAGACAGACAGACAGACAGACAGACAGACAGACACACACACACACACACCTAACCAGTTCTCTGACAGAAGAAAGTGAACTA
>CM050999.1:10900464-10917964 GCA_027704905.1 Muraenolepis orangiensis
CTAGTGTTATGTTGGAGTAGGTCTCATCTAGACTACTAGTGTCATGTAAGAGTAGGTCTCATCTAGCCTACTAGTGTTATGTTGGAGTAGGTCTCCATGTGTTTGTGCTGCAGAGATATTGACTTAGGTTAGCAGCTAGCCCAGCTAGCAGCAGTCTGTAGCATCTCGTAATACCACTTTGTACCTCAAGCACATCCTAACCTCTTGTCAATCATGGCAACGTCATAGCAGAGATGCTAGCCCCTATTTTGTGCAGGACTAAGTTGGCCCAATCTGACATGTTTCACCTTTAATGACCTGTATCTAAGTCTACGAAACGACTCCACAGAAAAACTAGCGCCACTACTACTACCAGTCTGCCGAAGCCTCAGAGGCACATGTTTCGGGGTCACAGGAAAGGTTTGACAACATGCCGGGGGAAGTACAAGACGAGAAGAAGTGTTCGCTGTGAACCAAACATCTGCCTGTGATACCAACCGATATGGAGTTACGATACGAAGGGACCTGTGCACTCAAACGTGTTGAAATACAAAATAATCCAACCAGAGGGCCCTCAGTAGAGCGCATAACTCTGCCATCCGGATTCGGATCCGGATCTGTGCCAAAATCGAATCAACTGTTTCTTGGCCCCTAAGTAATCTAGCCACCAAGATTTGTCCAATTCCGTACATAACTTTGAGTTTTCTTGCTAACAGACAAACAAACAGACAAACAGACCAACGGGTGAAAACATAACCTTCATAACCTTTACGTAATAAATCAAGTAATATGACACACACACACACACACACACACACACACACACACACACACACACACACACACACACACACACACACACACACACACACACACACACACACACACACACACCACACACACACACACACACACACACACACACACACACACACACACACACACACACACACACACACACACACACACACACACACACACACACACACACACACACACACAGCGTAACATGGGAAGGAATAATACTAACAGTATGAGGAGTTACAGGGGTTGGACCTGGTTAGTAAGAGCAAGTTAGTAAGTAAATAAGTAGTCAATAAGTAATTGTTTTTGTATCTTCGGAGCTGGGACTAGGATTGCAATACCAAAGTAGGACTACTGGATCAGAAGTTCTGTTATAACACAGGAGGACTGATGGATCAGAAGTTCTGTTATAACACAGTAGGACTCATGGATCGGAAGTTCTGTTATAACACAGTAGGACTACTGGATCAGAAGTTCTGTTATAACACAGGAGGACTGATGGATCAGAAGTTCTGTTATAACACAGTAGGACTGATGGATCGGAAGTTCTGTTATAACACAGGAGGACTGATGGATCGGAAGTTCTGTTATAACACAGGAGGACTGATGGATCGGAAGTTCTGTTATAACACAGGAGGACTGATGGATCAGAAGTTCTGTTATAACACAGGAGGACTGATGGATCGGAAGTTCTGTTTAAACACAGTAGGACTGATGGATCGGAAGTTCTGTTATAACACAGGAGGACTGATGGATCGAAAGTTCTGTTATAACACAGGAGGACTGATGGATCGGAAGTTCTGTTATAACACAGGAGGACTGATGGATCGGAAGTTCTGTTTAAACACAGTAGGACTGCCGGATCTGAGATTAGAGTGAAAGGAATCCAAGGCGAACAGATTACTGTTCACAAGTCTGTCTGTCCATCTGGCCGTCTATCTCTCCCGTCTATCTATCCATCCATCTGTCCTTCCGTCTGTCAGTCTGTCCTGGAAACACACACTCAGGCTTCGTCCCATGACACTTATTTTCTCCTCCCGAGTCAGTCTGGCCGTCATTACCGCCGCGGATGGCAGAGAATGACACTATTATCTGTCCTTGAGATGGGCGAGGAGGAAGGGAGGTAGGGAGGAGGAGGAGGAGGAGGAGGAGGAGGAGGAGGAGGAGGAGGAGGGAAACGAGGAGGGATTGAGGGGGGGTGAGAAGGGGAGACAGAGGAAGATTCAGGAGAGAGTGAGGAAAGGAGTGAGGAGAGAGAGGAGTCAGGGGGAGCGGGTAAGGAGGGTGAAGAGAGGGTGAGGAGAGGGGGGGGTTTGTCTGTTACATCAGAGCCCAGGGGGGGTGAGAGTGTGTTGTTGATACAGGACCCGGCGGAGGCTCTTCCACTGGACGGGGTTGGCCGGGCCCTGAGTAAGCACGCCTCCTGGAAACATCGAGGAAATGGGAGCTGGGTGGGTGTGGGGGGGGGGGTTGAAGACACTCGGGATGGATGATGGATGGTCGGGGGTGGGGGACGGACATGAAACATGACATCATGGCACAGCCAGCCAGTAGGAAGAGGCGTCCAGTCGGGGGGAGTAAGGCTACACCGCCCCGTAAACACTGGACAGCTGTATTTACGGTGAGGTTTTCTCCTGGTCCAATCCTATTATCCTGTGATTTAGTTAGCAGCTCTCCCTGCAGCCGCACCACCTCCCTAACTACCCTAGCCTACCCTAGCCTACCCTAGCCTAGCCTGACCTAGCCAAGGGGGGCGGGCTAGAGTCACACAAACACAACTATGGACATGATTACTATGACGT
Source organism: Muraenolepis orangiensis (assembly GCA_027704905.1). Lineage (NCBI taxonomy): Eukaryota > Metazoa > Chordata > Actinopteri > Gadiformes > Muraenolepididae > Muraenolepis > Muraenolepis orangiensis. The sequence continues at coordinate 10,903,050 of CM050999.1, forward strand.
GAGGGTGATGAGTAGGCATTACCTCATAGTAAACAGACGCTGTGTGAGTGTGAGAGTGTGAGAGTTGTTTTGTTTTAGACTATGAGAGCCTACCAGACAGATGTCCACATAGAGCTGTTATCCTATAGTCGTAGACCACCTACTGTCTCACACACACTCACACTCACGGTAATGACACGATATAAACACACACGCACACACACACACACACACTCAACATAATGACACAAAATAAACACACACACACACTCAAGATAATGGCACGAAGCACGAAACACACACACACACACACACACACACACTAATAAACGCACGCGCGCACAAATGCACACACACACACACACTCAACATAATGACACGAAATAAACACACACACTCAAGATAATGACATGAAACACACACACACACACACACACACACACACACACACACACACTAATAAACGCACACACACGCACACGATGACACTGAAATAGACTAAAAGACAAATGATCCAGATGGTATTGGGATACACCTGTTAGATCGATCACGTTTCTGATCGACGTCGAGCGCGCATTAATAACGCACGTCGTCACCACCACCACATCTGTGAGCAGAGGAACAACATCCGCCATCCACTGAGAAGAAAGACTAAAGAAAGAAACTATATTTAAACCAAAATAAAACAGAGAGTAGGTTCTCTTCTCTTACATATCTCCGGAGTTTCTTCTCCGGCGGAGACTTCCTCAGCCAGCCCTGGAACACGACCTCTCCGCCGCTCATGGTGCTGCGTCTGGGTCTGTTCCGCCGGGTCCCGGGTCTGTCCCGCGGAGTCCCTGAGTCCGTCCCGCGGGGTCCCTGGATCTCTCCCGCGGGGTCCTGCGTCCGTCCCGCGGGGTGCTGGTCCTGGATCTCTCCCGCGGGGGGGTCCTGAGTCTGTCCCGCGGGGTACTGCGTCTGTCCCGCGGGGTGCTGGTTCTGGATCTCTCCCGCGGGGTCCTGAGTCTGTCCCGCGGGGTCCCTAGGTCTGTCCCGCGGGGTCCCTGAGTCCGTCCCGCGGGGTGTCCTGGTCCTGGGTCTTTCCCGCGGGGTCCCTGAGTCCGTCCCGCGGGGTCCTGCGTGTGTCCCGCGGGGTCTGGTTGTTCATCCACGGCCCCCCCGTCCTGTCCCCGTCCTGTCCCGTCCCGCCCTGTCCGGAGCAGCCGCCGCGGTGACGGTGGTAACCCCACAAGTGTTCCGCGGTGTCTCACACTGACCGCCTGCCCATGTGAGGAGAACACACACACCGGACCGCTCGGGGAGCTCCGTGGGAGCGGAGCTTGTCTTTTTCCAAAAAAATACCCCCGGGACCAGATCCAAACACGCAACCAGTTCCTCCCGTAGAGGAAGAGAGGAGAGAAGAAGAAGAAAACAACAACTCTGGGTGTTGTTGTTTTCTTGTTTCTTCTTCTTCCTCCTGGCGCAAGAAGAAGAGCGTTTCAAACAGACCCGCGGCTGTGCGCAACTGATTGTAGGAAGTGTTGTCGGGCCGGGTGTCCGCAGTGTGTTCCTTACCAGCCACACCCCGCCCACCACGGCGCAGGGCGCAGGGCGCAGGGATGGGCCCCTGCGCCCTTGCGCCCTGCACCCTGCGCCCCTGGAGACTTCTCCTCCTCTCTCCCTCTCTCCACACAGCGCACGTATAATAATAATAATAATAATAATAATAATACACATCCACATCATCCCACTTGTAAACAAAGTACAAAGTGATTCTCAAAGTGCGTCCCTAGAGTATTAAGGTAAATACAATGTGTGTGTGTGTGTGTGTGTGTGTGTGTTTAATGTTGGAATTTAGGTTGTAGGCCTCATCTATGGTTGTTTCATGGCTGTCGCGTTTATTAGTTCAATATTCCACAACTCCTGATTTTTAGTGTCAGACGGAAAGGGTAAAAGGCGCCACCTGGTGGAGAAGACGACACATAACATGAATACATGAGCTACTACTACTACTACTATACTCAATGTACTACTACCAATATAAGTGTGTGTGTGCGTATATATGGATGTATTGCAGGTATTTGCATATATATATATATATATTTATATATATATACGGGTCTGTGTATGTGTAAATATGTATAAGTATATACGTATATATATATATACACACACATATATACATATATATACACAAATATAAATAGATATATACACACATACATATATATACACTGTATGTGTAATTTGTATATACATATATATATATAAATTACACACACACACATATACAGTATGTCTGTGTTTGTGGAGAAAGGGAGAGGGAAAGTGGAAAATAACCATCCTTGTGAATATCTGACACACACACGTATATATTCTGCAAATGTTTTTTTATTGAAATGCGAGAGACAAAGCAAAGCGAAACCCTTCCTGGGGTACGGGTCACGCGGCCTCACAGCGGAGCGCTTTACAGCAGACAGGAGCGGGCGAATCGGGGGAAAGGTATGACGTCTTTAATGTTGTCCACTCCCAGGATGCACTGCAGGTACCTCTCGAACCCCATGCCGAAGCCGCCGTGAGGGGCGGAGCCGAAGCGCCGGAGGTCTAAATACCTGGGAGGAGGAGGAAGAGGAAGAGGAGGAGGAGGAAGAGGAGGAGGAGGAGGAAGAGGAAGAATAATAACAACAATAATAATAAGAGGAAGTGTACTTAGTTCCATGTTTACATCCCAGCACACCGTGTGTATGCATATATATATTTTGTAAAATGCACTACTGTACATAGAACCACTGCAATATGTATACATACAATTGTATTCATATTTGGCTTAAACCTGTTTATTTTGTTTAGATCATTTTTTTGGAATAATTTATATTTTTTTATTTGCTGTTATGTGTGTAAGAGTGACTGTGAGCTTCGCTACACAATTTAGTTGTACTTGTGTAAATGACAACAAAGGCATTCTGACTCCGACTTTGAATCTAAGCTACTAATGTAATAGCATCCGATGCTAAGGGCTACGCTACTAAGCTCATAGCTCATAGTATCCAATCCCATGTGTGTGTGTGTGTGTGTGAGAACAATGTGTCGCCGGTTACCAGTCATACGTGTCCTCCATGCCGGCCCTAAGGAGACAAGACCAGCATGAATAATACAACTCTATGAATATGAACTAATGAATATGAAACAAATTCATATATAATATTGACATAAACATATGCAAATTCATGCAAGATCAGGAGAGAGGGATTGAGTAAGTGTGTGTTCATAAATCTAAAGAAATGTATATATACAGTATATGTATTGAAATTAATTAAATTAATTCAAAATGAGGACAGTGTGTGTGTGTGTGAGACAGAGTGAGTGAGTGAGAGAGAGAGAGAGCGAGACAGTGATCAAGTGACCGAGTAAGTGAGTGTGTGAGTGTGTGTGTGAGTGTTCATGAATCTTTCTCAACTAAATCATGGAATCACTCTGTGTTGGTGTTTGGTGGGTTAAACATTTTGCAATCCTATAAAAAAAACAAAAATTAAAAAAACACACGGTGCTCCAACACAGCATCTGTAACAACAAACACCACCACCCACAACCACATCATCCTCATCATCCTCATGACCAGTATGCATATGAAGGGTATCCGTACCGAGCCAGGCGTGCGGTGAGCAGGTCCAGCCGGTCCTCCCTCAGGGACCCCCCACAGAGCTCCCCCACGCCCGGGACCAGCAGGTCGACCGCAGCCGCCTGTAGACCACCACACACACACCCCAGAGAGAGAGAGAGAGAGAGAGACGCCCACAGCCTGTTAGTTTAGTTAGTTTGCTCCTCATCACTTGAGGTATGATTGTCTTTGTTTAATTCTGCCTCTTCTCCCCCCCCTGGTCTTCACGTCGGGGTTCTCTCCCTGGTCAGAGTACCGTGTGGCGGTGTCCCTGGTGGTCCTGGTTGTCCTGGTTGTCCCCGGGCGTAGAAGGGCTTCAGGTCGTAGGGGTAGTCGGTGACGAAGACGGGGACGTCTCCACAGTGCTTCACCAGGAACCGCTCATGCTCCGTCTGGAGGTCGCAGCCCCACTGGAGGTCAAAAGGTCAACAACAACAACAACACAATGGGTCAACGTGGCCAAAACCAACACACCTGTTTATGTTTAAGTTGTGCACAGGTGGTCCCACAGGTGAATTCAGATCCGTGTCATTAAGGAGCAGGGTTAGGCATCAGGGATGTAACCCAGTAGCTTTCAGCTGGGAGCTGCCTCCTGTACTCTAGCCTACAGTAGGGTTCTCAAACTGGGTTACTTTGTAGGACTGCAGGGGATACTTGGACATTTTCTACAAAACAAGAGAAAGACGGAGAATCTGCACAACAGAAACATCTAAATGTTCTGGATTTACCTTTAAAGTAATAGGATTTACGTTAAAAGAGATAGGATTTACGCTATACATGAAAGGATTGACGTTTAAAAATATAGGATTTACATTAAAAGAGATATGATTTCCGTTAAAAGTAATAGGATTTACATTAAAAGTAATAGGATTTACATAAAAAGCCATAGGATTTACATTCAAAGTAATAGGATTTACGTTAAAAGTGATAGGATTCAAGTTAAACGGTAATAGGATTTACGTTAGCTCCGACTCCCAGAATGGGTTACTCAGCTCTATATCATCATATCTTCCACATCGGTTGAACTAGTTTGAGAAGCAGAAGCGTGGCTTACAGTGGTTGGAAAGACGAACTGGTGTGAGGATCGGTTGAGGATGTCAATAGCGTCTGTGTAGCTGATCCTGGCTCACGTTCAGAGGAAGAGATGTCAACAGTTAGACGCCATTTTAAACACAATGTTGATAATACACACTTTACCACTTTGCAGTACGCTGCATAAATATGCAGACATATGGTTGTAATATTAAAGTATAAATGTATTCTTTCGATTTTAAAAGTCCACTAGCTGTCTGTACATATTTTCATTGTAAATAATATTATTTTTTATTTTTTTTAAACAAAATATTTTGATTCTCACTCCCACGTTTGGGCTGTTTATTACTTGTTTGCACGGTTGAGGAAGATTCAAACTCAAGCATGTGGTTGCCATAATAATAATAATAATAAATATTTTTAATCATCGCATTTATTGAGTGCTTTCCCTTAGCGTGCGTCTTCTGCTTCTGTTTAATAAGGTTTAATGTGAGGTGTGGTCGATGGTGGTCACTCACACAGTGAAGCTCTTCCCCAACATGGCCTCCACCACGGCCTTGGAGCAGAGGAAACAGTTAGAGAGGAGATGCCCTCAGGCACCACAGTGGTCTTAGTTGGATGTATTTTAGTATGAAGCATTGAACCCCAAAGCCATTTGTGTCTTATACAATTAAAAAATATATCATTTGTTTCGTTTTCTATGTTTTTAAGAGAGAAACACCGAACAATGAATGTGTTTTGAGCCCTATTGTAGTGTATAGTGTTAGTATGCCAGTATGTAGTACCCAGTGCGCTATACCCAGTACCCAGTTCATTATTCCCAGTGCGATATACTCAGTAAGCAGTACCCAGTATGTAGTACCCAGTATATAGTACCCAGTATGTAGTACCCAGTAAGCAGTACCCAGTATGTAGTACCCAGTATATAGTACCCAGTATGTAGTACCCAGTAAGCAGTACCCAGTATGTAGTACCCAGTATATAGTACCCAGTATATAGTACCCAGTATGTAGTACCCAGTATATAGTACCCAGTATGTAGTACCCAGTATGTAGTACCAAGTACGTTATTCCCAGTATGTAGTACCCAGTACGCCATATCAAACCTTGTAGTACCCGGGTGTTACTCACCCGGTGCCCAGGGGTGACCCGCTGGTGAAACAGATCCACGTCATCAGAACAGCGGGTCAAGACCTGCTCCGTAACACTCCGGAACATGTCCTCCATCACCTGGTGGAAACACCACCAGCCCACCCCCCCAGGTTTAGTAGGGGAGACCGCGGGTCACCAGTCCCTCCGAGGAGGGCTGGCCCAGGACAGGCATAGAACAGAAGGTCTACAAACCCTAACTTTGTGGATAGCGTATGCTTTGCAAAATGAACTTGACATGACATTTTCACATCTGATAGATCAGTCCAAAGCTAGGATAAAAACTCAGTCGAGCATATTTCTCTGCCACACCAAAAAGTCCCCTGGATCCGGATTCAGATCTGGTTCTGCCCCGAAATCAACTGTTCATTGGCCAAGTTCTGTCCAATTCCATACATAACTTGTTGAGTTATCTTGCTAACAGACAAACAGGGGCAAAACCTATAATATAACCATAACCTCTTTGCAGAGGTAATAAAAAAAACCTTGTGTAGCAAAAACACAAAAACATTTTCCGTTTGTTATTGATAGAAAAGTTCGATCAACTGTGCCCTCCAGCCAGGGGCTCAGCCCTGTGTTTTAGTAGGAGAAGAGCCCCACCTTGGTGAGGTCTTCCAGGGAGCGCGTGAAGGCCAGCTCGGCCTCCACCATGTAGAACTCAGCCAGGTGGCGCCGGCTCTGGGAGTTCTCAGCCCGGAAGGTCGGCCCGAACGTGTAGACCCGGGAAAACGCCCTGGGAGGGGAGGGGGAAGCAGAGACACACACACACACACACACACACACACACACACACACACACACACACACACACACACACACACACACACACACACACACACACACACACACACACACACACACACACACACACTAATGTTTTATGCACAATTCAACGCATGTACATATCCATCGGTCACTTTATTGTTATTCTTTTTATGTACAGAAATTTTATAGAATAATGTTTTAGAAAATTCATACTGCGGGAGGGAATGGGGAGTAAGCATTCCATTGTTTCCGTTGCAAATGGCAAATCAACATCTTGAATCTTGAATCACAGAGACAGACAGACAGCCAGACAGACAGACAGACAGAGACACAGAGCCCGAGAAGAGAGACAAAGTGGTGTGTCTTTGATTGTGTTTTTTGTGACTCTCCATTGCATTCAAGATTCAAGATAACTTTATTTATCCCGAGGTAAATGAAGGTGTACATCCCGTTCTGTATCTAAAACCCAGAAGACGTGTGTAAAACCCAGTGTGATTAACACACAGACTAGCGAGAGGACTTAAAAACAAGAAATAACAAGAAACAAATGCCCTCTAAACATTGTTTTTATGGCTGAGATTTACGCCCCTGGTCCTGTTGGGCCCGGTCTATTGGATCTGGTCTATTGGACCTGGTCTATTGGAGCAGGTCTATTGGACCTGGTGTATTGGACCTGGTCTATTGGAATACAGAAGGACCTGTCCTCTTGTTTGCAGGTGGGTGTGTGAGTGATGAATGGGTGATAGGGGTGTATGTAACAACAACAAAAAATCACATTTTATCTGCCATGATTCTGAATTTATTCACAACTTGGAAAATTCCTTTGGTGTTATGCTTGGCTTTGTGTGTTTCCATTATTGCTCAGTTGGATGTATGGACAGACGGGTGACTGTTCAGACAGACGGCTGGATGTACGGACAGACGGGTGACTGTTCAGACAGACGGGTGGATGTACGGACAGACGGGTGACTGTTCAGACAGACGGCTGGATATACGGACAGACGGCTGGACGTACAGACAGACGGGTGGATGTACGGACAGACGGGTGGACGTACGGACAGACGGCTGGACGTACAGACAGACGGGTGGATGTACGGACAGACGGGTGGACGTACGGACAGACGGCTGGACGTACAGACAGACGGGTGGATGTACGGACAGACGGGTGGACGTACGGACAGACAGGTGGATGTGTTGACAGATGGGTGGATGTGTGGACTGACGGTTGGTGGATGTTCTCACCCTGACATGACCTCTAGGTGCAGTTGACCAGACACAGTCAGGAAGGCGGGGACCGAGAAGAAGTTATGGTCTGGTTCCGTCGTTGGGCCGGAGGGCTGTGGTCAAAAGATATAAAACAATAAATACAAACAGAAACACAAATACAACCGCTTGTTCTTGTGTGTGTCTATAGTGTATCTTTAATACACAATAGTTGTTTATTGCCACTCGCCTCCACCTGGAAGAGTTCTCCTGCTCCCTCACAATCGTTGGAGGAGATCACTGGAGTGTGGATCTGGACAAAGCCGCTTTCCTGCAGGAGACACAAGACAAGAGGCCCGTTAGGTGGAGCTCCTCCTGAGGACTCTGAAAACCACTTATCTAATTCAATCTTGGAGGATTGAATCCTCTTTATTGGTCACATACATGCACGCACACACACAGTGGAATGAGTTGAGCATTTTAACCCATCCTAGTATTAGGAGCAGTGGGCAGCTATTGTATATACAGCTGCCCAGGGAGCAGTGTAAGGGTCTAGTGCCTTGCTCAAGGGCACCTCGGCAGTGGCCAGGTGTTTCAGGGCTTTGAACCGGCACCTTTCCGGTTCCCAAGCCAAGACCAAACAGACTGAGCTATCCTGCCGCCCTATTTAGGGTTAGGGTTATAACCTCATATTATAACCTCATAACCAATTGACTATTTTCAAAATTGACTGAATCTAAGCTGACCTTTGTGTGTTGCTTGTTTATAATACCGTCAAACGTAATTATAAGCATTATAAGACCCGTTTTGGCGTCCGTTTTACTGCTAACCGCCACCTGGATGGGATGGAGGATCCGGGTCCCTCTTGGGTTCCTTCCTCAAGGTTTCTCCCCCCTCTGGGTTCAGTAGTTAAAGGGTTGAGCTCCTGATCTCCTCACCGTGAAGTGAGAGTGGACGGCCGCCGAGGCTGCGCTTCGTATCCTGAGCAGGGAGCTGAACACGTTGGTCCTGCACCTCAGGTGAGGGTACTGGCGGACATACTCCAGGCCATGTCTCTCTTTGGCTTTGAATGGGAAGTCCTGGGAAAGACACAGAGCCATCATATGTACACATATGTGACAGTGAGCGTCCCGCACTGGGCTCGAACCGACGACCTCCGGCATGAGGGGGCGACAGTCTTAACGTGAGAAGATAAAGCACACCGGCTCTAGCTTCATCGCTGGAACGTCTATATTAGGTCGTCTGGGAGTGAGGTTCACCACTGCACAGCACCACCTGCTGCTGGCGTCCGTTACACTTCACACATACATTTTCCCGGCCAGTGATAACTGTGTCTACCCGCCATGTGACCCTGAAACCTCAAGTCTTCGGAGCCTGGAGGCCGGTGCTCACCAGAGCATTGCATTCTCCCACCACGTCGATGCGGTCGGCCAGCAGCTCCACAGGCTGCTTACTGCTGGGGCTTTCCTTCAGACACCCGGTGACTTCCACCGCGCAGCCGAACGTCAGCAGCCTAAGAAATACAACAATAATAGTTCCAGAGTATTACAGATTTTATAGAGACAAGACAGGACACACACACACACTCACACTCACACACACACTACACACACACACACACACAGATGAAACACCCTCACCTGTCGTGGAGCTCCGAGCTGGCTACTACCTGCAGCGGCTGCAGGCAGCTGCCGTCGCTCAGGTGCAGAAATAAGTGGTCCTTTTGAGACCTGATGGACCGGACCCAACCCTGAGGAAATGAACCAAATCAAATAAAAAACAACACAGATATATTACACAGATATACAGTAGGTGTCCTCTCTCAAATGGGTGAACAGAATAAAAGTACAGTTTCTGTCATTTTCCGCCATGTTTGCAACCTCATGCCGCCTGGTGAGTTATAATTGTGTAGCAATCTGTGGGAAGAGTTTTACCTCCGCCATCGAGGACTCAAGATTCAAGGTGTTTGACAACAATGGAATGCTTACTCACTTTTACCCATGTTTGCTTGTTTCTTTGCCTGTTAGCAAGATAACTAAAAACGTTATTTACGGAATTGGACAAAACTTAGGCAGGCCAAGGAACAGTGTATTCGATTTAGGTGCAAATCCAGATCCGAATCCGGATCCAGGAGACATTTTGGTTTGGGCGTAGTTGTGCGTTCTACTGAGGGCCTTCTAGTTATGAATGAGAAGTACTCAATATGTGTACAATAGTGTTTTCAAACTGCTGTGAATTGTTATGATTCAATATGTTTAACTTGATTAGATTAGATTAGATTCAAATGTATTGTCAGTGTACAGCACAAGTAGACTACAGCGGAAATAATTTGGGAGTGAAAATGTTGCAGTAAAGTGCATGGTAATATATCATTTACAGTTTACAGTTGCTAAAAGACAGTCTACAAGGTATGAACAACAGTTATAAGAGTACTTATAGAGTATGTGTGAGATATGTGCATAATAATAAAAGGTATATATACACCTATGATGTAGTGAACTGTCAATATGTTGCATTGCATATACCAGGGTTATAGAGCTCTAATATGATTGATCTCAGACAAATCTCAGCCCAAATACAACCTATGATGTAATAGAGCTCTAATATGATTGATCTCAGACATCACAAATAACAGACCAACATGACCACCATGACCGAAGAGACACGGTACCTGCACGGTGATGCTGGAGCCCACATCAGACCCCCCCAGCGCCTCGGAGACCCTCCTGGTCCTCCCCGGGGTCCTTCTAGAGTACCCCCGGGCTCCGCACCACCACCGGCGGAGGGAGAGAGACGAGGCGGCTTTAGAGACGGTGAACATCGTGAACATTCGTGTGTGGTTCACAGTGTGGTGGTGACATGAGGGTCCATGTCTGTCTCCTCTCTCTCTGTCTCTCGTCTCTGTCTGTCTGTCTGTCTGTCTGGGGAGGATCAGCTCCGCTACTTTGACTTTGACGTTCACGTTGTTGGTAGTGCTGTTTGTATCACGTGACACTGACTGAACCGGCCGCTTCCTGTTTGGGTCTGATGCTGCGTTCGAGTGTTGTGGGACGGGAGAGATTTTCAGTTTCAGATTTTTGGTTTGGCTTTAAACTCCCCCATTCACTCCTGCAGTATGGATTATTGAGAAGAATGACAGTGGAAGAAAAAACACAAAATAAGTAAATATAAAGGTAAAATAATAATAATATTATAATAATAATAATAAATAATAAATAAGTCACAAATATAAATAAAAAAATAAAATTAAGATAAATACTCATTTTAAAAATAGCTTTTGACCTGTGCTCAAAATGAAAGGAATATATAGGTTGCAATACTTACAAAAAAAAACCACAAAATTAGAAGAATTACAAAAGAACAAAACAATTACACAAATGTTTATATTTACAACAAAATTGTGATACATACTAGAGGAGGCTCGTCCATTGAAGAAATGAGAAAAATAAACTTGAAAAAAAATAAAATAAAGAAGCTGCTACCTCCGCGACCCGATTACGGATAAGCGGGAGAAGATGGATGGATGGATAAACTCGAAGGCACAAAAAAGCACGTCACCGTGTCAAAGTACCAACAGCGCCCCCTACCGCAATGGAAAATAACTGAACGGTGGACCGTCCTCCCCAAGCTCCCCATTGAAGTCCATTACAAAACTACCAGACCCCAGCGACCGGTGAGTCAATCAGCAGAGCTCACTGCGCTGGTGAATACCAAATCAGAGTTTTGGGGGGAGGGTTATCATAATGCAAGGATCTATCTTGTGTTTAATTCATTCATTCCGCGTTACAGACACTTTGTCTGTCTAATATTTCAGACTTTAAACTTTTGAGTTCCGACCTCAAAGCGTTCCAGGTGCATGACCCCAAATGTAAACAGAAAGCATAGCTGACCATGACAAAGTGGTGTTTTTTTGGCTCACGATCAGACAATTGACGTGATTTATCATCTATCTTTATAATAGGCCTATATTGTCATGTGAAGAACAGAATACAACTGTCATTCCCACTAGCCGCTCAGGCTATGCATTATCTGTGGTCAGACAACCTCTTGGATATGTAAGAAGGCGCTTTCACAGAACAAATTGCCAACTATACTAGCCTATTTTTCCCAGTCAAAACTGAGCTCAATTTAGGATCAGTATGAGATGTCGACGAAATGTACTTCTTCTTGTCTCACCACAATCCCAATTCCAGATCAACGATATCTCTCACTGAAATGATCTTCATATTGTCTGAAATAATCAGCTCTTGAGATAGCAGTGAGATCCAAAAGAAAACTTGATTGGCTTATACATCTCTCAAACTGGTCTTAGATTGATCTATTATATAGCTCATTACTTCTCCTACGGTTTAGGATCCCAGGTCAGACTTCGGTAATCTGTGACTCTGGCTGCAACACTGCCCACCTTCAAGCAGTTTGTGGACTGTCCCACCAGGGAAAACAAGACACTGGACCTGCTGTATGCCAATGTTAAGGAGGCATACAGCGCCACTGCCCTTCCTCCTCTTGGAAGGTCAGACCACAACCTCATCCACCTCCAGCCCCTGTATAGGCCTCTAGTACAGCGGCTGCCTGTGACCACAAGGACTGTGAGGAGATGGTCACAGGAGGCCGATGAGGACTTGCGGGGCTGCTTTGAGTCAACAGACTGGGATTTCCTCTGTGACTTGCATGGAGAGGACCTTGATGATCTCACGGAATGTATAACAGGGTACATCAACTTCTGTGTGGATAGTGTTGTTCCCATAGAGACTGTACGCTGTTTCCCCAACAACAAGCCATGGGTCACCCGAGACATCAAGGTCCTGCTCAATGAGAAGAAGAGGGCCTTCAGAGATGGGGATAGGGAGCAGATGAGGCGGGTTCAGAGGGAGCTGAAGGAGAGGATCCAGCAGGGCAAAGACAACTACAGGAGGAAGCTGGAGCACAAACTTCAGCAGAACAACCTGAAGGATGTGTGGAGTGGCATGAGGAGCATCACTGGCTACAAACAACCTGGTAGCCAGACAATAGGGGGTGGTCCTGATCGGGCCAACGAGTTGAATTTGTTTTTCAATAGATTCAATGAGTGGGCTCCGGTCTACCCCCCCTCCCCCAGCCCCTCTACAACCATTCCCCTCCAGCCCCCCAGCCCTGCTGTCCCCCCTCCCCCACCGTCCCTCTCCAGCATCAACATATCTGTTCTCTCTCCCCCACCACCACTACCTCACCCCTCCCCCATCAACACAACAGTGACTCTTCCTGCCCCCATACACGTCACACATACCTTCACAGCTGAGCAGGTGAGGAAAGTGCTGTGCAGGCTCCATCCAGACAAGGCTGCTGGTCCTGACGGCGTCAGCCCGAGGGTCCTCAAAACATGTGCTGCCCAGCTGAGTGGAGTCCTGCAGTACATCTTCAACCTGAGCATGAGACTGGAGAGGGTCCCTGTGCTGTGGAAGACATCCTGCCTGGTGCCGGTTCCGAAGAAGGCACGTCCCAGCACCTCAAACGACTACAGACCGGTGGCGCTGACGTCCCACGTGGCGAAATCCTTTGAGAGGCTGGTCCTGACGCTTCTTCGGCCCCTGGTCAGATCATCGCTGGACCCTCTTCAGTTTGCCTACCAGCCGAAACTGGGAGTGGAGGACGCCATCATCTTCCTGCTTCATCGTGCCTACGCCCACTTGGACAGACCCGGGAGCACTGTGAGAATCATGTTTTTCGACTTCTCCAGTGCGTTCAACACCATCCGGCCTGCCCTGCTGGGAAGTAAGCTGACGGCGATGAAGGTGGACTCTTCCCTGGTGTCCTGGATTACTGACTATTTGACGGGTCGTCCACAGTTTGTCAGACTGCAGGACTGTGTGTCTGACACTGTGGTCAGCAGCACTGGTGCTCCACAGGGAACTGTTCTTTCCCCATTCCTGTTCACCCTTTACACCTCAGACTTCCAGTACAACTCTGTGTCCTGCCATCTGCAGAAGTTCTCGGACGACTCTGCAGTTGTTGGTTGTGTCAGCGAGGGAAACGATGAGGAGTACAGGGGCGTCGTGGACTCCTTTGTTGAGTGGTGTGAGCTGAACCATATGCAGCTCAACACTGACAAGACGAAGGAGATGGTGGTGGACTTCCGCAGGAGGAAATCCACACCCACACCCATTTCCATCAAGGGTGTGTCCGCTGAAGTTGTCCAGGAATATAAATACCTGGGAGTTCATCTGGACAATAAACTGGTCTGGGCCAAGAACTCTGAGGCTGTTTACAAGAAGGGCCAGAGCCGTCTCTACTTCCTGCGGAGGCTCCGGTCCTTCAACGTTTGCAACAAGATGCTGAATGTGTTCTACCAGTCGGTGGTAGCCAGTGCCATCTTCTCCGGTGTTGTGTGCTGGGGAAGCAGGTTGAGATCAGCAGACGCCAACAAGATCAGCAGGATTGTCAGGAAGGCTGGCGCTGTCCTGGGGGTCCAGCTGGACTCCTTGTTGGTGGTGTCTGAGAGAAGGATGCTGCGCAAGCTGCGTAGTATCCTTGACAACAACTCTCACCCTCTCCATCAGGTGCTGACCTCATATAGAAGCACCTTTAGCAACAGACTCATTCCACCCAGGTGCACCACAGAACGCCATAGGAAGTCCTTTCTTCCTGTGGCAATTAGACTTTTTAACTCATCTACCTCGGGTCGTGAGAGGGACAGTGGCGACTCAGTGACCTGAGGCCAACGTACTTAAACATTATTATTTTTTGGTCAACGCACTGCAAATCACTCTTCAAATTCACTTTTTCACTTTACACATGTCACTTTCAGTTGATTTATTTATTAATATATTATTCTGCCAATTGCACTATACGTATTGTTGTGTATTGTATATACCTACGTACTACTGTAATAATACTGTAAATTTATCTTCATTTATCAATACATTTAGATTTCATTTAACTATATTTTTGTTTATACAATTTTTATTGTTTTTTAGCTTAGGTATTAGTATTTTTTGTGTGTGCTTTTATTCCCCCTGTGTCAACTGTTGCACCTTAATTTCCCTCCGGATTAATAAAGTAATCTGTATCTGTATCTGTATCTGTATCTGTTGTAAGCAGCACAATTTCCCTCTGGGTATAGCTCACTAGTTACACAAAGTCTCCTTATGCTGCTTCAAATGTGTCTGGGTTTT
>CM050999.1:10922964-10930464 GCA_027704905.1 Muraenolepis orangiensis
AGCCAGAGTGACGTCATCACCCACCAGCCACACATGACCCATGACAGTAACAACCAGAGGGCCCTCAGTAGAGCTCATACCTCCGCCACCCCCCAAAAGTCCCCTTTGCCCTATTATTTCTGAAGCTAAACAATCCCTTAAAAGCAACTGTTGTTGCTAAAGAAATGTTAAAAAATAATAATCCTGGATCCGGATTGGGATCCAACCCTCAACCCCTTACATTTGACTGTGAATAGGTTTGTAACTTTAAAGTTGTGGCTAACAGACAAACAAACAAACAAGGGGGACTATATGTATGACTATAAATATATAGGCCTGGGATTTCTGTGTAGGCTTATGTGTTTTTTTTTAAAAGGTCCATTTATTTGATTTATTCCTACTATTCCGATGGATATACTTCAATATCAATCAGATAAGATTAATTTCTCTGTGTCGTACGCTGGTGTGTCACCACGCAAAGATAGGCTCATTTGCAAGCGAGTTGAGATTGGAAGAAATAGCTTGATTTAGTGACGCTATTATGTAACTTCTTTGACGATTTTTCTTTGGAAAAAAAAAAATCAAAAGCAGCTAAATAATTGGGACCTTTCTGCAGCGCCGGGTCACACGTCTCAACAGTTCACTAGAGGGGCAACTTTTAACACCAAGAGCCATCTTTTAGCTCACAAATGGATCCCAGAGAGAGAGAGAGGAGACTCTCGGGCTATAGAGTATCCCGTCTAGGGCTAGACGTCAAGTCGCAGTAACATTTCACCAAAGCCAACTAAACTGATTTCTAGATGACAGCGATCGTGGACATGAATTCCTTTCGCTGTACACTGACAATACATTTGAATCTAATCTAATCTAATCTAATCTAATCTAATCTAATCTAATCTAATCTAATGATGAAAGACAACTTTTACAATCAGCAATGTTTTACAGTCTACCCCAAAACAAAAGATTTGTGGGGTAGACTGAGGTTGGTTTTCCTTTATGTTTTTCAGTAGAATGCCGTTGTAAAAGATGTGCCAGATTCCAGTAGATCACTCAGGCCTACTTACACACTGACTTACCGAGCTATTGTTAGGTTTCCACTTGGACCTCCGACGTGGTTGTTTTGTTTATTAAGGAACATCTCGTACGTACACTCTCACTCTCAATTTTGCTTAAACTGAATATTCAAAGCGATATTTTTAGAAGATATAAAACTGCAGCTATAAAAGTGAAAGCGATACGGTTAACTATGGTGCCCGATTCCACTCCACTCGTGGTCTCGTCTTCGTGCGAGGCAACGAGCTTAGTTTGACCACAGCCACCATAGACGTCCCAAAACACTTACGACTTACGACTCTATTTAATACAGATTAAATGTACAAATGTAACCTACATTTGGAAAGATTCAACTGAAACACTCCATCGTTACCTCAGGAGGGACACAGCAGAAGGGGGGGAGTAGCATCCACATTTTTGCATGACTCAGTGTTTTGCGAACACAAGCGTTACCGCCAAGAAAAATACACCAAGTGAATTATGGATTGGCCAAAACGGGTGTCGTCAAACGCTGGACTTGACTCCCGACCGAGTCGGCCGTGTCGAGTGATGTAGCGTTTTTGACCTCCGTCTGCTCATCCCTCCTTGAGCCGGACATAAGTCCGTCTTAATCACTAGAATATTGGCCCGGCTTACTCTGAATAAAGTACTACTAATAAAGTTGGCTGCACTCGACGCTTGGAGTTGTTCTTCTTTATGAAATGAAATTGTACAAAAGTATAAAACCCCAGAGGAGGACGAGAGAGAGAGAGAGAGAGAGAGAGAGAGAGAGAGAGAGAGAGAGAGAGAGAGAGAGAGAGAGAGAGAGAGAGAGAGAGAGAGAGAGAGAGAGAGAGAGAGAGAGAGAGAGAGAGAGAGAGAGAGAGAGAGAGAGAGAGAGAGTTATTCCTGGTGCTGCGCTGGTTTGAAATGGAGCTCTTTACTTGTTCCCCTGGAACTACGGAATTATTGAATGTTTTGTACGGTATTTTAAAAGGATAGAAATGTCCTACACATGTATATTTGATCATAAAGGTCAGAGTGCCGACGCGACGCGTGTTCCACCCCCCAGCCCAAGGCCATGCCTGGCTGCCTTAATCAAGGGCAGAAGGGCCGTCCAAATGTATTATACCTCCTCATCTCTGCACACACACACACGCACGCACGCACACACACACACACACACACACATGCATGCAGGCAGGCACACACACCTGCACGCAAGCATGCATGCATGCATGCACACGCACACACATGCATCCACGCACACAGACACACACACACACACACACACAATGGGCTGTAGTCTCAGGCAATAGCAAATCCAAATGTATTACGACTCTACTACTTTACCCACATTGCTTTGTGCTCCCCCAAACTCTTAGCTGAACGGAGTCCTAAAAAACCACACAGGTTCATGTTTGTCCTCAATTCATTAGCAGATGGGGGGGGACTACGGAGTGAAAACCCTCCCCAGGATTTGGAATCAACCATCTGGATTTGGCGAGCAGATGAGCCCCCAGTATACAGAAGTATTCATAATGGCTGGAATTGGGTTGGCTCTCGATTTATAACTCATCACTCTCGAGCTTTAGGAGCCAACTTTTCATTTTTATTAGAGATACCATGAAATAAAAGTGCCCTTTTATAGCCTAGCTTCACAGCTGACATTGTTCACTTATTTAACGTTTACAGAACGTAACTGGAGCCTCTGACTGGAGCCTCTAGAACTGAAACCTCCATAACTGGGACCTCTGACTGAAGCCTCTAGAATTGGAGCATCTAGAACCGGAGCATCTAGAACCGGAGCCTCCATAACTGGGGCCTCTGTAACTGGAGCCTCTGACTGGAGCCTCTATAACTGGAGCCTCTGGCTAGAGCCTCTATAACTGGAGCCTCTGCCTCGAGCCTCTAGATCTTGAGCCTCTAGAACTGGAGCCTCCATAACTGGAGCCTCTGTAACTGGAGCCTCTGACTGGAGCCTCTATAACTAAAGCCTCTGACTAGAGCCTCTATAACTGGAGCCTCTGACTGGAGCCTCTATAACTAAAGCCTTTGACTAGAGCCTCTATAACTGGAGCCTCTGACTGGAGCCTATATAACCGGAGCCTCTATAACTGAAGCCTCTATAACTGGACCCTCTTACTGGAGCCTTTGACTGGAGCCTCTGATACGTGTTTCCACCAAGCTTTTTTGAGGGCTGGTTGGGAGCTTGGGCCTAATCTCGAACCAGTTCTTTGCGTTTCCACCGCGAAATAACCGTTTTTTGGCCCAGGAAACTGGTTCCTGAGCGGCCCCAAATCTAAGCTGGGCTAGCCCAGCAAGAACCGCTACGTCAGGGGCTAGGGGCGGGGCTTATCGTGACCAACAGACCAACTAAAAATTTGTGACCGCCATTTTTTAAATCACAAAAAAAATCGCTGGAAGTGAAGGCAAAGCAGCAGTGATCCGTGGAGGAAACAAGCCTCCTTGCATCGTGGTCCTCCACAGAAGGTCACAATAGAGGACTATAACTAGAGGAGCTTCTAGAACAAACCGCTATTAGAAAAACTACAGCGCGAGATGTCTTCAGCGGGGGAGAGAACCGAGGAGCTAATGGATAACAAACTGGATGATCCGCTGCTGTCACTCTGGTCCTGGTAAGTTTTACTTTATAAATCGTTCCCAACCAGTTTTGTATTTCTAATCTGTTTAGCGAGCTACTCTCACATCAATGTTATCAGAAATGAGCAGCTATGATTGCTATGCTTCTGTTAGCCGCTAGCATAGCCTTGATAACAATAGCCAACGTCAGGATGCTACTTTCTAAAAACAGTGAAGTGTAGTGGAGACACGTTTTAATGCACTTTTCTCTTGTTTTAGTTTTTAGTTTTGTTTATGGAGTCGTCTGCCCTCGACGATGTCGATGCGGAGCTACCGCCCCACCGTTGGTGGAAACGAGGCAAGACTGGAGCCTCTATAACTGGAGCCTCTGACTGGAGCTTCTATAACTGGAGCCTCTATAACTGGAACCTCTGACTGGAGCCTCTAGAACTAAAGCCTCTGACTGGAGCCTCTGACTGGGAACCTGTATAACTGGAGCCTCTATAACTGAAGCCTCTGACTGGAGCCTCTAGAACTGGAAGCCTCTATAACTGGAGCCTCTATAACTGGAACCTCTGACTGGAGCCTCTAGAACTAAAGCCTCTGACTGGAGACTCTATAACTGGAAGCCTCTATAACTGGAGCCTCTATAACTGCTCTGACTGGAGCCTCTAGAACTAAAGCCTCTGACTGGGAACCTGTATAACTGGAGCCTCTATAACTGGAGCCTCTGACTGGAGCCTCTATAACTAGAGCCTCTATAACTGAAGCCTCTATAACTGGAGCCTCTATAACAACCTCTGACTGGAGTCAAGCAGTGTAAGACACTGAAGATCACTTCACGCCGTATCCAAGAGTTTCCGCCGATTGCTGATTGGTTATAGCTGGGCTATCGCCACATCTGATTGGTCTTGGCTGGGGTAGAAGAGGCGAGGCCACGCCCACAGCAGGAGGAACTGCCAATGAGAGCCTCATCCCTGGCTTTGGTTTGTTTTGAGGAGTCCACCGCATAAAGACATTATATAATACTGGGACTGGAATCGGTTATGTATTGTAGGTTGTGTTTTGTGCAGAAAAATCATGAAATTATTAATATACACATACATATATACATAATACATATATACATAATACATAATACATTACACAGGGAAAACCAAATGTCAAGCACTGAAAGAGAAATACAAACCGAATACAAATGGTGACAATAAGGCACCGTTTCTGTTCTAAATTCAATTCTGGCTTCGCTTAACTGTTGCTGTTGACAAGTTCTCCAGAGACCTGGCTTCAGGACACGCTACACCAGCTACCAGGATTACCAGCAGTACCACCACCACCACCACCACCATCATCATCATCATCATCATCATCATCATCATCATCATCATCATCATCATCATCATCGACAACCACCCATCGGTAGCCGTGGTTACGGTCCAGCGGAGCAGTTGTTTGCTTAAGAGCTGAAAACGAGGAATGAACATTGGATGAGTTTTCTGTGACCAGCCGAGAGTCGTCGACGATCCGAGCGTCATGAATTATTAAAAATTAAATGCAATGATTCTTATTCTTTTCATAGTAATCTTAGTTTATCAAGGCAAAGCGGCCGGCCCCTAATTAGGCCCGTAATGAAACCCGCCTGCCTTGGGTTTATATTCTATATATATATATATATATATTTTTTTTTAATATTAATTAATTTCGCTGTACTGTGTGTGACAATGAATTTGAATCTAATGTAATATTATCTAAGTGTTGGCTGCTGAAGAGAAAAAAGGGATGAAAAGAAAATATAGATTTTCATGATCATAAATAAATAAATAATGCGTCTGATCCACCGGCACATTCGTTCAGACACAAACGATTTTTCACCGAAGTCACGTGGTTCACACGTGAGAACACACACTGAGTCATGTCCATAAGTCGGCCTTAATGCCCACACAATTGGAACATGAAACACATCCACAGACCCAAACCAGTTCTAACCTCACAGACCACAGCAAACACGTGTGTACAGCTGGCTGGCACCGAGAGATGTGGACTAAAGGTGAACTGGTCCATGTCTTAAACAGTTAACAGCACATGTCCACCAGAGGGTCACAAGAAGTAAAATCCTCTGGATCCGGATTCAGATCCGGATCTGAATTCAGATCCGGATTTACGCATAATAAAAGACATTGCCCACCCCAGCCACGAACTGTATTCACTTTTACCGTCAGGCAGGCGATACCGCAGTATCAAGTGCCGTACAAATAGACTCAGAGATAGCTTCCACAGTCAGGCCATCAGGCTGCTGAACAAGGGCGTATAGCATATAACAATGTATATTTTGAAGTCTCAATCAATAAATTACATTACATGACATTACAGTCATTTAGCAGACGCTTTTATCCAAAGCGTCTTACAATAGTGTGTTTCAACAAAGGAAGGTAAGAGAACAACTCGTCACCAGAAGTCAAAAGTGCATTTCATTTCTAACAAGTCTCCAATAACTGAACCAGTGCTCAGGTAGAAGGACAATAAGTTCAGACTAAAGTATAAGGGAAAAAGTACAACAAGTTGACAAACAATATACAACAATATCTAGAACAATATCTACTTTTGACTGACTTAATTGACGGGTTTTCAGCCTGCGGCGGAAGATGGGATTCCACACGTAACTTTGGGAGTTATCTTGCCTACAGACAAGGAAACAAATAAATAAATAAATGAAAACATAACCTCTGTCCATATCCGTTGGCGGAGGTTAAAAGAAAGAAGAAGTTAAAACATGCAAGAAAACGCACAGCACACACAACCAAATGTCAACTTCTTCACTTCGCTATATGAATGCCAATAAGCTAAAAATAGCAGCACTCCAGGAAAAGATAACAAAATGAAGCTTGTACATGTCAATAATGTGTGTAATGTCATATGTTATATGTACTATATGTGCACCCTGAACAAACAAAAACACCCACTAGCAAAAGCCAGCCAGAAAAAAACCCATTTACAAACAAGCAAATATTGACTTCCTGTCATAATAACATTATTTTACCATGGCGGTATTTAAATGCTTTCTTTCTTTTCTACACGTGGGACAAAAAGCCCACCACACCCACACCCACACCCTCACCCTCCCCCTCCCCCTCACCCTCCCCCTCACCCTCACCCTCACCCTCACCCACACTCTCCCCCACACCCTCACCCTCACCCTCACCCTCCCCCTCACCCTCACCCTCCCCCTCACCCTCACCCTCACCCTCACCCACACTCTCCCCCCACCCTCACCCTCCCCCACACCCTCACCCACTCTCCCCCTCACCCTCACCCTCACCCTCACCCACACCCACACCCTCACCCTCACCCTCACCCACACTCTCCCCCACACCCTCACCCTCCCCCACACCCTCACCCTCACTCTCCCCCACACCCACATCCTCACCCACACCCACACCCACACCCTCACCCTCACCCTCACCCTCACCCCACCCCCCCCACCCCCACCCCCACCCCCCCCCCCCCCCCCCCACCCCCCCCCCCACCCCCCCCACCCCCTCCCCCACCCCTCACCCACCCCTCCCCCACCCCCCCACCCCCCCCACCCCCCACCCCCACTCCCCCCCACCCTCACCCCACCCACCCTCCCCACCCCACCCCCCCACCCCCCCACCCCCACCCCCCCCCTCCCCCCACCCCCCCACCCCCCCACCCCCCCACCCTCACCCCACCTCCCCCCCACCCCCACCCTCCCCCCACACCCCCCCCACCCTCACCCCCCCCACCCTCACCCCCACCCCCCCCCACCCTCCCCCCACCCTCCCCCCCCCCACCCCTCCCCCACCCTCCCCCCCACCCTCACCCCACCCCCACCCACCCCCCCCCCCCCACCCCACCCCCACCCCCCCCACCCTCCCCCCACCCCCC
>CM050999.1:10932964-10937964 GCA_027704905.1 Muraenolepis orangiensis
CACACACACACACACACACACACTCTCTCTTTCACACATTAACACACACACACACACACACTCTCTCTCTCTCTCTCTCTCTCTCTCTCTCTCTCTCTCTCTCTCTTCCACACACACATACACAAACACACACACACAAACTCTCTCTTTCACACATTAACACACACACACTCTCTCTCTCTCTCTCTCTCTCTCTCTCTCTCTCTCGCACAAACACATACACTTACACACACTCTCTCTTCCACAGAAACGCACACACACACTCTCTCTCTCTCTTTCACACACACACACACACACACACACACACACACACACACACACACACACACACACACACACACACACACACACACACACACACACACACACACACACACACACACACACACACACACACGCACACACACACACACACGCACACACACACACACACACACACACACACACACACACACACACACACACACACACACACAGCATATCCTAGAAGCTCAATGAAGACAGTGTAACAGAATAAACTTGGTTATCATAAAGTCAATAAAGGTACAATAACTCAAAGCATTTTCACATATTAGACAATACAATTAACAGTATTGATTCAGCAGGAGTCCACACTACATTCTCCAGTAGGATTAACATTGATTCACCAAGATCATCAATTAATCATTTATTCAATTATTCATTAAGTTACATAAACAAAATGGGGATGTATGTAAACAGACTTTCCTAACCTGTGGCTTCTCAAAGCCCCACACATTCACCCATTCACACACACACATTCGCCCATTCACAGAGAAAAGTCAAAGAGACAACCAATGTGCCGTTACCTAAAAAGACCAAGGTAACAGACCTTAATGACTATCGTCCAGTGGCTTTAACACCCATAGCCATGAACTGCATGGAGAGATTGGTCATGGCAAAAATAAACGGTATCATCCCCGAGTCCCTGGACTAACTCCAGTTTGCATACAGACAGGTCTGTAGACGACGCCATTTCCCTGGCACTACACACGGCCCTGGAGCATCTGGACAGGAGGGACACCTACGACTTCATTGACTACAGCTCGGCGGTCAACACCATCGTTCCCTCCAAGCTGGTCCTGAAACTGAGGGACCCAGGTCTGGGCGCCCACATCTGTAACTGGATTATGGACCTCAAGTGGTGAAGATTGGAAACCACATCTCATCCACTCTGGTCCTTAACACCGGAGCACCCCAAGGCTGCTGCCTCAGTCCCCGGCTGTATGTGTACTCTGTACACACATACTGCCACACACAGCAACAATCTGATTACTAAGTGTGCAGGCGACACCACAGTCATCGGCCTGATAAGCGACGAGTACAGAGATGAGGTGGTCTGGCTGACGTGATGGTGCAAGGACAACAGCCTCACACTGAATGTCAGCAAGACTAAGGAGCTCATCGTGGACTTCAGGAGCCCCCGGGGCACCCACTCTCTAATCAGCCTGGACGGGACACAGGTGGAAGTCGTCAGCTTCTTCCGTTTCCTAGGACCACAGATCTCCGACGACCTGGTGTGGACCCACAACACGGAGGTCATGCTGAAGAAGGCACACCAGCGCCTCTATGCCCTGCGGTGCCTCAGAAGAAGCGGCATATGCAAATGGTGGATGGTGAACTTCTACCGTGGCACCGTAGAGAGCGTCCTGACGTGTGGCGTCACCGTGTGGTACGGCAACACCACTGCACAGGACAAGAAAGCCATCCAGAGGGTCGTGAGGACGGCAGAGAAGATCATGGGGTGTGCACTTCCATGCATTGAGGAGATCTGTAGGACCAGATGTTGGAAGAAGGCCATGTCCATCATAAAGGACTGCAACCACCCTGGGCACCATCTCTTCTCCCCCCTACTGTCCGGTCGCCGGCAGGATAGTTTTTATCCACAAGTAGTGACCTACTGAACTGCTAGGAGTGCTGCCACTATCATAACATTGTAATCCATATTACATTACACTATCATACTGTTGCTGGACTTTCTGGACTCATTACAGCAACTGCACTGATCTGCACTGCTTGTTACACACTTCAACATATGTTTATATCATCCATCAGTACATAGTATAGTATATATAGTGTTGTTTATAGTATAGCATATCATAGGTAGTATATAGTGTTTTTTACAGTATAGTATTGTTGAGTATAGTATAGTATTGTATAATTTAGTGTAGTATTGTTTCATACTGTGGGAGGAAATGGGGAGTAAGTATTCCATTTTACTTGTTGCAAATGGCAATAAAATATCTCTCTCTCTCTCCCACCACACACACACACACACCCACCACACACACACACACACACACCACACACACACACACACACACACACACACACACACACACACACACACACACACACACACACACTCCACTCTCTCTCTCTCTCACACCCACCCACACCTACACACAGACACACACACACACAGATATGATGACCAAGAGGCCTTGGCTACGACCTTTATGTAAAGGTCAAACTAACCTTTAGTAGGTTACACATTCTCTCTCCTCCTTTATGTATGAAGACAAGGTCTCTGGTCTCTGAACGGAGAGCTGTATATCACACACACACACCCAGGAAACCTTTCCCAAGCCCGCCCTGCTTATAAGGAACACTAATATATACACACACACACATTCTATTTATACTAATGGAATTTATAGGCCTAGTCATTTCATTTTACTCAATAATTTCATATGGAAAATGGAGGCACACACACACACCCAATACCCCATAGTCTGAGTGAAGTTATGCCCTTGGTTGAGGTTTGGTTTATCGACTGAGAGCCACACCTGAAGGAAGTTTCTCTCTCTCTCTCTCTCTCTCTCCTCTCTCTCTCTCTCTCTCTCTCTCTCTCTCTCTCTCTCTCTCTCTCTCTCCCTCCTCTCCTCTCCTTACTCTCTCTCCCTCCTCTCTCTCTCTCTCTCTCTCTCTCTCTCTCTCTCTCTCTCTCTCTCTCTCTCTCTCTCTCTCTCTCTCTCTCTCTCTCTCTCTCTCTCTCTCTCTCTCTCTGGCTGGTTGGCTTGATAGTCCCTCGTCCCATTAGCTTTTATGCCTCATACGTCATTAGCATAACTGGTAGACGGGGGACAGGGTTCCACACACAGACCAGGCCCTTCATTTAGCCTGCCTGCCCTGTGGAGCTAGCTCGCTCATTTGCTAGCTCTGGGACTGTCATAAAACCAACCCCCCCCCCCCCCCCCACCCCACCCACCGACTGCTCTCATCCCCTCCTGGGTGACCCCCCCCCTCCCACACACACACACACACACACACACACACACAAAAGAAGAAGCAGCATGTTTTCCCTTCTGTCAACGCTCACCCAACTCGATGAATATCTAGTAATTTTTTATATTAGTTTGCTGGGGAAACACATGACCACAGCAGGGCTGCACAACACGGACCCCCCTGGACTCTGGCCGTGCGCGTGATACAATCCGCCAGTATGGATCAAATACAAATAATAAAAGTTAGTGTTTTCTTTTTCTCAACACATTTAGCGGGTGGACATGAGGGACTCCGGGGAATGGCTGAAGAAGACGACAGACAGGCTTCATGTATTCTTTCTCCCGGTGTCGCCCCCCCCCCCCCCCCCCCCCCTCGCTGATCTCCTCAGAGGCGGCGGTCAGGATGTTTCCCCCCCGGCGGCTCCGCTGACAGCGGCGGCTGACGCTGAGTGACTGACAGGCGGTGCCGCCGCATTGCTGCTACAGTGGTTTTTTTGTTGATGGTGTGTGTGTGTGTGTGTGTGTGTGTGTGTGTGTGTGTGTGTGTGTGTGTGGTTATTTTGGGACCTCGGTTTTTGGCGTGACGGTAATCGGGTCCGTGGACACAATGACAACGTTTCACGGTTTGATGGCCTTTCCCCCAAATCCCCTTGTGATTTAATTTTTGTTAGTTGTTGTTGTTGTTGTTGTTGATTTTATGACGGCTGTGTATTTTAAGTATGTACATCGACATGTCTTTACTACTTCTTCTTCTTCTTCTTTGCAATCTTTACGAATCGTTTGTGACCATTACAGTTTTGCACAGAATGCCAAATCACGACATAGTGCACAATATCGTGAGTAACAACGAGTTACACCATTTTGTAGTGTTGTCCCAATGTAAAGTGAGAATTAGAAAACGGCAGACGGACAAAAAGCGACGGCCACCGACTAAGATCGGACATATTTAATTATGAGACAATTATGACAGAAATGACCTCATTAACGGAGAATCCATTTTTGTTCGGGGGGGGGGGGGGGGGGCATTTTAACCACCATTTCAGTTCATGGAGCAGCGTGAACGAACTGCAGCGATAATGTGGTTAGTTTTCACATTTGTATCCGATGCGCGGGCTCGTAGCTTCACCGCGCGATGACCATCATCCTGTCAAGTGGTTTTTCGGGGGGTAAATTGGGCTTTTTCCTCATGAGAAAGCAGACGGCAATGGAGACTACGCCGCTGTTCTACCTCCCGACACTCAAACCACCACCTGTAGTATCCTATATTCTCCTTTCCCCAACAGAAGGGGATCAAACATGGTTTTTGGAGACTTTGTAAGACAGCTGCTTTTATATTCCTTGGCAGTGCAGCTCAGCCATCTTGAATCCCTCTAGAACCTCGTTCCAGGAGAGAACAGAATCGGTTTTTTTGGACACGTCTTCGACGTCTAAACCAAAGAGACGGCGCTAGAAGAGACGCAGCCACAAGATGTAAACTCCAGCAGGTAAATGGGATCAAATAGAATAAAGCGGTAGCTGTGACAGCGATATAGAGTATATATCCCAGTATATACCAAGGAACAAAGTCAAGGTGTATTTCTCATACTAAAGGGCCCTCGGTTTAGCACATAGCTCCGCCACACTAACAACTGAACAACTTCAAAGAATTCCTGGATCCGGATCTGCAGGGGATCGGATTCGTATCCCGATATTCCCCTTAATATTCTGAAATCCTTGTTGGCACTTCTAAACCTAAACCCTCACTTACAATTTTTT
>CM050999.1:10942964-10980464 GCA_027704905.1 Muraenolepis orangiensis
CACCTGCGGCCCGCCTCGCTCTGTCTCATGAAGTGGACGTTGTTGACGCTGTCGGCCAGCTGCGGGTACTGGTCCACCGACACCACGTAGAAGCCGTCGTAGCCCGGCACGCGGCCCGAGCCCAGCAACTGCTGCTTCTCCGCCTCCGTCCAGCCCCGCGAGCACTCCTCGCCGTCCCGCAGTCTCTGGCGCTCGCGGGCCCAGGCGCGCGCCACCGCCCGCTCGCGGGCCGCCTCCAGCAGACGGGCCCGCTCCTCGTCCACCGTGCCGCCGTAGCGCGTGTTGAGGCTGAGCGCGCCGTACTGCAGCCGGATGTCCGTGATGCGGCGAGCGCGGCCGCCCAGCACGGCGTTGACCTGCGACACCGTCAGGTTGACGCCCGTCTCCAGCGTGCGCCGGCCCACCGTCATGCCCAGCAGCGCCAGGTCGGCCTCCACCGAGCCCAGCTTCACCAGGTGGTGCGTGTCCACGCCCGCCACGGTGAAGTGCAGGTCCTCCAGGTAGACGGCATCGTGCAGCACGGCCGCCATGCGCCGCCCGTCCTCGTCCGCCAGGCTGATGATGTCCGTGGTCATGCGGCCGTCCCGGATGGCGAACTTGACGCCCTTGCCGAAGATGGAGCCGCCGGAGGCGAACAGCGTCCGGCCCTCGGCCTGCGGGCAGCCGGCGCTCTTGGCCCGGTAGATCTGACCGAAGCGCTCCAGCTTGACGAAGGACTTCAGCTGCCTCTGGACCTCACACTGGACCCCCAGGAACGACTGGAGACACGGGGACAGAACACCAGAGGACAGTTAGGCACCGGCACCAAGAGACACCGCTACTAATGCTTCAGATAGCATTCGTAGCTTCAGATAGCTCCTTCAGATAGCATTCGTAGCTTCAGATAGCTCCTTCAGATAGCATTCGTAGCATTCGGTTAGTATTATTAACTTCAGCGGGTATGAGTAGTATTCAGTAAGTATTCGTAGTATTCAGTTTGTATTCCTAGTATTCACTAAATATAAGTGTAGTATTTAGTAAGTATACGTAAGTAGTATTCAGTTAGTATTAGTAGAATTAGATTCGATAAGATTAGATTCAAATTGATTGTATTCAGTATTCAGTTAGTATTAGTAGTATTCAGTTAGTATTAGTAGTATTCAGTTAGTATGACTAGCTTTCATCATGTAAATCATTGTACCTGTTTTCCAAGGAAAATCTATATTTATTGGCTGGCAGCCTTAATAAAAAGTGTACTTCTTTTAAGGTTAATCTATTCACCGCAGAAAACAAAGGAAGGAAAATAAATAGTGTAAGACATGTCGATGCATGTTGATGTTATTTCCCAAGTAGGAAGAGTCACTCTATTTCACATTTTATTTACAGCCTTTAAAACACAAGACGAGAACAAGAACAACAACACTTCAGTGTCACAACACAACATCTCATAATCAAAACATAGAATAAAAGCTTATTGATCTATGATGTCAATTAGGACCTCCTCTGCTCTCTCCTAGGGAACCAGACACAGCGGGGGGGGGGGGGGGGGGGGGGACGGGGGGACGGGACCTCTCCACCTCCTCGCTCCCTAACTAAGAAGCACTACAAGTGGAACTGGAGCCTGGCGCTCCTTCATTAGCACATCAAACATCTCCGCCGAGGACCTCCGCCGCGTCGCGGCGCAGCGCTGCACCACCAGCGATTAATGGTGTTGGTTTTATGTGCCGCTTGCTCTGAGAATGCTAATGTCGGACGGAGTAATTGTCTCTCTCTCTCTCTCTCTCTCTCTTACTCTCTCTCTCTCTCTCTCTCTCTCTCTCTCTCTCTCTCTCTCTCTCTCTCTCTCTCTCTCTCTCTCTCTCTCTCTCTCTCTCTCTCTTTTTCTCTCTCTCTTCACCAAAAGCAACAAACAAAAAGAGACGTGTCTCAAAGCCCGGAGAAAACAAACGTCCTTAAAAACAGTTTTTTGTTAATCCGTCATCAGAAAAAAGTCACAACCTTTAAACCGATCCAACTGAAACTTATATTTTTTTAGCTTCAAATTAAATCAAATTCAAGTGCGGCTCTGACAGCCCGTCCAACGCAGAGGACGCCGGATACAACAAGTGTTGGTTGGCAGCCAATCCCTGCCGTCTTTGAAGTTGTGAACGCGCCACGCCTCGCCCCAGCGGGTGGTGGACCGGGTGGGTAGGGAGGGAGGGTGGGGGTGTTTGGGTGGGGGTGTCAACACGTGTTAATCTCTCTGATCAGCGGTGACAGGCGTGGTATTTTAAAAACAGGGTGACACACCGCTCTGCTGACAGCCCGCACTGCGCCAGACATGCAACATGGAGTCAGGGGGTTTGGACACCGCCCACCACCACCCACCACCACCACCACCACCACCACCCCTCCACCACTATCACTACTACCAACACCACCCTCTCACCACCACTATTACTACTACCAACACCACCCTCTCACCACCACCACCACCAACACCACCCTCTCACCAGCAGTATCGACACCACCACCATCACCACCACCCTCTCACCACCACTATCACTACTACCACCACCACCCTCTCACCACCACTATCACTACTACCAACACCACCCTCTCACCACCACTATCACTACTACCAACACCACCCTCTCACCACCACTATCACTACTACCAACACCACCCTCTCACCACCACTATCACTACTACCAACACCACCCTCTCACCACCACTATCACTACTACCAACACCACCCTCTCACCATCACCATCACTACTACCACCACCACCCTCTCACCACCACTATCACTACTACCAACACCACCCTCTCACCACCACTATCACTACTACCACCACCACCCTCTCACCACCACTATCACTACTACCAACACCACCCTCTCACCACCACTATCACTACTACCACCACCACCCTCTCACCACCACTATCACTACTACCAACACCACCCTCTCACCACCACTATCACTACTACCAACACCACCCTCTCACCACCACTATCACTACTACCAACACCACCCTCTCACCACCACTATCACTACTACCAACACCACCCTCTCACCATCACTATCACTACTACCAACACCACCCTCTCACCACCACTATCACTACTACCAACACCACCCTCTCACCACCACTATCACTACTACCAACACCACCCTCTCACCACCACTATCACTACTACCAACACCACCCTCTCACCACCACTATCACTACTACCAACACCACCCTCTCACCACCACTATCACTACTACCAACACCACCCTCTCACCACCACTATCACTACTACCAACACCACCCTCTCACCACCACTATCACTACTACCAACACCACCCTCTCACCACCACCACCACCATCACCACCACCACCTATATATATATATATAATTATATAAATATAAATATATATATATATATATATATATATCTATAACTCAGCACATATCTCATACCTACTCTATAAGTTATGTTGTGTTTTTATACCTAGTAGACTGTTTTTACATCCTATTTAACCACTGTACATTTTATATTACTATGCACTTTGTGCAATGACAATTAGTCTAATCTAATCTAAACTAAAACCAGTACCTCCACCCTCTTAACACAACCACCAACACCAGTACCTCCATAATCACTACCACCATCACCTCCACACAGACCTCCACCCCAGCACTGTCTCCTCCATCTACTGACGGGCGACACTCCTTCTCCAGGGAGGAGGAGGAGGTGGAGGAGGAGGAGGAGAGGGAGCCGGAGGAGAGATGGGGAGAAGGAGGAGGAGGAGAGCGAGGAGAGATGGGGAGAAGGAGGAGGAGGAGGAGAGCGAGGAGAGATGGGCGAGGAGGAGGAGGAGGAGAGATGGGGGAGGATGTGTGTGTGTGTGTGTGTGTGTGTATGTGTGTGTGTGTGAGACTAGGGGTTGTCAGGGTGTCAGCTGCGTGTCTGATCCAGGCAGGGGGTGTCGACCCCGGGGGGGAAACTTCGCACCACGTCTGGGTGTGTTTGTTTACCGCACTCGGACAATGACCCGGTCATCTGGGCCTCAGGCTGGTGTAAATGTGGAGCAGAGGGGTGGTGGTGGTGGTGGTGGCGGCGGTGGTGGTGGTGGTGACCTTAGCTTTCCAGTTGAGGTGCCCTCATCCTGGGACGCTGCCAAAGAAAGCAACCTCCCTCTCCACCACCACCACCACCACCACACCACACAACAACCACCATCACTCCTACCACCACCACCACCACCACACCACACAACAACCACCATCACTCCTACCACCACCACCACCCCAAGCACAACCACAACCACCACCACCACCACACCACAACCACAACCACCACCACCCCTACCACCACCACCACCCCAAGCACAACCACAACCACCACCACCACCACACCACAACCACAACCACCACCACCCCTACCACCACCACCACCCCAAGCACAACCACAACCACCATTGCACCACAGAAATCCCCACCAACAGAACCAACCAGCAGGGGTTCGTTCAGAGGGCCAGTAATCCTCCCTCCCCGACCCTGAAAGCAGTGCCCTCGCCCTGGGCTGACACTGTGGCCACACTGTGCACCCTAAGGACCTTGGCTTGGGATGAAAGGCGAGAGAACTGGGGACGGACGATGAAAGTGGAAGATGCAGCCTGGCGGCCTGTATTTCCAATTCAAAAGGCGCTTCCATTGGGTTCCCGGTAGTCGGTGGGGCCCAGTGCCGTTATAAGCGTGTCGGCCTCAGCGCGCTTCGTATGAACATCACAGCCGAGCACATGAGACACAAACTCCTTTTCTCCCGTCCTCCTTTTCCCCGCCCTGTCTCCTCCAGAGGTCGGCCCAATGAAAAAGCCTGGTGAGATTACACTTAACAAATACATTCACACCACTCTAAATCTAGGCTAGTGTTGCTATTTAAAGTCCTTTTGTTCTCATAGAGAACGTTGCGTTAGTTATGTCCCTTCGCCAGGACCTATGAGTGTTTACTTGAAGGCTTGGCGGTGTAAATAGAAAAACAGGCCTGCGTTGTTACGGTGTCATTACTCAGCCCAGGGCCCCGCTTTCCCCTCTCCCCGCTCGGAGAAGAACATAAAACCTGCTAATGGAGGCTCGGAATAGCATCTGCAATGCACTCGTCGTGTCACTTCCTCTTTATGAAACTCTTCGCCGAAAGGTACGGGATTGAGAAGGAGAACTACACAGGGAGAAGGAAAGTGTCCAGGGTTCACCAAGTAAGAGGGGAGCGTCTTGATCTGCTAATGAGCCAGCCGGCAGCTCTGGAGTCAGACGGGCTTCACAGCATCGGTGGGCTCGTCTTCTAAAGAGGAGCCCACAGAACCACCAGCTTAGACTCCCCATGGGGGCGGTACACTTTGTTAACGGCGGGGTTGTCACTCGTCGCATCCAAAGACAATCTTTGAAAACTTCTTTGAAATAAACGAGAATTTTGATTCAGAATTGCGATTCAGCCCATGTCTTTCTCGGAGAGCCCCGTCTCCCGTCTTCCACCGCGGCCACAGAAGAATTCATAGATATTCCGGCGATTTCCGTTTCAAGGAAATCGCCGGAATATCTGAGTACTCCTGCGCCGCCAGGCGTCTTTGTAGCGCTAATGTGTGCAGAGTTCAGAGGCTCCCCGCGGAGACATAGGGGTGGTCCCTCGGGATGGGAATCAAACACCCCTCCTGGAGCAGTCCATCTCCGGAGGAGGAGGATGGGGTAGGAGGAGGAGGAGGAGGAGTAGGAGGAGAAGGAGGAGGAGGAGGAGGAGGAGGGAGGAGGAGGAGGAGGAGGAGGAGGAGGAGGAGGAGAACCCGAGCTCCATACCAACATTGACTATACCCTAAACCAAACAAGCTTAAGGCAGACGAGCTCAAATGTGGGTGAAGAGGATGTTTCACTTTCTTTTGCTTCATATTTGTTTCGACCAATCATGTTGCTGGAAGCAGGGATCTGTAAGATTCTATTAAGATCGAATATAAACTCAGCCAGCAGTACCACAGTACAGCAGTACGAAACAGTATCACAGTGTCTGTAAAGTTTTCCAATCCACACTGTGTAGTCTGGCCACTGTAGAAATACACTTATTCAAATCTTCTTCTGGAAGCTTCATCCAGTCGCACAAATCTGTTTCTCTTTGGTAGAATATCTCCGTAACAAAACAGGCAACAAGGCGTAACTCCACCCCTTTCTGTTTCTGGTTTCCCGGCCCAGGCTCCGAGCCGTCTCCCCCAAGAAGTTCTGCTATAACACAGTAGGACTGATCAGAAGTTCTGCTATAACACAGTAGGACTGCTGGATCAGAAGTTCTGCTATAACACAGTAGGACTGCTGGATCAGAAGTTCTGCTGTAACACAGTAGGACTGCTGGATCCGTGGAACTGTGTACAGTAGTGCCTGCACTGCACTAGAAAGGCCCTAGGGAGCAAGGCTTATCTCCATGTATTAAATCTATATCTATAAAGCAGACTGCAACGCCTCCAGTATCCGGTGAAGCTTGCCTCTGTGAGTCTTCGGTGTAAAGTGTTCAGTGTTCATTGTTCAGTTTGTTAAGTATTAATTGTTAAGTGTGAAGCGTATGTAATTGCCAGTGAACACCTACACAAGGTTCTGCTTCATTTAAAGTTGCAATTTTTTAAATTGTTTGTCAGAGAGGATAATGACATGTTATATTGTCATTATATATTATATATCCCACTTGCATTCAGCGGAGGGTTTGTGAATGTTTTTAATACACAGCCCTCCTCTTTGTGTGAAATATAAATACCGTGAATCAAATACAATCCATCCTATATGGCTTTTTGCAGCATCTTATATAGGGAGTCACACTTTATCCGAGGAATATTTTGTCCGTTGGCGAGAAGTGTCCCATTTTTTTGCAGCTTTTTCCTTGGCTTGTGTTCCAGAGTCTTTACGTCCGTGAGAGCGGCTTCGTTCATCACTTTTAGGGGCTTTTAGGGCGCGTGTTGTGCTCTTACCGCCCATGAAGAGAACTATCATGTTGAGGCGGGGGGGATCCCCCGTCAACGGCTGCCGCTCGGCGGAGCCGACACCCGACCGGAGGCCACCGCGGCCCGTGGCCGCCTGATCAATAATTCAGGTGAGTCGGGAGGCGACTAAAAAGGGCTGATAAAGGCGGGAACCAGAGCATGTCTGAGGGTGTAGCATTGAGCCAAAATCGATGGCGAGTGGTGGGCGGAATGGAGAGAGAATGTCCCTAATGGGAGGACAATTACAAGGGCTGTTTAGCATGACCCCCTCTCCCCAAAGAGGTGGGCCGAGTGCAAAGACCCGGATCACCGGGTGTGGTTTTGGCCCCCGTCACTCACACCCCTCTCCGCTCCCGTCCCCTGAGACCCCGACTCCGCAACATCAACATGTCTGTGAACGTTTTTTTTTGGAAAGCAGAGGTGATGCTGGCGAGCAGGACGATGTGGACTATGTTGGGGGTGTGGGGGGTGTGTGGGGGTTGTCTGGCTCACCTTGCTGCTGTCCCACTCCTGCATCTTGAGTTGGGTGCTGCGCAGCTCGTAGGACGGCTCTATGGTGTCCGTGTTGGGCTTCTGGTAGCCCGGGATCACGTTGTACAGCTGGAAGCCGAAGGTCACCAGCCAGCTGTTCACGTCTGTGGAAGGAAGGAAGGAAGGAAGGAAGATGGATGATGTTATTAGTTCAAAACTAACAGGTAACAGACTGGAGGTAGCAGACTGGAGGTAGCAGACTGGAGGTAACAGACTGGAGGTAACAGACTGGAGGTAGCAGACTGGAGGTAGCAGACTGGAGGTAGCAGACTGGAGGTAGCAGACTGGAGGTAACAGACTGGAGGTAACAGACTGGAGGCAGCAGACTGGAGGTAGCAGACTGGAGGCAGCAGACTGGAGGTAACAGACTGGAGGCAGCAGACTGGAGGCAGCAGACTGGAGGTAGCAGACTGGAGGTAGCAGACTGGAGGTAACAGACTGGAGGTAGCAGACTGGAGGCAACAGACTGGAGGTAACAGACTGGAGGTAACAGACTGGAGGCAGCAGACTGGAGGCAGCAGACTGGAGGCAACAGGACCTCAGCAGAGTGCATATCTTAACCACACCAAAAAGTCCCCTGGATCCCGAGATTAATTAATTTTCCCGAGATTTGGATCATAATCAGCTGTTCTTTGACATCTAACCACCAGGTTTTGCCCAATTATGTCCATAACTGAGTTATCTTGCTAACAGTCAAAGAAACAAACATGGGTGAAAACATAACTCCACGTCCATCTTCCATGGCGGAGGTAACGACTGAATGTTTATAGCTGTGGGTGATTTGTTTTTTTGTTTTAAACGTGACTTGCTTGAAAACACAACGCCCGTCACATCTTGAGGAGCAAGTAGCAGACTAGTTGTTCTCAAAGTGTGGCTTGACTACCCACTGGGGGTCCACAAGAGGGCACTAAAGGGGCCGCATAAACTGCTTGGTTGCTATGTGTCATCATACAGACCTTATTGTTTGTACACATTTACATTCAAGCTAATTGTGTCCCTTGTGGATGCGGAAATTGCTACCATAGTCTATGTTTTGCTGTTGAGGAGTAAGCTAGCAAGCTTCTGGCACTTCGTGGTGAGGGGGGGGGGCTCCTTAGCCTAAAGTCGTATATATATATATATTGTGAACTCAGGGTCAGACGGAGTCAGCCGAGTGGACACACAGTGGCTCGTGCCTCCCTGAGAACACAGCTGGGTGAAGTGGCTCCTTCTCTCCTCAGGCCTCTCTTCAGCCCAACAGCTCCACACACTCCACACACGGCCCCTGGACCCCGGGCCACCCTTAGATTACCTCTCTCTCTCCGGCTGATTCATCCAACACCACGGCTACAGGTGTTCCGCTAATGACACACGGCTGCTTCTGCGCTGCGGAACACACAGCAGAGTGCCACACACTCCAGACTCACCCACACGCAGCTTCACGTCCGCTCCAGATAAGAGCAGGGTAATTATGGGATGGAACGGGAGGATCAACCACACAAAACGGCCGCAAATAATGAATTAAAGTTTTAATCGTACGGGATCGGCCCGCAGGAACGCGCTCGACCCACGGCACATATTCCAGTGATACGTTTCCACTTGTTTCAGCGCTATCACTAATTAAAACCATCCTCCCCCCGCTGGTGTGTGTGAAGGAGGGTGGGGGGGGGGGTCCTGAGCGGTGAATGGGAGCGTAGCCTTTTGCGATCTATTTGTGAAAGACATCAGTATGACGGCTGTGCCCCCGGGTGCTTGGGGGGAGGGGGCTGGGCGGGCACCTGGTGTCACCTGACAAAGCTTTTTTAAATACAAATTTGAGGACAATGAAAGGAGCGGCGGCAATTTAGTGAAAAGGAATGGAAATGTCAGCGGCATCAATCACAATCGAGGGGCCGACCCTCTCCCCTTCTCTCTCTCTCCCCCCCTCTCCCTCTCTCCCTCTCTCTCCCCCTCTCTCTATCTCTATCTCTCTCTCTCTCTCTCCCTGCTGTAGCTAACGGTCTGTTTAGCATTCAAATGCCAGCCTGGGGCCCCTAATGGAGCCGCGGAGCCAAGCGGCACTCAGCCCGAGAGGAGGAAAGCGCTTCTGTCTAAACAACGCCGCCGCCGCCGCCACCGCCGGCGCCGCCGCCGCCGCCGCCGCCCGAGAGACCATTGTTCACCTGGAACAAAAATAAATAATAATAATAATAATAAAAAGATTAACGCGGACGCCGCCAAACGTGGCGTCGTGGGATCGTGAGCGAAGGCTCCGGCTCCAACCGTATACTTTAGATCAAAGCGGTGTACTAAGTGGGGGAGGGAGTATTGGCGAAAAAGTCCAGGTGAATTGTATATAATTAAATGTAGTTGTAATTAAGACACGCTTGATAAAAGGGGGGTGGTGGAACCGCGACTGTGTAAAACATAAAAAAAAATGGTGTGTGTGTGTGTATATATATTGTAAGAAGAAAATAACCTGAATTAGTAGTCGCGAATTATACATGTTATGAAAATCCCCATACTGTTGTACTGCTGAAAGGTGAGACGTAAACCCCGGGATACGTGGTGGTGTGGTTTGAACAGGCTGTTGACAGGTCAGCGCTTCCCCTCCCCGGTTGGCTCTCTGCTGGACAGCTTCCCCCCCTGCCCCCTGCCATTCACCCCCAGCCTCCCCACAAAGCGACCCGGGGATGATGTGCTCTTTCTGGGAACAGGTCCGACCGCTCGGCCTCAGAGGGGTCTTTGCTCCGCCGCCATTGTCTCCTTCAGAGAGCCTCCATAAATAACAGCCGGTGGACAGGCGGCGCGCACACACACACACACACACACACACACACACACACACACACGTAAGCAGACACACATACACACACACACACACACACACACGTAAGCAGACACACATACACACACACGCACACACACACACACACATACACGTAGTAACAAAAGTAAATACACACACACGCACACACGTAAACACACACACCTTAGGGGCTAAACTAACTTAAACACACACACACACACACACACGTACGTAAAGACAAACCTGTAAACACAAACACACCACAACAAACAGGTACGTAAACACATACCTGTAGGCACACACACACACACACTCATGTAAACAAACACGCACATGCAGACACACACTCGTGTAGACACATACACACGCATAAAAACCAACACACACACCCACACCCACACCCACATCGGGCATGTTCAAATTATTGCAGACACAGCTACACTGTCTGTCTTTCTCTCATACACACACACACACACGCACATTTACAAACATTCACACCATTTACACACAAGCGCGCATAGACTCCAAATCCCAACAGCAGTGGTTCTCAGAGAGCGGAGGCAGCGTTTTGGGGGAGATGACTCTGGTAACATCTTCCACCTTTTCTTCAATCTGCCGTTGGCAGGAAGTAGTGCTGCACATGGCCCTATTGTTTACCAACGCCGGCGTGCTGAAATCCACAACAACGCAGCCTAAACACACACACACACACACACACACACACACACACACACACACACCCAGAGAGAGAGAGCGGCAGAAAAAACACCCAAGTGATTATTCCAGCCGCCGCCGTCTCATGACTTAGTAAACAAGCGTATATCTGTCAGTGTCGCTCCAGGTGTCTTTGTTCAGCTCCGCACAACATCTGTCACCCCTTATTGTGTGTTTTTGCGGGAGGAAATCAGTCAAAACTCACTCTGTGGAACGCAGAGGGGAAGTCACACTTGTACATAATAGTGTTTTTTGTTGTTTTTTTTGTTGGGGGGTAAATATCACGGCTTCTGCTGATCCCAGCTGTCAAACCTCCAGGCGGCGAGTGGTAAAGCTTTCTCCGCCTGAGTGGAGGAAAGGCCCCCCGGTCTGACCCGGTGGTCGTACGGCAACAAGCGAAGGCGGAGGAGGAGGTGCTCTCTCTTTCTCTTAGTGAGGCATGGCCCCCGTCGACCTACACAGACACGAAGCCCGACAACCAGACCTTCTCTATGTAAGCGAGGATGGAGAGTTTAGACCCACCTGTCACAGAGCAACCAGCGGGAATACATCTTCCCCCTGAGTGGAGGACAGACCTACAGACCGACCTACAGTCACAAAGCAACCACCAGATGTTCTCCCTCTTTTAAGATCGAGGATGGATGCTTCTACCGGTCGGCAGAGCATCTCTAAATGCACCGTCCGACCCACCTGTCATGAAGCACCTGGGTTGACTAAGGTAATGGTGTTCACGTTAACTAAGGTATTCATCAATGTTTTCGTCCCTGTTTGTTGGTTTGTTAGCAAGATAATTCCAAAAGTGATTTATGGAATTAACCAAACTTGGTGGATAGATTACTTATGGACCAAGGAACCGTAGATTAGTAGAACAGTAGATTAAGTTGCAGATCCAGACCTGAATCAGGATCCAGGGGACTTTTTTGGTGTGGCGGAGGTATGTGCTCCACTGAGGGCCCTCTAGTTCAAACATTAATAGGCTCAGGCCTAATGCTAACCCCTATGCTAATGCTATATAATCATGGGTATTACTGCATTAACTAATGTTAGTGAAGTGTTTACCCTTATTGTAAAGTGTATTTTGTACTGTAGAAGAGGAGCGTGGACTCTCTGGCCCACCTGAGGACGAGCGCTCAGACCCACCTGTCATGTAGCACTTGGTCTCCTCGTTGTTGCTCAGCGGGTTGTTGTTCTTGAACATGTAGAGGTTAAAGGGCACGATGTGGTCGCTGTTGAGCCGGGCCCACACCTCGTGGTCGGGCGTGGTCCAGCGGCCGGCCATCACGTCGTAGTCCCGGCGACCCATGTGCACCAGCCGGCTGAGCGGCTCGTACAGCCCGCCCTGGTAGCCCACGATCACCTGGAAGGCGGGGTTGGTGTCCAGGTAGACCTCGCCGAACGCCGTGTACAGGATCCGCTTGATCATGAGGCCGGCGCCGCTGAACACGGCCAGCGGCGTGCCGATGTTGTCGCACGCCACGTAGAACTCCTCGCCGCTGTTGAGCTCCATGGCGAACAGGTGGCCCTGCAGGTCGTAGTACAGCGAGGTGATGTCGGAGCTGCTGTGGTTGAACACGTGGGTGACCCGCGTGGGGCTGGACAGGTCGGCGTAGAACAACTGCAGGTGGTGGCCGGCGCTCGCGCGGCTGGACACGCGGCGGCCCAGCCCGTCGTAGCGGTAGCGCACGCTCCAGCCGCTCACCCGGTTGTACACCTTGGTGAGCAGGCCGGCCGAGCTGTACTCGAAGTAGTCGTTGCCCCGCTGCTTGAGGAAGCCGTCCTCGTCCACGCGGTACAGCACGTCGCCCAGCCGCGTGATGCGGTCGCGTGGGTCGTAGCGCAGCGGCGTGAGGCGCGCCGTGTTCCCGGGGCTCAGCAGGTGCAGGTTGCCGTTGAGGTCGTAGCTGTAGCGCCACAGCGGCTTGTCGTTGACCGACACCACCTGCAGCTGCCCGTCGGCGTCGTACTCGTAGGTGTAGCGCGTGGTGTTGGCGTAGGGCCCCACCTTCAGCTCCTTCACCACCACCCGGCCCATGTTGTCGTAGTTCACCATCATCCAGTACATGAGCGAGCGGAAGATCTCGTACTGCACCTCTTTGACGCGGCCGTAGGCGTCGAAGTGCTTGGTGTGCGTCATCACCGCCGTGGTGATGATCTGGTTGATGTCGTAGTAGATCACCCCGAACTTGCCGAACTGCTCCGTCTTGCCCGACACGTCGTCGTAGCGGTACAGGTCGATGGGCATGGGCGTCTCGTTGATGACCGCCTGCATGCTGGTCACCCGGAAGCTGTTGTCGTACACGTAGTCAAAGCGGGCGTTCACCGCGCCCTCCTCGCCGAAGCGGAAGATCTGCCGGTCGATGAGCGGGCCGATCTGCCGGTAGCGGATGGCGCAGGTGAAGCCCTCGCTCTGCAGGTTCACCGTCTTCAGCACGCCCGACGCCTCGTCGTAGGCGAAGGCCACGCGTGTGGTGTCGTACAGGATCTCCAGCAGCTTGTCAAGCTTGCCGTACCTGTAGACCACGCGGCGGCCCGTGCCCAGGTAGGCGGTCTGCAGGAGCCGGCCGCCCTCGCTGTAGTCCTGCAGCACAGAGGCGTTTCCCTGTGGCGGGCGGTAGGTGTTGCGGTAGTAGCCCACCGAGCGCGTGGTCTCCAGGGTGACCCGGGCCACGTTGGGCATGGTCACCGACGAGAGGCGGTCGTTCTTGTCGAACTCGAAGATGTACTGCCGCTGGCTGTAGAGCAGCAGCACCATGGACTGCAGGGGGACAACCAGAACACAACAGGAGTTAGGACCCTGAATCGCCCCCTCTCGGAGCGCAACAGGGGGAACACAGCGGCCACTACGGGACAATGTCGTCAGTGGAAAGTGTTTCATGCTGTACTCTAATTAATTTGTTGTTGTTGTTGTTTAAAAAAAAAATATTTATTCCTTCACATACCGGATTGCCTCTCAATTTAAAACAAAGCATCAGTGAAAAAAATAACAAATTGTGTGTATCCTGAACACAGCCATTACGTAGCGACACAATTTCACAAATGAAATGTTGCATAATAAACAACATTCAGCACAACGCTAAGTAGCTGTAAACAACTTCCTCTTGCTACCTACGACAACGACACTCGAGTCAATTGGACTCCACCAGATTATTATTCACCGTGCACTGGCGACCGGCGGACCTCAAGAAATCCAGTTAAATGTCAAACGCATTGTCGTTATTAGGATTACTGCAATTGTATGAATATTATTATGATAGGAATTTATATTATTATTATCAATATTATTGTTTACTTTTGTATTCATTTGTGTATTATTATTATTTCTATATTATTGTAAGCAGCAGGAGCAGCAGCAGCAGCAGCAGTAATATTATTACTTGGATTGTTATTCAGACGGTTAACGTGTTAGCGCTCCGAGCTCATTTCCATACTGACACTAAGCTGCTGCTCCTCCTCCTCCTCTGACACATCATTTCCTGAACGGACGGCTCCTTTACTTCCTGTCTTTCGGATCCTTTGCACCGAGCGGCGTGAGAGGGAGAGACGCAATTAAGGCGACGCAGGAAAATGGCTGCCACAGTGAGAGGGTGTGTGTGTGTGCTTGTTTGCCGCAACAAAAACGCCATTAAATCATTTCTATGGCTGTCGCAACGGGGCTGCTAGCATCCTAGCGCTTGGCTTGAAACGAGAAGCTGACTGGCAGCAGGGTTAAAGTGGTAGAGAGAGAGGCGGAAACAGTGAGCGATGAGCATTGGATTAAATGGCAAGTAAACAAACATGAAACCGGTGCATGAATGGTGAGCTAAAGGCTAATTATATGCAAAAAATGTTTAAAAGTTGTGTTGTTTTTAAGAGACACCTAAAATGTCCTCAGTCAAGGCATTCCGTAAGGACGAAATGTTATGAATTATGAAACATTCTACCAGAGACCTTCAGCTACTGTTGCTCTGCAGATGTAACACGCCACTACAGAATCTAACGCTTTGTCCTGGACTGCTCAAGGTACGTGTGTCTGTCTCCACCACTTCCTTTCTGGGATCAGTAAAGTACTATCTTATCTCATCTTACCTTTTGAAACTTTCTCGCAAAGTACATGTTTCTCCATGACTTCCTGTCTGTCTGGGATCAACACTTATCTTATCTTTTGATACATTCGTAACGTACGTGTGTCTCCACCACTTCCTTTATGGGATCAACACTTATCTTATCTTATCTTATGATACCTTCGTAACGTTTGTGTGTCTCCACCACTTGCACGTCTGGGATCAACAAAGTACTATCTTATTTGATCTTATCTTTTGATACCTTTCGCAAAGGTACGTAAGGTGTGTATTGCTTTTAAATATTTTTGCGCAATTCAACATATGTACATATCATCCACCAGTCACTTTATTGTTTAATGTTTGTGTTCATTTTTATTGTACATATTATCTTTAGTTATCTTCAGGGTTTACTTTAGGGAGTAAGCATTCCAATGTACTTGTTGCAAATGGCCCAACAAATAAAACAAATATCTTGTATCTTGTCTACACCACATCCTGTCTGGGATCAGCAACAGAACACAGAAGCACACTCGACGGTCGTCTTTACCTTCTCCAGGTAGGTGTAACTCCACGATTTGCCGTCGGCAAATATCTTGGAGGTGATGCGCCCGTTGGGGTCGTACTCCATGCGCACGGACATGGTGCCCCTCTGGATGCCGGCCACGTGGCCCCCCGCCGAGTAGGTGACGTTGACCCCGTTGAGCCGGCTGCTGGGCGCCCAGAGGGTGGGCCGGCCCGCCTGGTCGTAGTGGATCCGCAGCGTGAACTTACGGTGGTCGTCGTACACCTTCTCCGTCCGCGTGATCCGGTCGAAGTCCAGGGACAGCAGGTTCCTGTTGTGGACCTGATGGGGGGGGAAAGAGGGGGGAAAGAGGGGGAAGAGAGAGAGAGAGAGAGAGAGAGAGAGAGAGAGAGAGAGAGAGAGAGAGAGAGAGAGAGAGAGAGAGAGAGAGAGAGAGAGAGAGAGAGAGAGAGAGAGAGAGAGAGAGATACAAAGGGAAAGAGGGAGAAACACAGAGGGAGAGAGAAATGAGAGAACGGGAGAGGAGAGAAGGATAGATAGAATGAGAGAGGAAAAGAGGGAGAGATAGAGAGAGACAGACAGAGAGAGGGAGAGGGGAGAGAAAGGGAGGGAAGGAGAGAGAGAGGGGGGAAGAAGAAGAGATAAAGAGGGAAAGGGGTGGAGAGAAAGAGAGATAGAGTATAGAGAATGAGAGAGGGAAATAGGGAGGGAGGAGAGAAAGGGAGAAAGAGAGATATAGAGGGACAGAGGGAGAGAGGGGGAGAGGGAGAGAGCAGAGGATGAGTGAGCTAGCATAGACAGTATAGTCTAGTGAGGTGTTTACCAACCTTGTTATGGCTGTGAACCCATTTCTAGGTATGACAATGTTTGCCACATTCCACACACATATGGCGTCCACCTAATACCTGTAACATGGCCATACCCAGTAATCAAATGCTCATCACACACCACTAACTGATGAGTAGTTCATTGGATGGTCAGACACACACACACACACACACACACACACACACACCACACACACACACACACCACACACACACACACACACACACCACAGGTCCTTTAAGAAAATGGTTAGAAATTGTGGATTGAAATGTTTAGAAGTCAGTAATCACGCCACCCCTGCACCGAAGATCGGCACTAGTCTAGAGTGGTTTGGGCGTTCCACTACCAGCCGAAGGGTTCTGGGTTCGAACACCAGTGACCGTAGTCGTAGGCACCCTTGAGCAAGACACCCAACAACGTCGACCTGCAGCTAAATGTTAGCATGTAGGACACTGCGGTGTTCAAATGATGGAACAATGCGATATAGAAACGCTACAGTGAAGAATGTGGCTATGTTTTTGGGCTCATTTTCCCATTTTTGGAGGTGAGTCTTGAGGGATTTAGGAGTTTCTTTCATCAAAAATGAGACTTCAAATGATCTTCTCGGTTCTCTCTCGGTTATTTTTCTGGTGTGTTGCATCCCTTGAAGTCACGAAGACAACAAAGCGCTGTCGCTACAATAATTACCACTCCGACCGCTTTCCGTCCCGGAGTCTTGTCTTTTCATGCGTGAAATTGTCGCGCCGCCGGTCATTAAGATCATTCTGAGCACACAGAGGAAGAATCACGGCTGTGATTTTTGATTCAGCCAATTTCCACAAATTGGAAAAGTGGAGGGGGAACAAAAAATAAATAAATACCCCCCCCAAAAAAATCAATGGCGCTGT
Source organism: Muraenolepis orangiensis (assembly GCA_027704905.1). NCBI lineage: Eukaryota > Metazoa > Chordata > Actinopteri > Gadiformes > Muraenolepididae > Muraenolepis > Muraenolepis orangiensis. The sequence goes on from CM050999.1 coordinate 10,960,218, forward strand.
CTGGAGCGGAGCGGGCGATGTGGAGCACCACGTGCCAACGCTTTTCCCTTGGTCAACCCTGCTTCCCCCCCCCCAAGTTTGACCTGGATGTGGACCGCTGGGGACGGTTTGGCCCCGACCTGGGGGGGTGGGGGGGGGGGGTGGTGGCCCTGACCCGGCACGCGGATATACCCTGCTCTGGATTGGCTGGGTTCCTCAGGACGGCTTGTCCCAGCGGACAGGATCCCAGCGCCTGTGCCTGTGAGCGACACACCACACCGCGCTCTCTGGACCGTCCCTCCTCTCTCTAAACTCTGGTCCATGGTCCGGGCACGGCCAGCCCCCCTCCAGCCCTTCCCAGGCCATTTGGCAGCAGGACGGTGGGGGGGGGGGGAATGATGTTCGTGGAGAGAATCACAGACTTAATTAAAGTACCCAACCCCCGGTTCCAAGACACACCCACACACACACACACACACACACACACACACACACACACACACACACGCACACACGCACACCAGACACACACACACACACACACATATACACACGCACACACACACACACCAAACACAGACACACACACACACACACACACACACACACACACATTTATGCCAACACACACAGACACGGCCCTCAGCTCCATGCATGGTGTGTCTCTCCAGGTATTGAGCTCACTGGCAACACTTAAATTTTGGGTTTGGGGTAGATGGGTAGGGTGGGGGTTGGGCTAGCTTGTGAAGGGGATAGGGATAGGGGTAGCTGGGTAGGGTATAGGGGTAGCTGGATAGGGATAGGGGTAGCTGGGTAGGGTATAGGGGTAGCTGGATAGGGATAGGGGTAGCTGGGTAGGGTATAGGGGTAGGGGATAGGGGTAGCTGGATAGAGGGGTAAGCTTGGTAGGGGTACCTAGGTAGCTGGGTAGGGATAGGGGTAGCTGGATAGGGGGGTAGGGATAGGGGTAGCTGGGTAGGGGGGTAGGGATAGGGGTAGCTGGATAGTGGGGTAGGGATAGGGGTAGCTGGGTAGGGGGGTAGGGATAGGGGTAGCTGGATAGGGGGGTAGGGATAGGGGTAGCTGGGTAGGGATAAGGGAAGCTGGATAGGGGTAGCTGGGTAGGGATAGGGGTAGCTGGATAGGGGGGTAGGGATAGGGGTAGCTGGGTAGGGATAGGGGTAGCTGGATAGGGGTAGCTGGATAGGGGGGTAGGGATAGGGGTAGCTGGATAGTGGGGTATGGATAGGGGTAGCTGGGTAGGGGGGTAGGGATAGGGGTAGCTGGGTAGGGATAGGGGTAGCTGGATAGGGGTAGCTGGATAGGGGGGTAGGGATAGGGGTAGCTGGATAGGGGGGTAGGGATAGGGGTAGCTGGATAGTGGGGTAGGGATAGGGGTAGCTGGATAGGGGTAGCTGGGGGTAGCTGGGTAAAGGGGTAAGCTTGGTAGGGGTAGCTAGGGAGCCTCGGTAGGGGGTAGGTGGGTAATGGAGGTAACGGGGTAGGGGTAGCTGGAAAGCTGGGTATGGGGTAGGGGTAGGGGGCAATGCGTAGCTGGGTATGGGGTAGGGGTAGGGGGCTATGCGTAGCTGGGTATGGGGCAGGGGGCTATGGGTAGCTGGGTATGGGGTAGGGGTACATTCACATTTACATTTAGGGCATTTGGCAGACGCTTTTATCCAAAGCGACTTACAAGGTGTACATTTGCTGAAGCAGACAATAGCATAACACTGAGGTACGCAAACATAAAAATAGAGCAGTTCACAAGTATTCATATTAACAAGATGAATAACACAATTTCGTACTGCTAGGTCACCTGCTTAAGTAGCTGTGATAAGAGCATGTTATCAACATTAAGGATATACACTTGCTAACATATACAACATGCTAAGAGCTATTAATGTCAGGACTTAAGCAAGTTTAGGGGTTTCACAAGGAGGAGGGTTCAAGGAGAGTCCAGGTGGACTCTGAACAGGTGGGTCTTGAGTCTCTTGCGGAAGCTGGCGAGGGACTCTGCCGTCCTGACATGAGACGGGAGTTCATTCCACCACTGTGGAGCCAGAGCCGTGAAGAGCTGGGTCTTGGACGAGCGATGTTTGGTTGTCATCAGTGAAGGTCGAACAAGTCGCCTGGCAGAAGTTGAGCGGAGCGCTCTGGCTGGGATGTAGGGTTTGACTAACGCCTGGAGGTAGGCTGGGGCAGTTCCATTGACTGCCCTAAAGGTCAGCACCAGACACAGGGGAGGGGGCTATGCGTAGCTGGGTATGGGGCAGGGGGCTATGGGTAGCTGGGTATGGGGTAGGGGTAGGGGGCTATGCGTAGCTGGGTATGGGGCAGGGGGCTATGGGTAGCTGGGGTACAGAGAGGCCTGGTGTTCAACACGTTTCCCCCCCCAACATGGGGAGGATGGGGAGGCTTGGGCGCCCTCTCATCTGTGAAGGGACAATTACATCACAGGCAATTAATGTCAGTGAGACCTCCTAAGAGGATCACTTTACCCTGTGAAAGGCCCTGCTCCCAGTGGGGGTGTTGAAGAGACACAAGCAATTTGAGCCTGCGGAATAGTAGGGGTGTAGGGGGTAGGGTCCTCTTAACCGGGGGGGGTTAGTCTCGCAGGGAGAGCAGTGAGTGAAGCTCCCCGGACCCTACACAAGGCTGGCCGGCAGAGGAGCTGTGGCCACACTTTAGCCACTGTGGTCCACGAAGCGACTGCGTCAACGTGGCAGCTAAACCTCCCCAAGTAAATGACCTCTCTAGCAATTGTTGTTTTGGTTTTACCACACCAAGTGTGATGTTGCATAAGCCATTACAAAGGTAACCCTATAGTGACATCACAGGTTGGAGTGTCCACCCAGAAAGTACAACAGAGATAGATCCTATAAGAACAGAGATAGATCCTATAAGAACAGAGATAGATCCTATAGCCTATTTGGCAACACAGTGTGACTGTAGCAGCCAGGAAGGCCGATCTAGCCGTCGTACATCTGGCGAGGACACTCCCGCGTTTAAGCAGAAAGAAAGAAAGCGAGAGACAGAGCAGACACGGTGGAGGCAGCGGGGCAGGCGGGAGAGTGTCAGTTCGGGTTCCAGAGGTTCTCCCCAGCAGGCATCCTGAAGCGAGACGCCCTATATCCCACCGACCTCCCGCTCTTTACTCACATCACGTCACGTCACGTCACGCATCCAAACCAAAACAAACACCGCGCCGCGTCGAATGAACCCATCCGCTAATCTTTCTGCGGTTGTTGTTTAGTTCAAGCGAGGGAAGTGTATGAAGGGAGTGGATATTAAAAGAAAAAAGCGTGAAGAGACGGTTGGACCAGGACGGTTAATAAAAGGTCCAGGACACAGCGGACCGGAGAGGAGAAGGAGGAGGAGACACCACCCCGGCGTGTTAAAGGAAAGCGATAAGGATGCGGCTGACAAGGAGGTCGCTGAGCTGTAAGAAGGCTCTTAACCACGCCCGGGTTCCCGGGAGAACCCGTGCGGGAACCCACTCGAGTGGGAATTATTTTTAAATTGGACAGCGGCCGCGTCGGGGCCGATCTCCACTGGGGGCTCGGGGACGTGTGCGGGGAGAAGGAAGGGAGATAGTTAGGACACACTCCAGCAGGTCCAATCAGGGCTCCATTAAAAAGACCTTCCTGCACAGGAAAATAACTCCGCTAAAAAGGAACCTCTTTAGCCCGGTCGACGGCGAGGACCACAACGACACGCCCCCCAATACACTGGGTGGTTAAATAAAAATTAATAAATAAATGAATGTAAATCTTCTCATCGGTTTCCATAACCAATCCAAAATGCACTCAGTCAAGTTCACTCCCCTGTGTAATCTCTCTTGATGTATGATAGCTGTCTCCCCATGATGGGGGGGGGGGGGGGAGAGTCACACAGCGTTTCCTTCTTAAACATGTTTAACAAGAGAGAAACCACCTGGTCCAGTGCTTCCCCAATGGGGGGGACTTTGAAGGTACTTGAAAATGCATCTGAATACTAACTGATACACGTTCTGGAAATCTTTCCAATGAATGACATCATGAAATCGTTGTTTTTCACTAAAACCGTAAAGTATTTGGAACCCCCATTCAATGACCACGCTCACCCAAATCATATGCACATACATTATTAATATCTACCACTTGTTTTCCCTCCCAAAAAAGAAAAAAAGTTTGAGACCCGCTGACCTAGTCAGTTTGACATCACTTCCTGTCTTCAGGCAGAGCAGCTTCCTGTCTGTGCCTTTGTATTCCAGACAGATCTGTGTGTACGCTACAGTTACATCTGCACCACTACTTAGCCACCCCCCCCCCCCCCCCCCCCCCCCCCGACACCCACTCACCCACACCCACCCTCCACGTTACTATGGAGACGGAAACCGTTTCCTCTGCAGATTACATTAGGTTCTCCTCGCCACCGCCGCCTCGGCCTAGCGATGCCGTCGTGGTGATGGTCGTGGTGATGGTCGTGGTGATGGTCGTGGTGATGGTCGTGGTGATGGTCGTGGTGATGGTCGTGGTGATGGTCGTGGTGAGGTCTGCAGAAGCCACACACACATGCCGTCGGTCGCTAGTGCAGCGCGTTCTGAACAGAACCACCGGCGCACTTATCTTTTACTCACACATATACACATAAACATACACACAGTGACACACACACATACACAGTGACATACACAGACACACACACACACACACACACACAGTGACATAAACAGACACACACACACACACACACACATACACAGTGACATAAACAGACACACACACACACACACATAGTGACACACACAAACACACACACACACACCAACACAGTGACACACACAAACACACAAACGCACACATAGTGACAGACACACACACACACACACACACACACACACACACACACACACACACACACACACACACACACACACACACACAAATACTGACATACAAACATGCATACACACACACACACACAGCTGCCGTGTTTCCCATAATGCACACAATGTGTACACACACACACAAATACTGACATACAAACATGCACACACACACACACACACAAATACACCCACACCCACACCCACACCCACAAACACACCCACACACACACACACACACACACACACACACACACACACAGTGACAACACACACATGTACACAGCTGTACACACAGCTGCTGGATTTCCCATAATGCACACACACACAAATGCACACATTTAAATGAGACACACACACACACACACACACACACACACACACACACACAAGCAGCCACCCACGTAATATCACTTGACGTGCCACTCAAGGTCACTGGATGATTTCAGCCCTGCCTCCCAACACCCCGGGGGGGGAGACATACATTAGAGGCTCTCCCTTGGAGCCTCCTTCTCCCCCCAGGGGAGCGACGGCACCATTAAATGAGCAGCCCATGGCACGCTAAATGGCATCTCCTCCATTAGCGGTGGCTAGCGGGGCCATACGGAACACAAGTTCAACAAACGGAGGGCTGAAAGAGACGGACAAGCGGCACACAGCGGCACAGCCACGGGGCAAATGGGCCATCAACCGTCCCTGGGTCAGATCACCCATGGGGAATCCTACAGTAAAGCCTTTTAGAAGTTGAGCAAACCACCCAGCCGAGGCCGGGGGGGGTTCCTCTGTGCTACCTCAGCTCAGAACAGGAGACGAGGACATGGACAGATAGACACCACACTGGGAATGTAACTGGATGAAGGGCAGTGTATAAACTGTGTACATTTCAGAGCATACACTTTATAAAGTGCAGTGTATCAACTGTATAACGTTCAGTGTAGAAACTGTATAAAGTGCAGTGTATAAACTATAAAGTTCAGTGCATAAACTGTATGAAGTGCAGTGTATAAACTATAAAGTTCAGTGCATAAACTGTATGAAGTGCAGTGCATACACTGTGTAAAGTGCAGTGGTATAAACTGTATGAAGTGCAGTGTATAAACTGTATCAAGTGCAGTGCATACACTGTGTAAAGTGCAGTGGTATAAATTGTATGAAGTGCAGTGTATAAACGGTAGCAAGTGCAGCGCATAAACGGTACGAAGTGCAGCGTAGAAATGATAGTGAGTAAGTGCAGTGCGTACTATACGAAGATGTTGCTTGTTGAATTGTGTGTCCCCATTGCAGTGGGGAAGAGGCTAAAAAGTGTCTAAATCAAAATGATATGTGATTCCAGATTATCGGAAAGATGGATAGATTTTTTTCTCCGTGTGTCAACTGCAGTGTCTGCACTGTCTCCCTGCAGGGGGCTTGGCTGGCAGCGGGGGTTTGCCCACTGGGTGTGAAGCGACGGACCGTTTCTGTTGTTGCTTCTCGGCGGACTTGACAGCTGCAGCGCCGGAAAACTGAGCAGCCAACCACTTTATTCCGGGTCCACGCCGGACGCCCGCCATTAGCACCAGAAGCCAAATGTCAGTCAAGAGCTCTCCTCACCCCAACCCGCGGCCAGGTGAGCAAGAGTCGCTTCGGGAAGCGTTTCGTAGGGTTTCTGAAGTTTCTGTGGAGGTGGTGGTGGAGGTGGTGGTGGTGGTGGTGGTGGAGGTGGTGGTGGTGGTGGAGGTGGAGTGGTGGTGATGGTGGATGTGGAGGTGGAGGTGGAGGTGAGGTGGAGGTGGAGGGGGTGGAGGTGGATGTGGAGATGGTGGTGGTGGTGGAGGTGGAGATGATGGTGGAGGTGGAGGTGCGGTAATATCTGACCCCAGGGGTCGGTGACCCGGCCGGGGGAAGGCCAATTCCCAATACCTCCACAGTCTTACACAGGAGACACACATAAAAAGGAAGAAAAAAAACAACCCTTGGAAGATTTCCCCCCTGGATGCTCACACCTTAAATGTCAGGTTATATCAGCTAGAAACCCGCAGTATGGAGCAGAACTGACGCCTTCACGGCTCACTTCCCTTCTGAAGGATGGAAAGACACACACACACACACACACACACACCACACACACACACACACACACACACACACACACACACACCACACACACACACACACACACCACACACCACACCACACACTGTGTCTAACTGTGTCTGTCTCTCTTCAAATCACTGAAGACTATTTTCAGTTTAAAAGGTGAAATATTGTGAAACACACCTTGAAGGTGATTACCGGTAATACCTTCTGAAAGTCACAGATCGCCACCCCCATTTGGTCTGTTAAATAGTGTCGTGTCTGGGCAAATTATATGTTTCAAATAAAGCGATGAATATGTTATTCTATGACAGTTGGGAACAACAGGATGTATAACAGTATTGTAATACTGTCTAGTCGGTTGTATAACAGTATTGTAATACTGTCTAGTCGGTTGTATAACAGTATTGTAATACTGTCTAGTCGGTTGTATAACAGTATTGTAATACTGTCTAGTCGGTTGTATAACAGCATTGTAATACTGTCTATTACGTTGTATAACTGCATTGTAATACTGTCTAGTCGGTGTAAACAGTATTGTAATACTGTCTAGTCGGTTGTATAACAGCATTGTAATACTGTCTATTACGTTGTATAACTGCATTGTAATACTGTATATTATGTTGTATAACAGTATTGTGATACCGTCTAGTCGGTTGTGTAACAGTATTGTACTACTGTCAATTACGTTGTATAACTGTATTGTGATACCGTCAGCCACAGCCACACCTGGTAAACTGTACAGTACACACATCCATCACCACGGCAACACAAGCTCAAACCCCCCACTGCAGCATAAGGGGCACCGGCAGTACAGGCGGTGGGTGGTGGTGGTGTTGGCCACCAGGTCCTTACCCGGAGGCGGCGTCCGTAGACGGTGACCTGGCCACGGGCCTGCTCCTTGCGTTGCCGCCACTCCACCAGGTTGAGGCCGTTGTCGATGGCCAGCGTCACGTTCCTCCGGCTGACGGTGGGGTTGACCGTACCGGCCAGCAGGTGGGGCTCCGTGTGCAGGGACACCTCCATGCCGTTGGCCAGCACCAGCCGCAGGGAGCCGTCCAGGCCGATGTAGTAGCTGTTCTTCACTTGCTCTGTGAGAGGGGGGGAGACGGGGGGACAGAGAGAGAGAGGGGGGGGGACACATGTGAAGTATTATTATTACTGAAGACTCAAGACTTTCTTCTTTACTGTTTTTTATCTATAAGCAATGAGTGTAAATCCAAATGATCCAGCAGATTGTAGCTGTAGAGTTACAGCCAGGTTTAGACATAGCTCCAGTTCAACCACTGTATCTATGAACAACAACTCCTCCAACTACAGGCTGGAGATCTTCTTTAGTTCTTCCCGATGGTTAACCGCTCAAGTGAGGCCGATAATTCACACATAAGGGGGTGGTGGGTGGGAGGGTGTTCACACTTTCTCAAGTGAACTTAAAGGACTAAATCACATATTCATCTCGTGGCCGGGGGAACACAAACATGAAGTCTTGTGAAGCTGCTGCTGCTCAGCCGAGAGGCGGAGGCAGTGGGAGTATTTAACCAGGAGGGGGACAAGGCCCATCGATACAGCTGGGGGAGGACCTGCAAAGACAAGCTCTACTGCTGCTCCACCGGGAGGGAAGGGGAGGGGAACCAGACCCATCAAGAGAGCCAGCACTGTCAGCCTGGAGCCATCAGCCACTAGGGTAGATCACCACCGCTGCATATGGGCATATACATGAAACGCACTGCACACACACCCCCACACCCACACCTGTACACAGACATCCATAAACACACTGAGACACACACACACACACCTTTACACAGACATCCATAAACACACACACACACACACACACACACACACACACACACACACACACACACACACACACACACACACACACACACACACACCGGTGTGTGGGTCTGTTGTCCCCTGGTGAAGGCCGGCTGTGTGCCTCAGTGTGACTCATGCTATCGGAGAACATCTCCTGTCACCAGATAGAGACACTGCCTTTGTCCCCCTCCTCACATACCACCCGGACCAGGGACCACCATCCCAAACACACGATGTCCCCCTCCTCACACACCACCCGGACCAGGGACCACCATCCCAAACACATGATGTCCCCCTCCTCACACACCACCCGGACCAGGGACCACCATCCCAAACACAGAATGTCCCACTCCTCACACACCACCCAAATCAGGGACCACCTCCTCACACACCACCCGGACCAGGGACCACCATCCCAAACACACAATGTCCCCCTCCTCACACACCAACCTGACCACGGACCACCATCCCAAACACACAATGTCCCCCTCCTCACACACCAACCTGACCAGGGACCACCAGGCACCAGCAGTCCAAAACAAATGACCCATTAATTCATCCACTTCAATCGCCGGGCAAATACATTAATAAACACACAGATAAATAACTAAAACCCCTAGAGAACCGGTATAATGTATACGCACGCCGCAGTGCCTTCTGGGAAATCTTGTCATGCACAGTAGGCGGGTGTTATGTATCATTTATCCTGTTATTCTTGCGTTTTGTTCGCTGTTTAAGTCGATTACATTTAGCCTTGTGTCGGCCCTTTTCTCAAATGGAGAAGCCTGAAGATACGTTGCGCTGCTGCTCACAGCTGAGGCACCGTACCGGCCCTGACCTCACACTGGCCCTTACTGTTGTCCATCATCGAAGACACCTCAGGGATTGGTCAGTCTGCTGGGGCAGGCGGGACCCAGAGGAAGCCATACTGCTGAACCAGGGAGTTTTACAGTAACGCATGCGGTAAACCATTCAGTGGTCGTAACAAGAAAAGCTGCATTGACGTTTGAATGCGGCGCGACACGGCTACAGCCGTGATCTAAAGCAAACAAAACAGAAGCACATAGCTTTGTCCGGGAGTCAATACATAAACCCTCACACTCTCCTCCTTTTTCCACCTTCGTCATTAAAAGTGAGTTGTTATCTGTTTTTAAACTTCTACTTCTCCTGCTACTGTCCTGTTCTTTCTGCCTGGACACCTGGATGGCATCACCCGGAAATGAGTAAAGGGCCACCTTACCATATTTTATTTGAACAAAAAACGGTACACACACAGTGTCTGCAGCGCGGGGTAACCGACAGAGGACTCAGAGCCCCCCGGCGGGTGTGCCGTGCCATTCCAGCGCTGCCTCGCGTCCACAACAGCAGGCACAAGGTGGATTAATGAGAAGAGCAAAGCTCCAGGCGCCAGGCCTCCCTGGAGCAGATGTCCAGGACAAGGTCAGTGTGGGGGGCGGGGGGGGGGCCCAGGGGCCCAGTGACTGGTCAGCTGGACACCGGAGCTCTGCGTCTTCCGTTTCACGACCGTAGTGCGGAAAGGTGGGTGGAGGAGGGGTTAGGTGGAGGAGGGGTTAGGTGGAGGAGGGGCTGGGAGGAGGAGGGGCTGGGCGGAGGAGGGGCTAGGTGGAGGATGGGCTGGGCGGAGGACGGGCTGGGCGGAGGAGGGGTTAGGTAGAGGAGGGGCTAGGTGGAGGATGGGCTGGGTGGAGGAGGGGTTAGGTGGAGGAGGGGTTAGGCGGAGGAGGGGTTAGGTGGAGGAGGGGCAGGGTGGAGGACGGGCTGGGCGGAGGAGGGGTTAGGTGGAGGAGGGGCTAGGTGGAGGATGGGCTGGGCGGAGGAAGGGCTGGGCGGAGGAGGGGTTAGGTGGAGGAGGGGCTGGTGGAGGATGGCTGGGCGGAAGAGGGTTAGGTGGAGGAGGGTTAGGTGGAGGAGGGGTTAGGTGGAGAAGGGCAGGGTGGGACGGCTGGGCGGAGGAGGGGTTAGGTGGAGGAGGGCTAGGTGGAGGATGGCTGGCGGAGGAGGGTTAGGTGGAGGAGGGCTGGGTGGAGGATGGGCTGGGCGGAAGAGGGGTTAGGTGGAGGAGGGTTAGGTGGAGGAGGGTTAGGTGGAGGAGGGGTGGAGGATGGGCTGGGCGGAGGAGGGGTTAGGTGGAGGAGGGGCTAGGTGAAGGATGGGCAGGGCGGAGGAGGCTCTTTGAAATTAAATATTTAGACTCCGGGAGAATTGGGGGGGTGGAGGAGGTAGAAAAAATCTTTAATCTTTTACAAATTGAAGCAGGGCTGCCGAGTTCAAAGCTATGAACCAGTAATCAATATGGCAGCTGGTCAGGCACAGAACAGGATATAAGAACGCCAAAGAAGAGGAGAGTAAATCAGAGAGAGAGAGAGAGAGAGAGAGAGAGAGAGAGAGAGAGAGAGAGAGAGAGAGAGAGAGAGAGAGAGAGAGAGAGAGAGAGAGAGAGAGAGAGAGCCTCTGATTGCGTTTCCTAAAGCTCCGACCATGTCTCTCGTGGGCCCCACCACGTTGTTTCATGAATTGACTTTGGAGACAGCAGATAAATGTGTTTTCATATTGGTACACGAAGGGTATAGGAAACCACAAAGAGTTTGGAGGAACACTCGGACCAACAGCAAACAAGCTGTTTCACAACTCTGTTGCACCCTGCATCTGGATCACCTCACCGTAATGTGTAGCCTCACAGCTAACCGTTGGGTGGGGGGGGGGGGGGGGTGTGCCTTTACACTGTTCCAAGCCCAATATGGGTTCAGCTTAACCGGGTTGTTATAGAGAACCACACAGACCGCACTTTGTGATGGACATTGTGATGGACGCAAGCCTGAAGGAGATGTGACTGACGAGGCTAGTTGAGAGGTGAGTGGAAGGGTGAATAAAGAGGTTAGTGGAGAGGAGGTTAGTGGAGAGGTTAGTGGAGAGGAGGTGAGTGGAGAGGTTAGTGGAGGAGGTGAGTGGAGAGGTTAGTGGAGGAGGTGAGTGGAGAGGAGGTTAGTGGAGAGGAGGTTAGTGGAGGAGGTTAGTGGAGAGGTTAGTGGAGAGGAGGTGAGTGGAGAGGTTAGTGGAGGAGGTGAGTGGAGAGGTTAGTGGAGGGAAGGTGAGAGGAGAGGAGGTTAGTGGAGAGGAGGTTAGTGGAGAGGTTAGTGGAGAGGTTAGTGGAGGAGGTGAGTGGAGAGGAGGTTAGTGGAGAGGAGGTGAGTGGAGAGGTTAGTGGAGAGGAGGTGAGTGGAGAGGTTAGTGGAGGAGGTGAGTGGAGAGGAGGTTAGTGGAGAGGAGGTTAGTGGAGAGGTTAGTGGAGAGGAGGTGAGTGGAGAGGTTAGTGGAGGAGGTGAGTGGAGAGGTTAGTGGAGGGAAGGTGAGAGGAGAGGAGGTTAGTGGAGAGGAGGTGAGTGGAGAGGTTAGTGGAGGAGGTGAGTGGAGAGGTTAGTGGAGGAGGTGAGTGGAGAGGTTAGTGGAGAGAAGGTGAGAGGAGAGGAGGTTAGTGGAGAGGAGGTTAGTGGAGAGGTTAGTGGAGAGGTTAGTGGAGGAGGTGAGTGGAGAGGTTAGTGGAGAGAAGGTGAGAGGAGGTTAGTGGAGAGGTTAGTGGAGAGGAGGTGAGTGGAGAGGTTAGTGGAGAGGAGGTGAGAGGAGAGGAGGTTAGTGGAGAGGTTAGTGGAGAGGAGGTGAGTGGAGAGGTTAGTGGAGAGGAGGTGAGTGGAGAGGAGGTCAGTGGAGAGGTTAGTGGAGAGGAGTTGAGTGGGCGGGGTGAGTGGGGAGGAGGTGAGTGGAGAAGTTAGTAGAGAGAAGAGTTTAGTGGAGAGGTTAGTGGAGGAGGTGAGTGGAGAGAAGGTTAGTGGAAAATAGGTGGTCATTTGCGTGAGACAACGGGATTCCATCCAGATCAGCTGTCGTCATGAACATTGATCAACGAAAAATACATTAATTAACAAAAGCCCATTCAAAACCTAAAACCCCAACCCAGCATGAGAGATGTCTGCAGGTGCTCCAGGTGTGATGGCTAAAGACTCAAAAACTCAATGGCACACGATACCTGGTACCCAATACCCAGCATGGTACCAGATACAGTCACCTTACGGTACTCCCTGGGTGATGGATTGGGTTGTAGGTGTTTGGCCAGTCCTCGTTGGGTAACACAATACGTTCCCAGTATTCAACCCCCCGGTCGGCCCTAACGAGGCAGCTTACCCTGCATGAGTGTGTAGAAGGTGCCGGAGGCGGACAGGTTGGTGGTGATGGTGATGTCCTCCTTGCTGGAGCCCTCGGCCTGCACGCGGACGCTGCTGTCCAGGTCGGTCCGGAAGCTGCTCACCCTCCCCGTGGGGTGGGTGACGTTGGTCAGACGGCCGTAGGAGTCATACCTGGGAAAACAACCAGCCAGAACTTAGTAAGGGAGGTAGGATCTTCTGTTGGGTTATTGAGCTGAAGCTCTTATCCAGATCTGAGCCAAAATCAACTTTTCCCTTGGTCCATATGTAAGTCTAACCACCAAGCTTTGTCCAATTCCGTACATAACGTTTTGAGTAAACAGACAAACAAAACAGGCTAAAACACAACCACCAGTCCATCTTCGAGGTAATGAATGAGCAGGTGGGGGTTAAGCAAGGACGACATGAAAAAGGAACTGAGAAAGAACTGGGGTTTGAACTCAGAACATCCCCGCCAGGCTGCCGCGACTCTGCCTGTCGTCAAAAGAAACGCACACAAAAGAGATCTGTGGTTTCGCTGTGGGTTTTCGACGCCTTTAGCAGCGCTTAGTGCGTTTAAACCGTCGGATGCTGGCGTTTACACGTCGAGGCACCAGCGGGAGGACGGCATAAATAATTCAAAGCAAAAAACGGACAGGTAATCAAGTAGGACGAGCAGAGCACACACACACACACACACACACACCTTTTTCCCTCTGAGAAAAACGGCTTATTTGTCGAGAAGATTAGTACCAATCGGCTCATATCATTATGCGGGCAAGGGAGCGCTGTGGTGACGTGGGAGTCCTCCCGAGAGAGAGAGAGAGAGAGAGAGAGAGAGAGAGAGAGAGAGAGAGAGAGAGAGAGAGAGAGAGAGAGAGAGAGAGAGAGAGAGAGCACACACCGCGGCGGCCTACACGTCAGCCGCTCCGCCGCACACACACAAACACTGGTGGCCAGATTGTCTCATTTCTCTGCCAGAGCGCATGGGCACGGAACAACGTGGAATCCTTCTGCTTGTCAGGGCTTCACAATGAGTGAACGGTACATTACTTGAGCATGAAGCCTGCTACCTGCGCGCTGAATACAGAGTGGGGGTGAGCTGCCGCTCACCGCTGCTGTCTGCCGCTGTAATGAAACCTGCTAATAAATGGGAGGACTGGGAGATGCCTCGTACATGTTTCCTCTGAGCATTGATTTCACAAATATGGAGAGGAGAGGAGAGGAGAGGAGAGGAGAGGCGAGAGGTGAGGAGCAGAGAGGAGAGAGGAGAATATGGGAGAGAAGGGAGGGGAGGAGAGAGCAGGGAGGAGGGAGGAGATGAGGGGAGGGAAGAGGAGAGGAGGGGAGAGGAGAGCAGGGAGGAGATGAGAGGAGGGGAGAGAGGAGGGAGGAGATGAGAGAAGGGGAAAGAGGAGGGAGGAGAGGGAAGCAGGGGAGGGGTGAGGAGAGGAGAGGAGAGGAGAGGAGAGGAGAGGAGAGGAGAGGAGAGGAGAGGAGAGGAGAGGAGAGGAGAGGAGAGGAAACAAGAAGAGGGGAGAGGAGAGGAGGGGGGAGAAGAGGGAGGAGAGTAAACAAGAAGAGGAGAGAGGAGAGGAGAGGAGAGGAGGGGAGAGGAGAGGAAAGAATGGGAGAGAGGAAAATAGAGGAGAGTAGAGGAGGGGAGAGAGGAGAGGAGAGGAGAGAGGAGGGGAGAGAGGAGAGGAAGGAGGGAGAGGAAAGAGAAGAAGAGAGGAGGGGAGAGGAGAGGAGAGGAGAGGAGAGGAGAGGAGAGGAGAGGAGAGGAGAGGAGAGGAGAGGAGAGGGAAGAGAAGAGATGAAAGGAGAGGAGAGGAGAGGAGAGGAGAGGAGAGGAGAGGAGAGAAGAGGAGAGGAGAGGAGAGAAGAGAAAAAGCAGAGGAATCTTCCCCCACAGATAAATGTAATCTGATACAGAGCGGCGACTGGGATACAGCGATGCGTATCATGCTAAGAATACTCTGGCTAGCGGAAATTCAAAACAGCAATGGAGTCGTTTATCTCCAGCATTTGATTTCCCTCCATTATGATCTCATTGGCTGTGACTATTGTCGTCCCGTTTGAGTATCTAGCCTGTTGGAATAGGAAGCTCTCTCTCTCTCTCTCTCTCTCTCTCTCTCTCTCTCTCTCTCTCTCTCTCTCTCTCTCTCTCTGTGTACTGTAGCACCAGCCTGTGGGTTCTTCTGAATGGAGCCCGCAATGGACTGTACCTTGTCACCGGAGAGCTCTGACAGTCAGGGTGAAGCACCCAGAGAGCGTTCCCCGGGCGCCCGCACATCCCAACAAAGGAACCGGTCCCCCAGAAAGAAATCTCATTCCACAGCAGTGTGGCGTGTCCCAGACCTTGATCACTGACCCAAACGCTGAGCGTCTCAATTATGGCCTCGAGCAGGAAGGAGGGGGCCCCTTTTTCTTCTCCAGCGCTGAGCTCTAATGGCCCTGACCTGCTGCGAATCAGCTGTCTAATAACTGGCTTTCCCAGGACAAGAGGCCATGCAGAGGGGCCAGGCGGGGGGCCGCCGTTTGCAGCGGTCCTCTCCGCGCACCCCTGGACGGCCGCGAGTCCATTTGGGACGGCATCACCTCCGTGTCAGGGCGGTCCGCCACTCTCTGACCTTTTTTCGCCAGGTAGGACTGGACGAGGGGGCTGTCTGCCCCCCCCCCCCCCCCCCCCCCATCCACCCACCCGCTCGCTCCCTCCAGGGCGCTGCCTGCCAACTCTGCTCTATAATCTTTTCGATATTAACTCACAATCTCCTCTTTTTTTCTTCCCGCCCATCCTTCAGCACCACCCCAGGGTCGCGCCTCCCTCCTCCCTCCTCCCTCCCTCCCTCCCTCCCTCCCTCCCTCCCTCCCTCCCTTTTGACTAACGAGGTTAATGAGAAGAGACAACTCCGCCGGGGGAAGGGCTGGAGGAAGTGTTTTTTTAATGTGAGTCTCAGCAACAGAATCAATGGAACAATCTGACACTTTCATTCAAACCCATCAGAGGACGTTTATTTTTTATATATATATATATATATATATATATATCGGTTGCCAGGAGCCGCTCAGCGGCGACCGACCGCGTTAGTTAACGGTCGCCCCGGCGGGTTTCGGGCTAATTGCAACGTGACGAGGCCCAGGCCGCTTCCGCTGTCACATCACAAGAGGTTCCCACGGTAACCCCGCAGCATCGTCCCCTCTTCATCATCCGCACACAACCGAAGGCGTCGCAAAGGGTCGCCGTGGCGATCCGCAGCAGACGCTGTTGCGAGCGCCACCGCGCAAGCATATGTTCTACGCTGCGTGCGGCGCGTGTTCCACTCCGGCCTCGTGTGTCGTGTGCGTGATCCGGGTTTTGTGTTTTACCCAAAATCCTATTTAGTCCACGGGGCCGAACAGATTGAGGCACACGCTCGTTAATTTGCGGTGGCACGGAGCGGGAGATGGATGGCGGCGATCGCCGTTTCCCGACGGCCGCAAATTACCACTTTGACCCCCCCCCTCCCCCTTCCCCCCCCTCCCCCCGGGTGGGGAAGTGACCTTCAAAGCTAATTATGCAAGGAAAACAGCGTTTAAATTATTATTATTATTATTATTATTATTATTATGCCAGCACAAAGTATGGAGGGTGGGTATCGCCCGCAGGTCCACATGAACTGATAAAAATAAACTTAAAAAAATAAATAAAATGCCATTCCTTCTGCTTTTTTTTTATCCTGTCCTGTCTTATTTTTCATGAAGCCATTACACAGTGACGGAGGGCCGTGATGGAGGGCGATGCGTTTGGCTTGAGGACACGTGGAGGGCAAGCAGACGTACCGCCGCTTTATAAAAGAACAACAAGACGTGACATCTTTCAGCGCAGGGGGCGCTCGTTAAGTGTCAGCGGACGTCGCCGCCGTTTGGACGAAAAACGAAAGGGAACAGACAATAAGACACCTACTGCGGTGTGTGTGTGTGTGTGTGTGTGTGTGTGTGTGTGTGTGTGTGTGCGTGCGTGCGTGCGTGTGTGTGTGTGTTAGCGTCTCCCCAACGCTGCTGCCTGTTTGCTAGTCACAGTATAAACATGATATGCTGATTCCCTTGCCTCGTTCGAGCATTCGAGGTGTACCAAACAAAACAAACAGAAAGAAGAAAAAAAGAAACCTCGAGACTCTTCGCTCTCCATATTTAATCTCACGAAAAGATCCTTTTTTTCCCGTTGCTAATCGGCTTGTGTTTCCGTTTGGCTGTTCCGTGAATGCTGCTCTACAAAGCAAGCCAGGATGCAGGTTTTTTTTGTTATTAAGGGGGGAAATTGAAAGAGAAAATGACTAAAGGGAGCTTGGACTACCCGTCGGGGGTTCATCCGCCTGTGGGCTCATCACTCTACCTTTCTAAATATCTCCACGCATGACTGAATTAGCTCAATTTCCACTTTATCTCTGCTGGGCCTTTTTTTTTTGTCTTTCCATTTTTCCCCCCCCGGCGCCAGCCCTATACCGCTGTCACCGATGACAAGAAAATCAAACACGGCTGATAAATTCCTGCTCGGATTAATCAAAGCATCCGGCGATGTGTCAGAGTGTTGCTCTCCTCCGGTGAGGTGTAGCAGACGGCTGACCGGCCCGTCTGTTTAACCACAGGTTTTTGTTGGAGAGGTATCCAGTTAGCCGTGGATCAGACCCCCTCCCCCCCCCCCCACCCCCCACCCCTTCCCTCGGTATGCCAGCGTTAACTCTTAACTCGACGCCAACCTCCGTCCCCCCCGGGAACAGAACGAAACCTCCGAAAGGCTTCCAGTCTCCCAGAGAGGACAAACGTGTTCCAGCCCCCCCCCACCCCATCCCCCCCCCTCCTCCACCCTCCACCCTGCTTGTGTAACTTGCGCTTAATCGCCTCCCTATACCTCTGGCTAGCTCTCATTATGCGTACACTATGCGCGTAGTAGCCTCGAGCCGCCGACAACCTACAAGCTTGCCAACGGCTGTAACCGCGCGTTTCACAGGAGCGCGTTATTCCCGGCGAGCGACAGATTAGAAGCCGCGCGCCGTCTGTCTCCGGGAGCCGAGGTAGAGGCACCGCGATGAGTAACACATCATCATCATGGGTAATCTCGTTTGGGTATAATAACAGCAAACAGGATTACATGTATAGCGACGCGGAACCTCGTATTGAACTGAACGGCAAACACTGGCAGGCACGAGCAAGTGTCTCTCCGACGGCGGGAGGAGCATCTTACAAAGCCGCTGCTCATGCTATCGTATTTGGCGTGTTTCTTTTGGGGATTTTGATACGCTTCCTATACACTCTAGGACATTCTGTTCTCTGAACACACTGCCGGATACAAACACACAAAAAAAGACAAAGGAGAGACTCTGCGTACACACCGGGGTCTCTCTATCTCACCCGGGCGCCAGACTCCCAGAGAATTTCAAAGAGAGACAGCAAAGCACTCACTCGTAAAACGTGGTCCATCCGTTCTCGTTGGTCTTGGTGGCCAGCAGCCCCGAGCTCCCGTGGTAGGTCATCACGGCCAGCTCCTGGCCCTGGGCGGAGATGGTCTTGAGGGCGTCGTTGGTGCCCACGGTGAACCAGAAGGTCTGCCCGTCGGGGACCATCAGCCACAGGGGCATGCCCGTGGTGTCCCGGCGGACGGTCACCAGGTTCTTGTTCTTGTCCACGATGGACGTCAGATCCCCCTGGCCCGTGTAGGTCAGGTTGTACAGGTGGTCGCCGGTGGTCAGGCTCTGGGTGTACACGTGGCTGCCGTTGGCGTCGAACAGGTACAGCTCGTCGTGGATGGGAGAAGACACCTCGTACATGTTCAGCGGGTTCAGGTAGGGCTTGTTCTTGCGCACGAAGCGGATGCGGATGTTGCCCAGGTCGGCGATGAAGAGCTCGCCGTCGGGCGACACCGCCAGCGAGGACGGCGCGTTCAGCTTGGCGTCCTTGGCGTAGCCCTCGTCCCCCGAGTAGCAGTCGCAGTTGGCGTCATTCTTGCAGTCGCAGCCGCTGGCGGCGCCCGCCACCAGCGAGATCTCGCCGCCGCTGGACACGCGGCGCACGCGGTTGATCTTCTTCTCGTCCGACTCGGCGATGTACAGCACGCCGGTGTGGGACACGGCCAGGGCGTTGGCCGACTCCAGGGTGGCGTGGACGGCCACCTTGCTCAGCAGGAAGTGGTCGATGCCCGGCACCTGGCAGTGCATGGGCCGCCCGGCGACGATGCGCACCTGGTGGTTCTCGGAGATCTGCAGGACCACGTTGTTGTCCAGCACGTACAGGGAGTTGTCCAGGGGGCTCACCGCCAGGTCCGTGGGCCACTCCAGGCGCACCTGAGGAGGACACACACACACACACACACACACACACACACACACACACACGGAAAAAAACCTAGGTCATGCACATATTGATCCACGCATTTTTCATTTTATCAGAGGTAAACAGTCCTTGGTGGACTGAAAAAAAAGGGGTCGGAATAAAAGCCTCCCCTTATCTCACAGCTAAGCCAGGCTGCTAAAGCCTCTTTATATTCTTTTTTACCCCAGGAAGAACTGATCTGATAAGGCCGGAAAATATCACGGCCGGCACGCTTTTAAACAGAGGAAACAAAAACATGATTTGTGCGATGAGGGCTGATAACGGAGGGAGGGAGGGGGGGGGGTCTGAGGAGAGGAGAGATGAGATCTGATTAACCCCTAAAAAACAAGCGAGTGGCCATTGTTCACATCGCACCCCGACCTGTCTGGAGCGCCGCCCGGCCGGCCGGGGCGCATTCATCTCTCCTGCCCGGGAGCACGTCTCCTACTTAAGGGCTATTCATTTGGAGATGCACCAAAGACAACGGGAGAGTCCTTGAACGGGGGTGGGTGGGGGGGGGGGGGGAACTAGGGGAGGAGGGGGGGGGGGGGGTGGGGAACTCGACAAACGGGACGCTCCATCAATCTCTTACCTCCCCGAATCACGAGCTATTGTTCCGCGGAGAATGCATCTTGGGCGCTAACAAGGGGAAATGATTAGACTCATCCAATTGGACGGTCTGCTCTGCACTTATGATCCCAGGAGGGGACGGGGGGACGGGGGGACGGGGGACGGACGACTCCTCAGGAAACATAATACCAAGCGTCCCGTTTCAATGGCAGCCAAGAAAAAAGGAGCCTGATTAAAAGCCGTGTCCTTATTTGCGGGGAAATGACAAAGAGGAGGTCGTATTGTGGGGTGACCCATTATGGCGGCAGTCTAGGCATTGATTCGGAAAAAGGCTCACCCTCTGAAACTTGGAAACGGGAATGGGTATAAAATTACCCAGCAATCACCACGCTT
>CM050999.1:10987964-11000464 GCA_027704905.1 Muraenolepis orangiensis
GCCAGCACCGTAGACAACAACTATTTCTCATGTTGTTGTGTGTTGTACTTACATTTTTTTCCTTGTCAATGACTTTGTATGTCACTGATGGCCTAAACCCTACCTGGGTGGAGGGATCCACCCACTCTGTGTTCCTTCTCAAGATTTCTTCCTACATCATTATGGGAGTTTTTTTCTAGATTCTTTGTTTAGGGTTTGAGCGGGGGGTGACTGTGATTAAGAGACTGTAACTGTGATTAAGTGCTAAGACTTGACTTGACTTGAGCGGGTGATTCTGGACGCTGTGAACCCCCCCCCCCCCCCCCCCAAGGTCACACATTTAGGGTCAGCTTGAGGATTGAGCGACAATATCCTTTTCGATGTCAATACAGGCATACTGATTCTGATTCTGATTCTGAGATCTTTACCATGGGGCTATGAAATGAACCGCAATGTGAACCCCCCGGAGTAGTCGATGGATAAATTGGACAACGTAGCCTCGCTTGTATTACTCAGTGGAGTCAGTGATGACTCATTAGAGATAAAGAAAAACCCGAAGAGGAGGTTGTCTGGTTTGGGCCTGGTCTCCGACACACTTTTGGTAGTCGGACAGCTTTGGGGGGGGGGGGGGGGGGGGGGGCGTGGGGGGTGGTCTCACCTGCGAGATGTCCATGACGGCGTCGCAGCTCAGGGGCCGGGCGGAGGTGAGGTCGTTGAAGCCCAGGAGGGTGGAGATGATGCCGCTCTGGTCGATCCGACGGATCATGGTCCCGTCCACGAAGAAGACGATGCCGTACTTATCCACGGTGATGCCTGTGCGTGCAACAACAACAAAAAAAAACACATCAACACGCAGGAAAGGGCTGTCGGGCGCTTTGTTTTTTGAATTATGACACAGGAAGCGAGGCGGCACCCGCCGCGCAGAGATCGGCCGGCGCTCTGTAATAAAATATAACACCCGCATTGATTTTTTTTTCCTTCTCTCCCCCCCCCCCCCCCCCCCCGTCAATAACGAAGCACGACGGAGACATCAAACCAGATGAGAACCACCGGTCGATCGGAGCAGCAATGTGAAATTCCCCTTTACTTTAGATTAACGGTTGGGAGACAAACAAGCGTTGCGTAAGTCTTATTATTATTCCGTCTGTCTGTTCGCACTCGTTCAGCGGGCGGAGGCGCGAACGGGGGAACTGACAACTCCGACGGGAGATCCGCGCAGACGGAAGCCAAGCCTTTGTTCCCCAGTCACAGATTGCAAACCGGGCCGGGCAGATATTTCTGGGCATGTGAATCACAACCATCTCTCCCCCCCGGGGACCACGACAAAGGAGCAGCCATGTGACCCCTAAGGACTGGCGAGTTATCCCGATACACCATCATCTAAATAGACCCGATCCCGATACACCATCATCTAAATAGACCCGATCCCAATACACCATCATCTAAATAGATGCTATCCCGAGAAACAATCAAACTAAATAGATCCTATCCCGAGAAACAATCAACTAAATAGATCCGATCCCAATACACAATAAAACTAAATAGACCCGACCCCGATACACAATCAACTAAATAGACTAGATCCCAAAACACAATCAACTAAATAGACCCGATCCCAATACACAATCAAACTTAATAGACCCGATCCCAATACACAATCAAACTTAATAGACCCGGTCCCAATACACAATCAACTAAACAGATCCACACCCAATACACAATCAACTAAAAATATCCTATCCCCAATACACAATTGGGATCTTTTAAAATGATTTTAAATGTGTTTTACACAATTCTACACAAGTACATATCATCCTTCAGTCCCTTTCCTGTTCATTAGTATTGTGTATAAGTGTAACATATTGTGTATGTTTATTGTGTTAATTGTTTTAGAAATTCATACTGCTGGAGGGAATGGGGAGTAAGCATTCCATTGCACTGGTAAATACAAATCTTGTATCTTGTATCTTGTACAATCAACTAAATAGATCCACACCAATACACAATCAACTAAATAGATCCACACCCAATACACAATCAACTAAATAGATCCACACCAATACACAATCAACTAAATAGATCCACACCCAATACACAATCAACTAAATAGATCCACACCCAATACACAATCAACTAAATAGATCCACACCCAATGCACAACACACTAAATAGATCCACACCCAATACACAACACACTAAATAGATCCACACCCAATACACAACACACTAAATAGATCCACACCCAATGCACAACACACTAAATAGATCCACACCCAATACACAACACACTAAATAGATCCACACCCAATGCACAACACACTAAATAGATCCTATCCCAATAACAAAAAAAAAATGTAATCTTGAGATTCAAACCCAAATCCTAACCAGAGATATATGTGTGTATTGGTGCACATGTGTGTTTATCGTTGTTTATCGTGTGTGTGTGTGTGTGTGTGTGTATAGGTATGGCAGTCTGTGTTTGTGTGTGTGTGTGTGTGTGTGTGTGCGTGTGTGCGTGTGTGTGTGTGTGTGTGTGTGTATGTGTGTGTGTGGGTATGTGTGTGTGTATAGGTATGGCAGTCTGTGTTTGTGTGTGTGTGTGTGTGTGTGTGCGTGCGTGCGTGTGTGTGCGTGTGTGTGTGTGTATGTGTGTATGTGTGTGTACAGGTGTGTGTGTGTGTGTGTGTGTGTATGTGTGTGTGTGTCAGGGTAAATCGACACTGCTCAATGGTGGAAAACGACCGTGGCTCATGAGGCGGCAGGCTGTGAAAGTTGGAGAGTGAAAGTGAAAACAGAAGGCAGCCAGCGAGGACTAAAGCCCATCGATCGGGCGGCACTCTGTCCGCGTAGAGCGCCCTGGGAGGGGTCCCTGGGACTGGGGGCTGACGGAGCAGTGCTGGTGGTCCAGCACTAGCCCATGATCGGGTCTACTACACGTTCTGTAACATGAACGCTGCTAGTTTGCCGTATAGAAAGCGGTATTGCCCCCGGAGAGCTGTGTGGGTTCACTCCACAAGAACATCTATTTTTAGACTTTAGGTTGTTCCAAACACACCTTCAGGGGTCGTTTTTTGCGTTTTCTTTTTCTTTTTCGGGGGGTTGGGGGCGAACAAAAGCCAGAAGTGTATTTTTCGAGAGTGATGAAAGGTTGTTTTTGAAAGAAGCGAAGTGCTCTCTCGCTGTATCGGCAGGAGACGATTTAAGACCTCAGTGGAGCCGCATCCGGCGCATCTGATTCAGAGTGAATCTCATTGGAGACAGAAGAGTCGGTGGAACTCCGTCTCACAAGATGAACACACTGCTGACATCATGCTTTTTTTAACCGTCATGCAACTTGCGGGGCTCATCCTTGGGTTGGTATCGAAACCGTTCGTGAGGTTGTGAAGGCTATGAAACGACTGACATGCACAAGGTCTCTTTCTTCTCTTTCTCCCCATATTGACTCTATATATTATATTTATATATATTATATATTCATATATATATATATATATATAACACCTGAGGATAGTACTTCCCAACTCATCATATTAAGCCAATCAGTGAGCACATCGTCAATCGTGCCACACTAGTTAGTTAGTAGTAGATTGCTTCTATCTAGAACTCTAGATAGAAGGTGGCCTGTTTGTTGGTATGAACAAATTCAAACCTTTGAAACGATATTTCTTTGCTATCAACATCGCACATATCGCATAATTATAGTCGACAACCCCCCCCCCCCCCCCCCCCCCGCAAACTGCATATCGGTCACAAGAGACACCACGCCAGCGGCAGGAAGCAGGAAGGCGGTACCTCTGGGGTTGGTGAGGGTGGCCTCCACCGCTTTGCCTCCGTCCCCGCAGCGGGCGTCGTCGTAGGGCAGACACTGGTCCCCGGTACCGGCCACCAGCTCCAGGTTCTTGGCCACGTCCTTGACGGCGCTCAGGGACTTGACGCGGAACACCTTGCGGCTGCTGGTGTCCGACAGGTAGACGGCGCCGTTCGCCGGGCTGGTCGCCAGGTAATACTTATGGGCGGGGCTGTTGCTGTTGAGAGCAGGGAGGGCGGGGAGATAGACAGGAAGTGGACGAGGACGCAAAAGGGGGAGGGGAGGAGAGGGGGGGGTGTCAATGAAGGAGGAAGTAGACAGGAAGTGGCAGCCACAAAAGGGGAGGGGTGGGGGTGCAGGGTGGGGTGGGGGGTGGGGTGTCAATGAAGCAGGAAGTAGGAAGAACGGAGTGGTGCACTTTCGATTAAAACAAGACGTAATGCGGTTAGAATGGATTTAAACAACCGATAAGGAGAGTCAATCGGACCCACTTACGGGGTGCCGGAGACCCAGACAGGAGAGGGAGATTAAACATGACAGAGCCCGGGCCCGGGGTCGGAATTGATTCAGACTGGGACGGCTTGCTTAGAAAATATCCGTTGTTTATAAGGAAACTGATACACTTCCTGGGTTATCGAACAATGTCTTTTTATGGTGTTTTTACAGTAATTATTGGGGGAATTGTTTTGCCGGAATCTGCATACCAAGGTCGTTGCCTCGTAAAATGCGGTTGCAAGATCGGGAAATCATTTTATGAAGCGATAAATAAAAAGTTCTCACAGATTGTGCTGGTATTCTGCCTCCCCCGCTCCAAACCAGGGAAAGATATATTTTAATCCATAGCCATAGCATTTGCAATATGCGGCTTGGTTTTTTGTTAATAAACTCCCTTGTTTAATAAAGCTATAGGTTCAACTCGCATCAGTCGATCCGCGAAACGCGGTGGCGGCGGGCGAACAACTCCCGATATGGCAGCACCCGCCACCCCCGCCACCCCCCCCTACCGCTGTCGTCCTAATCCTCCCCGAACACCGTCATATTATTGCTTTGACTAAGAAGCTTCTCTCTCTCCACTTCTTCCAGGGCTGAGCATTCATCTCCGATCCGCGGGGACTGGATTGATCCGGTCCCCGCGGTTTCCCCCCCCGGTCTACGGCCCCACGGCGAAAACCAGATCGATGTCCAGCGGCCGCACGGTCCACCACTCAAAGGTACTTTTCAGACCCTTTTGACTGAAGAAGAAAAAATAAATTGAATATTATATTTTCTCTTTTTTCCCACCTTCTCATTCTTCCTTCCTTCCTTGGCTTGAAAGCACCTCTTGACTGGGGGGGGGGGGGACACAGAGGCCTTTCAGGCACACATGTACATTCGGAACCCAAGAGAACCCGTCGATTATGCATCCCAGATACAGGGGGGACGACCTTAAGAGGACCACCCCATCTTTAGTGACCATCTTGGGGGGTCCCGGCGGACACACACGGTCCCGGTAATACCGGTAGTTATATTCAATATATTAATATATATATATATATATATATACTAATATATTATTAGTCTTTTATTACAAAGCAGCTCACCGTGAGCTATTTCCGATACAAGCGTGTAGGTTTAATAATAATAATAATTACATTTTGTAAGTGTACAGCACAGCGAAAGGAATTTCTCTGCATTTAACCCATCCTAGTATTAGGAGCAGTGGTCAGCTATTTATACAGCTGCCCTGGAGAGCATTTAGGGTTAGTTAGGGTGCCTTGCTCAAGGACACCTCGACTGTTTTTATTGCTAGGAGGAGGAGCCGGGGATCGAACCAGCAACCTTCCGGGTCGTGAGGCGAGCGCTCTGCCTCCTGAGCCATACTGCCGTTTAGAGTCCTCCCCTAGACGGCAGACATGGGGGTGAGGAGGGGGTCGTCTGACAGAGTGTATAATCAGCATCAAGAGACTCGTGGACAATGCGGTCACCTTATGCTGACACACGTCTCCACAGAGCAGCTAAAAGGGTAAGGCCGTCCTGCTCTAGAGGACGTCCACAGGTAGGGTCTGTGGACGTTGGTAAATGGACTGCATTTATATAGCGCTTTGGAAGTCAAGCCTCACGCTCACCCATTCATAAACACATTCATCCACCGCGCAGACACACGCGAGGCGACCGACCGCCAGCACGTCCGGGAGCTAGGGTTAGGGTTAGGGTGTCTTGCTCAGGGACACCTCGATCCCCGTGGGGGGGATCGAACCCAGAACCTTTTGGAATGGTCAGCCAGCCAGACACTCTAACCACTACACTATCTAAGTTCACCATCCTTCAGACAATCCGTGGTGATGACCACCAGGTGATCCCAAATGGACTTCATTTAAAGAGCGCTTTTCAGACCTGGGGCCACTCACTTCAAATTATGACCTCACATTCACCCGTTCATACACACACACACACACACACACACACACACACACACACACACGTCCATATACACATTCATACGCACGTCCATATACATATTCACACACATTCATACACACTCACACACATGCATTCAGACATCCTTACACACATATATCCACACACATTCATATACACATTCACACACACATATATACACACATTTAATCACACAGTCATTCATACAGTCACACACACATTCAATACACACATTCAGCCAGCTGGTCAGGAGCGGTTAGGGTGAGGGTGTCTTGCTCCGGGACACCTCAACACACCAGCAACCTTCCGGTTGCCAGACGACACGTTCTACCTAAAGAGTGACCAGTTTGAACCGGTCGGTTGTACGAAAATAAGAACAGCGTGTCGGCCGACCGAGGCGGGCGGGGCAAGGGAAGAGAGAGGGGGGGGGGGGTGGGGGGGGCGTTACGTAATCAGCTGATAGCCTATCAGCTGTGCGTCCTGTGCAGCCCTGCGTTACCACGGCGACCTTGGCCCATGGACTCCATCTATATTCACTGACAACATCCAGTTGGTGGAAGATAATTGGATTTTGCGGCACGGCGCCGTGGCGATGAGAGAGAGAGGGACAGAGAGAGAGATACAGAGAGAGAGAGAGAGAGAGAGATACAGAGAGAGAGAGAGAGAGAGAGAGAGAGATACAGAGAGAGAGAGAGAGAGATACAGAGAGAGAGAGAGAGAGAGAGAGAGATACAGAGAGAGAGAGAGAGAGATACAGAGAGAGAGAGAGAAAGAATGGAGATAGAGAGAGAGAGGGGTGGGGGGGGACATCCATGGTGGTCGTACTGCGGTAAGATCATCCAGTCCTTTGAGCACTGTCACTGTCCCACACACACACACACAATACAACTAACACACACACACACACACACACACACACACACACACACAGCATGACTCTTTTCTTGGGACAAATGTGCTTTTTAATATGCAGATGTCTCCGGTGCACAGAGCGCTTTACACGACTCCTCTGCCCTGCTCCACTGAGCAGGGCAGTGTGCACGTGAGCGTGCGTGTGTGTGTGTGTGTGTGTGTGTGTGTGTGTGTGTGTGTGTGTGTTTGTGTATGCGTGCCTTTGTGTGTGCCACATGGATATGTGAGAGATAAAAAGATAAAGCCATAAAGGGTAGGACTGCATTCGTTTATAGAGGTGGATGGAGAGGAGAGAGAAAGAGAGAGAAGAGAGAGAGAGAGAGAGAGAGAGAGAGAGAGAGAGAGAGAGAGAGAGAGAGAGAGAGAGAGAGAGAGAGAGAGAGAGAGAGAGAGAGAGAGAGAGAGAGAGAGATTCACAGTGTGTGGTGTTTACGTGGTCTCCAGATAAAGGACAGCAGATCGAGTCACTCGGCGTCTCATGGCTGCCGTAATGCGGCCATTTTAAGCCAAGTCCTGACCTCTGATAGAAAATCGATGAGTGGCCCCTTTGCCTGAGCACTGCTATCTAAAGACAGCACACAATGAAGCCCTCTCTTCCAGCCCCCATCTATCAGGGCGCACCGAGTCCTTCTGTTGTTATTTACCGCTTGATAACCAGCCTTCTAGCCGTCTAGCCGTCTCACTTTCCCCCTTTCTGGTGCCATGGTAGGAAAAACCGGCGAGATTTCAAGGGTAGCGGTGACTTTTAGCGGCGAAAAGTCACTGCTCCCCCTTGAAATCTTGCCGGTTTTATCGATGTTGAACAGCAGCCTTTGCAAACGTTAACCGCTCCCCAACCCCTCCCGGATCAATGGCGTACACCGATTGGCCGTATTGGAGCAGATAAGCCCCAAGAGGAGTCGAGAGCTAGAATCCGCTATCTATCGTTCGTAGAGAAGTGTCGCAATCCGAGACCGGCTGAGCTGAGCTGACCGCCGCAACCGCCGCCGCAACCGCCACCGCCGCCATCGTAGCATTTACCGAAATACTTCCTTCATTTATCAGTCGGCAAACCACCTGCCACGCGCGCCTCGCGGTTAAACCTCCCGTCGGCTCGGGACCGCTCGTTAATGAACCAATAAAACGCAAGCTTTACCCGCACGAAGATTAGCCGTGATGAGCTCTATATCTATATTAAAACCTAATCTGGGGGGTCGCTGCGGAGTTATTATATCTATTTTTATTTTTTAAAAGGTCACAGCGAGTTTGTCCTGTAAATAGAAGGGGCAGCAGAGCTCCATAACGGACACTTTATCCCGCTATTTCCAGGTATTGCATCTAATTGAATTGCTATGGCTGTGTAAGTGCCGTTTTATCTTCCGGGGGCACAACAGTGGAGAGAGTTTATTATGGGGGGGGGGGGGGGGCGGTGGGGGGGGGGGGGCTTACCTATGCCTGAAGTCTTTATTTCTGTCAAAGTAAGCCAGGCAGCAGCGGAAAGCAAGACACAAGACACAAAAAAATAGGGAGAGAGAGAGAGAGAGAGAAAAGGAGGAAAAAGTTAGTTAGTAAGTTAGTGGAAGTGGAGGAGGAAGGTGATTGGGAAGAAAATAACCATGCCATTAGATTACATTAACAAGGTCTCCGGGGGGAGTGGGGGGGGGGGTCGTTATGAGCTCTGAAGCCCAGGGTCAGAGGCCAGAGTCCCTCAGCCTCATGCTGAGGTCAGGATCAGTGAAAGGGTCAGGATCAGTGTTAGGGTCAGGATCAGTGTAAGGGTCTGGGTCAGAGGTCAGGGTCAGGAACAGTGTTAGGGTCAGGGTCAGGGGTCAGAGTAAGGGTCAGGAACAGTGTTAGGGTCAGGGGTCAGTGGGGTTCTCCCCCCCGGGGTTTCACCTGAGCTCGAGCACGCTGGTGACGTTCCCGGTGGTGAAGATGCGGCGGACGTAGTTGAAGTCCCCCACGTAGAGGCTGCCGTCCGGGCCGCAGGCCAGCGCCACGGGGGCCAGCAGCTTGTTGCCGTCGGCCAGCCCATTGCAGCTGGGGCAGGAGATGCTGCGGCGACGCCCGTTGCCCATCACGCTGCCTATCACCGGGGGCTGCTGGGAGATGAACACGTTCTCACCGCTCCCCATGTGGAGGATACCTGGGGGGGGGGAGGAGGAGGGGGCGAGAGAGCAATGAGTAACACCTGAGACCCGTGAGAGAGAGAGTGAGAGAGAGGGAGGGGTGCAGAGGAACGTAATGGGAAAGTGTGCACATGAGCGCTGCATGGCCAATTACACAGACACACACACATACATACACACACACACACACACACACATTCCTACAACACACACACACACACACACACACACACACATACATACACACGCCCACACATTCCTACAACACACACACACACACACACACATTCCTGCACACCACACACACACATTCCTGCACCACACACATACACACACACACTCCTGCACACCACACACACACACATACATTCCTGAACCACACATTTTAACAATGATGGCCACACACACAGACACACATAATTTTGCACCCCACACACACACACACACAAACACACATTCACACTGATGGCCACACACACAAACACACATATTTTTGCACCACACATAAGCAAAGAGGCCAAGACACACACACACACACACACAGGTTTAAATGCACACACACACACACAGGTTTAAATGCACACACACACACACACACACACACACACACACACACACACACATAAAACACAGCGGGGCATGTGCACGTTTTTGCCAATAAGTAAACCTGGGAGATTATGTAAAGTCACACCTGCAGATCAATGCTATGCAGCAAGCGTGTGTGTGTGCGTATGTTTATGTGTGTATGTGTGTAAATGTGTGTGTATGTCTGCGTATGTGTGTGTGTGTGTGTGTGTGTTGACGTGTCGGCTCAGAGAAACACAACATTTGGTCCATCAGAAGAGATCAGCCAAGCGGCATCTCTATGGGAGGCGGTTTAATCTGAGACCCTGCTGGCCATGGGGTGTGTGTGTGTGTGTGTGTGTGGGGTAGGGGTGGGTGGCTGTTTGTGTGTGTATTTGTGTCAGCGAGAGAGTGTGTGTGACTGTGTACATGTGTATGTGTCTGTTAGAGTGTGTGTTTGTGTGTGAAGGAGCCCACAGAGAGCAATTAAATTAGGGGATGATTCTAAAAACCCTGGGCGTGAACAGGACCCAGACCAGCCAAGAGGACAGGGGGGCTGGCAGGAAGTGTGTGTGTGTGTGTGTGTGTGTGTGTGCTTGTGTGTGTGCTTGCGTGTGTGTGTGTGTGTGTGTGTGTGTGTGTGTGTGTGTGTGCGGGCAGCGCGACTGATCAAAGTGACATCTTCCCAGTGAAGTCTCGGGGTCCAGACAGCAGCCGATCGGTCCTAACTGGCGTGACAGAGGCTGCCTTACGCTGTGCCTTCACAAAATGTTTTTTTATTTTTCGAACCCCTGTAACGCCGTGCCGTCACAGAGACACACTTCCTGTCCGCGGGGGGAAAAGGCGAGACGGTCAGAGGCATCCGACACGCGCCGGCAAAGCCCAGTGGGCGGTCCACGAGCAAGGCAGTGGGGTAGTTAGTAGTTAGACGCCCACCCGCGGTAATGGCTCTACTGCGGATGTGGGCCCTGCCTCCCAGCCTAGCGCTTCATTACATCGTTATCGCTCTATAATGGAGCGGCTTTCAGCTCACGTAATGCGCCGCTATCATACCTCCATGCCTCGACTTATTGCTTCAGACCTGATTAATAAACACTGTGTGTGTGTGTGTGTGTGTGTGTGTGTGTGTGTGTGTGTGTGTGTGTGTGTGTGTGTGTGTGTGTTAAGGAGGAGCTGTGAGGGAGGTAGCGATTGGGAGGAGATACAGAGAGGGAGGGAGGGAGGGAGGGAGGGAGGGAGAAGCGGCGCGGGGAGGGAGAAGCGGCGCGGGGAGGGAGGAAGTGAGCGAGAGGGAAGGAAGGAAGGAGAAGAGGAAGGAGAGGAGAAAGGGATGGACAGTGGTGGTCCTCACCACTCTGGATGGATGGAGAGAGAGATAGAGGGAGGGAGGGAGGGAGGGAGGGAGGGAGGGAGGGAGGGAGGGAGGGAGGGAGGGAGGGGAGATAGGAGAGGGGAGAGGAGAGAGGGGAGAGAGAAGAGGAGAGTGAGATGGACGGCGGTGGTCCTCACCGCTCTGGATGTTGAGGGCGTGGTGCTTGTCGATGGCCCATCCCCCCAGCTTGGAGGCGGTGGTTTCGTAGCCCTGCAAGATGGCCGTCCTCTTCTCCCACAGGATGAGGTCGGGACACGACTCGTACTCAAAGCCCACGGACACTGAGGGGAGGAGGGAGTTGGTGTTGAAACGCACACACGTCTCATAGTGTTTACGTTGGTATGTCAAGCCAATGCACAGAGAACAGTGAACAGTGAACAGTGACCAGCGACAGGGCGTGATGGAGCAGGTTGGCGTAGGGGGAATATGGTTTAACGACGACGGACCTCGGAACCTTTCAACAATGTAACAGTTTAGCCTTCACTATCCTGAACGGAACAGGGGAGACGAAGGCATTAGAAAACAGAGCGCCCTCAGTGGAGAGCATACCTCCGCCACACCAACAAGTCCCTTTTGCCCGATCATTTCTGAGGCTAACAATCTCTCGAAAGCAAGCCCTTGGTGGATTGCAAAGCCGTGCATGGAACCCCCTTTATATTTTTCAATAAAATGCTGTTGCATTTTATCGCAGGCCTATAGGCCTAATAATATATGTATAATGCCTTATTAACCTCCTCATATAGCCAGCTTTGATGCTTAGCTATAAGCCGCGTCAACATCATTAAAATCAATGCGTCAGGCTCGGATTTTCACATTGACTGTCCCTGATGTGTGCAATATACAAGATACAAGAAGTTTGGTAAGTACAATGGTATGCTTACTCCCCATTCCCTCCCACAGTATGACGTTTTAAAACAATACTATAAAAAATACTATATAATACAATAAAAATGTGGCAGGATTAAAAAACCATTCTGAGGCCTGGGTCTATCTATGTGGATGACCTGGACCTCCCTGTGGAGCAGAGCACTGACTTGAAGGTGGAATTGATGTGGAACATGGGGGTAAGGTGACGGCAAGAATTGATGGGCCCCCTGCAGTACCTCCGTGGACCCCCTGGGGATCCCCTAGTTGAAGACCACTGCTCAAAAAGCAACCATTCTTCACCATTTCATCCAGTCCAATGTGATAAATCCTTTACCCTTATCTTCCCGCAGATCCGGAATTCGGATCTTGATCTGCGGGGGTCTAGATTCGTATCCTGATATTTTCCTTAATGTTCTTAAATCGTAATTGGCGTTCCACCTAACTGATCGTCACTGATTTTTTTGTTGGCTAA
>CM050999.1:11007964-11025464 GCA_027704905.1 Muraenolepis orangiensis
GAGAGAGAGAGAGAGAGAGAGAGAGAGAGAGAGAGAGAGAGAGAGAGAGAGGAGAGAGAGAGAGAGAGAGAGAGAGAGAGAGAGAGAGAGAGAGAGAGAGAGAGAGAGAGTGAGTTAGGGAAAGGAAGAGAGGGAGATGAAGAAAGAGAGAGAGCGAGAGAGCGAGAGAGAGAGAGAGAGATTAGGGAACAAACACAAGAGAGAGAGAGAGGACGACAAGGAGATGAATTGCAGGGTGAAGATGATGAGCTAAGAATAATAGTTACTTCTGAGGCGGGGGAGAGGAAGGGAGAGAGAGAGAGAGAGAGAGAGAGAGAGAGAGAGAGAGAGAGAGAGAGAGAGAGAGAGAGAGAGAGAGAGAGCGAGAGAGAGACCGACACAAAGAGAAAGAGAGAGTGAGAGAGAGAGAGAGAGATAATGACCAACATCAACTCACAGGACTCACATTGACTTATGACTGATGACGGTGTGTGTGTGTGTGTGTGTGTGTGTGTGTGTGTGTGTGTGTGTGTGTGTGTGTGTGTGTGTGTGTGTGCGCGCGCGTGCGTGTGTGTGTGAGTGTACGGTTCATGATTGAGGGGCTAGCTGTCCTGCCGCGGTTCGTGACTAACGACTAAGCGTGACTAATAGACGAGGCGGCGGTGGCGGTGGGGGGGTGGGGGGGTGTTGCGGGCGTTTGCTGGTTGCTGATTGGTCGTTTGGCTGGAGGCTCATTCATTAATTAATGATTCTGAGCGGGGAGCTCTAATGAGGTGGACGCCAGGGTTGGAGTGTGCGGTGGTTTATATTTTAGAAAGAAGAGACAGCACAGACCATCACTCAAGCCGCTTAAACAAAGTGCAGTGTTCCTTGGGCTGAATCTCATTTACATCATCATCCCAGAGCCGGACACCCTACCACTACATCGTCAGAGGGAGGACAGCCCTGGTGGATCAAGGAACCACCTCCACCAGGCTGGTTCTGGAGGTCCGGGACCATCACACCGTCCACCGTGGTGGATCAGACTTGGTCTGGAGGTCCTCAGACCACCACACCGTCCACCGTGGTGGACCAGACTGGTTCTGGAGGTCCCGGGACCACCACACCGTCCACCCTGGTGGATCAGGCTGGTTATGGAGGTCCTGGGACAACCACCACACCGTCCACCGTGGTGGATCAGGCTGGGTTTGGAGGTCCTCAGACCACCACACCGTCCACCGTGGTGGATCAGGCTGGGTCTGGAGGTCCTCAGACCACCACAACGTCCACCGTGGTGGACCAGACTGGCTCTGAAGGTCCTCAGACCACCACACCATCCACCGTGGTGGACCAGACTGGGTCTGGAGGTCCTGGGACCACCACAGCGTCCACCGTGGTGGACCAGATTGGGTCTGGAGGTCCTGGGACCACCACACCGTCCACCGTGGTGGACCAGACTGGGTCTGGATGTCCTGGGACCACCACACCGTCCACCGTGGTGGACCAGACTGGGTCTGGAGGTCCTGGGACCACCACACCGTCCACCGTGGTGGACCAGACTGGGTCTGGAGGTCCTGGGACCACCACACCGTCCGACCGGTGAAGATGATGATGGTGATGATGATGATGAGGGGAAGATGATGATGATGATGATGGGGATGATGATGATGATGATGATGATGATGATGATGATGATGAGGGGGATGATGAGGATGACAATAATGATGAGGGGGATGACGATGATGATGAGGGTGAAGATGAGTGTGATGATGATGATGAGGATGATAATGATGAGGGGGATGATGATGATGAGGGTGAAGATGATGATGGTGATGATGATGATGAGGGTGAAGATGGCGATGATGATAATGATAATGATGATGATGAGGGTGATGATGAGGAAGATGATAATGATGAGGATGATGATGATGAGGGTGATGATGAGGAAGATGACAATGATGAGGATGATAATCAGGATGATGATAATGATGATGATGAAGAAGGGGGTGAAGATGAGGATGATGATAATGATGAGGGGGATGATGATGATGATGAGGGTGACGATGAGGAGGATGATAATGAGGAAGGGTAATGAGGAAGTATTTGCTGTACATTATTTATGCTCATTGTACAGCCAACACATCAGCCCGGTTTACACAAGATCGAGATTCTACAATCCGTTTTATAACTAGACGGTAACTACACGATGATAAAAAACAAACAAACCCATGTGGCACCACCCCCGTTGACACGGCGACGGGGATGTGTACCCGCAACCCTCAAACGCCGCGTTGGATAATAGACACTAAAATCCCACTGAACAATTTAATTGCAAAGGGGCCAGGAACTGAACAATGGTAAAAAAGTGTTTTTAAAAGAATGAGCAGCACAGGCGGCGGCGGTGCATTCTGAGAGCCGTCCCCCATGACACACCGCGGCTCTCGCTTCTTACATTTCGGGTCACCCCAATTAAGGTTTTTTTTTAGGGCAGACACTCGGCATGCAAATCCTGGTAAGACTCGGATGAAAAACACCAGACTGGGATGTCAGAGCAGTTGGAGGAACATACTGGTAATATGACACTTTCCCAGCAGGAAGGAGGGCAAAAGAAACAACAACACAAGTGTGTGTGTGTGTGTGTGTGTGTGTGTGTGTGTGTTTTTTGTTGTTGTTAAAGCAAGAGAGTGCCAGCTTGCCAGAGGATTTTAAATCCTCCAATAACACAGGAACAGGAAACGCAGACAAACGTCTCCATGCATGCATGGCATGGCATTACACCACGCCGCATTACAATGGGACGCCAGTGTAACGTCTTTTGGGCACCACCGACTGAACGAACGACCATCTGTATGTATCCGTGTGTCGGATCGAGTATGCGCTCTTCTCTTCTCTTCCTCCTCCTCCTCCCTCCCTCCTCCCTCCCCTCCCCTGCCATCCTCCTTTTTTTCTCTTCTCTCCTCCTCCTCCTCCTCCCCGTCCCCCCCTCCCCCTCCTCCCGTCGTCGTCCTCCTCCTCCTCCCGTCCTCCTCCCGTCCTCCTCCTCCTACTCCCCCTCCTCCTCCCCCCGTCGTTGTCGTCGTCCTCCTCCTCCTCCCGTCCTCTCCTCCTCCTCCTACTCCCCTCCTCCTCCTCCTCCCCTCCCGTCGTCATCCTCCCCTCCTCCCCCTCCTCCTCCTCCTCCTTCCCCCTCCCCCTCCTCATCCCCCTCCTCCTCCTCCTCCTCCTCGTTCCCCCTCCCCCTCCTCATCCTCCTCCTCCTCCCCGTCCTCCTCCCGACTTTTCTGGCGCATTCCGTTATTTGTCCTTCTCCGCTGCGCTTACTGGCGTCTCACGTCGGGCCACAGCAGCAGGGCTTTTGTGTGATTTCTCCGGGAACGCCGCCGACATCCACCGCCCCCCCCCCCCCCCCCCCCCCTCCCCCCTCAAACCCCCCACCCCCCCCCCCCCCCCACACACACACACACACACACAAATTGGGCCAAATGAAAGCGGGAAACAGATCAATGGCGGCAGAGTTTGCGATGGCAACTGTTGTGTGTGCTGCCGGTCGAACGCCAACCTTGGAATCCAGAGCGGCTGATTTCACGGCGGAGTGAACTAGCATGAGTCATATAGTTATCACGGAGACCCACTTTCTGTCTGTCTGTCTGTTTCTGTCTCTCTCTCTCTCTCTGTCTGTCTCACTCTCTCTCTCTGTCACTCTTCCTCTCTCTCTCTGTCTCTCACCATCTCTCTCTGTCTGTCTCTCTCTCTCTCTCTCTCTCTCTCCGTCTCTTGTCTCTCCACCTTTTGACCCCATGTTTTTGCAACTCCAACTTTTGTCCCATGTTTGTGCATCTGTTTCCCCCCCCCCCTGGTGGGGGGGGGGGTGCCTGGTGACACACTTACACTTCACTTCAGGATGAGTCGGCGCTGCGCCGGCGTCAACAAGTCATTCGTCAACCCGTCTGTGTGCAAATGAGATCTTCTCTCTGAGTGTGGAGAGACAGGGCGGCTTGTGTGTGTGTGTGTGTGTGTGTGTGTGTGTGCGGAGGTGTGTGTGTGTGTGTGTGTATGTGTGTGCGGAGGTGTGTGTGTGTGTGTGTGCGGAGGTGTGTGTGTGTGTGTGTGTGTGTGTGCCGAGGTGTGTGTGTGTGCGGAGGTGTGTGTGTGTGTGTGTGTGTGCGGAGGTGTGTGTGTGTGTGTGTGTGCGGAGGTGTGTGTGTGTGTGTGTAGTAGTAGTAGTAGAACCTTTATTTAGCCAGGAAAATCAATTAAGAACAAATTCTTATTTTCAATGATGACCTGACAGGAGGCAAAAGGCTTCCTGAGGGGATGGGGGTTGGGAGGAAGAAAATAAAAAGACAGACTCCGGGCACTACAGAACCCAGGAGACAACACAATGACACAGAGCAGAGATGACAGGCATAGCAGTTAAACATATAACATCTCTAAAACAATACTGCTATGGTTCAATCAGTCATTAAAATAATATAGAACATTCATC
The DNA here is from genome assembly GCA_027704905.1 of Muraenolepis orangiensis. Lineage (NCBI taxonomy): Eukaryota > Metazoa > Chordata > Actinopteri > Gadiformes > Muraenolepididae > Muraenolepis > Muraenolepis orangiensis. Next base: position 11,012,409 of record CM050999.1, read on the forward strand.
CATTCATCATTCATTCATTCATTCATTCATTCATTCATTCATTCATTCATTCATTCATCCATTCATTCCTTCATGGCAATGCATACTATAGGAGAGGTCAAGACATTGGTAGTGAGCATCAGGCAAAGCAGCTGCATGTGTGTACCAGGGTGTTTGTAATAGTGTCCTTGAAGGTGCGGGGGGAGATAAAGGTCTTCATTTTCAAGGTTTTTTGTATAATATTCCAGCTATCAGCTGCTGCAAACTGAAAGGCGGAGCGGCCAAAGGATGTATGGGCTTTGGGGATCTTTAGCAGGATGTTTGTAGCTGACCGGTGTGTGTGTGTGTGTGCGGAGGTGTGTGTGTGTGCGGAGGTGTGTGTGTGTGTGTGTGTGTGTGTGTGCGGAGGTGTGTGTGTGTGTGTGTGTGTGTGTGTGTGTGTGTGCGGAGGTGTGTGTGTGTGTGTGTGTGTGCGGAGGTGTGTGTGTGCGGCGGTGCTAGTGGCTCCTACCTGCCGTCCTGTCTGGTGATGGTGTAGCCGTACGCGGGGTTGTTGATGAAGCTGATGTTGACCCCCACCAGCGGGGTGCCGTCCCAGGTCACCACCTGGCCTCGGATGACACACGCGTGGCTGCAACACACAGGGAGAGAGAGAGAGACATACTATACATTAGTATACATACTTTGTATATATATTAGATTCAATTAGTATACATATTTTATATATATTAAATTAGATTAGATTCAAATGTATTGTCATTGCACAGCACAAGTACAGCACAGCGATCTAACCAGGGTGCAAATGTTGCAGTAAAGTTCATGGTAACATATACATATATATATATATATATATATATATATATACTGTATCTACTGTACTAGTATAGTCATGTGTAGATATACACATGGAGAGACAGAGAGATATATACTATAAACAATGTAAAGACAGATACCTAGAGACAGAGGGACAGAGAAAGCTATATACTGTATGTGTGTAGATTGTAATTTAAATAAATTTTCATTATTTTTTACCTTAATTTACTTTGCACACGCTTTGGAAATGTTAATGCATGTCTTCCCATGCCAATCAGGCCTTTTTAATTGAATTGAGAGAGAGAGAGAGAGCAAAGAGAAATAGAGCGAGCACCATAGAAAGAGAGAGAGAGAGAGAGAGAGAGAGAGAGAGAGAGAGAGAGAGAGAGAGAGAGAGAGAGAGAGAGAGAGAGAGAGAGAGAGAGAGAGAGAGAGAGAGAGAGATAGAGAGAGAGACATAGAGAGAGAGAGAGAGAGAGAGAGAGAGAGAGAGGGGAGTAGCAGAGAGAGAGAGAGAGAGAGAGAGAGGGGGTAGCCAGAGAGAGAGAGAGAGAGAGAGAGAGAGAGAGAGAGAGAGAGAGAGAGAGAGAGAGAGAGAGAGAGAGAGAGAGAGAGACATAATAGGAGAGATTGAGAGAGAGTGCTGAGCATCACGTCAGCGCTACAGAGCGTGCCCGTGGAGAACCACACATGGTGATAATGGCACTTAGACCCACCGCGCTGCCCGTCTCTGCGGCAACAATAGAGATATCTGAATTATTTACAGGGAGGCGTGTGGTCGAGAGAGACAACACACACACACAGCCCAGCCCCTCCATTCAGACGGGACACCACAAGACATTCTTTAGCCGGCGCATACAGCGACCTTGGCTTAGCGCTGTTTACCCTCACATACGAGACACGGCTTCCAACTCCAAGAGAGAGAGAGAGAGAGAGAGAGAGAGAGAGAGGAGAGAGAGAGAGAGAGAGAGAGAGAGAGAGAGAGAGAGAGAGAGAGGAGAGAGAGGAGAGAGAGAGAGAGAGAGAGAGAGAGAGAGTTCAGGCGGACCGCTGCCTTTCTCTCTCTATCAACCTTGTATATGAGACACGACTGCTAGGCATCGAAATGTTCTGTGCTGTTGTGGTGGGACAATACTGTATTCCATTCCTTTTTTTGAATGGTAGGAATATTATATAATATATGATACTATATAATACAGTTGACTTCTGGTAACTAGTAGTTCTCTTGCCTTTACCTATGTTGAATGCACTTATTGGAAGTCGCTTTGGAAAAAAAGGAAAATTATTAATTGTTTTGGATTGTATCGTTTTTCTAAACCAGATTTTGGTAAAATATTATTTTATATATATTTTATTATACAATAATATTTTTTTTGTTGGCGTATTTGACAGTATTACACATTTTTGTATTATCTAATATCAAATTAAGCTGGTGCCATTCCGTTAACCTCAGCGGGGGGGTGGGGGAGGGGTGGGGGAGGGGTGGAGGGAGGCGAGGCAGGTCATTGTGTGATTTAAATGTCAACAGGTAAGTTGTGCGTTCTAATCGATTTGAAATCCATTTTTAATTGCTCCATCTTCAATGTCACCACAGGCCCCCGGGTTCCGTGTGGCTCTGTCACAAGAAGTTCAGGGGACCCCACTCAGGGGCCCCGGAGGAGGCTCGAGGAGGACGAACATGGCGAGGAGGAGAGAAGAGGAGGAGGAGCGATGATGCAGACCTCGGCGAAATGATCATCCTCCATCCAGTGGGAAACCGATGGGAAAGCCGACCCTGATCTCATTGAGCTGAAGAGCGGTATCAGAGCACAGCCCTCATTAGTGACGACCACTATCAGCTCTTAAAATTAAACAAACAAACAAACAAATAAAGACCTATAAACCGGGAGAGGAACCGGGGCCCCCAAACGAATGCTTCACTGCCACTGTTTTACGTGGGGGGGGGGGGTGGGGGGGGCTATTCTTAACGCAGCTGGGTGTTAAACATCGGCCACGCACTGGAAAACAATTAACACTTGGCCATGTTCGGTGGAAGCTACCGCTCAAACGCGCCCTCACCGGAGGCAAGATCGTTCACCCCCGCAGCCCCACCGGGTCCCTGGGAGCCCCGGCCGCTATGGTAATTAGTGCGCTCTCCTTCAGAAGACCTTCCAGCCGGCGACTACCCCACCCCCCCACCCTGTAAACACGGCAGCACACACAAACCCCCCCCCATCCCATCCCCCCCTCCAACACCTCACGTGCCCCCCCCAAAAACCGTGGCACACAACATCCGCCCCGGGTTGGCCGTCAAAAATTTGCCCCCGGGGTTGTCCGCCATTAATCATTCATTGTGACGGGTGAAGGTGTTAATTTGTGGGAAGGCGTTTAATGTCTTTACACAACAACGCTGATCCTGCAGGTTTTGTTTTTTCCCTACCCCCCCCCCCCCCAAGGTGAGAGGGCAGGACTGTCTTCTCCTTCTTCTTCTTCTTCTTCTTCTTCTTCATCTTCTTCTTCTTCTTCATCCCCCCGGGAGGAAGAGGGCAGCCGATGACAAAATGGACGTCCACTCACGACACCTCTAAAGGGGAAAAGTGGGAAGCGGCAAAGCGTCTCTCTCTCCGGCCTGAGCCAGAAAAGAGGCAACGTCAACCTTTGAGTCCTTAAAAAAACAACGGTTGACTAAAAAAGTGTTCAAAAGTGGAGACAAAAGTGGTGAAAGTAGTTTTTCACTGCAGTCCAAACCCGGGGTTCTACCGCAGCAGCCACGACAATGGCGACTAACCATCGCGCTTAGCATTACATAAAAACGCGCCAGACTCGGCGCATTTACGAGTCCCCCGTCGACCTCATTACCGCCGCCCGTTATTCACCGGTAACACAGGCAACCCAACGAGCGCCGGCATTACGGCTAAAAAGCAGCAGAAGCATAAACCCACGCAAATGGCTTGATGACGGCGGGTAAGAGCCGCCGCAAAATCAAAGTGCTAATTTGCCGTGTCCCACCCCCCGGTGTGGGGGTGGGGGTGGGGGGGGGGGGGCCCCCCCGTCGCTAGCTGGGCCGCCGCCGATGTTAAGCGGCGTTTCGACGCCCGCTACATCTACATAAATCTCACGCCGCCCAATTACATAATTGAGCTAAAAGGGGGCGAGAGTACACACGCAGGAAGCCGGCAAACGACTTGACCACCGAGGGTTGTTATTATTATTTTTTCTGTTTCCTTTTTACGCTAATGGTCTCGTGTCAATAAAAAGCGTGAGTTGTAATAAAATGATGAAAGTGCGTGGCTGTAAAAAGGCCCCGGCATGGCTGTTGTTAGTGCGCTATCAATCTGTGGCGAAATGGCTTGACACACAATGGCCGTGTTTACCTTCCTCGCCATTAGCATCAGCATTAGCATAAAGCTAACATGTCCCCCTCGGCTAACACGTCCGCTAGACTAACACGTAGGCCGGACGAACCTGTCCACAAGGCTACCGTGATATATCTGCTTGAACAAACACCTCAGTTAGGCCAACATATCGGCGAGGCTAACAAACCTGCTAGGCTTTCACGTCTGCTAGGCTAACACTTCCACAAGGCTAACATGACCACTAGGCTATCTCTGACGTCTGGATGCTTTTACGCTGCTTTCAAGACTGCCAGAGTCGCCCCCCTCCTGAAGAAACCAACACGCGACCCCTCTGAACTCAAGAACTACAGACCGGTATCCCTTGTGCCCTTCTTATCTAAAACTCTTGAACATGCTGTCTTTAACCAATTGTCCTTGTATCTCCACCAGAACTGCCTCTTGGACCCCCACCAATCAGGTTTTAAGGCAGGTCACTAAACAGAAACTGCCCTTCTGGCAGTAACTGAGTCGCTCCATGTTGCTAGAGTAAATTCGCTGTCCTCGGTCCTGATACTCCTGGACCTGTCTGCAGCATTCGACACTGTGAATCACCAGATTCTCCTCTCCACCCTTGAGGGGATGGGTGTCTTGGGTGTCTTGGGCTCTGCTCTCGCCTTGTTTGCATCCTACCTGATGGGTCGCTCCTACTAGGTGGCACTGGGAGGGTCTGTGTCAGAACCACGCCGACTGACTACTGGGGTTCCACAAGGATCGGTCCTGGGTCCTCTTCTCTTCTCCCTCTACACAACGTCCCTTGGTGCTGTTATCCACTCCCATGACTTATCCTACCACTGCTATGCTGACGACACCCAACTGGTCTTGTCGTTTCCCCCCTTGGACACGCAAGTGGAAACACGCATTGCCGCTTGCTTGGCAGACATCTCAAATTGGATGTCGATGCACCACCTCAACCTGGAGCTAGTGTTCTTCCCGGCAAAGGGCTATCCTCACCGAGACCTGGCTGTCACCATTGATGATGTTGTGGTGACACCTACTCGGACCGCAAGGAATCTGGGAGTGACCCTGGATGACCAACTGTCGTTCTCGGCAAACATTGCATCGGTGACACGCTCCTGCAGATTCCTCCTCTACAACATCAGGAGGATTCAGCCTTTTCTCACTGAAAAGGCTGCGCAGGTGCTCATCCAGGCTCTTGTCATCTCCCGGCTGGACTACTGCAACTCCCTCCTTGCTGGCGCCCCGGCATTTGCCATCAGGCCCCTGGAGCTCATTCAGAAAGCTGCAGCCCGCCTGGTGTTAAACCGCCCCAAGTACTCCCACCCATCTACCCTCCTTCGGTCTCTACACTGGCTACCTGTAGCTGCTCACATCCAGTTCAAGACCTTGGTGCTAGCCTACAAGGCAGTAAAAAATACTGCTCCATCCTACCTCCAGGCAATGGTCAAGGCCTACATCCCAGCCCGTCCACTTTGCTCGGCTTCTTCGGGCCTTCTGCTTGCCCCCTCACTTAAGGGCCCGTGTGGCCGATCTACGCGGTCACGGCTCTTCTCCGTCCTGGCCCCAATTTGGTGGAACAAACTCCCCACGGAGGTCACGACTGCAGAGTCTCTGCCCATCTTCCGCCGCAGGCTGAAAACCCATCTCTTCAGGACACACTTCCCGGATCCTTCCTCGTAGCGTCAATTAAGTCAGTCAAAAGTAGATTACATATTATAGATAGGTATATATTGTTCTAGATATTGTTGCATATTGTTTGCCAACTTTTGGCTGAATTATTGTACTTCTACCTGAGCACTGGTTCAGTTATTGGAGACTTGTTGGAAATGAAATGCACTTTTGACTTCTGGTGACGAGTTGTTCTCTTACCTTCCTTTGTTGAAACACACTACTATAAGTCGCTTTGGATAAAAGCATCTGCTAAATGACTACAATGTAATGTAATGGCTACGTCAGGTAGGCTAACATATTTGCTAGACCTAGAAATAAATCTGCTAGGCTAACACGTCAGCTAGGCAAACACGTCAGCGAGGCTAACATGTTGGCTAGGCTAACTCATCCACTAGGCTAACATGTCCAGACTTTAATGTCTGCTAGGCTAACATGTGACTAGGTATTATATCCGCTAGGCTAACACGTCAGGTAGGCGAACACATAGGCTAGGCTAAAACACCTGCTAGGCCGGTGTCTGCTGGGCTAACACGTCCGCAAGGATAACATGTCTACTAGGCTACCATTTATGCTAGGCTAACATATTCGCAAGACAATATATAGGTAATATATCCGCTAGGATACCATGTCAGCTAGTCTTACACGTCAGCTAGGCTATTACGTTCAACTAGCAACAGGAGGCGGATCAAGGCGATAGGCTGACCGGGTGGTACAAAGATGGAGGAGGAGGAGGAGGAGGAGGAGGAGGAGGAGGAGGAGGCCAGGATCATGTACCGGGAGGTCCACCCCGAGCTCCCTGATCCCCCTGTCATCACGGCTCATCTCCGCCAGTGGGTGGGAATGAATCCCTGACATGAATAATAGATGACGGCTGATATTTTTAGGTGAGCCCCCGCCTCCAATCTTGCAGCTCAGCAACTGGATTCTCAATCTTTACTTATTTATGGATGGATTTTCTTGGGGGGGGGGGGGGGAGAGTATTACTCACCACTCCTCGCCGTCCTATGAAGTACCACAAACCGCTGAGTGGCTCTTGAATGCCAGAGCAACGTCCGCCAGGGAAAATGTCACACATTGTGTGAGGAGTGTTTCTCTGGAACGCCCGACTGGAGTGACCACGGGAAAATGTCTCAGTCCCTCAGTGTTTTGGAGGGCAGGTTGATTTTAGAGGCTCTTGACATTTTTCTAATTGTGGAGTGGAGTGACGAAGGTGAGAGCGTCTGTCGTCACAGACGCCCGTGAAATTGGCCATCGCTAAATGTCAAGAAGGCATATTTTGTTCTTGCTGCTCGTATTGTGCATATAGACATCCTTTTCTGTATGTCTTTTGGAGTTAATTCATTTGTTATTATATTCCTAGCCCTGTACTTTATGCCTGTGACCCACTTCTGGCCACATTCCATATTAACGTTCTTCCTGTTCCTTATTATAATATTACCATGCACTTTAATGTAACATTTGCACTCTGGTTAGATGCCGAATTGTTTTCGCTGTACTGTTCTTGTGCTGTGCAATGACAATCCATTTGAATCTAATCTAATCTAATCTAATCGAATCTGATCTAATCTGATCTAATCTTAATGTGCAACATGTAAAGTACAATGTAACGCTTAATTTGGACTGGATTGACTCCCGCATTCTGACCCTATACTGTGCAATACTATACTATACTATACTATACAATACTATACATATATAAAAAACACTTAATACTATCTTGTATATGTTCTCACTTTATATCCATGGACGTAAACCCTAATCCACGCTAAACCAAATGGATTAAGCCACGGACGTAAAGAGCTGAGACAAAAGCGGTGGTTTAAACAACAACCAAACAGACAACAAACAGCAAAAATCCCCCGTCCTAAAAATATCCCCGCCGTCTCAAACAGCCAACCCCCTTTCGGCGGCGCTTCAGAGCACAAAAACAATCGGATAAAGGGGATAAAAGCGGCGTACGATAATCGTCAAATAAATATCAATTTTCTAATTACAGCTTATTTCCCTTTCAGCGTTATCTCTCCCCGTTGTAATTCCGGGAGAACCGCCGCATTCGCCGCAAAATAAAAAAAAAGGCATTTTCCTTTTCGCTCAACTGCTCGGCGCTTGGAGGTTTTCCTTTTTGGTCTGAGGAGGCAGAGCGCAGAGAGCCACAAACAAACCCAGAGGCTAATAAGACGGGAGGGACTGGCGGTGATTACAGATGAAAAGAGAGAGAGAGAGAGAGAGAGAGAGAGAGAGAGAGAGAGAGAGAGAGAGAGAGAGAGAGAGAGAGAGAGAGAGAGAGAGAGAGAGAGAGAGAGAGCAAGAAGACAAAAGAAGAAGAAGAAGAAGAAGAAGAAGAAGAAGAAGAAGAAGAAGAAGAAGAAGAAGAAGAAGAGAGGCAGGGGAGTCGTCTGGGACGCGGTGACAGCGATATGAAAGGGCCTAGCGCCCGGAGGCCGAGCCCCTGGGAGTGTGCCTCGGGGTGGATTACAGTAAATGTAATCACAATACATGAATATGAGATCCCTTCCAATGGCACCGAGGTGCTTCCTTAGTGTTTACCCCCCCCCCCTCTGATCTCAGCGCTTGTCTATCACTCAACCGTTCAGTCGAGGACTTCAGATGCCCGACGGACATCTCGGTCAAGTCGATACGGTTTGGAATGACGTCCGCGTACAGACGGGATTCTGGGGCTTTGTTCCTTTTTTTAATTTCATCGTCCGGGTCATCCGACTCTCAACAGACGGACGGACGGACAGACAGCGGTGAGTCGGCTCCGCGTGGACTCGTTCCGTCATCGCGGACGGACCGGAGGCTTTCTGGAAGGTCTGGATGGAAAGACTGGGCTTCAAAACCACAAAGACCATCGAGACGATCGGAGGCATGGATGACCCAGCTGCTCGGATACGATGAATGGGCTTTTGATTCCACACGCACTGCACGAATATACTCACCAGACCGTGTTTGACCGTTTTGATGAACAAATGTCCAGCAATCGTTATGGAACATGGAATTTAAATGCAGCAGCGGAATAAATCAAAAGTTTCACCCAGTTGCTTTTGACTGGGGTTCTTATTCCTATCGTGCATCAGCTTTCTCCTAGAGCCTTGCCCTAACCCAACCCAAATGAAACTATAACCAAAAATATACCGCTATACCAAAACGGAGGCATCTCTAAAGAATTGTGGGGGAATTAGCACTTAAGTTTAAAGAGTTGCAAACTAAGAGCTTACTGCACTAAGAAGTGCGGAGAATAAATTGCAAACACTTTGTTTCTCCTGCCTACACTTAGTTCTTACTTCGGGAGAATTGACAAGTGAACACTGAAGACAAGAGGGGCTTGTTGTGTATAGCAGGCTTCCGGACGTCCTTTCCAAGTACATCTCGTAGTGAAGACAGTCGGACATGCCGCTCTGAAGTCAGCAACAGGGGAAATACTTTGCAAGTGCACCTTGCAAAGTGCCTTCGTTCCTTGTTACCTAAGGAATCAGCCTTGTTTAGTATTGCCATGGCAACTGGAGTTGCCACAGTGCTGTGTCGAAATGCGACGTCTGGTCAGGTTTCCTCCGGCTTGTGCAGGAAGAGGATGAGTAGGATAGGTAATTGTAAAATATATTGTTTACGTGCTGTACGAGCTACACGGCTTGTCCGCTACAAGGCGTGTCCGCTACACGACGTGTCCGCTACAAGGCGTGTCCGCTACACGGCGTGTCCGCTACACGACGTGTCCGCTACAAGGCGTGTTCGCTACAAGGCGTGTCCGCTACACGGCGTGTCCGCTACACGGCGTGTTCGCTACAAGGTGTGCTAGCTACAAACCCACTAGCCGCGGGGTTGAGCCACAGTGAGTCGTGTCGTGTCACAGCCAGCCCTGGCCAGGGGGTCTCCTACCTGCCGTCGAAGGGGTTGGCGGCGGGGATGACGTGCGTGCTCTCGCGGCCCACCAGGAAGTGCACGCGGTCGTAGAAGGAGCGCAGGTTGCCGTGGGCGCCGGACAGCTGGGTCTCCTGGAGGATGTCCAGGGGGTCCGGGGAGCCCACGCACAGCGGGGTGGCGTGGCAGCTGGACTGGAGGCAGCAGTCGGGGTCCATGCAGTCCACCAGACCGTCTGTCCACACACACACACACACACACACACACACACACACACACACACACACATACACAAAGATGACATGTAAGTGACACACACAGAGGAAACCGTGACCGTTTCCGAAATCCTTCCCTCATTCCCTACTCCCTCTCTAGTAGTTCAATGTAGAGGACTATATAGTGAAATCCTTTCCTCATTCCCTACTCCCTACTCCCTCTCTAGTAGTTCAATGTAGAGGACTATATAGTGAAATCCTTCCCTCATTCTCTACTCCCTCTCTAGTAGTTCAATGTAGAGGACTATATAGTGAAATCCTTCCCTCATTCCCTACTCCCTCTCTAGAATTTCAATGTAGAGGACTATATAGTGAAATCCTTCCCTCGTTCCCTACTCCCTCTCTAGTAGTTCAATGTAGAGGACTATATAGTGAAATCTTTCCCTCATTCCCTACTCCCTCTCTTGTAGCTCAATATAGAGGACTATATAGTTAAAAACACTTTGGGACACTACTGGAGTCTCTGTTAATGATGGAATTTCTCATAATTAAACGTGTCAGATCTTGGTCGGTGGACTTCACTTATTGTCCGTCTGCCGTTTTTCTTCCAGCCCAATGCATGATGGGATATATGCTGGGTTAGTGACCATCCGTTGTACACTGCTTTTCACGATGCATTGTGGCAGACGATGAGGTCACTAACCAGGGGAAATGTATTCTCACTATACATTCAGACAGCACTGCACAATGGCAAGCTCACTATTCGGTGCACTATATAGTGAGTAGAAAGTGATTTCAGACACAGCTGTTGATTTTATTTTGAACCAGGACACAACTTGAGGTTCTTCATCTCTCGGTTGTTTTTGGCTTTCAAGACACAACATCTGCTCACATCCTGTCCCACCGCAGAACTCGTAGCCCTCTGGAACTCAGCAGGAAGCACTGAAGCTGCGGAGCCACCGTGTGTGTGTGTGTGTGTGTGTGTGTGTGTGTGTGTGTGTGTGTGTGTGTGTGTGTGTGTGTGTGTGTGTGTGTGTGTGTGTGTGTGTTGTACTTCAGTTCTCCAGAAGTGGGTCATTGTGTTTGCTACCCTTTGCTTCCAGGGGGGCCTTCCTAACCAGATGGGGGGTGGGGGGGGATATAAATACCACACTGGCTGCAGTCAGGAGTCATTCACAGCCCTGCCCTGTTTCCACCAGCAGTTTGGCCCCCTGCTGGAGGGGGGGAGAGACACAGAGAAGACACCTGCAGAGCCCCTTCTGTACCTCCCCTGTATCACAACTACCTACCTCTCTATAGTTTACATATGTATTACTAAGATACCTGTTTACTGAACCTGCCATATATATTTAAATATGTTGATAGAACTGCTCCTACTCCTGTATATACATATACATTTATATCTGCCATACATTTATATATGCTCACTTGTACATACATGTACATCTATATACTTGTATCCTGCTTTCAATAATAGCATACCCCTGATCACTTACCTGTATATACATATACCTATTATTATGCTGCTCATATCTCATTTATACCTAGACTGTCTTTTTAACCTGTACATTTAAACTGTAAATTATATTATATTACCATGCACTTTACTGCAACATTTGTACTCTGGTTAGATGCTAAATTATTATTGTACCTGTATCCCCCCTGTATCCCCCCTGTACCTCCCCTGTATCACCCCTGTATCTCCCCTGTATCTCCCCTGTATCTCCCTGTATCTCCACTGTATCTCCACTGTATCACCCCTGTATCACCCCTGTATCTCCGCTGTATCTCCCCTGTATCACCCCGGTATCACCCCTGTATCTCCCCTGTATCTCCCTGTATCTCCACTGTATCTCCACTGTATCACCCCTGTATCTCCCCTGTATCTCCCCTGTATCTCCCCTGTATCACCCCTGTTCCTCACCTGTATCTCCCCTGTATCTCCCCTGTGCCTCACCTGTATCTCCCCTGTATCTCCCCTGTGCCTCACCTGTATCTCCCCTGTGCCTCACCTGTATCTCCCCTGTATCTCCCCTGTGCCTCAACTGTATCTCCCCTGTTCCTCACCTGTATCTCCCCTGTATCTCCCCTGTGCCTCACCTGTATCTCCCCTGTATCCCCCCTGTATCTCCCCTGTATCACCCCTGTATCTCACCTGTATCTCCCCTGTACCTCAGCTGTATCTCCCCTGTGCCTCACCTGTATCTCCCCTGTATCTCCCCTGTACCTCAGCTGTATCTCCCCTGTGCCTCACCTGTATCTCCCCTGTATCTCCCCTGTGCCTCACCTGTATCACCCTGTATCTCCCCTGTATCCCCCCTGTATCTCACCTGTATCTCCCCTGTGCCTCACCTGTATCTCCCCTGTATCTCCCCTGTATCACCCCTGTATCTCCCCTGTATCACCCCTGTATCTCACCTGTATCTCCCCTGTACCTCAGCTGTATCTCCCCTGTGCCTCACCTGTATCTCCCCTGTATCTCCCCTGTACCTCAGCTGTATCTCCCCTGTGCCTCACCTGTATCTCCCCTGTATCTCCCCTGTATCACCCCTGTATCTCCCCTGTGCCTCACCTGTATCTCCCCTGTACCTCAGCTGTATCTCCCCTGTGCCTCACCTGTATCTCCCCTGTACCTCACCTGTATCTCCCCTGTACCTCAGCTGTATCTCCCCTGTATCACCCCTGTACCGCCCCTGTATCTCACCTGTATCTCAGCTGTATCTCCCCTGTATCCCCCCTGTATCCCCCTGTATCTCCCCTGTATCTCCCCTGTACCTCACCTGTATCTCCCCTGTACCTCAGCTGTATCTCCCCTGTATCACCCCTGTACCTCCCCTGTATCTCCCCTGTATCTCCCCTGTTCCTCAGCTGTACCTCAGCTGTATCTCCCCTGTATCCCCCCTGTATCTCCTCTGTATCCCCTGTATCTCTCCTGTATCTCTCCTGTATCTCCCCTGTATCTCCCCCGTATCCCCCCTGTATCTCCCCTGTATCCCCCCTGTATCTCCCCTGTATCTCCCCTGTTCCTCACCTGTATCTCCCCTGTGCCTCACCTGTATCCCCCTGTATCCCCTCTGTATCTCCTCTGTATCACCCCTGTACCTCCCCTGTATCTCTCCTGTATCTCCCCTGTATCTCCCCTGTATCTCCCCTGTATCCCCCCTGTATCTCCCCTGTATCTCCCCTGT
>CM050999.1:11027964-11030464 GCA_027704905.1 Muraenolepis orangiensis
ATGCTTCTGCTTTTAGTCTCAACCCTCGACCCCCCCCTCTACCCCCCTCGACCCCCCCTCGCCCACCGGGGGGGGGGGGGGGGTGGTCCCATGCAGGGGTCCCATGCCCCTGGTGGTGGGGGATGACATTACCTCCGTCGTTGTCCTTGGTGTCGCCGCAGGCCGTCTCCATGGAGGTGTCGCACCCTGGGCCCCTCCATCCCAGCTGGCAGACGCAGTACCAGCCTCCGGGTCCCAGGGTGCAGCGGCCGTTCCCGCTGCACAGGCCCGGGCAGCCCTCTGCAAGACAACACACACAAGAGACACACACCCAGAGCACACACACACACACACACACACACACACACACACACACACACACACACACACACACACACACACACACACATCAACCTCTGAATCTCAAATTGGTTGCAATTGCAATCCAGACCACAACACCAACAACACCAACACCAACCGAGAAGAACAGATGAGAGCAGATGAAGATGATGATGATGATAGTGATGAAGGAGGAGGAGGAGGAGGAGGAGGCCCCGCTCGCTCCCTCCTCCCCCCCACGGCGAGCGAACGCACAAGGATCCATCGAGCCGGAGTCTTCTAAGCACGTGAAGATGAATTTAAAGATTTATTAAACGATCGCCGCTAGCTGGGCCCCGGTGATTAATCTGATCCACCCGCTTTGTGTGTGTGTGTGTGTGTGTGTGTGTGTGGAGCTCCTCATATGAAAGAAAAAAAATCAAAAATTAAATACAATCAGAGACGGGGGGGGGGGAGGAGGGGAGGAGGGGAGGAGGGGAGGAGGGGAGGAGAAGGGGGAGAAGGGGGCAGGTTCTTCTCTGAATCAATATTCACTCATTTACTCCAGTAGATTGGCCCCGGACGCTCTCCCTCCGCGAACCAACACACCACGCGTTCCCGAGCGGCACCGCCGCTAGGGCCCATAGGCCCGGCCAGCGAGGACCTAATCGGATCAGTTTCCTACTGGTCTGTACTGGAGGGGGGGGGGAGGAGTGGGGGGTGAGGGGGGGGGAGGGGTGAGGAGTGGGGGGTGAGGAGGGGGGGAGGGTTGAGGAGTGGGGGGGTGATATATCAAATGAAGGAGAAACACAATGAAGCACTGGATGCTAAGACTCATGCTAATGTCACCTGCTCTACAGTACAGCAGGAGGTGGTGGTGGTGGTGGTGATGAAGGAGGAGGTGGTGGTGGTGGTGGTGGTGGTGATGAAGGAGGAGGTGGTGGTGGTGGTGGTGGTGAAGGAGGAGGAGGTGGTGGTGGAGGAGGAGGAAGAGGAGAAAGAGGAGGTGGTGGAGGTGCTGGTGGTGGTGAAGGAGGAGGTGGTGGTGGTGAAGGAGGAGGAAGAGGAGAAAGAGGAGGTGGTGGTGGGGGAGGAGGTGTTGGTGGTGGTGGTGGTGGAGCTGGCAGAGGAGGAGGTGGTGGTGGTGGAAGAGGAGGAGGAGGTGGAGGATGAGGAGGTGGTGGTGGTGGAGTTATTAAATACTTCCCAAGACTGTTTGGAGGCAATCAATAACTGGGTGGTGGGAGTCACCCACCACCCACCTCCTCCACCTCCAACTCCACCCTGTTCTGACAGCAGAGGATCGCAGTCGGAGGGCGATGTTAGATCTGATTTAGCCTGGGGGTCTGCCTTATTTATTTAACCTTCATTAAACCAGGAAATTCCTTGTGTGTGTGTGTGTGTGTGTGTGTGTGTGTGTGTGTGTGTGTGTGTGTTACCACCACTCTCTCCATCACCAACCACCCCTCGCCTGCAGGCAGTGTGGGGCTGGTGGTGAAGGTGGGTGGTGATTGTGATGGTGGTGATGGAGGCAGCACAACGCTAGCGCGACGTGGCGCTAGCACGACGTGGCGCTAGCACGACATGGCACTAGCATGGAGGAATGGGAAAGGGAAGAGGGAGGAGGAGGAGGAGGAGGGGGAGGTGGGGGAGGAGGGGGGGGGGGGGGGGGTGGAGGTGACCCCGTTAGTCTCTGGTGGAATTGGGGACACTGTCTGTCTCTGCACCACCCAACACAATTGGAGAGACACCAAAGAAGACATTGGGAGAGGGAGAGAGAGAGAGAGAGAGAGAGAGAGAGAGAGAGAGAGAGAGAGAGAGAGAGAGAGAGAGAGAGAGAGAGAGAGAGAGAGAGAGAGAGAGAGAGAGAGAGAGAGAGAGAGAGAGAGGGGGCAGCAGAGAAAGATGAGCGTCTTAAGATGTAGAGAAAAGGGAGAATGAATAAAACAGAGAACAAAAGAACAGAGCAAAACAGAGATAGCAACACAGAAAGAGAGCAACAGAGAGAGCGAGAGGGAGAGAGAGAGAGAGAGAGAGAGAGAGAGAGAGAGAGAGAGAGATAGAGAGAGAGAGAGAGAGGAGAGAGAGAGAGAGAGAGAGAGAGAGAGAGAGAGAACAACAGAAAGGCAGTACAGAGAAGAGAAGGCGGGCGGAGAGAGAAGCAGAGAAGTGTTTCAAAGGGACAGAAATAATACAGAGCGGT
>CM050999.1:11042964-11092964 GCA_027704905.1 Muraenolepis orangiensis
ATACCGGACCATACCAAACAATACAGGACCATACTGGACCAAACAATACAGGACCATACTGGACCATACCGGACCATACCAAACAATACAGGACCATACTGGACCATACCGGACCATACCAAACAATACAGGACCATACTGGACCATACCGGACCATACCAAACAATACAGGACCATACTGGACCATACCAAACAATACAGGCATACGGACCATACTGGACCATACCAAACAATACAGGACCATACGGACCATACTGGACCATACCGGACCATACCGGATTATCGTTATTGTTGTATATTGTTTGCCAACTTATTGTACTTTTTCCCTTACACTTTTGCCTGAATTATTGTACTTTATTATTGTTTACTTTATTATATTTCTTATTGTACTACCTGAGCACTGGTTCAGTTATTGGAGACACATTGGAGCACTTTGGACTTCAGGTGACGAGTTGTTCTCTTACCTTCCTTTGTTGAAGCACACTATTGTAAGTCGCTTTGGATAAAAGCGTCTGCTAAATGACTGTAATGTAATGGAACGGAATGTACTCGACCATACAAGAGTGAAGAATCACGCAGTGTGAATTTGACAATCACCACATGCTCCATGCTTGTTACCATGGTGACCATAGGTCACCATAGGTTCAGCTCAACTGGATGTCGCCAAGCAGCACTATATAAGTGACGAACATGCAGCCTTCCATTGTATTATTTGATCTATTTATCACATGCTTTTATCAAAATGAATGCAGGTCATTAATGCCTATTATTTGCGGTAAACTGGACAAAATTACAGGACCTGACAGCTGCGATGACATCCTTCATCACGATCCGTATGTTTTCGTCATACATCACCTCATACATAAAACACACATAAAACACACATACATCATGCATAGAAACACACACACACACACACACACACACCACACACACACACACACACACACACACCACACACACCACACACGCTGTCCTCTCACCTGTGGAGCAGTCGTGGCCCGACCATTTGGGGTCGCAGCCGCAGGTTCCGGTCTCGGGCAGGAAGGTCCCGTGGCCGGAGCACTGGTCCATGCAGGAGGCCCGGGGGCTCTCGCAGCCCGGCCCGCCCCAGCCCACGAAGCAGTGGCACTCCCCCCGCACGCACACGCCCCGGCCGGAGCAGGTGGGGTCCAGGCAGTCCACTGGGAGTCAAGGGGGAGAAGGAGCAGGCGTGTTGGCGGGCGTTAATGCGTGGTCAATGCATGGTGCTGTGGGCACTGCAGGCAACTTGGATGTATGTAGGCCATGAGCACGCACGCACGCATGCAAGCACACATGCACGCACACACGCACGCACGCACGCATGGAAGCACACACGCACGCACACAAGCACACACGCACGCACGCACGCACGCATGCAAGCACACACGCACGCACACACGCACGCACGCACGCACGCAAGCACACACACACGCGCGCACGCAGGCACACACACACGCACGCAAGCACACACACACGCACGCACGCACGCACACACACGCACGCACGCACGCACGCACGCACGCACGCAGCAGGCAGGCAGGCACGCACGCACGCACGCAGGCACACACACACACACACAAGCACGCACGCACACGCACGCGCACACACACACGCACGCACACACACACGCACCCTTAGAAATTACACTATCATACTTTTGCTGGACTTTCTGGACTCATTACAGTTACTGCACTGTTCTGCACTGTATTCATGATGCTGCTGCACTACTGGCACTTTTAAATGCTTTTAAATGCTTTTTGCACAATTCAACACATCAGTCACTTTATTGTTCTTTTAATGTTCATTTTTACTGTATATAGTATTTTTATAGTATACTATTGTTTTAGAAATTCATACTGCAGGAGGGACTGGGGAGTAAGCATTGCATTGTACTTGTTGCACATGGCCAATAAAACTCTTGTATCTCGTATCTTGAAATGGGATTTAAACTCAATCTGGATGTTAAAAGCCAAAAAGTCAGAAAAAATGACCTAATATTCAAATGTAGCATTTACACAATTTAACCATATATCTGTATTTGTTGGAACAATTCCAAAATTGTAATAATATGTATTTTCACACATTAAGACCCATCTAACACACCTCGATTATGCCGAATGATAGTGGTAGTGATAGATGGTATTACAAATACACACGTTAATAATATGTATTAAAACAATCCGAACTACCAAACTACCGGTCCGACCCTACAACAGCTCTCTCTCATCCACACCCTCACATGCACACCCTCACATGCACACCCTCACATGCACACCCTCACATACACACCCTCACATGCACACCCTCACATACACACCCTCACATGCACACCCTCACATGCACACCCTCTCATCCACCCTCACATGCACACCCTCACATGCACACCCTCACATGCACACCCTCACATGCACACCCTCACATGCACACCCTCTCATGCACACCCTCTCATGCACACCCTCTCATGCACACCCTCACATGCACACCCTCACATGTACACCCTCACATACACACCCTCACATGCACACCCTCACATACACACCCTCACATGCACACCCTCTCATGCACACCCTCTCATGCACAAGATCTCATGCACACTTGCATACACAATATCACATGCACACCCTCACATGCACACCCTCTCATGCACACCCTCACATGCACACCCTCTCATGCACACCCTCTCATGCACACCCTCACATGCACACCCTCACATGCACACCCTCACATGCACACCCTCACATACACACCCTCACATGCACACCCTCACATACACACCCTCACATGCACACCCTCTCATGCACACCCTCTCATGCACAAGATCTCATGCACACTTGCATGCACAATATCACATGCACACCCTCACATGCACACTCGCATGCCCACGCTCACGTGCACACTCTCACGTGCACACCCTCTCATGAGGCTCCTAGAGAGCGAGCGAGGGACGTGGTTTACAAACAAGCAACCTAAAGAGATTCTGGCGAGGAGCAAGAGGGCTTCATCCCTCAGTCCTCCTGGACACACTGCCTGCTGCAGACCATAATAAGCTCTACTGCCTCACTCACACACACACACACCACACACACACACACACACACACACACACACACACCACACACACACACACACACACACACACACACACACACACACACTCACACACTCACACACACACACACTCACACACACACACCTTATTACACACACTGCCCAGCAAGTCCCACAAGAACACGTTTCTCCAGCTGCCAGTCTGAGCTTTACAGCTCTGTCAACCCGAACCGCCTCAATAGTGTGTGTGTGTGTGTGTGTGTGTGTGTGTGTATGTGTATGTGAGTGTTTGTGTGTGTGTGTCGGGTGGTGTGTGTGTGTGTGTATGTGTCGGGGGAGTGTGTGTGTGTCGGGAGGTGTGTTTCTGTGTGTGTGTGTGTGTGTATGTGCCGGGAGGTGTGTGTGTGTGTGTGTGTATGTGTCGGGAGGTGTGTGTGTGTGTGTGTGTGTATTCTTGGTGTATGCGTGCGTGTGTTTGGAGGTGTGTGTGTCCTTGTGTGTGTGTGTGTGTGTCTTTTGAAATGTCTTTGTTTGTAGTGTGTGTGTGTGTGTGCGTATCTGTCACAGTGTGTACCATGGGAACGTCCGGGAGGGGGGAGGGGAGGGCGGGTGGAAGGGGGGATGGGCCCCCTGGTGAGAGCCAGAAGTCTTTAGCTCCGTTCAGTCAGGTTCAAAGAACCCAGTTATTAAGGCCGGGTTGTCATGACCTCCGATGCTAGAACCTCTATTTCCCCCTCTCTCTCTCTCTCTCTCTCTCTCTCTCTCTCTCTCTCTCTCTCTCTCTCTCTCTCTCTCTCTCTTCTCCTATCTTTTGCCTCTCTCTCTCTCTCTCTCTCTCTCTCTCTCTCTCTCTCTCTCCCTCTCTCATTCGCCGCCACAACCCCCCCGGTGGGTGTGAAGTGGCGTTAGCGGCGTTAGCGGCGGCTGGATGCGCGGCCCTCCCTCCAGATGGCCGGGGAGGGGGATCAGAGGCTAGCCGACGACGGGGCTCTCCTGGCAATTAATCACCGCGGCTTGAAGGTCGCGGCGCGGGAGAAAGCTAGGGGAACCGGAGGGGCCCGGGGTCCAACCTTCTCCTTGGGCCAGGAACCGAAATAGAAAGGGGACCCTATAGGTGTCACTGGCGGCCATTCATCAACGTCGGCCGATCCATTTTTCATGTTGAAACGAGAGCCGTCAGGCGCTGACGAAACACAATGGCTTCTTTCAGTCTTATCTTGTCCGCTCTTATCCATCATCACTAATGCACTAATGGATTCACACACACACGCGCGCGCACACACACACGCGCGCGCACACACACACGCGCGCGCACACACACACACTGTGTGCGGTGTGTGTGTGTGTGTGTGTGTGTGTGTGTCTCAATCTGGGAGAGTAGAGTGCTTCATTTGATTACTTACTAATGCTATGGAGCTAAAATAATATATATATAAATATATATATACATATATATATATATATATATACTGTATATATAAACACACAAACACACCACACAAAGACACACACACACACACATTGTCTGAGCCATCTTCAATATGCTGCAGCAATAAGTCACTTTTTTTTAACAATTTGAGGTGCTGGAATGAGCACAAACACACTTATCTTTGCGGAATCCATCCCTCTATTCAACACACACACACACACACACACACACACACTTCTGAAGACTGCTCTGAGATCCTGGAGATACAACTATTGTATAGGAATAAAAGGTGAATAAATAACTAGCAGGCCTGTATTTGTGATTTCCCCGGAGCGTGTCTTCACTGTGCTGTGCAGCACTTCCATTTAGAATACCTCCTGCATTTTGGAATCGTACGCTTTGATTGTTGTCAGCCTCACTTTGGATAAAAGACTCTTCTGCTACACGGCGGTATATATGACGCTACGTGTATACACGGAGTACAGCGCTGTCAGAAGTCCAGACACTATAGGGCTATATATTATAGGGCTGAATCAAGTAATGGATTCACGGATGAATAGCCATTCTTATCTTGATGCTATGACTCTGGATCAATTCACAATCAATTTCCAAAAAACAACATTGTTTTTTTTTCCTCCTTTTTTGTCGAAGGCTTTCCTTTGTGTGTTTACAATATTGCTCAGTTGATCAGTTGGAACTTTTTAAAATGTAAACAAAAAAAATCATCTTATACACACTTTACTTTCATGCCATAGTTTGCCACTCAGTCTTTTCTTAGAGCCCAGCAGACTGGGGTTCAGCCTACAATGAGTACCTCCGTGTCCTGAATCCAGAGTCCATTTAGACCAACAACACACCAAACAAACACCAAACACACACAAGCCACACACACCAACCACACCCCCCAACCACACACACCACCACACCCCCCACCACCCCCCAACCACACCCCACCCACCCCCCACCACCACACCCCCACCACCCCAACCCACCACCCCCCACCACACCCCCCAACCACACCCCCAACCCCAACCACACCAACCACACACCACCACCCCCAACCACCCCCAACCACACCCCATCACACCCAACCACACCCCCCAACCACCCCACCACCACCACCACCCCAACCACCACACCACACCCACCACACCCAACCACACCCCAACCACCCAACCCCACCAACCACACCCCCCACCACCCCACCACACCCCAACCACACACCCCAACCCCACCACCCACCCCAACCACACACCAACCACACACCAACCACACCACCACACCCAACCACACACCAACCCCCACCACCACACAACCACACCCCCAACCACACCCCACACAACCACACCCCCCAACCACACACCACCACACCCAACCACACCCAACCACACCCCAACCACACACCAACCACACCCCCCAACCACACACCAACCACACCCCCCAACCACACCCCCCAACCACACCAACCACACCCCCCAACCACACCCCAACCACACCAACCACACCCCAACCACACCCCAACCACACCCCAACCACACCCCCAACCACACACCACCACCCACCCAACCACACACCAACCACACACCACCACACACCAACCACACCCCAACCACACCCAACACACACCACCAACCCACACACCACCACCACCCCAACCACACACCAAACCACACCCCCCAGCCAAACCAGCCCAGCAGCGTCCCAGTGGGAGGGGTCACCTTCTTCACAGTTCTCCCCCTTGTATCCGGGGTTACAGATGCAGGTGCCCACGATGCAGGTGCCGTGGCCGCTGCAGGTGACGTCGATGCACTGGTTGGTCGGCACGTGGCACTCGGAGCCCTTCCAGCCGCTGTGGCACATGCAGCGGCCCTTCAGGTACTGGCCACTCCCGCTGCACAGCACGGGGCAGGAGGCTGGTGGGGGGAGAGAGAGAGGGAGGGGGAGAGGGGGAGAGAGAAGGGGGGGGAGAGGGGGAGAGAGAAGGGGGGGGAGAGGGGGAGAGAGAAGGGGGGGGAGAGGGAGAGAAAGAGAGGGGGGGGGGGGTGGGTGGGGGGAGACAGCAACACGTCAATCCTGTGTGCCCTGCGTGATGGGCTTGTGTGTTCCCATCCGCTCGGGGTGTGTTCCCCCCCGAGCGTGGGGGGGGCTGCGGGTGGCGACGTGCGGCGTGGTGGTGGTGGTGGTGGTGGTGGTGGTGGGGAGGTGGCTGTTGGTGTTGCCGGTGGCGCTAGACAGCCTGCCCTACTTTCCTCCGGCTTCCTCTTTCCAAATTCATTCTGTTTTTTTTACCGGGATTTTTTTTTCTCTCCATCCCTTTTCTTTATGCTGCTCTTTTTTTTTAATGGGCTTCACCTGGCCTCCGCCGTGACCCAGATGGGAGAAGCAGGGAAGCCCCGCACCCTAACCCCCCCCCCCCCCCCCCCCCCTCCCCCCGCCGCCTCATAGAACCACACGGTGAACCGAACAGCACATCACAAAGGATAGATCGGTCTCCAAGGTAACAGGCTTTACAGACCAGGGGAGCAGGAGGCACACACATTGTATTATATTTATATATATATATTTATAAATATATATATATATATATATATATTTATAAATATATATATATATTTATATGATTACATACTGGCTGTGTGTTTTGGAGCCGGTGCGGGGAAATAATGCATTATAACAAACATTGCAATAACTGAGTGCTCGGATTCATGGAAAACAGAAACAGAAAATAGAGCACCTGGGTGACCCTCTCTGGTGGGACTGTGAGGTGAAGAGATGAGAGAGAGAGAGAGAGAGAGAGAGAGAGAGAGAGAGAGAGAGAGAGAGAGAGAGAGAGAGAGAGAGAGAGGGAGAGAGAGAGAGAGAGAGAGATGTTGGCAGGTAGAGGTAGAGAGAGAGAGGCAGAGACAGAGACAGAGAAAGAGAAGAGAGAGAGAGAGAGAGAGAGAGAGAGAGAGAGAGAGAGAGAGCTGAGAGGAAGCAGCTAGAGAGACACGGTGAGTGAGTGAATGGTCTCACCTCGACCACAGTCGGCTCCCCTGAAGCCCAGGAAGCAGTGGCAGGTCCCGGAGACGCAGTCCCCGTTCCCGAAGCAGTTACTGGGGCAGTCGTCGATGGAGTCTGCAACACAGGACAAGACAGCTGAGAGACATGTCACCGTCTCCTATACCCTCCCCCACCCCTCTCTCCCCCTGTCCCCCTCCACCCTCCACCCCTCACCCCTCCACCCCCATCATGCTAATGTCGCCGGGACGCGTCTCTGCCGCCGTGCTTATCATTTGCGCGGCGAGAGTGGTGTTTTTTCGCAGTGGTGAGTTTCCGAATGTGTTCAAATCAATTGGCGAGGACCAAATGGAAATGGAGGGAATAGATGAAGTGGGGCCTGTTTACTGGGTGGAGGCGGCCCCTCGGCCAGCGCTAAGGGCCACTAGACAGGGGTGTGTGTTCTGTGTGTGTGTGTGTGTGTGTGTGTGTTCTGTGTGTGTTCTGTGTGTGTGTGTGTGTGTGTGTGTGTGTGTCATACCAGGCTAGTCTATTTGGCAGTGCAGGAGATTGAAGAAGAGTCCACTGCGCGCACATTTTGCATGTGAACTGAATCCCATTTGTCACATGGTCACATGGCTCTTCTCTAAATATTCACATTTCTATATCTTTCAACAACAAAAAAATTGAACTATGAAATCCGACCGTCCTTTACGTAACTTCTTGCGGCCTGTGGCAGACCGAGGTCCAGGGTCCTCCAGCTCAGGGCCTCTTACTCACAAATGAAAGCATGTGTGGCAATTTAAAATCTGTTCATATAAAGTTGATTCTGTTTATTTTGTTTGAGTGTAGCTATAAACATTTTAATTTATCATTTTTCTGTTTTTGCGTGTGATGTGTGTAAAGAGTGACCGTAAACGATCGCTACAACATTTTTTAGATTTCTGATGCGTCGATGACAAGAAAAGCATTCTTGTTGTGATTCAGATTCAGATTCTGGTTCTGGTTCTGGTTCTGGTTCTGATCGCATGCGAGGCTTTGGCTTTTTTTTGGCGTTGTCGTGTGAGAGCGATGACATCGCACTGCAGAACGCCAGAACGACTCAAACAGCCGCCATGTTTTGAAACCAAAACCGGCAGCGTGGACCTTGAAAGGAATTTCCGCCCCCTTGGTAAAAAAACAAAAGGGGCCCCAAACGAAGACAGAGCGGAACAGAGCGGCTCCTGACAAGAGAGGAACAATAACACATGGAGGAGGCGGAGCCACCAGCCATCTTCACCAACCAATCACCACCGAGTATCAAAACACCAGAAAGGTCGACGCTCTTAAAAAAAAAACACGCTTTTTTTTTTACTACTTTTGAGAAAAACGTTTTTCAAAACACAACCGGCAGCTCGTAATCTGTGACCGTTTTCAGGAGAAAACGTCGGAAAATTGTAAGAGACGTACGAGATTGGCTTTCAACGGCGGTGGGTCAGTGGAGGGCGGAGCGCCGCGTGTCGGCCCCTAGCAGCAGCAGCAGCAGACGGGGGGGGGGGAACACAGCAGGGGGGCCTTTTCCTCCCGCTGAAACGCCACCACCCCAACCTCGGCAGGAACTAAAGGCCCGACGTACCCGCCCGACGTACCCGCCCGCCCTCCGCTGGCTCGCTGCCGAAGCTCAGAGGTGGAACCCGGGGGAACAAAGAGAACCTTTGTGGCTCCCGCAAAGAATGAGAGAGAGAGAGAGAGAGAGAGAGAACACGAGCTGGGAAGAAGCTTCACTCCACTCTGGAAGAGTCAGTAGCACGAGACAGGCGAGAGAGAGAGAGAGAGACTTACAGAGACATGGCGGAGAGGAGAGGAGAGAGACGTTAGAGACATGGGGGAGAGAGAGAGAGAGTTACAGAGACATGGCGGGAGGGAGGAGAGGAGAGAGACGTTACAGAGACATGGTGGAGGGAGGAGAGGAGAGAGACGTTACAGAGACATGGCGGGAGGAGGGAGAGGAGAGAGACGTTACAGAGACATGGCGGGAGGGAGGGAGAGGAGAGAGACGTTACAGAGACATGGCGGGAGGGAGGGAGAGGAGAGAGACGTTACAGAGACATGGTGGGAGGGGGAGGGAGAGGAGAGAGACGTTACAGAGACATGGCGGGAGGGAGGGGAGAGGAGAGAGACGTTACAGAGACATGGTGGGAGGGAGGGAGAGGAGAGGAGAGAGACGTTACAGAGACATGGCGGGAGGGAGGGAGAGGAGAGAGACGTTACAGAGACATGGTGGGAGGGAGGGAGAGGAGAGAGACGTTACAGAGACATGGCGGGAGGGAGAGGAGAGGAGAGAGACGTTACAGAGACATGGTGGGAGGGAGGGAGAGGAGAGAGACGTTACAGAGACATGGCGGGAGGGAGGGAGAGGAGAGAGACGTTACAGAGACATGGTGGGAGGGAGGGAGAGGAGAGGAGAGAGACGTTACAGAGACATGGTGGGGAGGGAGGGAGAGGAGAGAGACGTTACAGAGACATGGTGGGAGGGAGGGAGAGGAGAGAGACGTTACAGAGACATGGCGGGAGGGAGGGAGAGGAGAGAGACGTTACAGAGACATGGCGGGAGGGAGGGAGAGGAGAGAGACGTTACAGAGACATGGTGGGAGGGAGGGAGAGGAGAGAGACGTTACAGAGACATGGTGGGAGGGAGGGAGGGAGAGGAGAGAGACGTTACAGAGACATGGTGGGAGGGAGGGAGAGGAGAGAGACGTTACAGAGACATGGTGGGAGGGAGGGAGAGGAGAGAGACGTTACAGAGACATGGTGGGAGGAGGGAGGGAGAGGAGGAGAGAGAGAGAGACGTTACAGAGACATGGTGGGAGGGAGGGAGAGGAGAGAGACGTTACAGAGACATGGCGGGAGGGAGGGAGAGGAGAGAGACGTTACAGAGACATGGTGGGAGGGAGGGAGAGGAGAGAGAGACGTTACAGAGACATGGTGGGAGGGAGGGAGGGAGAGGAGAGAGACGTTACAGAGACATGGTGGGAGGGAGGGAGAGGAGAGAGACGTTACAGAGACATGGCGGGAGGGAGGGAGAGGAGAGAGACGTTACAGAGACATGGTGGGAGGGAGGGAGAGGAGAGAGACGTTACAGAGACATGGTGGGAGGGAGGGAGAGGAGAGAGACGTTACAGAGACATGGTGGGAGGGAGGGAGGGAGAGGAGAGAGACGTTACAGAGACATGGTGGGAGGGAGGGAGAGGAGAGAGACGTTACAGAGACATGGCGGGAGGGAGGGAGAGGAGAGAGACGTTACAGAGACATGGTGGGAGGGAGGGAGAGGAGAGAGACGTTACAGAGACATGGCGGGAGGGAGGGAGAGGAGAGAGACGTTACAGAGACATGGCGGGAGGGAGGGAGGAGGAGAGAGACGTTACAGAGACATGGTGGGAGGGAGGGAGAGGAGAGAGACGTTACAGAGACATGGGGAGGGAGGGAGGAGAGAGACGTTACAGAGACATGGTGGGAGGGAGGGAGAGGAGAGAGACGTTACAGAGACATGGTGGGAGGGAGGGAGGGAGAGGAGAGAGACGTTACAGAGACATGGCGGGAGGGAGGGAGAGGAGAGAGACGTTACAGAGACATGGCGGGAGGGAGGGAGAGGAGAGAGACGTTACAGAGACATGGTGGGAGGGAGGGAGAGGAGAGAGACGTTACAGAGACATGGTGGGAGGGAGGGAGAGGAGAGAGACGTTACAGAGACATGGTGGGAGGAGGGAGAGGAGAGAGACGTTACAGAGACATGGGGGAGGGAGGGAGAGGAGAGAGACGTTACAGAGACATGGTGGGAGGGAGGGAGAGGAGAGAGACGTTACAGAGACATGGTGGGAGGGAGGAGAGGAGAGAGACGTTACAGAGACATGGGGAGGGAGGAGAGGAGAGAGACGTTACAGAGACATGGTGGGAGGGAGGGAGAGGAGAGAGACGTTACAGAGACATGGTGGGAGGGAGGGAGAGGAGAGAGACGTTACAGAGACATGGTGGGAGGGAGGGAGAGGAGAGAGACGTTACAGAGACATGGTGGGAGGGAGGGAGAGGAGAGAGAGACGTTACAGAGACATGGTGGGAGGGAGGGAGGGAGAGGAGAGAGACGTTACAGAGACATGGCGGGAGGGAGGGAGAGGAGAGAGACGTTACAGAGACATGGTGGGAGGGAGAGAGGGAGAGAGAGCAGACAGGAGAGGGAGAGAGGACGTTACAGAGACATGGCGGGAGGGAGAGAGGGAGAGGAGAGAGAGAGAGAGACGTTACAGAGACATGGTGGGAGAGAGGATGGGAGAGAGAGAGACGTTACAGAGACATGGCGGAGAGAGATAGGGAGAGAGAGACTACAGAGACATGGCGGAAGGGAGAGAGAGAGAGAGAGATGGAGAGGAGAGAGAGAGAGACATTACAGAGACATGGGGGGAGGAGAGAGAGAGGAGAGGAGAGAGACGTTACAGAGACATGGCGGAAGGGAGAGAGGAGAGAGAGGAGAGTAGAGAGACATGGATGGGAGAGATGAGAGGAGAGAGACATTACAGAGACATGGTGGGAGGAGAGATGAGAGAGGGAGAGGAGAGAGACATTACAGAGACATGGCGGAAGGGAGAGAGAGAGAGAGAGAGAGAGAGAGAGAGAGACATTACAGAGACATGGTGGGAGGGAGAGAGAGATGAGAGAGAGAGAGATATGGGGAGAGAGAGACATTACAGAGACATAACGGGAGAGATAGAGATGAGAGAGAGAGATATGGGGAGAGAGAGACATTACAGAGACATTGGGAGAGAACGAGACATTATAGACACATGGGGAGAGAGAGAGAGAAGAGAGAGACATTACAGAGATACGGGAAGAGAGAGGAGAAAGAGAAACATTACAGATTCATGGGGAGAGAGAGGAGACAGACAGACAGACAGACAGACAGACAGACAGACAGACAGCAGACAGACAGACAGACAGACAGACAGACAGAAAGAGAGAGAGAGAGAGAGAGAGAGAGAGAGAGAGAGGAGAGAGAGACGAGAGAGAGAGAGAGAGAGAGAGAGAGAGAGAGAGAGAGAGAGAGACAGACAGACAGACAGACAGACAGACAGACTGGCTGATGTTAAGGATCGGACACTTCCTGTTGGCCCCCTGTGGAGCAGAGAGGAGGGCTGGAGGTAGGGAGGAGGAGCCTGGAGTGTGTGTGTGTGTGTGTGTATGTGTGCGTGTTCATGTGTGCTTGTGCTTGTGTGTGGTTGTGTGTGTGTGTGTGTGTGTGTGTGTGTGTGAGAGCAGTAGCAGCGGGGACAAAAGACAATTTGCATATTGGGAAGCTGAGCTGAAAAGTAAAGCAGAGCGGGACGCAGCAGCAGTCCTCCGCTTCTCTATGAAGAATATAAAGATAAAATAAAATGAATAAATAATGAGGGGAAATACTGCAGTAATAATGAGGTTCCTGTGAGGGAGCTTTTTTTCGTGGCTGTGTCTTCACACTGAACAGATACCACACACACACACACACACACACACACACACACACACACACAAAAGACGGTGGTCCACTTCTGACTATTTAGTAATTTCACAAATTCGAATCCACAGTGACTGACAGTGAACTGGGCTAGGGTGAGGTAATGAGCAGACGAAAGCTTCCTACTGCCGACCCCCGGGGTTCGAACCCACAACCTTTCGGGCCCCCCAACCACTACCGCTCATCTTGTGACCACCATGCGGCCAGATGTTCACAAGAGACCCTCCCTCCCCTCCTCGCTCCTCTCTCCTCTCCTCTTCTCTACCCTCATCCCTCCTCTCCTCTTCTCTACCCTCATCCCTCCTCTCTTCCCCTCCCCTTCTTTCCTCCCTCCTTTCTCCTCTTCTCCTCTTCTCTACCCTCGTCCCATCCTCTCATCTAGCCTCCCCTCCTCTGCCACCTCTCCTCTCCTCTCCCTCTCTTCCTCTCCCCTCCCTTCTTCTCTCCCTCTCTTCTCTCTCCTCCCCTCCTCTATCCTCCCTCCCTCTCCTCTCTCTCCTCCTCTCTCCCTCTCCTCTCTCTCCTCCACTCCCCTCCTCTCCTCCCTCTCCTCTCTCCTCCTCCCCTCCCCTCCTCTCTCCCCTCCCGTCCTCCTCCTCTCTCTCTTCTCTCCTCTCTCCCTTCTTCTCATCTCCCCTCCCCTCCTCTCTCCTCCCCTCCTCTCCTCCCCTCCTCCTCTCCTCCCTCTCCTCTCTCTCCTCCCCTCCCCTCCTCTCTCCCCTCCCCTCCTCTCCTCTCCTCTCTCTCTTCTCTCCTCTCTCCCTTCTTCTCCCCTCCCCTCCCCTCCTCTCTCCTCTCTCTCCTCCCCTCCTCTCTCCTCTCTCTCCTCCCCCTCCTCTCCTCTCTCTCCTCCCCTCTTCTCCCCCCCCCCCCCCCCCCGTCTCCCCCGACACACCGCGACGCCCAGCAGCAAGGCGGCACATCAATCAGAGAATCAAACAGGGTGTCATTGAGATTCATTAGGGCCCTGTAAGAAGAGGAAGAGCAGTGCAGAGCAGCGGAGGCCCGGCAGAGCGCAGGCCAAGCCTCTCCTTCCTCTATAGTATCTATCCACCGGCCAAGAGGGAGAGAGCGAGAGAGAGCGAGAGCGAGAGCGAGAGAGGAGAGAGAGAGAGAGAGAGAGAGAGAGAGAGAGAGAGAGAGAGAGAGAGAGAGAGAGAGAGAGAGACACACACACACAGTGAAAGGAGGAGGAATGGGTGAGAGAGGGAGAGCTCGTGAGAGTGTGAGAGAGAGAATAATCGAGACAGCGGAAAATTATTAGCGGTGAGGTGGAGTAGAGAGATGAGAGGTAGAGAGAGAGAGAGAGGAGAGAGAGAGAGAGAGAGGAGAGAGAGAGAGGAGACAGACAGACCAGACAGACAGACAGACAGAGGGAGGCATTGAGTGAGAAAGAGGGAGACACAGTGAGAGGAGGAGGAATGGGTGAGAGGGTGAGAGGCTGTGAGAGTGTGAGAGAGAGAGAGAGAGAGAGAGAGAGAGAGAGAGAGAGAGAGAGAGAGAGAGAGAGAGAGAGAGAGAGAGAGAGAACGAGAGAGAGAGAGAGAGAGAGAGAGAGAGAGAGAGAGGGGGGGGGGGGGGGCAGAGCGGGGGAGGGAAGTGGTGACAGTAGTGGATGGTGGTGGTGGTGGTGGTGTGGTGGTGGTGGTGGTGGTGGTGGTGGTGGTGGGGTGTTGGTGGTGAAGGTGATAGTAGTGTTGGTAGTGTTAGTAGTGGTGGTGGTGGATTGGAGGCAGACGAGGACCCTGCCTGTGTGTGTGTGTGTCTGACAGGAGGCTGACAGAACAACTGGCTGCACCCGGCAAAGCTCCCTGGTACAGAACACAGTGACACCATGGAACCAGCCCATAATACTCAGCAAGAGGCACCAGCCCATAATACTCAGCAAGAGGAACCAGACCATAATACTCAGCAAGAGGCACCAGCCCATAATACTCTGCAAGAGGCACCCAGCCCATAATACTCAGCAAGAGGCACCAGCCCATAATACTCAAGCAAGAAGCCTCTCCATTTTAACCACATGAGTTATGAAACCAAAAAATGAAGTCATCTCTCTCTCTCTCTCTGCCTCCACATACACAGCCAGTGACACAAAGAAAGCCATTACTGTTCCCCGGAACAGGGACAGACCGATGCGGTTCCTCAGCAGTGTTTGTCTGAAGGTCAGCTGTATTCCTCCATGGCTCAATACAATCCAGGCAGTCAGTGGAATTCAATTTCTACTGAAGGGCACTTAAGCTGCGACCCATTTGAGAGCGTCCCCGCTGCTCCCCTGCTGTGCCACTCAGACCTGCTCATCACACCTGGGACCCGGCCCGGCCTCCGCCCACACCGCGGGCATCGCTACACCCTTCTCACTAAGGTAACCACGGTGATGCCCCGGTTACCACGCTCATTACCCTGGTTACCCTGGTGGAACATGCCGGTTACTGTGGTAACACCCTAGCTACCGTGGCAACGGCCTAATTACAGTGGTAACATCCCGCCATCCATGGCAATCACCTGGCTACCATAGTGATAGCTGGTAACTATGGCCAAAATCCTGGCTACCACGGTTACCCCTGGTGACCATGGCGGCACCATGGATGCCCCGTTAAATCCGGCACAAGCTCCGTCCCGGTTGCCATGGGGATGGGTACTCTGGCCCTGGGTCTCTCTGCTCTGTTTCCTCCACTAAGCCACCAGGAGATCCAGAGCAGCAGGAACAAGCAGAGATCCCCTTTTCAAAATGCCTTAGTATTAAATACTGGAGAACTGGTGCCGACAGTGCGAGGAGAGAGGAGAGAGAGAGAGGAGAGGAGAGAGGAGAGAGGAGAGAGGAGAGGGAGGGAGAGAGGAGAGAGGAGAGAGGAGAGGTGGTGGTGGTGGTGGTGGTGGTGGTAGGGAGAAGTCTCATATCGCAGGATGTTGTTGCATGTCATCGGTCACAGATGTGCCTCGTATCCCCGGGGCTTTTAATTACAGGGCAAGGGGGACATCCCTCCCCAGCTGTCCCTTCCTGGGAGACGGCACACCTGTCGGCCTCCCACACTGCCACGCCTTTGCCACTAATCCACAGCCCCGGGGACGACAAAGAGGAGTCGACCTCCGGGTGAAGCCACCTCCAGGGAGCAGGATGTCCGTCTGAACCCAGAGCCGTGCGACTATGGTGGGGGGCGTGAGGAAGAGAGAGAGGTCTTTCCCTCCGCGCTGATGTATGGAAAGCAGATGTAAATTGGATCAAGCCGCGATTAGAAAACGGCACGAGCAGGAGGCTACAATCACACCATGGATTGTATGCAAATGTGTTCCCAGAAGACGGAGCTCAGATTCGCCGAGAAGACACTCGGCCTGATGAGTGTATTATGAAGGCCGAGGGCCCCGGTCACCGGCCTGGCGGGACGCCGCCGCCGAACCTCTGGTTTTAAGATATTCACCGGCACCTTGATTAACGGCCTCTTTCATAGCAGCCATGCTCCCTCTAAACTAGCGCTCGCTAGTCTGTAGCAGGCTGCAGCTGGTGGCATGCAGCAAGTTCGCTATGATCAGATTAGCGCACTCGCTATGAAGTCGCGAGCACATTGGTTTGAGAACATCAGAATAGCTTAGAGCTGCGTAGCATAGAGCATGTAGTGCAGTGGTATGAAGCAGAGCGCCATATAGTGTCAGCGTATGGCTGACTCCGCCGTCGGTGGTTGAATGTGTGTATGAATGGGTGAATGTGAGGCATGACTTGTAAAGAGCTTTGAGTAACCATTGGTTAGAAAAGCGCTATATCTATAAGCGCTATATATCCATTTACCATTTACCATAGCATAGTGCACTGTGGCTTAATTCCCCATTCATCGAACAACGAGTGGAAACGATCTAAAAAACATGTTCACCACTTACCGATACGACTGTGTTTGCTGCTTGGTAATAATCTAAATTAGAGATTTAAACATTTAAGACGTGTTTTAACTACTTGACCATTCTGTTTGCAGAGTTGAAAGTGGCTGTAGAGGTGGATGTTGTATAATGTGTGCCAGTGAAGCCCTTTGACACTGTAACTGTGTTTAAGGGTTATACAAATAAAGTTGACTCGAATGGACTCTGTGGTGTGACCACAGAAGAACAAGAACAAGAACAAGAAGAAGGAGCGGATGTTTCGGGTGCTCGAGGCGTGCTCACCGATGGCGGTGGTGAGGAAGGAGACGGTCTCCGTGTCCTTGCCGTCGTTGTACACGGCCAGGTGCCAGATGCCAGAGTCCATGTACTGGATGAAGCCGGTGTCGTGGGTGGAGAGGGGGAGCAGGGGCCTCTGCAGCCCCGCCGGGCCCTCCAGGGCGTGGGTATCCTGGCCCAGCAACCTCCTGCCGTCCAGGAGCTCCACAAAGTCAAACTGGAGGGGGCAGAGAGAGAGAGAGAGAGAGAGAGAGAGAGAGAGAGAGAGAGAGAGAGAGAGAGAGAGAGAGAGAGAGAGAGAGAGAGAGAGAGAGAGAGAGAGAGAGAGAGGGACACACACACACAGAGGGAGAGAGAGAAAGGGGAGAGACACTTTGTTTTATTGTCTGTTAAAGTGCTTTGTCAACTCAGTTTTTCTAAAAGGTGCTCTCTATAAAATAATATTTTGAACTGTTTGAAAACGACCGCCGACCAGAGCATTAAGAGAAAATCACGACGACAAAAAAGTAACAACTATTTAATAAAAAAATACATACATAACAATTCAACACATCATGGCGACTAGTTAAACACAGAGTATGCGCAGATAAAAGCAATATAGAAGTGTGTGACACTAAAAAAGGTCTTTGTTTATGACAGACAGCGGGTATAAATTCCACAGCGATTCAATTACATCCACACTTTGACCAAACCCAGTTCAGATCCCTCGCTCACTCAGAGGTTAGGGAACCTTTTAAGACACCACACTTTTTACAGCTCGGAGTGTGAAGGAGAGAGAGACATATAGCATGCATGAGAGAGAGAGAGAGAAGAGAAATAGAGGGAAGAGACAGGCAGAGAGCGAGAACAGAGATAGAGGGGAGAGAGAGGCAGGGAGAGAGAGGCAGGGAGAGAGAGAGAGAGAGAGAGAGAGAGAGAGAGAGAGAGAGAGAGAGAGAGAGAGAGAGAGAGAGAGAGAGAGAGAGAGAGAGAGAGAGAGAGAGAGAGAGAGAGAGAGAGAGAGAGAGAGAGAGAGAGAGAGAGAGAAGAGAAATAGAGGGAAGAGAGAGGCAGAGAGCGAGAACAGAGATAGAGGGGAGAGAGAGGCAGGGAGAGAGAGAGAGAGAGAGAGAGAGAGAGAGAGAGAGAGAGAGAGAGAGAGAGAGAGAGAGAGAGAGAGAGAGAGAGAGAAGAGAGATAGAGAAGAGGGAGTGTGTGTATGAGAGGTGGAGAGAAGCGAGAGACAGGGGGGGGAGACAGAGGCAACGGAAAGACAAGGGGGTGGAGGACTGATGGAGACGAGGGATGAGGCTAAGAAGAGGCCAGAAGCGAGGCCGAGAGATGGACAGAGAGAAAGATGAAGGACGAGGCAAGAGAGGGGGATAAAACAGAGTAGAGAGTAGAGGAAGAGGAGGAGGAAGGAGAGAGAGAGAGAGAGAGAGAGAGAGAGAGAGAGAGAGAGAGAGAGAGAGAGAGAGAGAGGTGGGCAGATGGGTGGAGAGCAGACGAGCTATTAAGAGGGACACACCAGCAGAGACGTCCGGGCCTCTTTACAGCGGTGGAGGAGTGCTGGGCGAGCATTAATCACTCATCTCCCACCACCCCCACCTCCACCCCCACTCCCACCACCTCCACCTCTACCACCCCCACCACCACCACCTCCACCACCCCCACCTCCACCTCCACCACCCCTACCACCTCTACCTCTACCACCCCCACCTCCACCACCTCCACCACCCCCACCACCACCACCCCCACCACCCCCACCTCCACCTCCACCTCCACCACCCCTACCTCCACCACCACCTCCACCACCCCCACCTCCACCACCCACACCACCCCTACCTCCACCACCACCGTCATAAAACCTCGCATCAAACCTCACCGCCGCCACCGACAACAAAACCTCCCCGCTCCGACCGTTAAAAAAAAAGTTCAAATCCGTAAAAATAAAATAAAAAAGCTTCGGAGACAAATGACGGGCGGGGGAGGGGGAGATGAGGGGGAGGGGAGGGGGAGAGGAGGGAGGAGGAGGGGGGAGAGGAGGGAGGAGGAGGTAGGGGAGGGGGGAGGAGGGAGGGGGGAGTGAAAACAAAACAAATGAAAAGTTAAGCGTTTGCGCAGACCTAAAACCACCGACATCTGTTTGGCCTGCGTTCGCCCATGGTTCCCCCCCCCCCCCCCCCCCCCCCCCGCTCTGAGTCGAGTCGTCAATGAATAGCAATGAGTCGGCGCTTTTTTTTAATCTGCATCCGCATATAAACAGGGAGGGGGGGGGGGGGGGGGGGACCCTGGGAACCTGGAACGCCCACGCCCATTCTGCTTCCAATCAGCCAGAGGCCACGTAGACCTCACCGTGTGTGTCCCCTTGCCATGGCTTCCTCGAGGCCCCCATTATTTGCTCAGCTGTAAAAAAATATGAGGACGGGGGTGGGTGGGTGTGTGGGTGGTAGGGGGGGACCGGGGACGGGGGGGGGGACGGGGGTGATCCGAGGGGGGGAGGGGGGGGCCTCTCGTAATCTTTTGATTGAAAAATAAATCACATTGGACATTTGTATCAAGTTCCCAGAGGACTTCCGCAGTTTCCCCCCCCCCCCCCCCCCCCGTTCTTCTTCTGGAGCCTGTTGGAGCTGTCAACAGAGGGACCAGAGGGGGACCAGGGGGACCAGAGGGACCAGGGGGACCAGAGGGACCAGGGGGACCAGAGGGACCAGAGAGGACCAGGGGGACCCGGTGGGACCAGAGAGGACCAGGGGGACCAGAAGGGACCAGAGGGACCAGAGGGACCAGGGGGACCAGAGGGGACCAGGGTGGACCAGAGGGGACCAGGGTGGACCAGAGGGGACCAGGGGATCCCACACCATCCATGAGGGTCAGACTACGTGATTCATAGATAGCTGCCGCCGCCGCCGCGAGACGGACACTGCATGATAGCGGATGCAGAGAGAAGGCCGCGTAGCTAGCGCCCTCTGCGCTCACGCGGAGCAGACAAACACGACGCATGTGATCTGGGGTCACATTTGGGGGTCAGGGAAATAAAGCAAAGTTTTTCCTTCAAAACTGGAGAACCTGTGCATTATGCAGACCAGCTGTTAAATATATATATATATATATATATGTATATGTACATTTATTTATTCATTTATTTATATATAAATATATATTTATACATACACATATATATATCAAATTATAGATTTAATGTAATTATGTGAGTGTGTGTGTGTGTATGTGTGCTCTCTCTCTCTATTTATATAATGTATATATAATGTATGTGTATATATATATATATATATATAATGTAATAATGCAATTATTCCCACAGAGTTTCAATCTTTCACCTCTGTCACACACACACACACACACACACACACACACACACACACACACACACACACACACACACACACACACAGGCACACTGTGCGCGTGTGCGTGTGTTAGCGTGTGTGCGTGCGTGCGTGCGTGCGCGCGCTAGCATCGTCCTCCTCAGCGTCTCCCACCTGTGTGTGCGTGGGAGGCAGTCCCCTCCGGCCGTAGATGCCCACCAGGGCGTCCTTGCCGAGGGACACGTTGAACTTGAGGTACATGGGGTGGTCCACGAACAGCTGGGCCCTCCAGAAGAAGCCGGGGGGGATCTGCTGAGCCACCCGCCGGCCCACGTCCACCTCGCCCATGTCTATGATGCTGTCGTCCAGGAAGTTGTCCGGCTTACCTGGGGGGGGGGGGGGGGTGGATTATGTACAGTACATAATCATCCATCGGTCACTCCATTGTTCTTTTTATGTTCATCTTTATTGTATATAGTATTTTTATAGTACCCTTTTTTCTTTAGACATTCATACCGCGGGAGAGAATGGGGCGTTGTACTTGTTGCAAATGGCCGATACGACATCTTGTATTTAACATACAGACGCTAATGTTAGCCGTCAACACTGTTACATTCAACGTACAGACGCTAACGCCCACGCCGTTACGTTTAGCATGCGCTAAACATGGGCAATAAACACCATTACATTTAGCATACATTTGTCGACATAAGCAACATAAATAGATAAAAATAAATGCACGTTGTTGATGCACCCAATCACAACACCAACGTGTGTTTTCAGCCATTACCCTTTAGGAGGAAGGAAGTACAAACAATACAAGGACAAAACACTTGCAATTACTTTTAAATGGCTAAAGGTGTGCGTTATCAGTGAACTGAAGGCCCGACTGGCCACCGGCTGCATCTAGCCATTGGTAAGCTATTAACCCATATTTATCTTACAATGTGTTATTATTTATTATATTTATTTAGGTGTCAAAAGGTTATAGCTGGTTTCAATTTTTGGTTATGAAACTCATTTAATGCAATGCGGAGTGAACATCATTTTTCAGTCATGGTTATCGAAGTTCACTTTTTATGGTTTCCATTCAGAATGTTTAGATTCAGAATTTCCTAGTAAACTACACCATGTCTGTGTAGTCTTGTGATGGCTTTGATAGTTACAAAAGTCCCTTCATTCATGTCATCAACTATTAAACCTCATTCTAAAATGCTATTCATTGTATAGAACTGTAGACCTAATAGACTGTATACTACACCATGACTGTGGTCTTGTACATTTTTTTGGATTGTTGCAAAAGCTATTTTCTTCATGTCGTTAGCTGTTTCTAGAATTGTTATTTAACATATTTATATTGCCTCCTCTGTTTATCTTCAAAGAGAAGTGGGAGGCCAAACGCATCATAAAGACATTGCCCACCCCAGCCACGAACTGTATTCACTGTTACCGTCAGGCAGGCGATACCGCAGTATCAAGTGCTGCACAAATAGACTCAGAGATAGCTTCCACAGTCAGGCCATCAGGCTGCTGAACAAGGGAGTATAGCATATAACAATGTATATTTTATTACATTGATTTATATATACATATTGCTCTTTTTCTGTGCCAATTTTATAAATTGCATTTTTATATTTTTTTACTTATTTTATTCTATTCTGTTTTTATTCTATTTTATCTTATTTTTATAACTACTGTCTGTCGTCGGGTATTGCACATAAGATTTTCACTCACTGCTTTAAACTTGAGAGACAAGAGGATCAAAAGAGCAGTTTATTCGGTGTATTTAGATAATTGTAAATGAGTTCATTGTTAATAAAACACTTAGGTATGAATCAAAATGCTTTCTTGAATGTTTCAGGTTATAATTGACTATCACTGGTGCCTCACCCCCCCCCCCCCCCCAGGCCTGTGGTGGGCGTGGCCCGAGGAGCGGGGGCGTCCTGTTTATTTTTTAGCATAAAAGGTGGTCTGACACTAACACCTGCAGCTAGCCCGACGCTAGCTGTGTAGCTGCTGAACACACCTAGCATCATCGGCCTCTGAGGATCATCTACATCTACATCTGCTCGCCGCCGTCCACGGCTAATTACCGCCATGATGGCGGAGCGGGCAGACACGCTTACGCCAAGACCTTCCAGATGCCTCGACACCCTCAGGAGGGATAGCAGCGCTGTGTGTGTGTGTGTGTGTGTGTGTGTGTGTGTGTGTGTGTGTGTGTGTGTGTGTGTGTGTGTGTGTGTGTGTGTGTGTGTGACATGGCAGATGGCCGCCGCCTCAAAAGTGACATCAGCGGCTTGCGGGTTTACCAGACCCGACAAGTGAACAGTCCCTCCTCTCCCGGACCAGATAACGCCAAGACACGCACTCAGCCTACATGACTCATCATGCTGTACGTGACACACACACACACGCGCGCGCACACACACACAGCTGCTGCACATGGCTTTGTGTGTGTGTGAGTGTTTGTTCTATTGTGAGTATGTGTTTGTTCTCTCATGAGAATATGTTTATATGTGTTCTTGTGAGTGTATGGATGTGTTTGTGTGTGTGTATGTGTGTCTATGGTTGCTTTCTTATGAGTGTTTGTGTGCGTGTGTGTGTTTGTGTGCGTGTGTGTGTGTTTGTGTGCGTGTGTGTGTTTGTGTGCGTGTGTGTGTTTGTGAGTATATGTGATTGTTCTATTGTATGTGTGTGTGTGAATGTGAGCGTGTGTGTGTGTTTGTGAGTATAAGTTTGTTCTCTCGTTAGAATGTATATGTGTATCTTGTGTGTGTGAGTGTGTGTGTATGTGTGTGTGTGTGTGTGTGTGTGTGTGTGTGTGTGTGTGTGTGTGCGTGTGTGTGTTTGTGTGCGTGTGTGTGTGTTTGTGTGCGTGTGTGTGTTTGTGAGTATATGTGATTGTTCTATTGTATGTGTGTGTGTGAATGTGAGTGTGTGTGTGTGTTTGTGAGTATAAGTTTGTTCTCTCGTTAGAATGTATATGTGTATCTTGTGTGTGTGTGTGTGTGTGTGTGTGTGTGTGTGTGTGTGTGTGTGTGTGTGTGTGTGTGTGCGTGTGTGTGTATATATGCAGTACATTAGCGTTGTGCTCATCAGTCTGCTTAAATAAATCATAGGCTCAGATAAGTGATAATAGGCCTCGTGGTTTAATAAAGGCCTTATTGCTTTTTATTTATTATTTATTTAGGTTGTATTTAGTTATTAAGGACATACGTTTGAATCCACTGTTAGCATCGCTGGGCACAGAAGAACAATTCATGGAGAAGTATCTCAATCTCAATATAGTGTAATATCCAAATCACAGGAGCTGCATTGTTTTGCGAAATGTAAATGTGTATAATAATAAAGTCTAATGTGACTGTATAGCAGGATTAAGAATAAACCACTTCTGT
Source organism: Muraenolepis orangiensis (assembly GCA_027704905.1). NCBI lineage: Eukaryota > Metazoa > Chordata > Actinopteri > Gadiformes > Muraenolepididae > Muraenolepis > Muraenolepis orangiensis. The sequence goes on from CM050999.1 coordinate 11,066,812, forward strand.
GCTGCAGATACATTTAAAAAAGTGTAGATGTAAGTTTATAACCGCATTATAACTGAAGTACTGTGGTGCGGCAGAGAGGCCTACAGATTGTTTTTAAAAGTGTAAATGCAAGTTTATAACCGTATTATAACTGGATAACTGTAGTGCTATTTTTAGATGTCTCCTGATTTAACTAAACTGTTTGTATGGTCCAGACCCCGACTCACATCACACAACAAATTTACTTATTTTTTTCAGTGAAAATTAATAAAATCGTGATGCAAAGAACGATCATTGCCGCCGATAGTGAATAAAATCGCCATATCTACCAAAAAAGAATCATAATAAAAACGATTTGATTGTACCATATCGTTCAGCCCAAGGGCATACTTGCTAGCACATACGGCGACGGCGTGCACTTACACCGAGCAACCATAAATGTGTGGAAGCACGCCACCCGCTCGCCGTAGCCGGTTGCGCGCTTTCACGCGCAGAGACCGCGGCGGAGGACGGACGCCTCGGAGACATCTGAATCACCTTGCTCGCACACTGGATTGATCGTCACTGTGTCGTGTGACAGCGGCGCAGAAGGAGACTTATTTAGAAAGCTATGCCTATTGATTTCCCTTCAGCGACGGCTGTCATGCCAGGACTAAGCTCAGCGCTGAGCCTCCTCCTCTCCTTCCCTCCCCCTCTTCTCTCCCCCCCTCACCTCACCCCCGTTAGCTAAACACACAGCGTCTCTCCCCGCAGCTAAACGAACACGACAAGCACCACAGTCATTTATATGTTAATGGCGTGATCTTGAAACGACGGCCCTCGGCCCCGGGACAAACCGCCAGGTAGGATCCAGGGAGACCGCTCGCACCGGGGCGGCGGTGAAGTTAGTTAGTTTGCTAGTTTGGGGGGGGAAAAGAAGAATAAATAGAAGAAGAAAATGAAAAAGAAGAAGAAGAAGAAACCAAATAATAATAAGAAGAAGAAAAAGAAACAGAAAAAGAAGCAGATGGAGAAGAAGAAAAAGACGAAGAAGGAGAAGAAGAAGAAGAAGAAGCAACAGAAAAAAAAGAAGAAGAAATATAAACAAAAGAGGAAAAGAAGAAGAAGAAGAAGAAAAATAAACAGAAGAAGAAACTAAATAATAATAAGAAGAAGAAAAAGAAACAGAAAAAGAAGCAGATGGCGAAGAAGAAAAAGATGAAGAAGAAGAAGCAACAGAAAAGAAGAAGAAGAAGAAGAAGAAGAAGAAGAAATATAAACAAAAGAAGAAGAAATAGAAGAAGTCGACGGAGAAGTTTGTGGTTCTCCAAGCTGTTCCTTTTTGGGCTGCCAAGAAAGGCGGGCCGGAACGGGAGATGAAAGGGTACCGTGGGCTCCAGGGGGGACTGGGGGGCAGGCTAATCCCCTCTCGGTCCCCTGGATACCAGGTCCCCGGAAGCTGACCCCTTTTCTGACTCCAGAAACAAACAGAACCCCCCCCCCCCTATACACACACACACACAAACAACCACACACATACACACACACACACACTTATTGCTGATTACTATGCACATCTCTGGACACACCCCCTTTAAGAGGCCCCTCCCCCTCCCCCACAAAGAAGACACTGCAGCTCGGAAATGTCAAAGTAAACAAGACTTCGGAAACTTTTTAAGCTTCTTTCGCCATTCCCTAATCCCCCCTTATTATAGCAGAATGATTTGCAATGCGTAAAAGAAAACCACCCAAAATGTAATGACCTCAGATGGATGGGTTGCCACGGTAACAAGATAACATCATAATATTAACATTAGAATTACGTCATAACATGAACATTATAATAAAATATCAGAACATGAACATAATTCTAACATCGTAACATTAACATAATAATAACATCGTAACATTAACATTACGATAACATCGTAGCAGGGACATTACTAGAGGGCCCCCAGTAGAGCTCATACCTCCACCACACCCAAAAGTCCCCTGTGTCAAAATCAAATTGCTCGATTGCCAACAGACAGACAGACGAAAACATAGCCACCGGTCCATCTTCGATGGCGGAGTAAGAAATAATAACATCATCCATGGTTGCAGGGGTACATACCGTCGTCTTTTCCGTGGCGGCCGGCTGCGTCCAGGCCCGTGTTTCCTAGCGGAGGCAGACTCAGGTCAGTAGTAAAGGACAGGTGGCTGCTGTTGTCCTCGGAGAGCTGGTACATCTGGCGGCTGGGCTGCAGGTCCCAGTTCAGCCCGAAGAGATGCATGGCTGCCAAGGGGAGGACAACGCATCAGCTAACACATCTGTAGCAGACGACGCTGCCACAAGCCATTCTAATGGCTTCTTTGGGCTCCTCCCAACAACAAGGACACAGGTGGATGAGGAAACCGGTTTATTGTACAGTTTTGTTCTTGATGACAACAGGGCAGATGGTCCATGCTAGCGCTTCCTCGAGTGTGTGTGTGGTAGTGGCTTGTTTGGCTGCTTCAACCAGACTAATCAGTCTGACTGGAGGCAGGTGAGGCTGCTTCAACCAGATTCTTATCAGTCTGACTGGAGGCAGGTGAGGCTGCTTCAACCAGATTCTTATCAGTCTGACTGGAGGCAGGTGAGGCTGCTTCAACCAGATTCTTATCAGTCTGACTGGGGCCAGGTGAGGCTGCTTCAACCAGATTCTTATCAGTCTGACTGGGGCCAGGTGAGGCTGCTTGGCCCCAGTCAGACTGATTAGAGTCTGGGCCAAGCAGCCTCACCTGGCCCCAAGCGAGTCTGCTTTAACCCGACTCCAACCACATCCACAGCATCGTTACCACTCTACATGTCTGTACACGCTGTCATCTCAGTGTTAGATTGTGGTGTAGGTACACAGGGGACCTCTGCTGCAGGGTGCAACAGGAGGGAGAACACTCCTGCACCGCTTAATGGTTAACGTTGACTCACTTTGTTCCAGAAGTGCTGAGCAAGTACGCTCCCAGATAAATGCAGTCCTGACCTCGCGGGACAACAGCTGTCCGATCACAGCGGTACCCTGCCTGACTCCCCCCCTCCCCCCCAGGCCCAACCCTCCCCGAACGGCCACCAACACCTTGTCCCACCCCACCCCTTCCGAACCCCACCCACCCCCACCGTTCACTAATTCCTTTGCAAAGCACCTGGTCAGCAGATCAGCAGCGAGGCTGTGAATTTGAGAGTGAATCTAAAGCAGAGATATTGTGTGAAGGTTGACAGACGGAATGTCCTCTGGAACAAAGCCGTAGGACCGGGGGGAGCAGCGGGGGGGAGGGCCCCGACCGTGACAGATGACCAATAAGAGAATGGACGCAAGGCGCTTAGCGAGGCAAAAGCCAGCTTGGAAGTTAGCAGTCAGCAGAAAAAAAAAGACCAGGAGATGCAATCCAACCATTTTACTGATTTGTTGGTCACTTAACGCTGACCGAAGAACCTCATTATTACAGTTTTGCGTGGAATGACCAGTGGAAAACGCAGCCACGAGACCGGGTCTCCGACAACTGTTTTCCCTCAGACGACTTCCGACGCTTCGTCTGTTGATTTATTTATTAATTTCTGCCTCCTTTGTTGTTTTCAATAAGCAGATCAACGACTCCCAAGTGGCCAACTTCTGGGCTCTCCGGTGACTCTCTGACATTAGAATGGACAACACACAAAATGTCTTCTCCGAGTCTTGGAATGTAAAGCGAACTCATTTGTTTCTCCTTGCGGAGCCACCTCCCTTATCGGCGCGCCAGTGGAATAACACAATTCATCAGGACAAATGTCTTTTCTGGAGGCAAAACCGAAAAAAGGGGAAAAAGATGCAAATTTTGTATGTACAGCGCAATGCCACTCCAGTGGGTTTTCATGTCTGTGAGAGCAAAGATAACTGAAATGTACCGATGTACTCCAAAGCTTATATATCCACGAAATGATACATATACATACATACAAACCTAACAGAGTGGAATCCTAAATTGCTTTGGAAAGTGATGCACACACACTTATTATTTCGGCGGGCCGCAGGAAATGCATCATCTGTGATATCCCTCCAGAATATATAATAATAATAATAATAATAATAATAATAATAAAAGTTATAATATATATAAAAGAAGCCCTGGCTGGGCAGACTTTACCATTAACCTGAGAGCAGCTGAAGCCTCTGTGACAGCAACGAGCCAGACTGTGGATATATCTATCCAGTGGGTGTATCTTTATTATTATTGTATAATATATATATATATATATATATATATATAACTGTTTATTTTGTAAAGTTTTGTTAAATACTAAAATAGTGACCATGAGGATTGCACCACAGGTGTTGTACTTGTGTGATGACAATAAAGGCATTCTGATTCTGATAGTTGTATATGTATATTTGAAGTAGAACATGAGTCAGAAGGAACGAAAGGACTTGATGTTTGCAGGATCCAGAGGAGCCGGTGGTGGTGATTTACAGCTCTGGGCAGACGGGGAGACTGTGCTTCTGGCACACACCCCCATTGAAGTACTCCAGTGGAAACCACTTGTACCCCGTCTGCAACCCACTCCTCTTCAAGGAGGGGTGACCCAGTCCCATCCTCCCCTACAGATGACAGATGTAGTCCAGCGTACTCCTCCGTATCCACCAGCAGAGCGCCAAGCCGGTTTTACGCTTCGCCGCTGGGGCTCCAGTTCCGGTTCTGAGCTATGAAGCCAAACAGGACGCGATGGAGGGAAGGACGGAGCGTCCGAGGCAGGGGAGACATGTTGTATAACTAGGCGGTTTTAATGAGTGGGATCCGCCGCCAGACCAGACAGCCGCTGCACGGCATCTGTCGTCCTCTGTGTTCCACCGACACGTCCAGAGGGTCCCTGACACCGCAGCGCTGCGGTGTCAGGGACCCCGGACGTGTCGGTGGAACACCGAGGCGGGTGGAAGGGAGGCGGGACACGCCGCCCGTCAATTAAGGCCCGGGAGCTGCGAGGGAGGCTGTGTTTTGCGAGGTGTGTACACAATACGTGTCCCCCCGGCCTCGGGAGGAAGCTGGTAATTGGTGTCGGATATATGATCTGGAGTGTTCATTTATTGTCACCGAGAAGGATGTTGTGTGTTTTACGAGACGCCATATGGCTGACCCAATGTTCAGGGACGTTCTGGTGAATAAATGGTGAGTGTGGCATCGCCAATGTGTCATCAGAAATCGAGAGGGAAACTATTCCCTCACACTATTACGATGAAAGCAGAGCAACAATAAATACTCCAGAAAACGTGAAGTGACCAGTCATAAGCGGTATTTTAGAAAATAGGAAATTCGCATCTAAGGCACGCTGAAACACAGTGAGCTCATGTATTTAGAAAAGCTCAAATACACAGTCTTGTTTTTTTTCTAAATCAAAGCCTGGCCTCTGTTTGTGACTTCACACCTAGGTTTTATTTATTTACCCTGTATCAGCACATTTAGATAACCTTGGCTGGATTGTATTTTAGCTGAAGCAAAGGTTTGTTTGCCCTAAAAGAGAAAGAAAGAAAGAAAGACGGAGCGTATAGAAAAAGTACGGCAGACAGAAAGCCAGATAGCACAGTTTTCAGTGAGCACACCAGTCCGTTTATCAAAAGCACTGAACCATTTTTCAATCACTTCAAACGACCTGCACGGCTCACGAATCAGTTCTCTTAATAGCTGGGCCTGATGGTCTGTCAGCCAGTGATCCACAGAGGGAAACCTGTATATATGGACCTATCACACCTTCAAGGAGTATGCCTTAAGAACAGAGATAAATCTGTTACAGTACATATTGGACACACCAGCAATGTGTTGCCAAAAAAACCCTCATTTGGAGCACAGCAACTCTGCAGTGGTGTAAGTGCAATGCCATTTCACAGCACAGGGGCAATACTGTGGTGGGGAAAATGAATGGTGTTCTGGAGGAGTAATGCTTTCTCAAGTGAAAGGAGGATTTCATTTTGAAAGTAATGAAGCAGCTCTATTGTAAAGAAAAAAGACTTTGGCACGGTAGTCCAAACTAAAGAACCGTTGGCATAATGCAGTGAAGGAACAACGGTAGTTCTTACTAAAGAACTGTCGGCATAATGCAGTGAAGGAACAACGGTAGTTCTTACTAAAGAACCGTCGGCATAATGCAGTGAAGGAACAACGATAGTTCTTACTAAAGAACCGTCGGCATAATGCAGTGAAGGAACAACGATAGTTCTTACTAAAGAACCGTCGGCATTATGCAGTGAAGGAACAATGATAGTTCTGACTAAAGAACCGTCTGTATAATGCAGTGAAGGAACAACGATAGTTCTGACTAAAGAACCGTCGGCATAATGCAGTGAAGGAACAACGATAGTTCTGACTAAAGAACCGTCGGTATAATGCAGTGAAGGAACAACGATAGTTCTTACTAAAGAACCGACGGCATAATGCAGTGAAGGAACAACGATAGTTCTTACTAAAGAACCGTCTGTATAATGCAGTGAAGGAACAACGATAGTTCTTACTAAAGAACCATTGGTATAATGCAGTGAAGGAACAACGATAGTTATAACTAAAGAACCGACGGCATAATGCAGTGAATGAACAACGATAGTTCTTACTAAAGAACCGTCTGTATAATGCAGTGAAGGAACAACGATAGTTCTGACTAAAGAACCGTCTGTATAATGCAGTGAAGGAACAACGATAGTTCTAACTAAAGAAACGTCGGTATAATGCAGTGAAGGAACAACGATAGTTCTTACTAAAGAACCGACGGCATAATGCAGTGAATGAACAACGATAGTTCTTACTAAAGAACCGTCTGTATAATGCAGTGAAGGAACAACGATAGTTCTGACTAAAGAACCGTCTGTATAATGCAGTGAAGGAACAACGATAGTTCTAACTAAAGAAACGTCTGTATAATGCAGTGAAGGAACAACGATAGTTCTTACTAAAGAACCATTGGTATAATGCAGTGAAGGAACAACGATAGTTACAACTAAAGAACCGTCGGCATAATGCAGTGAAGCAACAACGATGGTTCTTACTAAAGAACCGTTGGCATAATGCAGTGAAGTAACAACGATAGTTATAACTAAAGAACCGTCGGTATAATGCAGTGAAGGAACACAACGATAGTTCTTACTAAAGAACCGTCGGCATAATGCAGTGAAGGAACAACGATGGTTCTTACTAAAGAACTGTCTGTATAATGCAGTGAAGGAACAACGGTAGTACAAACCAAAGAAACGTTAACATAATGCAGTGAAGGATAGTTCTTACGAAAGAACCGTCGGTATAATGCAGTGAAGGAACAACGATAGTTCTTACTAAAGAACCGTTGGCATAATGCAGTGAAGGAACAACGATAGTTCTTACTAAAGAACCGTTGGCATAATGCAGTGAAGTAACAACGATAGTTCTTACTAAAGAACCATCAACATAATGCAGTGAAGGAATAACGGTACTTCAAACTAAAGAACTGATGGCATAATGCAGTGAAGGAACAACAGTAGTCCAAACTAAAGAACCGTTGGCATAATGCAGTGAAGGAACAACGGTAGTCCAAACTAAAGAACCGTTGGCATAATGCAGTGAAGGAACAATGGAAGTCCAAACAAATGCAGTGAAGGAACCACGGTAGTCCAAACTAAAGTAAAAGGAGGACCATTAGCAATACCAAGAAGTAAAACAATTATATTTCGAAGTAAAGGAGTAATGCTTATTAAGTAAAAGGCTGTTTTCATTTTCAAAGATGCACCATTATCCTGAAGCGAATCGAACCGTCTGTATAATGCAGTGAAGGAACAATGATAGTTCTTACTAAAGAACCATTGGTATAATGCAGTGAAGGAACAACGATAGTTATAACTAAAGAACCGACGGCATAATGCAGTGAATGACCAACGATAGTTCTTACTAAAGAACCGTCTGTATAATGCAGTGAAGGAACACCGATAGTTCTGACTAAAGAACCGTCTGTATAATGCAGTGAAGGAACAACGATAGTTCTGACTAAAGAACCATCTGTATAATGCAGTGAAGGAACAACGATAGTTCTTACTAAAGAACCGACGGCATAATGCAGTGAATGAACAACGATAGTTCTTACTAAAGAACTGTCTGTATAATGCAGTGAAGGAACAACGATAGTTCTTACTAAAGAACCATTGGTATAATGCAGTGAAGGAACAACGATAGTTACAACTAAAGAACCGTCGGCATAATGCAGTGAAGGAACAACGATGGTTCTTACTAAAGAACCGTTGGCATAATGCAGTGAAGTAACAACGATAGTTATAACTAAAGAACCGTCGGTATAATGCAGTGAAGGAACAACGATAGTTCTTACTAAAGAACCGTCTGTATAATGCAGTGAAGGAACAACGGTAGTCCAAACCAAAGAAACGTTAACATAATGCAGTGAAGGATAGTTCTTACGAAAGAACCGTCGGTATAATGCAGTGAAGGAACAACGATAGTTCTTATTAAAGAACCGTTGGCATAATGCAGTGAAGGAACAACGATAGTTCTTACTAAAGAACCGTTGGCATAATGCAGTGAAGTAACAACGATAGTTCTTACTAAAGAACCTCAGCATAATGCAGTGAAGGAATAACGGTAGTTCAAACTAAAGAACCGATGGCATAATGCAGTGAAGGAACAACAGTAGTCCAAACTAAAGAACCGTTGGCATAATGCAGTGAAGGAACAACGGTAGTCCAAACTAAAGAACCGTTGGCATAATGCAGTGAAGGAACAACGGAAGTCCAAACAAATGCAGTGAAGGAACCACGGTAGTCCAAACTAAAGTAAAAGGAGGACCATTAGCAATACCAAGAAGTAAAACAATTATATTTCGAAGTAAAGGCGTAATGCTTATTAAGTAAAAGGCTGTTTTCATTTTCAAAGATGCACCGTTATCCTGAAGCGAATCGATGTCATAACACAATGAATGAACAATGGTGGTCTAAATTAAGAGGGAGGATTTAATTTAACGCGATAGAAAAAGGAACCACAGCACTATTGAAAATGGCCGATGGCGTTCTACCGCGGAGGAACAATGTAATTGTAAAGTTCTAGCGGGCACGTTGGGCCAACGCTCCACTGCACCGCAACCTTTTCTAGGTTGAGTGCCCTCACCGCGAACACCCCGGCTGGGCTTTGACGTCTCCACCCGCCCGCTGGACACCTGGCGAGACCCTGAGACGGCGCAGTGGGGACGCTGATGACCTTATAATGGTCGCACGGCAATAACAAACGGCGCTAATGAGGAAGCGGCCACAGAGAAAATACCCCCCCACCACCCAAGCTTTTAAGCACTTTTAAAACGTGCCGACTTTACAAGGGGCCGGGGCTGTCTAAAAACCACACAGTCAAAACATCTGTCACCAGACTTAATTGGGTTCATTAAAGATCTCACCCAGAGTTTCCAATTACAGCACGCCCCCCCCCACCCCATAATTAATTGCACTTCAAGTTAAATATATTTTCTCATCAGCGTTTAATTAAACATGGCCCTTATTCTTGATTGGAAACGCAGATCTGGGGGTGAGGGCTGGGTCTCCAGCACGGTGGCGAGAGGTGCGCTGGGAGATGGTCTGATTTTTGGTCGGGTGTAATTACATCCAAATGATTAAGCACCATCTCACTGATGGAGTTCTCTGGAACCACGCCAGGGCCCAACCCCCCCCCGAAAGTCCTCCACGCCATCGGCAGCCAAACCCACGCCACCGTCGATTGCCAAGACAAGGCCTCGCCGCGACTTGTGCGCCCGGCTGATCAGAGCGTGCGCGAACAAAAACGGCGTGCTGACGAGCCTTTGATGACATGACTTCTGATGGGATTTTAACTAACAGCTGCTCTGCATTTGAGAGGAACAAACCATTTAAACAATCCACGGGGAAAAGAAAATGATGCCGCATCGCCGCCGCTAAACAAGCAAAACTCGTCGCGAAGTAGTCGCCGTCGGCGCGCTAGCAGCCGCCGCCGCCCCGTGACGACGGTAAATCACGATCAAAAACGCAATCGGGGCCCAGCTGCTGCTCTCAACGTGAGCAGAAACCATTTAAAACAATCCTGGGAGCGGGAAGAAAAAGAAGAAGAAGAAGAAGAAAGAGAGAGATATAAATGAATGATCCGATTTTAGTAGGTTGAGCCCTGGGGGGACGGTAAGGATAGCTTTCTCGATCGTTACGCAGTAATGCATATTTATGCCAAACGTCTCGGACTCCATTTGTCTCACTGACGGAGGTGATGCAGCTGCGTTTGGACACTCTCCCCGTCGTCTCGCCTCGTACGGATTACCCGCGCGCGCCGCTGCCTATTCCTCACCCGAAACAGACTAACTCTGACTTCTGTCACTCCTGTCTTCCTCCCTAGTGTCAGTCGTAGCTACTACATACATGTTAATCAGGTGATTAACATGTATGTAGTCATCACACCGCATAATGACGTCCCTATAGGCCTCCACCGGTGGTGGTAAGAAATAGAGAAAAATGCAATATTCCATGAAAGTGCAAAGAGACGGGTTGGCTAGTTCAGAGTTCCAGGATACAATTATTTCCAAAGTCATTTTATTTCTGTTAACGTGTTTCTCCTCCCAAGCGAGGTTTTTTTATTTTACTCCCGGTGACAGGAATAGTCTTTTCTCCGTGAGAGCAACTTTGAGGTGTGTTTTCACTTTTTCTCTCTCTCTCTCTCTCTCTCTCTCTCTCTCTCTCTATCCTCTTTCGGCGCCTGGCTTGCCAGGTTTGACATTGATTCTTCAATGTCATTGCTCTGCCAGAAGCACGCGACCTCCGACCTTCTGCTTGTCACTCAGGCGCCGCCTGACCCAGTTAGCGCTGCTCATAATTAAACATGGTCCCTGATGAGTTCCACCGCTCGCTGTTAGCCTCATTACCGGCACCAGTGTGTCAATTCTACAACGAAAAAAACATCTTATTTACACGCCGCTTGGGCGGAGACTTGATTTATAGCTGTGAGCATAATATGAAACTTTCATTAAAAAAAAAAATAAATAAAGGATATATGTTTCCCACTGAACTCCCAGTGGGCTAGTGCTGGTCTTTGACCGGACGACAATGTATTATCCCCCTGTGATGTTTTTATTTGACTGGAGACAAACGGCTTCTTCTCCTGGGGGTCAATGGGATCAATATATCGTGGGGAGGGAGGGGGGGGGGGAAACCCACACATTTGCAATTCTGCGTAGGTTCTCCCCGTGGTTCTGTGAAGACCAACCTGGACGAGTGAGCTGGTCACGGTTGGTGGGTCGAGGGTGAGGGTGGGTAGGTAGGGCGGGTAGGAGGTGGTTTCACCCGTCTCAAATCAAACGTCTTGATGAATGCTGCTCTGCTCTCCCCTGTGTGACTAGCCCATGGTCTCCCGTCTCTCTCTCTCTCTCTCTTAATTCTGCTTCTGGTCCTCCCTCATCATGAGAGGAAGCTACGCCCCCTTCCACCCACCCCCCCACCTCCCTCCCTCCCCCTCCCCCCGCCCCTCCCCCCCCATAGCCTCCTCCGAGTCCCCCTGTCCAATCTAGCAAGCCATAATGTTATTCCTGATGAGCTCCGCGGGTGGATGGAGACTCCATCTTTATAACCATATTCATACACGCCGCCGTGCGCGCCATGCGGACAGATCCACACCATTAAAATGGAGATTAGTGGGAACGCGGTATGGGGTCCCCGTTGGCCTCCCCGGACGCAGTAGCGCTGACGTAGGCCGGGGCGGAGGTGAAGGAGGGTTCAGGGTGGTGGTGGGTGTGTCAGAGATATGGGGGTGAAGGTTGTAGGCTTTTAAAGGGGTATAGGGGGGCTGGGTATAGGGTATAGAGGTGCTAGGTATACCCTGGAACTCTCAGAACAAAACAAAACAAAATTTGAATTAATTGTATTAAAAAAATGTAATACAATTTAATAAAATGTTATAACATTTAAATAAAATGAATAAATGAGAATGGTATCTGTGTTGTTATCTGTTATATTACAGTGTTACGTTGATTTGTTTGTCTTTCTCGGTCCATGCACTACGCATTTCAGTGGTTTTGTGTTGGAAAAACAATGCAACCAATCTGATCTTTTTCTAGGTTGCTGGGAAGAATATCCTTCAACCAAAGTATTCCCGATGACTTTGGCCCTTAGACTGAATGAGAGCGTACATTTGGATTGACAATTTGATCCCATACAATATGATCCCATAGTACGCTAGAAGGTCCATTTAGTTCACCGGCTCGAGACAGAGGATCTAGCTTAGTGCTACATTGTTTTTTTTCTACATAGGTTTTTTACGTGGAAATGGCAACAGGTGAAGATGATGTTGTTGCGGAATTGTTGTTAGTACCCTTTTCAAGACGACCATTCAGTGAAAAGATGGATATTATAAAAAAGTTTTAACGATCCCCGTCACCACTGCATCTGCGGAAAGGACATTTGAATATTCTAAAAACATATGGAGGAACAGAACAGGACAATCCCGACTCACTGCATTAGCTTCCATAGCGATTGAAGGGCAACTTGTTTTGGATCTGAAAAGCAGTTGGGTTATCAATCCATCCAGAAGGACAGAAGAATGGATTTGGTCTTTAAGTGAATCAATGTGAGACTCATTTGTCTTTGCTGGTTTTGTCTCAGCATTTTACATAAGTTCCAGTTGTGATAGACACGGTTCGCCACTGGGTACTAAGTATAGCGTACTTATAGGGTATAGGGGTGCTGGGTATAGGTTATAGTAGTGCTGGATATAGGGTATAGTGATGCTGGATAAAGGGGTGGTGGGGGTTTATGGCTGATGGGTGCCGGACAGTGGTGTGGGTGGTGTTGGTGTGGGAGGTTAGAGCTGGCTGGAGGGCAGACCATCTGGCCAGATGCTGCAAGGGGTGGGTGTGTGCGTGGGTGGGGGTGTGTGCGTGGGTGGGGGCGTGGACGGGGGGGGGTGTGCAGTGAGTGGGGCCAAGGTGACTCACCGATGAAGTAGGCCAGGAGGACGAGCAGCGTGACAGAGATGAGGATGGCGCTGAGCGCGGCACACTTCCAGGTGCAGTGCTTGTAGGGCTTCTTGAGGCTGAAGGCCGGCCGGGAGAAGGTGCTGCGGGGCAGGGGTCGCGGCGGCGGGGAGTAGACCGCGCTGGAGGTCAGCGGGTAGCCGGGGGACGTGGTGCAGTACATGGGCGAGGTGCCGCCGGGCTTGAACAGGAAGTGCCTGGGAAACGGAAAAGGGACTCGGGTGAAGAAAAACAAACTTAACATGAGCAAATATATCCGGATGGTTTGTTGGTCATCGCCGACGTCCTCACCGGCATCTCTACTCTCTGTCTCCTGTCTGTCTGTGGGCAAGTCTGTATATCTGCCAGCCTGTGGGCCGTCTGTCTGTCTGGACTTTCCCATACCCGACTCATAAGTCCCCGTGTCCCGCGGTTATTACAGCTAACTGCTAATTCTGCCTCCCAGCACCGTTCCGTAGCCGCGCCTCCGCAGGAATATTCTAGAACATTGGTTTTGGTCGGCATGGAAAGCAGCGGGTCAATACCAAACTAATTTACAGGCCGACGACCGCGACAAGACCTTGTTCATTCCCACCACTGACTGCGGTGAATATTAATTCAAAGCCACTATGTATCATGTTCATATATTTAATATGTTTATCTGCAGCTGGGGGGCCAGGGAGGTCGAGGTACTTTTGTCCTTGAAGGACAAATGCGGTATCCGCTTGTATCTCTTTCCGAGTGAGTGGCAGTCGCCATATATCTGTTGCGGTGGTGACAGGCGCTGTTGTTGTGCAATGCTTCGCAGCAGCGGCTGACGGACATGAATCAGATTTAATGTCACACTCCTAACGCACGGCGTGGACACGGTCTCCAAGATCCGTCTCCACGGTGATAAGAATCACCACCGTGCCACTCACAGGGAAATACATGGCAGCCGTGACTTCGAAAGAAGAAAGGAAAAAAAAAAAAGGAAATACTAGAAGCCCCGCCCATCCCATCCAACAAACATCTTTGGTGGTGGAGTTTCAGCGGAGAGAGAGAAGGTGGAGTAACGGTGAAGACACGCGAGACATTCGATTGGTAAACCATCAAAACAAAAAGCATGAGGAGGCAGCAGGTGTGAAGCGTCATGCGGTGAGGGGAGGGGGGAGGGGGAGAGGGGGGAGGAGCAGCAGGAGGAGGAGGAGGAGGAGGAGGTGGAGGAGGAGGAGGAGGAGGACAAGGAGGAGGAGTCATGCAACGTACCCGTGGTTGTATGCGGCATCGCGATGTGCCGACGCCAGTACGTCCATCTCAATCCGGTTGTCCTGCAAATTCTCTAGGAATGCCTGCTTTGCTATGTTTCTACAGACACACACACACACACACACAGACACACAACACACACACGACACACACACAGACGGGGAGAGCGGGGGCGAGGGTGTGAGATGTGCGTGCAAAAGGACCACGGGACACGTACAACCCAACGGTGCGCGGTCAAGCGCGTGACGTCACAGGGGGGGGGCGAGCGGCACAAGACAGCATCCAAGCCGTAATGGAACTACTTCTAGCCGGTCAGGGTTGAGGGTCGGAGGTCGGGGGTCGGGGGTGGAAGGGGAGCTCTGTCACTGGCGTACCTGGTGGAGTACGTGCCCTGCCCCTCTCTGCATGCGTCACGCTCCTCTCTGATAAACATTAGCGTATTCTGGCTCCTTCCACGGCGTAATTGGAAGAAAACAATGCAGATCACTTACACACACACTTCTGCCACACATCTGCTCAGAAGAATAGGACTCCGGCCGAGTGTCACCCTATTGAGGACTCTCTCTCTCTTTCTCTCTCTCTCTCGCGTGGAGTGTGTGGCCCTCACTTTCACATTGATTATTACATTCAATAAAAAAGAAACACATTTCTGTTGCTAATGTGCAACAAAAAAACCATCAGCTTGTACTGACACTGGCACGTAGGCTAATACAATGGTTTTTTTTTGGGTTGTTTTGTTTGTCTGTTCCACAATTGTATTAATCGTATTTTACAAAACACAAAAGCATAATCTGGAGGGTAATTGTTTTTTTCTTCCTCCTCTCCCTAAAAAGTAAAAACGTTTGTGGTTCCTCTGAGAGGAAGACCAGCGCTCTCTGAAGACCAGCGCTCTCTGGAGACCAGCGCTCTCTGGAGACCAGCGCTCTCTGGAGAACAGCGCTCTCTGGAGACCAGCGCTCTCTGGAGAACAGCGCTCCGACAGGACGGTCAGCAGCGATGCGATGGAGACATGAAGTGCCCACATGCAATGGGAGACACCCAGCACCACAACGGTCATCAGGACGGGGGGGGGGGGGGGGGAGAGAAGCCTGGATGTTCAGGTGCCCGGGATCACACAAGGCAGCCATACAGCGCGTTTAAACCTCCAGCCGGAGGACAGGGGGGGGGGGGAGACAACTTTTAATGAAGAGGTAAAAAATAAGGGAGGAGATGTCTGGATGGAAGGGAGGAAGGAGACAGGCAGGTAGGAGAGGGAAAGCCCCAATGTGGGTCTGGATTTGGCGTCTGCATTTGGTGTGGGCTACTGTCTGGATTTGGTGTGGCTACTGTCTGGATTGGTGTGGGCTACTGTCTGGATTTGGTGTGGGCTACTGTCTGGATTTGGTGTGGGCTACTGTCTTGATTTTGTAGGTCTACTGGCTATCTGGACTCGGTGTTGGCTACTGTCTGGACTCGGTAGGCCTACTGTCTGGACGTTAAGCTGGAAATAGGCCCTCACAGCCGGCACGCAATCCATCTGAGCCATTCAATTCCACGGCAGCGAGAGAAGAGCCATTCCAAGACTATTCACTAAGTCCTAATGACAGGCCGTGTTCCAGCTCCCTGTGGATATTAATAATGGTTTTGATTTTATCAGTGCAATTCTAATAATTGATCTCTTCTCTCCATTTTCCTGGGGTCTGGTCGGTGTGTGTGTGTGTGTGAGCGTGTGCGAGTGTGTGCCCGTACGCATGTGCTAGTATGTGTGTTTGTGTTTGTGTGTGCTTTCAGTGCAGCGCTGCCTGTTGCAAATCTCTCTCTCTCTCTCTCTCTCACTCTCTCTCTCTCCCCCCCCCCCCCCCCCCCCCCCCGCCATCTGTCTCCGGCTGCTCCTCTGGGAATACCTGCACGAGATTAACTTTGGCGGCATACGACGTTTAATCACTCATTACGCCACTCCCTGTCCTTCCGCTCGCTGGAGTGAACGCTTGTTTTCCCGCTGACTGAACCGCTCCGCGAAGACACGCGGGGAAGAGGAGGCGTCAGAAGGCTTCTGTTCACAGCGGGCTGCTCAGCTGCTGCCCCGCCCCCCCCCCCCCCCCCCCCACCCAAATTAAGTTAGCGCTTTTCCCATCAGTGGCGGTTTAGCTGCTAGCACGATTTTAGCGTTTAATTTATTTAAATGTATGCTGGTAATTAAAGGCTAGGAGGGGAGTAAAAAAAACAACGAAAAACAAGATTGTTTTTCCCCCTGTATCGTACAAATGCTACAAAGTGCGTGGGTGGATTTGTTTAATTTATTCGTTGTCCGATGTTTTTCTGAACAGGTGATATTTGAGTGTTGCATTCTGGGGCTGTTTTCTTGGCCAGCGGGCTATTTCAGAGCTTTAAGACGCCTGTGTGTTGCATTCTGGGATACCCCAACCACCCTCCCCACCCCCCCTCTCGTTCCCTGCTACCTGTGAAGCAGCGAGCTCATTAGAGTGTTGGAGAGTTTGAATCTGTCCTGACACCGGTGATTTCACGCCAAGCGGACGACAGAGGTGCCTTTCTGTTCCAATAACACTTCACACTCGGAGGGTGCATCCCATCGAGTGCCAGGGAACACTGATTGATATGAAATAAAGAAATGTGCCGGGCTGAAGAGGCCGCACCGAGCACGCTCAGAGGGGAAGCCTGCGAGGCCATTCAGCCAGAGTGCTTTTCTCACATCCAGCGGTGTGATTGTAATTGTTACGCCGGCAAATTTCAAAAAGCACCATGGCCATTATAGAACGTCTTTCTTCATGGAAAATGGCTTTTTGTCTTTTTTTTGTCTCCTTTTCCCAAAAATAGCAGGTCATTCGTGAATGCATATTAGCCTTATGATTGTTATTTTGTGCCGTTGATGGGCTTTTGTTGTTGTTGTGGCTAGCTATATGCAAATGAACTCTGGTCCATTTGAGAAAGCGGCGCACAGAACCTAACCTCTGTTTTAAGGCAGTGACTGTAATGATTCTCTGTTCAACGTGGTCATTGATTTCATTCCGTTGGAAAGTGAGTTGTAATGAGTTGTATGGTTTCCTTCTGCCATCAGGCTACTGAATGTAGACAGTAGTCATTTTCAATGACCATGACACTGTTATGTATTTATACAAACTATGACAAAGGTCTTCATTTGATCAACTGCTGCTTGTATTGTTGTATTGCTTTGACGTGTCATTCATGTAATTGATCTCTCTTGTGAGCGTCATCTTAGTTGTTTTCCTTGTGTTGTGACTGGTAAGTCCTGTCTGAGCTGAACTGAACGCCGTCTGTGTTTTATCTTTCTGTGTGCAGGATGTTTTTCTTCCCACTTTCCTTTCGGGACACTACCAGACCGATAAAAGGTATCGTTAAATGTTGACCCATGACTGGTCCACCGGCCCCATGTGTGTGTGTGTGCGTGCGTGCGCGCGTGCGTGCGTGTGTGCGTGTGTGTGTGTGCGTGTGTGTGTGCGTGTGTGTGTGTGCGTGTGTACCATGGTTTCCCCACAGTTACCTGGTTTCCAGCGGAATGTTGCTGTTAAGCAGCCAGTTGTCCGGGGCGCCGCCCCCTGGCTCCGTGGCGCCGGAGGCGGGGCCGTCGGGAGGGGCGGAGCTGTCGGTGGGCGCGGGGCTGGGGTTGCTGCGGGGCGTGTAGGTGGAGCGGTTCAGGGAGTTGGCGGAAGCCGTGTGGTGCTGCTGCTGGTGGTGGTGGTTGGGAGAGTGGGAGTGGGAGAGGGGCGGCGTGCGGAGACGAGAGTGGTTCTGGAACACGCCGTCTGGAGGCAGAAGATAAAGCACATATATATGTGTGTGTTATATAACTATATATGTACCGGGAATAACAGCCACAGTCACAAAGTGCTTCACACACACAACAACAATGCAAACCCCCCCCCCCCCGATCTTCTTCTTCGTCTATGTGAAGATGTGAAGGGCGTGGTCAGACTGTCGTCGGGTATTGCACATAAGATTTTCACTCACTGCTTTATACTTTATACTAGTGACAATAAACTTGACTTGACTTGACAGATGTGAGGGGGCGTGGTCAGAGGTGAGGGGGCGTGGTCAGGTGTGAGGGGCGTGGTCAGATGTGAGGGGGCGTGGTCAGGTGTGAGGGGGTGTGGTCAGATGTGCGGGGGCGTGGCCAAGCAGTCCAACAGAGCCGGAGAGAGGGGCGTGGTCAAATGTTCCATAGCAGCAGGTGAGAGGGGCGTGGTCAGGTATGACGGGGTGCGGTCAGGTGTGAGTGGGCGTGGCCAAAGTGCTCAAAAAACCCTCGCTCAAGCTGGGGTGCGCAGCCAGGAGAAAAGTCACAAAACAGAAATGTCACCATCACCTGCTGACACCCAAACAGAACCATTTCCAACGGAAAACAGTGCTTTTTGTGGTTAGCTTCGTGGTAAATATATATTTTTTCATAAACGCCTACCAACCGCAGTTCCACAAGACGAGGTCAGCCAAGCGCATGGCAGGGCCTGGATATCGACCGTATGCTACCGTGACACACCACTAGGTGGCGTGTACCTCGCTGACAGCATACCCCACTACGGCTGACAGGTATGTGACCCGTCAAAAACAACAAAACGACACGCACACACACACACACACACACACACACACACACACACACATAGACACACACCCACACACACACACCCACACACACACATTATAAATGAGTGGACTCTTTTGTACACAATTGGTTTGATTCCATTGAATGTCTTTTCTGCTCTCTGCAGGCTGTTGAGTGAGAAGAACGGGCTGTTTTGGAAGCACACCCCGGTGAACTTTCAGTTCACTAACGCACTTTCTGAAATACTGCAGCCCCCACAAGCTGTGCTTCAAAACCTGTGTGTGTGTGTGTGTGTGTGTTTTTGCTTATTTTTTGTGTGTGGGTGCTGTGTCTTTACTGTGTGTGTGTGGGTGTGTGGTGTGTGTTTATGTTTGTGTGTGTGTTTGTGTGTGTGTGTGTGATTGCGTATTTGATGTGTGTGGATGCTGTGTGTCTCCACTGTATATGTGAGTGGGCTGTCTATCTTTACTGTGTGTATGGATGTATGTATGGATGGATGGATGTGTGTATGTGTATGTGTGTGTGTGTGTGTGTGTGTGTGTGTGTGTGTGTGTGTGTGTGTGTGTGTGTGTGTGTGTGTGTGTGTGTGTCTTCACCATGTATGCACGTGTGTGTGAGTGCTGTGCAGTCTTCTCATATGAAGACACTGTTCAGCCTATCCTCTCTGCTTGGATCTCTATCTGTCCACCTCGGAGATGATGGATGGACAGACAGATGATAGATGGACGGAGAGAGGAATAGAGACAGATGGATGGCTCTGTCTCCACATGCACCACATGGACCAAAGCGCTAGCGCACGCACACACACACACACACACACAAGCACACGCACACACACACACACACACACACTGAACACACTGAGAATCCTGCTATTAGTTTCCCTAGCTCGTCATCTCTACCCAGCATGCTCTCTGTCAAAACGTATTCCCTCAGAACAAACACACACACTCCGCAAGAACACACACAGACACACACACACATTCCCTAAGAACACACACACACACACACACATAGGCGCACACATAGAGGTTTTTGCTTAGATATTTAGTATGTTTTACAAAAAAAGGAACATTCAAGTATGACCACAAATGTGCAATATATATATACAGTATCTATATGTATGTATGGTGAGATGGCTAACTGCCTCGCGGCAACTCTCTCCCCCGTTGCATATCTATACATAGAGCTCCCACTCCCACGTGCACAACCATGTTTAGCCATGCCCCCTGCTGCTGCTGCTGCACAGCTCTGCAAGGTGACCACCCTCACCCCCCCCCCCCCCCCCCCACCCACCCACTTCTCCTGAACAGAGCATCTACAGAACATCTACAGAACATCAACTGGGCTAGAGGGAGGTGAAGCCTCCCTCACTAGATAAGCCTCACTAAATAGTCCTCGAAATTGAACTACTAGAGAGGGAGGAGGGAATGAGGGAAGGATTTCACTATATAGGCCTCTACATTGGGCTACTAGAGAGGGAGTAGGGAATGAGGGAAGGATTTCACTATATAGTCCTCTACATTGGGCTACTATAGAGGGAGTAGGGAATGAGGGAAGGATTTCACTATATAGTCCTCTTCAAAGAACTACTAAAGAGGGAGTAGGGAATGAGGGAAGTATTTCACTATATAGTCCTCTACATTGAACTACTAGAGAGGGAGTAGGGAATGAGGGAAGGATTTCACTATATAGTCCTCTACATTGAACTACTAGAGAGGGAGGAGGGAATGAGGGAAGGATTTCACTATATAGTCCTCTACATTGGGCTACTAGAGAGGGAGTAGGGAATGAGGGAAGGATTTCACTATATAGTCCTCTACATTGGGCTACTAGAGAGGGAGTAGGGAATGAGGGAAGGATTTCACTATATAGTCCTCTACATTGGGCTACTAGAGAGGGAGTAGGGAATGAGGGAAGGATTTCACTATATAGTCCTCTACATTGAACTACTAGAGAGGGAGTAGGGCATGAGGGAAGGGTTTCACTATATAGTCCTCTACATTGAACTACTAGAGAGGGAGTAGGGCATGAGGGAAGGGTTTCACTATATAGTCCTCTACACTGGACAACTAGAGAGGGAGAAGGGAATGAGGGAATAAGGGAAGGAATTCACTATATAGTCCTCTACATTGGACTACTTGAGAGGGAGTAGGGAATGAGGGAAGGGTTTCACTATATAGTCCTCTACATTGAACTACTAGAGAGGGAGAAGGGAATGAGGGAATAAGGGAAGGATTTCACTATATAGTCCTCTACATTGGACTACTTGAGAGGGAGTAGGGAGTAGGGAATGAGGGAAGGTTTTCCCTATTCCGGATTTGGGACAGAGCCACCCTGTATACGGATTAAAGGCGTGTCTGTTCCATCTCCTCCAGGGAGGGAATGGGGAGTAAGCATTCTATTGTACTTACAAAACACATGTGTGCACCCACACACACACACACACACACACACACACAAACACGCACCCAGAAATATACAGAAATATTAACTGTCAATCATTATGATCGTCACGGCGATTGCAACGACAGTCTAGTTAGCAAGCGTGTGGCTGGAATTATTTTATTTTATTTATCTCCTCTTCATCCCCATGGGTCCTCCAACACACCGCTACCACTCTGCACCTCGAGGTGTGGGGGAGCTGGGAGGAAGGGGAGGAGCTGGGAGGAGGGGGGGGGGAGGAGCTTGGATGAAGGGGAGGAGCTGGGAGGAGGGGGGGGGAGGAGCTTGGAGGAAGAGGAGGAGCTGGGAGGAGGGGGGGGGGGGGGGGGGGAGGAGCTTGGAGGAAGGGGAGGAGCTGGGAGGAGGGGGGGGGGGGGGGGGGGTATATTAAGAATAAGACATACACACAACGGCTGACTCCACGCTGTTGAAGATAAAGTACTCAGGTTTCACAGCGCACGATAAGGTCCTGTTCTGTTCCCTCCGAAAAGCCTTCATCAATCAACCGGCGCCCAGCCTCGCGTCTTCCCTCTTCCCTTTCACGGGGGTCCTGCCTGCTTAAGTTCAGGCGTATCCACGCTGGTAAATTGCCAATTTGACGCCGGAACGGGCCGGGGTGTGTATAGGCAACGGCTGCTTGTGTCGCTGCACAAGGGGCTTCCATCAATACCATTTCCACCTGTCAAAGGGATACACAGGTTCATCCCATATTTTGATGAGGTTCCATATCTCTTTCTTTAAAAAAAAAACAACAGGAATCATTGCTGCCCGTCAGGCGGCTAGCGTGGAAAGTGAAACGACATCAACAACATCGTCGGCAATCAAGCTTTCGGGTGGAGGTCCGGGCGGAGCCGGTCTACACAAAGCGGATGTATTGGGCTTTAAGGCCCAGAGACGCTCAGACACACGGCTAATGCAATCCTTTGTTGAGCAGCGGCTTTCCACTGACAGCCATGATAAACCATTGTGTTTAAAGAGGAGATGGGGGGAGAGACACAAACAGAGAGAGAAAGTGAGAGGGAGAGAGAGAGATAGAGAGGTAGAGGTGGAGAGGAGAGAGGAAAACATTAGGAGTCTAAAACCAGCTAAATCTAATCCCCTCCTCCCCCCTCCTCCCCCCCTGTCTAAACCATTTCTGACAGCCTAACATGTGCACTGTGTGTGTGTACCTGCCTGTGTGGTGTAGTTGTGTAGTGTTCCGTGTGTGTGTGTGTGTGTGTGTGTGTGTGTGTGTGTGTGTGTCTTGAATTGCATGTGTGGTATTTTTCCCTGAAATCCGGAGGCGGGACACAGAATATTGCCTTGATACACACAGCACAGGCAACAAGAAGCCCTGACGGGAAGAATAAATGAATGAATAAATAAATATGGCGACTCTTCTTATTCCTGGTTTCGGTGGACCCCCCGCCAAGCCACTCTGGCCCCAGCCCAGGACTGCTGCCCTGACGCCGGTCAGAGGAACCACAACGGACCACCTGGTGAAGAGGAAATATAAGAGTCCCGGCGGACATCCCTCCCCTGCTACCTGCTGGGTAATAGTCCATGGGAACGGGCCCCTGTGTGTGTGTGTGTACATACAGGGAGAACTACAGGACATGGAGGGATGGGTTTGCACCTGCTGAAAGGGAAGACCAGGATGACTTGGGCCTTGGACAGACCAACTGCAAACGGATCATTTCTGATGATGAGACTTTAACATCTTTACCCTTTGTAAAACTTCACCCGTGAACATATTTAAACGGCGTATCGGCACGTGGACTAGAGGCTCGCCAGCTTCTGTTACAGGGGATCGGCTTTCTGCTGCCAAAATTCGGCAGAAGTGTTTAAATTGCGTGTAATTACCGTGATCGTCGGTAAACATCACATAGTCTCATGTGATCAAATGCTTCCACAACAACAACAACAACAACAACACCAGCCAGGAAGTCACTGAAGCCCTTTACACGCTGTAATAAATGAACCCACCTTAGTACAATAACACCGGATACGATATCGTCAGACTTTATTAATCCCGAACGGAAAATCAGGGATATATTTAGTCAGCAATATCGCTATATTTCGTCGTCCAGTGTTAATGACCCGCAACGCGGTGCTCCGTAGCCACCTTCACCACCAGTAAGGTCCAGGTTTCTTTTCTTGCTCCCTGTGTGTGTGTGGGGGGGGGGGCTCTCCTAACCACACACCAACAGAGATGTCTAGACCTCTCTCTCTCTCTCTCTCTCTCTCTCCCTCTCTCCCTCTCTCTCTCTCTCTCTCTCTCTCTCTCTCTCTCTCTCTCTCTCTCTCTCTCTCTCTCTCTCTCTCTCTCTCTCCCCCTCTCTCTCCCCCTCTCTCTCTCTCTCTCTCTCTCTCTCTCTCTCTCTCTCTCTCTCTCTCCGCCCGACACGGAACCTTCACTGGGCCGACCACGAAGGCAGAGCGTCCAGAGTTCTTGTGTTTTACTGGAGAGAGACACCAAACATGCATAAGACAGAGACACAAGAAGCGGGACGCTGCGTGAGCCGCCCAAAGCAGGGCAGGGCCAGCGCCGTCCCCCGGCAGATGTGTGCGACGATTCCGCGACGATTATTCACTGTGAAACCACCACCGGACAGGAGGGGGGGGGGGGGGAAATAAATGGTTTCCCGTTGACCTGCTTTGCACGAGCGAAATTGGCAAGAAAGGAAGAATCATTTGTTAGCGCGGGGGGGGGGGGGAGACGGGAGACTTCTGCACACAATGGGCCGAACTTCGGGGCGGCATTCAGCCCCGTAAGGCCGCATGCTATCTATTCAGTCTGGGAATGCAAGATTTCATTTTTCTTGGCGGCAGATGCGAAGACCGGGGGTTCCGGGGCCCGCTGAGGCGGCGCTTTCAGGGGTGATTACAGAAGGTCCTCTTCATTAGCCGGCGACACGCCCACGGGTAACCACAGATAACCACTATAGGACTATAGAACGGCCGGAGGGCTAGCTCGCGGCTCCCGCTAGCTAGCCCTGTTTCAGAGTCAAACCGCGGCGGCTCAACGCCAGCTTACCTTTGTCTCTGCGCTTCTTTTTGCACGGATACAGCGGGTGTCAAAGAATATTAACAGGAGGAGAACTTCTTCCGTCTTGCTTTTCAAATTGAGAGAGAGAGAGATTGCACCCGATGCCTAAAAACATGTACTGTATAAAGTAGTTTGTATAAGTATTTAACCCAAAGGCAAACACACAACCCAATAAGCCATCAACATTAACATTACAAGTATAAACAACCGTGGCTTTTTTCCAACAACTGTGCTGGACCAGCACTCCATCAACTTAATTTATTTGACAACAACACGGCAATTCCAACCACCATAGCACATAATATAAAGATTACACTCAGTCTGAGTGTAAGTCTGCGTCTGGCGGTAACATTAGCTGAATGGCGGAGGAGTAGCGCGCAGAAGCGCTTCTAAGAGTGAACTTCCTTGTGTGTTTGGAGAGTAAACCCAGCAGGACATTGTCAACTCACTCAGGACACTGACTGCCGCTGGCATTGTGTTGTGTGGAGAACAATGTTTGGGTCATTCTACTCTATTGTCCTTTAAAAAAAAAGGTATATACTGGCAACCTGTTACGTTGTATGCTGGCTACTGTTATGCTAATGTTGGCATCTATTTGCATGATAATGTACAGTGCCTAGTGTGGAAGCTAGCTTGGGAAACAGGAAGCAAACTGAAGCTTAGGGGAAGCTTGGGGAAACAGCAGATGCTAGCTTGGGGAACCGCTGGCTAGAAGCTAGCTTGGGGAACCAGCAGCTGCTAGCTTGGGGAACCGCTGGCTAGAAGCTAGCTTGGGGAACCAGCAGCTGCTAGCTTGGGGAACCGCTGGCTAGAAGCTAGCTTGGGGAACCAGCAGCTGCTAGCTTGGGGAGCCGCTGGCTAGAAGCTAGCTTGGGGAACCAGCAGCTCCTAGCTTGGGGGATCAAGTGGCTAGATGCTAGCCTGGGGAACGAGAGGCTAAGGATTAGCTTAGGGAACCAGCGGCTAACTGATGCTAGCATGATGCTGTGCAGCGTCTGTGGTGAACAGCGGCTGGACCGGGCGGCAGCGACGGTCACACCTGATAAATAAAGCGCTACGACGTGCCCTCACACAGCCCATCAGAGCTGACGGCGGTGAGCCCATTCAATGCTAAATGAATCAAACCCTTCCTAGTTGGCAGATAAATGACACAATCTTGTTTACCGCTGGAGACCCTGTGGCTAATCATAGGGGCAGCGATTTCTAGCTGAGGAGGAATTGTCCATAAAAATACAAATAAAATTTGTCACGGAGGCACTGAAGCTATTCTGGTCATAAGCAGCCTCTCTCTCTCTCTCTCTCTCTCTCTCTCTCTCGCTCTCTCGCTCTCTCTCTCTCTCTTTCCTCTGCTATGAGAACAGACGGAGCAGGAGTGCAGCCAAGTGGGAGCGCTAGCTGTCTCCTATGTGCTAGTTGGAGAGCTAACAGGTAGCGCCGGCGACACATGGCAAGGCGAACACATTCTCCCTCGACTCCATCCCTGGGCCGAGAAACACAGGAGGAAGACTTCCTGGAAACGCACCCAGCAGATGTAGGCTACGCTCACCATCATTTAGAAACACTGTCTAAAGCCTATCTGTTATATAACAGCCATACGCCGTTCGCATATGACTGAAAATAATTTTTTATCCCCCCCCACCTTCCTAAAATGACAATGTGTCGACTCAAAACATAAAACATATCCCTTATCTGTCACCCTCGCAGAGAAAAGATCTTTCTTTCAGCCTGAGGATTAACCCACATAGCAGCAACCCAATCCATTAGGAGCAATGCTGGCATATGCTCTCTCTCTCTCTCTGTCCCTCTCTCTGTCTGTCCCTCTCTGTCTGTCCCTCTCTCTGTCCCTCTCTCTGTCTGTCCCTCTCTCTGTCTCTCTCTCTCTCTCTCTCTCTGTCTGTCCCTCTCTCTGTCTGTCCCTCTCTCTGTCTCTCTCTCTCTCTCTCTGTCTGTCCCTCTCT
>CM050999.1:11097964-11102964 GCA_027704905.1 Muraenolepis orangiensis
GCACCATAGCGTACAACATAGTGTTGTAGCACATGGATGTCGTTTCCCCCGCTATAGGCTCCGGGACTAGGACACATTCCCCGGCACTTCCTCTCCTCTGCTCTCCTCAACTCCCCCACCACCACCCGCCCCCCCCCCACCCCCACCACCACCACCCGCCCCTCCACCACCACCACCCACCCCCACTAGGCCCCAGGGCTTGTGGGAGCCCTGCTGTGTAAATCTCCGCTATTGTAACAAGACAAACCCACGGTAATAAAGGAGGCCTCTCGGTTCTGCTCCTACCCCACTACCCTTGAGCAAGGCTCCGTCACCGGTAGACAGACCAGCACCACACCCACATAATCCACTCCCCCTTCCCCCACCACCACCACCGCCACCCTCAGCACCACCGCCACCCTCAGCACCACCATCACCTCCACCACCATCACCTCCACCAACACAACCACCTCCACCTTCACCACCAGCTCCACCACCGGCACCCTCACCACCACCCTCTCCTCCGTCACATCCACCACCACCACCACCACCACCACCACCTCCACCAACAAAATCAAACAAAAGAGGTGAAAACCCTTGTAGATCTCAGATGCTGGATAACAACACACCTCTCAGCTAACTCGATCCCCGGCCTAAACGACACATCCCCATGACCGTCACAAGACTCCGCCGGCAGGATCATCTGTCCGAGTGCTATTATATCTGCTTATAATATCTTTTCATAATATCCTTTTTAAGACACACATACAAACACACACACACACACACACACACACACACACACACAAAGTGTGTTTCTCTCTGTATGTAATCTCAGATCCGGTTCTCGCCAGTTTTGATGAAGAACCGGTTGAAATGTTTCTCCGCTTCATGCATTTTTCATACCAGCGTGTTGTGCAGCAAAGGTGTGTGTGTGTGTGTGTGTGTGTGTGTGTGTGTGTGTGTGTGCATGTGTGTGTGTGTGTGTGTGTGTGTGTGTGTGTGTGTGTGTGTGTGTGTGAGAGAGCATGTGTGTGTGTGTGTCTGTGTGTGTGTGTGTGTGTGTGTGTATGAGCATGTGTGTGTGTGTGTGTGTGTGAGCGAGCGTGCGTGCGTGTGTGTGTGCGTGCGTTTGGATATGATGTATGAGCCTTGCGGTTATTTCAGGCCAGCAAAGACTGCATGTGTGTGGAAATGCAAAAAAAGTGTTAAATCTATCCGCCTGTAACACAACGCTCTGTAATAAGGATCCTGATATTAATATTACCCCTTGGCACTGCAAAAACTCAACTCTAAGCTATCCGTCCAACCGTCGGTACAGCGTGATAAGAAGAAGAAGAAGAGAAGAAGAAGAAGAAGAAGAAGAAGAAGAACAACAAGAAGAATCTGAGATATTACTTTGTAAATAGCTGCTGATAATGATTATGGAAATGAGAACGTCGCTTTCATGCTTTTGGTGTGACTTCATCCTCACATAAAGACCAAAAATAACCAGCAGGGCGCTATTAAATGTAAAGAGAGCAAGATAGGAAGCTATAGAATCCCCTTGAATATTTAGTAACCTCGGCTCGGCGAATGCTGGACAAAAGTGGTTGTTTGGAAAAAAAAAACCCATTGATACACTGTTATGTCAATGTTATGACGTGCTATCATTATTTCTGTTATATATCATTGTTTTGAAGCCATCATTCCGTCCAAAACCCACCTGCATAAAATTAAAAACACATCAAAAACTTCACAAGCTTAATTGAAACTAAAGTGGCTATCTGTGACAAACAGGAACAGAAACACTGCACTCCCGCCAACCAATCAGCCGTCCTGGCTCCCACAGACAGAGAGAGAGAGAGAGAGAGAGAGAGAGAGAGAGAGAGAGAGAGAGAGAGAGAGAGAGAGAGAGAGAGAGAGAGAGAGAGAGAGAGAGAGAGAGAGAGAGAGAGAGAGAGAGAGAGAGAGAGAGGCGAGAGAAAGAGAGAGAGAGAGAGAGAGAGAGAGAGAGAGGCGAGAGAAAGAGAGAGAGAGAGAGAGAGAGAGAGAGGAGAGAGAGAGAGAGAGAGAGAGAGAGAGAGAGAGAGAGAGAGAGAGAGAGAGAGAGAGAGAGAGAGAGAGAGAGAGAGAGAGAGAGAGAGAGAGAGAGAGGCAAGAGAAAGAGAGAGAGAGAGAGAGAGAGAGAGAGAGAGAGAGAGAGAGAGAGAGAGAGAGAGAGAGAGAGAGAGAGAGAGAGAGAGAGAGAGAGAGAGAGAGAGAGAGGGGGGGGGGGGCGAGAGAAAGAGAGAGAGAGAGAGAGAGAGAGAGAGAGAGAGAGAGAGAGAGAGAGAGAGAGAGAGAGAGAAAGGGGGACACTTACACTTCCCTCTTGGTGGTGAGGATGAAACGTTGAGCCAGTGTTCACTCCTCTGGATTGACCACTGGCTCAAAACTCTCAGCTCTGAACCTCAGCAGTAATGTAGAGTACAGACCCGGGGTCATTCCACTGCACCCTGCTGTTCCCAAACAGTGGGTTTAGTTTCAGTGTTAACCAAACTGTGGTCCCGTATCCAAACGAAAGGGGTCATCAAGACCAATGTTTTCCCTTTGAACGAATGTTATACTATTATCATTTATTGAGATATATATATATATATATATATATATATATATATATATATATATATATATATTGGTAGAAGGCCTAGGAGTGCTATGGATCAAGCCAAGATCAACAAATCTTTAACAATATTCAACAAATATTTACTTTTCTCACTTCATTTGTTTTTTTTGTAGGTATAACAAAGTCAAATCAAAATCTTTACAAGTCAAGTACCTCCGATAGGGTTGGTGAATCCCTGGTTTAAGAAAAACCGCTCTGCTCTACTCTACACTACACTACAAGCACTCTCACAAATCACTTTATATCAATATCTAAAGTCTGACGGCAGACAGACTCAAACCTGGGCGAATGGGACTTGTCTCTATCTTTCACTTCATAATAGTTTTGACCAATCATGTGGCAGGAGGCTGGAGGCGGGAGGCGATTGGCGAACTCAGCCAGCAAGTAAAATGCCAAAAAACTGTCTGTGCAGGTGTCAAATCAACTCCTCTCCCCTTGCAGTTTCTGATTTCTGACACAGTGTCGCCTCCCTCCAAAAGTTCTGCTGTAACATAGAAGGACTGATGGATCAGAAGTTCTGCTATAACACAGTAGGACTGCTGGATCAGAAGTTATGCTATAATAAAGGATGACTGCTGCATCAGAAGTTCTGTTATAACACAGTAGGACTGATGGATCAGAAGTTCTGCTATACCACAGTAGGACTGATGGATCAGAAGTTCTGCTATAACACAGTAGGACTGATGGATCAGAAGTTCTGCTATACCACAGTAGGACTGATGGATCAGAGGTTCTGCTAAACCACAGTAGGACTGATGGATCAGAGGTTCTGCTATAACACAGTAGGACTGATGGATCCCAGATTAAGAAGCAACTCACCATCAGTGAGGGCTGCAGTAGTGGTGGGGGGAGCAACAGCAGCAGCAGCAGTAGGGGCCAGGGTCTCGGGCCCCGTCCAAACTAAGACTGAAGCGGGGCCAAAAAAGCCTTCACACTCTGAGTCCCCGGCAGGCTGAGCCACACAGTTACCTAGCAACCCCGCCCGCCACCGATTGGCTGCCAGGGAAAGGGGAGGGTATGGGAGCTGCTCAACAGGGGACGCAGCGGACAAACAATACACCGGGGACCTGGGGACCAAAAACACACAGCATGGTGGGAGGGAGGGAGGGGTGGAGGGAGAGGAGGGGCCGGAGGGGCAGGAGGAGGATGGGGGATGAGGCGGAGGAGGAGGAGGGGGAGAAGGAGGAGGAGGGGGAGGAGGGAGGTTGGGGGGGTAGAGTGGGTGAGGGGAGGTGGATGGGGTGAAACTAACCCATAGTCAACACCACACACAAACACACAAACACACACACACACACACACACACACACACACACACACACACACACACACCCGTACACAAACACACACACACACACACTTCACACACGTACATGCGACAACTCCTCTTAAAGCAGAAAACAGTGCAGGTGCAACGCAAACTTCAAGTGTCCTGTGAACCAAGACGAAGGCCCTGTTTGTGTGTGTGTGTGTGTGTGTGTGTGTGTGTTGTGTGTTTAAAGCTCTGTGTTTACAGAGATGTGATTGACAGTCACATCCGTGCCCCAGTTTCACTTTCTCCAAAATAGCCACTTATACATGA
This sequence comes from Muraenolepis orangiensis, assembly GCA_027704905.1. Taxonomy (NCBI): domain Eukaryota; kingdom Metazoa; phylum Chordata; class Actinopteri; order Gadiformes; family Muraenolepididae; genus Muraenolepis; species Muraenolepis orangiensis. The sequence goes on from CM050999.1 coordinate 11,102,173, forward strand.
ATCACCGGCACCTTATTAACCCCAGAGACAAATATAGATACAAGTATATACGTATCAAAGTGTATATCTACCGAGCCGTCAGCGCCACTCTGAATAAAAAATACAGTCCCGAAAAAAAAAAACCCCGACCTGTCAGAAGAAAAACGGTGCACAAAGCGACATGTTTTGCAGCATGTCGCTCAACCACTTCACACCTAAACGTTGCGTATGCTATACAGCGGTATTTTGTTAAGCTCCATACACTTTTGACAAGTGCCATATATATCGACATATATATATATATATATATATATCCAATGTTGGTCAATGTATGTATTCATGTATGCAGTGCATGCAATCCAAGCAAAGAAAGCAAGAAAACCTATTTGACATGAAAGCAGTGGTTCCCAAAGTGGGGGGCGCGTCCCCTTCGGAGGGGCCCGGAGTTACCACAGGGGCCCGCAGTTACGACAGGGGACTTGTTCCTATTTAGACTGTATTATTAGAGACAATGTTTTAAATCAATTCTATAGGAGTGTGCAAGCAAAGGATGTGTGTGAGAGTGTCTTTGTGTGGGTGTTTGTATGTTAAGGGGGGGGGGGGGGGGGGGTTGTGAACCATGAAATCAAAGTATGATGAAAGACGTCGTGTCAAAATATTCAATTCAATTGAATATATATGGCTTAGGCTTTACGCTACTGTGCGATTACCCAAGTGAGTGTCATAACACTGTGTGATAATAACACACATGTAACACCTGGCAGAAGCGTGTACTTACTTGTATACATATGGACTAAAGTCACGGAGAAGCAC
>CM050999.1:11107964-11117964 GCA_027704905.1 Muraenolepis orangiensis
CTGAGGCCTGAGGTCTGAGGTCTGAGGCCTGAGGTCTGAGGTCTGCATTTCATTAATCCCAAACAATAGTGCTGAGGAGCCACGTTTTTTGGCCTCCGACTTGTTTACTTGGCAATAATCTCTCCTGGTAGAACGATAAAGCTCGCCTGCTATTTACACGCTTTTATTAGCGGCCGGGGGTACGATTTCAAAATCAACAAACAAAAATCAAGTACAACAAAAAGGTCAATGTTTGACATTTTTTTTAGATGCATGGCTTAAACTGAAACACCCAGCAACCGGTGTGCGGTGACAGGGATGTAAGGTAAGGGGGAATGGGGAGAAAGTTGGTGGTGGATGGGGGCGGCATGACAGCGTTCTTTCAACTGCTGCAAAGTGCGGTGAGCAGGTTGATGTGTGTGGAACCTGTCCAGTAGAACCTTTTAATTAACTGTTATTACACAGAGAGGTTATTTAGAAACCACCTCGTAATTGTTTCTTACATTTTGAGAAAAGGCTCTTTTTTTTTTTTTAAACCATGCCCATTATACTGGAACTAATTTAAATAATTGACAATTAATTATGCTCTATCGGCCCAGAAGACAGTTTACTGGCCCTAAAGGCCCTGTCCTCTTAGATACCTTAATTAGATATGAAATTGCTTTCACATTGCTGGTGGTTGGTGTGCGGCTCACAGCAGTGCAGAGTTGTACAGTGCATCACGCTCCCTGTTGAAGAACTCCTCCCTAACCCCGCCCCCCTCACGCCCTCCTCCCTAACCCCGCCCCCCTCACGCCCTCCTCCCTAACCCCGCCCCCCTCACGCCCTCCTCCCTAACCCCGCCCCCTCACGCCTCCTCCCTAACCCCGCCCCCCTCACGCCCTCCTCCCTAACCCCGCCCCCCTCACGCCCTCCTCCTGGCCGCCCGGAGCGCTCACCACACACCGGCGTACCAGATGCCATGTGTTGCTGTGAAAGCGTGAGTGTGTCTCTTGGAGCACGGACGGAACTCAAAAGGCAGCCGTGCCCACCGTGGGTTCCCCGGTGTGGGTGCTGGTCTGTCATGAACAGAACATAGAACATATCCCTCCCCCCCCCCCCCCGGTAGTGTCAGTGATCATTTCTCCTAAATAAGAATAATTCAATAATTCCAAAACGGCCACAAAACTGCTGTAAATGTTCAGAGCAAAGACAAATTAAATGAAACCTACTTGAAAGAATATATTCAGAGGAGGGTGATGCCTATTTCAGCCATGTCTTTGTAAAAAGCCGACCTTCCTATCGTGATCTGCAAGATCAAGAAACCCTCTGTTTCCCACAGCCAGATGTTGGGCCGACTCCCTCGACTAGCCCTTCATCCACTGCGGGGTCACACCACACTTTGAAGATGGTGGGCAGAATGGAGCTTAAGTGTTTAGGGGTGAAGGGGGAACCGAGCCTTACTATAGCCGCTACATAGTGGAAGTGTACACAACGTATTTCCACAAGCTGGGCTCCTGTTGTCTTGGAAATGCCTCCGCACTATGGAGCTGGAAGAAGGAGTTCCATGAATGGAGGCTTGGATCCTCTTTGAGATCCTCTCTTTGAGGCGGTATTTGATCTCGGGGCCCCGCTGATTACCCCGGGCCCCTGAAGCCCATGTCACGGCTCCGTGTTCAGACTCAACATCAAAGATCCGGAGGGAGAGAGAGAGGAAGCCTTCCTGTGTTTCCTTTGTGGAGCTTATTGGACGGCCTTGGATGTAAAAAGTACAAGGGTGCGGGATAGCATAGTGTTTGACTCCCGGCTGGTGAGTACCGATGTCTGCACTCCTGTAGCACTACCTGCAGCAGTCCTGGTGGAAGACGCCTGAGCCTTAAGTATCTACAATTCACAGTAAGTGTGGCTAAAAGCACCTGCTAAATGACTAAATGGCCATGCGGTAGCGCTCCGCGGCCCGACACGTTAGCATCACAACAAACCGAGCAGGGAGTCAGGGCACAATGTAATCAACAGAGATGCTGCCTCCACTGTTTATTGTTTTGGAGGTCGTCCCCCACCCCCCAGACCCTGCTTATTAAAAGGCTCTTCAAGAGTATTTAATGGGTGCCGTCATGGATGAACCAGGTCAGACATGCAGCGGCTTAATCGCTGTCCGTCTACCTGCACACAGCATATGATTAAGGCAGGCCAGCGGGGGGGGGGCCTCTAGCCTGTTTACTGGAGATGGATGTCTCTCGTCCACAGCTGCTCTGAACTCCGCCGTTCTCCACGCTTCCCCGGCTGGTGTAATTGTTTCCTATTGCTCGGCGCTCCCGGGGATAAGACACAGACAAAGTCAGGTTTTCAGATTTCCGAAAAAAAAAGGTCTGGTTAGCCTTTCCCGAAACCGTACCTGACGTGTTCCGTGTTATCTTTACTGAGAACAAATTGGAAAAGTTGTAGCTCCAAGCGACGGTAAACACATACATTTGGAGAAGTCCCAACCCTGCAACACTTATCGGATCTTATTAACTGCATTGTGCGGCTGGAAAGATCCAAGATGGCGGCTGTTGCAGCCCTGCTTTTCAGGGGGGCACATCTGTATCAATTTAGAGGCTCAACCATTGTTATGTGAAACCATTAATATATGTTGTTTTTGACACACCTCTCACACACATACAGCACACACACACGCACACACACACACACACACGCACGCACACACACACGCGCGCACACACACACGCACACACACACACACACACATACACACACCCGCGCACACACACACACACACACATACACACACGTGCGCACACACACACAGACAGACAGACACACACACACCCACACACACACAAACACATACACACACGCACACACACGCACACGCACGCACGCACACACACACACACACACACGCACACACGCACGCACACACAGACAGACAGACAAACACATACACACACGCGCGCGCATGTACACATGCACAGACTGAGTTACAAAAACTCAGAGAAGAAGTTGGAAAATGGAACTTTGAACATTCATTGGAAACGAATAAAGATTTCTCTACCGACGTCTTCGACGGTAGAATCGATACCGCACGAGCGTAATGCAGTGTCGAACAAATTGTAAATACCTCTGTCTTTCATAGGCTCGGCCCAGGCCATTAGTGAGAAAATGGAAATGATATTTGCGTGTAATAAAGACATCGCAAGCAAAAGGCCAACAACTCCTCAACAGAGAGCACTTTCAACCAGCCTCCATTACTCGGCTGGTCTAGAAGGGCTGTAAATGTATGCAAAATGAGGAATTTCCTCCCCTTATTGTGGAGCTGAACGTGTGGTAACGGCTGGCCCCGCGGCGCCACATTACAGTCCACACTCACTGCTGTCTTCATGACAAACAGCCTGAACTGAAATGTTAACTTTTTAACTGTACTTCACATTTTCAGTTCTAGTTAAAATGGAGCTTAGCAAATAGCGGCTTGCTTTATATGACGTGAAAGTGTTTTGTTATGGGACATGTCTAGATGTGAAAGTGAAAGTGTTTTGTTATGGGACATGTCTAGATGTGAAAGTGAAAGTGTTTTGTTATGGGACATGTCTAGATGTGAAAGTGAAAGTGTTTTGTTATAGGACATGCCTGGATGTTATTGGACTATGGAGTGTGTGTGGTTGGTGGCTAGTTAAAAGCCTCACCTGGCCCAGTCAGACTGATAGAGTCGTTGAAGCAGCCTCACCTGGCCCCAGTCAGACTGATTAGAGTCTGCTTGAAGCAGCCTCACCTGGCCCCAGTCAGACTGATTAGAGTCTGCTTGAAGCAGCCTCACCTGGCCCCAGTCAGACTGATTAGAGTCTGGTTGAAGCAGCCTCACCTGGCCCCAGTCAGACTGATTAGAGTCTGGTTGAAGCAGCCTCACCTGGCCCCAGTCAGACTGATTAGAGTCTGCTTGAAGCAGCCTCACCTGGCCCCAGTCAGACTGATTAGAGACTGGTTGAAGCAGCCTCACCTGGCCCCAGTCAGACTGATTAGAGTCTGCTTGAAGCAGCCTCATCTGGCCCCAGTCACACTGACTAAAGTCTGGTTGAAGCAGCCTCACCTGTCCTTGGTAATCAAGGAGCACAGGTTAAACCAGCCACCACCACACACACTCAGGAGCGCTAGCATGAAATATATCTGCTAACCAACAATTCTATAATAAACCTGATTACTCCGCATCATCCGGTGTCCATGTTGTTAGGAGGAGCCTATGGTAGCCATTTTAGTGGGATGTGGCAGGTGGAAAAATTAGAAAGTGAAGGTGTTTTCTTTTAAATACTAAAAATAGTAAATTACACATTATGCACCCTTCCAACTTTAAAATATCTCAACAGGAATGGACTATCTGCTTGTCAGTGTTGACCCACCATGATATGACATGATCTACATTTAAAACATGAATAGCCCCCATCACCGACGGGACCCCCGGGAGTGGTTTAATCCTTACTTAACCTGCATGAACTAACCAGTAATACCAAAGGCAAAAAAGAGTGCCATTCACTTCACATTCATGACACCATACATTACACCATACATTACGAAAGAGCTCTGTCAAGACCGGGTAATCTGTCAAGATTGGGTGTTCCACTCCGAGCCGAAAGGTCCTGGATTGGAACCTCAACGTCCACAGACTGCCTGTAGGCATCCGGGAGCAAGACATCCCCTAACCCCTCCCCCCTTCCTCTACTCCTTAATGACTGTATCTCAACTCACTGTGAGTGGCCTTGGATGAAAGCGAACGGCTAAACAGTGATTCAGGCCTGGAGTGTGGATCAGGGCGAGAGCTGGATGAGTTCACTGGCGGCCTAGTGAATCAGTTTTTTTGCTGCAGAAAAGCTTCCCTGAGCAGCACCTGGGAAGATGAAAGGTGGGCAAGAGTGTTTGGGAATGGATAGTGATTACAAGGACTCTCTCTCTCTCTCTCTCTCTCTCTCTCTCTCTCTCTCTCTCTCTCTCTCTCTCTCTCTCTCTCTCTCTCTCTCTCTCTTCTCTCTCTCTCTCTCTCTCTCTGGCTCTTCCCCGCTCGCCCGAGGCACTCATCTATCCAGCCTATCGTCCGCCCGACTGGAGAAGGATTCCACACTCAAACATGCCATCTGTTTCCACTGTAAACACACAGACATGCGTTTGGACACGCACACACGCACACACACACACACACACAGGCACGCGCACACACACGTGCACACACACACACACACACACACACACACACACACACACACACACACACACACACAGGCACACACACACACACACACACACACACACACACACACACACACACACACACACACACACACACACACACACACACACACACACACACACACACACACACACACACACACGTGCTCAGATGCACACTAGCATGCACACATGCACACAAAGCAAAACAAAAATGCCAACGGAAATCAAAAGAACCCTGGATGGAAATTCTGAAATCGAGACACTGCATTGTGTGCTCGCAAAAAACCTCACTGAAAATCCAGGGTTTTAGTGTCACCTCAAATAACACCGTCGCAAAAAGGCCCACAGTAAAGCCCTGAATTGTGTCAACAATACTCTGTGTGCATGAGAATAATAATCGTTGTAAATAAATCCCCCACAAAATGTGATTAACCACTTCGACCTGCATCTACTTTTTCCTGGAATGACTCCTATTTCAAGATCCTGGCTGGTCCATTTTCTCAGCGTAATCTCATGATCTGGCTCCACAGAGCTGCTCTGAGATGTTCACTCTACTCTCCGATGGTATCAAAGACCTGGCTCCAGCAGGACCCTCCACAGAGCTGCTCTGAGATGTTCACTCTACTCTCCGATGGTATCAAAGACCTGGCTCCAGCAGGACCCTCCACAGAGCTGCTCTGAGATGTTCTCTACTCTCCGATGGTATCAAAGACCTGGCTCCAGCAGGACCCTCCACAGAGCTGCTCTGAGATGTTCTCTCTACTCTCCGATGGTATCAAAGACCTGGCTCCAGCAGGACCCTCCACAGAGCTGCTCTGAGATGTTCTCTCTACTCTCCGATGGTATCAAAGACCTGGCTCCAGCAGGACCCTCCACAGAGCTGCTCTGAACACCAGTCCCTGGGGAGCATTTAGTTTCGGTTCAGGAGAGGTCCATATATCCAGCGGTACGCCGGCTTAAAGGATGCCTGTCTGTTCTTTCTAGTTGTGGAGGACCTGAGTGGTGCCCACTCACAGAGAATCGGATCGTCCACAGGTGAACCCAGACCAAGACAGTGTAGTGTTTTGTGGTGTTCCGACTCCCAGTCAAAAGTTTACAGTACGATCCCTAATGTCTAGCTATCTATACCCCATCCTTTGAGCAAAATGCCTAACCCTTTACCTGCTCTGACCTGTATCCGAATTCACTGTAAGTTGCTTTGGATACAAGCTAAAGTCAAGCGTCCATTGCCTTCAACTGAACGCTTCTATTGTGGAGTTTGACTAACCACGACTTACATACTTAATATACTGCCTTAATGACAAGTCGCTTTGGATGCAGCCGTTTGGTAAAGTAATAACAGTTAAACGGTCGCTATACCTCAACAGCAAAATAAACAGCAATAGTAGTAGTAGCAGCAAAAAGACAAATGCGCTGGAAAGCAGTGAAGTTTGACCGGGAAAAAAACAAACGTGGGCTGAGAAAACAAAGTAGCAAAAGCGGCGGACAGAAAACCACAACAGCGACAGCGAGGACGGCGACGATGCTAATAGCGGATCGTTATCGGCTGTCGCTTGGCTCTGCGTCCGCCGCTCCCTTCCTGCGCCTTCACACTCTGAGGCTGACGAACAAACACAATGGTGCTGAATAAGTAATGACCCCCCCCCCCCCCCAGCCCCCCCCCCAGCCCCCCCCCCGCCCCTAACAAAATCCTCTTAGGGTCCCCGAACAGAGACGGAGCGGCAGAAAAGACGAAAGTTTACTTTTGGTATTTGAGAACAAGCAGAGCCTGAAATTGTAAGCTACTCATTAGGGCATGTGTGCCCCCCCCCCCCAGTTGCAACAAGATGGCAGCCGTAGCGGGCCTTGTCCTCTGCTGGTTTCCAGAAACCCGGCTTCGTGAAGCGGTGCTCCCAGGATGGAGCGCCACACACACACACACACACACACACACACACACAGAATCAGAGCGCCACACACACACACACACACACACACACACACACACACACACACACACACACACAATCAGAGCCCAGTCAACCGCTTAAACAAAAGCCCAGAAGTCATCGGTATGAGGTGGGCCTTCGGACCTCTAGCCTTCACGTGACCACGTGTTGTTATGATTGTATTGCAAATTGCAAATGTGAACGCATGTCCGTCTGGTCGCGTCCGGTTGCCGGTGGCGCAGCATCCGTACAGCAAGGACTACCAGGTTTAAGGGTAGTTTTTATCCACAGGCAGTGTGCCTACTGAACTGCTAGGAGTGCTGCCACTTTCACTTTCATAACATTGTCATTAACATTTACACTATCATACTTTGCTGGACTTTCGGGACTCATCACAGTTACTGCACTGTGTTCATGATGCTGCTGCACTACTGGCACTTTAAATGCTTTTAAAGATTTTTGTAAAAAAAAAAATCTAAAACATGTCCATTCAACACATCTACATATCATTTAACATGTGATGCTCTTTTTTTCTGTATTTGAATTATATACTGTATATTATTTTGATGATATTGTTTTGGAGATGTTTACTTTGGGAGGGAATGGAGAGTAAGCGTTCACATGTACAGTACATGTCGCAATTGGCCAATAAAAAGATCTTGTATCTTGTATCTTCTTGTATTCATTACCTCCGCTATCAAAGTTTGGAGGAGGTCATGAGTTCCCTCCCCTGCTTCTTTGTTTGTCTGTCTGTTTGTCTGTCTGTTTGTCTGTTAGCAACATACCTCAAAAAGTTACTTACGGGGCCAAAGTGGATTAGACAGATCCAAATCCGGATCCAGGGAAGGAATGCGCTCTACTGTGCCTTCCATTTTAGCAGGTATATTTCATCCAAAGAGTTTCACATTGTTTATATACCTACACGTTGTTAATGGGCAGTTAGGGAATTGCCCACAGGCGTGTGGACATTGTGGTTTCAAACCTAGAACCTAATGACTGGGAGTCTGACAACCGAGCCAGACGATCTATGCCACAACCCTCCGTCTCATAGTGTAGAAGAACAGTCTGGAATAATTCATGCATGCATCTTTAGTCGTATCCATCATCACCGCTGTCTCTGGAAAGTGCATGTTTATGCTAACCTGCTATCAAACATGAGACTGGGTGTACACGTTCAAAAGAACCACCCAGCGTGTTTTGGCACAGTAACGTACTGTCAAAAAAGATGTTATTCCTGTGCCTTAAAATAGAGTTTGGTATAAAAAAATAAAAAAAAAAGTTTGCAGTAGTTGTGGTTAACTGAAGATTGAACTCCGATAAAGTATTCATGATAAAAGAAACAGCCAAAGAGAAAACTGTAGGACACACTGAATGAATGCTTCCACTGAATGAATGCATTCGTCTGAAGTGAAATGACATTGAGCGTGAAAAGACTCATTAAGAAGCACAGTTCCAAAAGCACAGTGCTCTATAGGCCCACCACAATAACCTATGTGGATGATGTTGGAGACTAATTAGCTCATTTAGTGCATTTTCCTCTGCAGGTTGATCCATTATGTGTTTAAGAGATATTCTAGTAGCATATGTCACCTCTCTGAGCTTAACATATGGCACCATTCTGCTGCTGTCCAGACACAACCAGACAAAGAGAGAGTACGGATAATAGAAAGAGAGAGTATAGATTATAGAAAAAGAGAGTATAGAGAGAGAGAGATTATAGAAAGAAAGAGTATGGATAGTCATGTAGCACCTGTTCTCTAGGGCTTTCATTCCAACTGTTGTTCTCTGGTCATGTAGCACCAGTTCTCTAGGGCTGTTGTTCTAACTGTTGTTCTCTGGTCATGTAGCACCTGTTCTCTAGGGCTGTAGTTCCAACTGTTGTTCTCTGGTCATGTAGCACCAGTTCTCTAGGGCTGTTGTTCCAACTGTTGTTCTCTGGTCATGTAGCACCAGTTCTCTAAGGCTGTTGTTCCAACTGTTGTTCTCTGGTCATGTAGCACCAGTTCTCTAGGGCTGTTGTTCCAACTGTTGTTCTCTGGTCGTGTAGCACCAGTTCTCTAGGGCTGTTGTCCATCTTGTTGGTCAACATTCGCCTCGGTCAGGCCAGTATTATGCACCCACAAAGCCTCAAGCGACAAAGAAGACGGCAAACGCGAACAGACAAAGTCCTACCCACACATTACGGCTTCATCCCCACAGAAGAACCTCTGATTAAGATGACTATGGGGATGAGGATGATGATGTTACCATGACTACGGAAGGCTGTTCACCCGCATCAACCCCATGTATACTGACAAAAAACACCACTTTCTCCTGCAGTCTGAGCCGACACCAGGATGCAGATGAAGTCTGACCCATCTGCAAAACCTGACAATCACTGGAGGTAAAAACGGGTGCTTTCCATGTGACAGCTGTACTTTACAGCCAAGACAAGTGGTGTTTTCTCAAGGAGCCGGGGGCCATCTTCTTTAGTGTGCAGGCTACACTTTGCATACACAGCACACTCTGGGAAATGTCACTGTGCTTAGCCACTTTCACCGGAGGCCTAAAATAACTCCCATCCAAAACAATACATGTGTGTTTGCCGGGAAATTATAGGATACAACGGCGCTATTGTATCATTGGAGCAAGCTGGCTATAGCTCTCACTGCTAGCCAGCAAATTGCTCTTTCAAATGGCATATGTCATAGGAGTTTACATCTCTTATTGTGTGTATATTAATATCATTTCTGTATATTTTTGTAGTTCTTTGTTTGTTTTAGTTGTTTTATCCTATTCTCCTGTACTTTCTGCTGTAAGACCTGCATATCCTGTCTGGGATTAATAAAGTACAATCTGATTTTATCCTTTCTTCAAAACTAAAAAGTTAAATCTGATAATCCGATTTTTTTTCTTTTAAT
>CM050999.1:11122964-11137964 GCA_027704905.1 Muraenolepis orangiensis
AGGGCGGCTCGCTGCTCGCAGACGATTACAATTTCTTTCTTTTTTTTAACAACATTTTCAAGATGAACTTTTTCGTCAAAGCCGCCGTTTCCTCGGAGACGGGGGGGGGGGGGGTGGGGGATGGATATGGGTCTTTGAGGGGGTGGGGGGAGAGTATCTCTCCCTCCTCCCCACCGCCGGTGCAGAGTCACGCGAGCTTCAAACGCCCCCATAACCCCCACCGCGGCCGCCCCGCCGCCACCTGACGCAGCACGCAGCTCCTATAGCTTCAATCCCTCAACAAGCTCCAGGTTCTCCCAGTCTCCTGCCGGTCCTCTAAGTGACAGCTGACAAAACCAGCCAGAACATCCGCCCTGGCACCTCCGCACGGCTCCCCATTACCTACTGCCGTAACAGTCACCCTAGTAGAATAAGTAGTGGTAGTAGTAGTAGAAGTAGAAGTAGAAGTAGAGGTAGTAGTAGTAGTAGTAGTAATAGTTGTAGTAGTAGTAGTACATAGTAGTAGTAGCAGTAGTAATAGAAGTAGTAATAGTAGTAGTAGTAGTAGTAGTAGTAATATAAGTAGTAATAGTAGTAGTAGTAATAGTAGTAGTAATAGTAGTAGTAGTAGTAATATAAGTAGTAATAGTAGTAGTAGTACTATAAGTAGTAATAGTAGTAATAGTAGTAATAGAAGTAGTAATAGTAGTAGTAGTACTATAAGTAGTAATAGTAGTAGTGGTAGTAGTAGTGGTAGTAGTAGTAGTAGTAGTAGTAGTAGTAGTAGTAGTAGTAGTAGTAGTAGTAGTAGTAGTAGTAGTAGTAGTAGTAGTAGTAGTAGTAGTAGTAGTAGTAGAAGTAGTATAATATGTATAATAATGATATAATTCAATGCTCAACCATAAATATTCGGCCCTAAATAACCAATAAGCAGGTATTTGTTTTGGGAGGAGGAGGAGGGGGGGGGGGGGAATACTTTCTAAAATGAGTGAATACAATTACGCACAATTGTGCGAGAGAGAAAAAAGGGGGCAAAATTATTTGAAAACGTCCAATTTAATTTCACGGTGGGTCTGAGTGGTGATTAATCAGCAGACAGGTGTTTCTCCTCTGTGAGAAAAGAGAACACTTACACAGAATGTATAATAAAAAGGCCTCTCCCCGACGCAGCGGTGTGCGGCATGGAATAATTTAACCCTCAGACCAAACACAATCACACAGACACATTCACCGTACAACCATTCATCACCGTGTCCCGCGCTGCCACAAAGACCGTCGTCAAGTCACTCTGAACATCTGACTTATTGATTAGGGGGAGGCGGGGGGGGGGGGGGGGCACACATGCCTTCAGCTTGCTAAGGGCGTCCGTGGAGCGACATTCAGAGGGAGAGGGAGAGGGAGAGAGGGAGAGGGAGAGGGAGGAGAGGGAGAGGGGAGAGGGGTGGAGGGGGAGAGGGAGAGGGAGGGAGAGGGAGAGGGAGGAGGGAGAGGGAGAGAGGGAACCTTTCAAAGAGACTCGGTTTGAAAAACCAATCTGCTCCTTTTGACAGCAGATCACAAGTTATCAATAACGCCTCCCCCCACCCCCCCCTGCCTGCTAATTGTGAGGTGTTCAGTCCATATATATATAATAATAATAATAATAATAATAATAATAATAATAATAATAATAATAATAATAATAATACATTTTATTTTAGGCGCCTTTCATGACACCCAAGGACACCGTACAAATAGTTAAATAAAGAGGCAACAGAAAATGATAAAAACACAAACGGAAAAAAAGGAAATCATCAGGAGACAATTAAAGAGTAAACAAATTTTAGATGGGATTTGAATATGGTAAATATATATATATATATATATATATATATATATTATAGTTTTAGTTATTTGTTTGTTGAGTTTAGTTATATATTTACAGTACATTATACATTTACTGCATGTATAGTTTGTGTGTTTGTTCTTAATTCAATACCAATCAATACCGTCTGTCCCAGAGGACCAAAACCATCGGTTCACTAGGACCAAAACCAGTACACGACCATTTGTTCACTAGGACCAAAACCAGTACACGACCATCGGTTCACTAGGACCAAAACCAGTACACGACCATCGGTTCACTAGGTCCAAAACCAGTACACGACCATTTGTTCACGTTGTGTGTGTGTGTGTGTGTGTGTGTGTGTGTGTGTGTGTTATGTCTGAAGATTGTACCACACATGAATAAGAATAGCTGCAGCTAGCTATCATTTGGAGCCCATGTCACATCTTAATGCTGGTTCTCATGGTAACATAGACCTGGTGGACTACACACACACACACACACACACACACACACACACACACACACACACACACACACACACACACACACACACACATGTACACACACACACACTCCTCCACTCCTACACCAAATCACACACTAGATAAACAAGCACACACACACACACACACACACACACACACACAAGCGCTACCTGTGCTCGGTGGTAACACAGCGTAGACACACTCTCCGCCTGTTGGGATATTACCCTAATTATCCGGTGTAGCAACACTAAAACAGCATAGCAACGCTCCACTATCCACCCACCAATTTGTCATTTCTAATTAAAAAACGAACATAGCAAATTTCCCCAGAAACACTGCGTGTTGCCAGTTGATGGGATCACAGATGACTCGGTGATTGGTGAATAAGAGGACTAGATGGTTACTTGAAGCATCGGCAGATTGGGTTCACATGTTTTATATGTATACCCAATTTAGACTATGAATCAGTGTATTATTTATTTTCTATATATATATACTGTATATATATATATATTTACCCAATGTATACTTTATATCTGTATATTACCAAATTGACATATATAAACACAATGTATACTGTAATACATTGCCGCCGTAAAAAATAGCTGCCCACTGCTCCTTATACTAAATACTAAAATACTATTAAATGCAGAAAAACTAATTTCACCCTGTATGTACGCATGCATGTGACCAATGAAGAAGATTCAATTCTCTAGATTTAGATTTAGATTTTTTAATCTGTATATTACTAATTTTCTATATATATATACAGTATATTTACCCAATGTATACTGTCAATCTGTATATTACTTATTTGATATACCTACACACCCAGATAATACTGTAAATCTGCATATGACTTATTTTATACACACCAAATTTATACTGTAAATCTGTTACTTTTTGGAATGAATCTATTAGTATAGTATATTAACAGTAAATTTGTATATTATTATTATTAGTATAGTATATTAGTATATTATTATTAGTATAGTATATTATTAGTATATTAGTATATCATTATTATTAGTATAGTATATTATTATTAGTATAATATACTATCAGTATATTAGTATATTATTAGTATAGTATATATCAGTATATTAGTATATTATTATTATTATTAGTATAGTATATTTTTATCTTATTATTAGTATAGTATATTATGAATATATAATGATTAGTAGTATATTATCTTAATCACTTAATCATTCCTCTGTATCTCTATAGATCTGTCCATATACTAAACGTGTTTAACTCCCTAGCCCTCGAGAGTCTCTAGGAACTAGAATGACTTTTTAGAATGTGTATATTATTGTTATTTGTACTATGTGCACTGGGTTTTTATTGTCCTGTGTGAGTTTATTGTTGTGTCTTGTCCCATCTTGCTGCTTCCAAGTCATTTCCCCACAGAGATAATAAAATCTATCTCTCTAGGAGAGGAAAAAAAGAAAAGTATAATTGATATGTGTATGTATACAGTAACTGGAGTCAAATCAGAGTCGTGATTCTATTCAAAAATGTTGTGTTTATGTTTTAATTTTATTTTTGCAACTTAGAGAATCATTTAAAGCACTTCAACGCCAGGGGTCGAGCAAGAGATATTTGTGCCAAGTCGGCACTCTGTATTTGCATGCATTAAGAGCGAGGGGTCAAGCGAGCTCCACGCAGGGAGAGCGAGAGTCTGCCGCCGGCCGGAATACATTAAGCTAAGTAAATGCTTTGTTGATTTAAAGAGATTACAGCACGCACACACAAGCAGGCCAGCTCCATGGATTTTAATTAACTTGCCATGTATAAACTGTATGTTATTAGGCATTACTGAATGGAAATGCTGAATCCTGGCTCTTTCCACGCGGCTGACCACTATAGCAGCTGCTTTGGAAGAGACTATGAGTTCTTATGGTAGATTAGTGCTAAGACAGCTAGCGGTACTATAGCAGCCTGCTGTACCGCTGTATCTTATAGTGCTACGACAGCTAGCAGTTCTAAAGCAGCCTGTTGTACCACTGTATCTTATAGTGCTACAATAGCTTGCGGCACTATAGCAGCCTACTGTACCACTGTATCTTATGGTGCTACGATAGCTAGCGGTACTATAGCAGCCTGCTGTACCACTGTATCTTATAGTGCTAAGATAGCTAGCGGTACTATAGCAGCTTGCTGTACCACTGTATCTTATAGTGCTAAGATAGCTAGCAGTACTAAAGCAGCCTGCTGTACCACTGTATCTAATAGTGCTACCATAGCTAGTGGTACTATAGCAGCCTGCTGTACCACTGTATCTAATAGCAATACGATAGCTAGCGCTACTATAGCATGCTGCTACACCACCACCAACAAATGTACACACATATTAATATTAATACACACCCACTGAATACACAGAAAGACATAGCAAATACACTAACACACACACTGGCCCACACACACACACACACACCACACACACACACACACACACACACTGGCCCACACACACAAAGAGAATGGGGGGAGAGAGGAGAGGATGGGGGAGAGAGGGGGGAGAGATTAGAGGATGGGGAGAGAGAAGAGAATGGGGGAGAGAGAGGATGGGGGAGAGAGGATGGGGGAGAGAGGAGAGATGGGGGAGAGAGGAGAGGATGGGGGAGGGAGGATGGGGAGAGAGGAGAGGATGGGGGAGGAGAGGATGGGGGAGAGGAGAGATGGGGAGAGAGGAGAGGATGGGGGAAAGAGAGGATGGGGAAAAGAGAAGAGGACGGGGAGAGAGGAGAGGATGGGGGAAAGAGGAGAGGATGGGGAGAGATGGGGGAAGAGAGAGGATGGGGAGAGAGGATGGGGAAAGAGGAGAGGATGGGGAGAGAGGATGGGGGAAAGAGGAGAGGATGGGGAGAGAGGAGAGAGGCGAGGATGGGGGGAGAGAAGAGACGATGGGGAGAGAGGAGAGGATGGGGGAGAGAGAAGAGAGAGGAGAAGAGAGGACTGGTAGAGAGGAGAAGAGACGATGGGGAGAGGGGAGAGGATGGGGAGAGAGAGGAGAGAGGAAAGGATGGGGGGGAGAGGAGAGGATGGGGAGAGAGAGGAGAGGATGGGGAGAGAGAGGAGAGAGGAAAGGATGGGGGGGAGAGGAGAGGATGGGGAGAGAGAGGAGAGGATGGGGAGAGAGAGGAGAGAGGAGAGGATGGGGGGAGAGGAGAGGATGGGGAGAGAGAGGAGAGAGGAAAGGATGGGGGGGGGAGAAAAGAGGATGGAGAGAGAGGAGTATGGGGGAGGAGGTTACGCTCCCTGAGTCTCAGTGCTAAACAGATCCTCACTTCCAGGATCCCAGCCTGTCAGCTAGAATAAAAAGCTAATACATAACTCGGCTAACCTCTTTCCGGGGCCCTCCCAGCTCCATCGCCGGCCCCGAACAGCTCCTCGTCCTGGGGGAACCACGGAGGGGGTAGACCTCCGTGAATATACATGACGGTGGACACTGGCTTGACTTAATGTGTACAAAAAAATACAGCAAGAGAGACTTGAGGGGGGTTTGCTTCTAACCGCATTTCTGAGTCAGCCTTAACAGGGGAAAAAGGAAAATTACATTTTGGTGTAAACGTTGGAACGAGTCCCAGTTTAGAAGAAATTGATCTTAGCAGTCGTAAAGGTTTTAGAAAGGGCTGTGGTCAACCATTCCATAGAAGCAGGTGCGAGGGGCGGGGTCATGTGTGATGGGCATGGTCAAATGTTCCATAAGAGCTTGTGTGTGGGGCGTGGCCAAACTTTCCACAGGAGCAGGTGTGAGGGGCGTGGTCAGGTGTGAGGGGCGTGGTCAATCATTCTCAAAAGCTCACTGAAGCTGAGGCGTGCAGCCAATAGAATACTACCACTCTGGAAATGCTTTTTTCCGGCCAGACGTAGCAGATTATTATTTTTATTGTCAAGACAATTTCCCCCGTGTAACAACCTCGTCCAAAATAACAAAGACGTTTTCAACAGCCCACATGTATTTTGTATTTTTATATCCTTTCTTCGCTCACGTCGCAACTCGCAACAGATTAAAAAAAAGGAAAAAAACTAAAAACCTGCAAACAATCCCCGGCAATAAAGCTCTTTGTGATTGTGATTCTAGCAGAACCAGAACCAGCCTGACTTGGCTTTGGAGAGCGTCTGCCAGTGGGAGCTGCCACACAGCTCTCAGCCCAGGGTGCCAACAGATGGTTCCTGTGAGCAGAGGAGCTCTACATCCAGCCGGTCTGCCATTCAAATGTCTCTTGGTTCGGGATATTAGCCCAGGAACTCTCCCCCTACTCCTCCATCACGGCCTGCTATTTTCCATAAAGGGTTTTACAATTATGTCTGACTATATATATATTTATATATATATATATATATATATATATATATTCAGTACATCTGAGTTCACTTGATGAATGTCAGCGCAGTTCTTCTCCCACAAATCATGAAAAACCCTGCAGCCCTGAGTCGGATCGGGCTCCTTGGTGCTATACAAGTACCATTACATTTCCAACGGCTTTAATATGGCCTTTTTTTAACCGAGGTCTGCGTACATTTGCATTATTATGTATCACATTTTCCAATATCAAAGGCTTCTACAGGGGGGGGGGGGGGGAGTCAGTGGAGTGGTGAATCAGACCAGATCCATGCTGGGAAACTGCCAAGCGATTGGCCCTCAGGACCCGGAGCTCTCCTCCAGGAGTTCTCCCTCCTGGAGGAGAGCTCGGCCATGACTCACTTAGAACCTTCTGTTGGCCGGCTCTTCGCTAGGAAGTAATAGAGAGTTGAGGATATTAATCGAAAATGTCAACTCCAATTTATTAAGTCTGCAGCAGGGGTATTTCTCAAGAGTCAAGCCTCCTGCTCAGACAATTAGTGTGGTGGTAGTAATAAAGGACCTGGTCTGTTTCAGGGAACACCAAACAAGCAAGGCGCCGGACACCAAACAAACACAACATATACTCCAACTCCCTCCTCCAGGGAAATTGGAACGCAAACCACAGCTTCCAACTGGCCATCCATGAAGCCAACCAGTGTCCACCACACACACACACACACACACACACACAGACACACACACACACACACTGAACTCACCTGTCTTTTCGACATAACAAACATACAGAACCTCAACCAAACTGTCTTTTTGAAATTGGAAATAAGAAAGTCAACCATACACACCATACACACACACACACACACACATCTCATATAGACTGGCATGGACCAGCGCGAGAGGCAGGGACCAGCGGAGCCACCGTTCTGAGCGGCGGGAGAGAGAGAGAGAGAGAGAGAGAGAGAGAGAGAGAGAGAGAGAGAGAGAGAGAGAGAGAGAGAGAGAGAGAGAGAGAGAGCGAGAGAGGGGGAGGGCGGGAGAGAGGGAGGGGGAGGGCGAGAGAGAGCACTGAGGTGTTCCTACCGCTCTCCGTGTTGTCGTGCTCCGTGTCGGTCAGCGTCAGGTTGGAGTTGGCGCGGCTGGAGAGGCAGGAGCTGCGGCCGGACTTGGGGTGCCCGGCGGTGGCGGCGCGGCCCCATAGGCGGACGGCGTGCTCCGGGGACATCACGCCGTCCGTCTCGGTGTCGGCGTCCGAGCCCACGCTGACGGAGTAGTCCCGGTGCTGCAGGCCCAGCTCGCCGCGGTAGCCCCCGGCCCCCGCGTGGGGGGGCAGGACCTCACCGAAGCCCAGGTCACGCAGGGAGAAGTCTGTTCCTGGTGGTAGGGTGGCGAAGGGGGGGGGGGGTGGGTGGAGAGAGAGAGAGAGAGAGAGAGAGAGAGAGAGAGAGAGAGGAGAGAGAGAGAGAGAGAGAGAGAGAGAGAGAGAGAGAGAGAGGGGGAGATATGAGACATCCGGAGGGTCGGTGGCGGAGGAGGCGGCGCTGAGTGATTAACTGATGTGTCATTCCCTGCTCTCCGTGTCTCTCTCCACCATCGTGTCCACAAAGACTCAGCACACACACATAAGACACGTGTGAACTAGAGAGGACCCTCGGTAGATACGCCGCATACCTCCGCCTCACCAACAAGTCCCCTGGATCCGGATCCAGATTCGAATTCGGATCCGGATCCGCGGATCCTAAAATCGAATCAACTGTTCCTTGTGTCAAAGTCTGTACATAACTTTTGGAGTTATCTTGCTGACAGACACACAGGGGTGAAAACAAAGGGTATAAGGTACTAAGGTGACAAAAGGAGATGGGATGTCCTTGACAACACATCTTACAGCCTTAACAACATAACATAGCATGGCATAACATAACATCACAAAACATATACAACGAAAAGGTCAGCCATACCGTCTGTTTTCTTACAATTGATGTTTGCTAAACTTATCCTTTTCAATTCATACCCTAATTGCAATGTTAGCATTTTACGGTAATTTAAACGCAACGAGTCCGAGAAGATAAAATACACATTTACAAATCCGTAAATGTTTATACAGTTTATTTATTTGTTTGATCTTATTGAGAGAGAGACAGAGAGAGAGAGAGAGAGAGAGAGAGAGAGAGAGAGAGAGAGCGAGAGAGAGAGAGAGAGAGAGAGAGAGAGAGAGAGAGAGAGAGAGAGAGAGAGAGAGAGAGGGGGGAGAGAAAGAGAGAGAGGGAGAGAGAGAGAGAGAGAGGGGAGAGAAAGAGAGAGAGGGAGAGAGAGAGAGAGAGAGAGAGAGAGAGAGAGAGAGAGAGAGAGAGAGAGAGAGAGAGAGAGAGAGAGAGAGAGAGAGAGAGAGCAAGAGAGAGAAATAGAGAGAGAGAGAGAGAGAGAGAGAGCGAGAGAGCGAGAGAGCGAGAGAGAGAAAGAGAGAGAGAGAGGGGAGAGAGGGGGGAGAGAAAGAGAGAGGGAATAAAGTGAATTAATGCGTCGCCCGAAACCGCCGCCAGCCTTTCCTGACATATTAGTGAATTCCCTCAAATTAATTTGTCGCCGGACCAAAAAACACTAAACACGTTAGCAGCCTTGAAAAAACCACCTCGCACCCAACAGGATGAAGCACGGCGACGACGAGGATGATGAAGATAAATGCGGGTGAAAGTGGCGGTACCTGGGCTAATTGTGTGGCGCGCGTGGCGCCAGTCAGCGGCGAAACAGAGTGCGGCTACATTATGTATTCACAGTGAGTAAACGCTATTATATCCAAATCACCACAACAGCTCATCTGGACGCCGACCAAGAAAACAAAAGGAACGCAATTAAAAAACAAACACCGGGGAGGAGAGAAACCAGGCCAGGAGCATTACCGCCTCGCGGTTCACAGAGTTCAACCCCCAGCACCCCCCACCCCCCCACCCCGCCCCACCCACCCGCCCACCCTCCCCCCACACACCCTCCCATCCCCCCCCACTACCCCCCCCACCCACCCACCCGCCCTCCCATCCCAGCCCACCCGCCCACCTTAAACTTCCTCTGTGGTTAAATGCGCCGCTTCTTAAGACCCGCGAGAGCAGAGACTTGAGGATGACTGTTTGTTTTCACATTGTTTCGTTTCCTCCTCCTCCTCCTCCTCCTCCTCCTCATCCTCCTCCTCCTCCTCCACCTCCTCCTCCTCCTCCTCCTCATCCTCCTCCTCCTCCTCCTCCACCACCTCTCGACGGCGAGACATAAAGAACTGTATGAAATGGCGGTGTGTCCTGTATAAAATGGCGGACACTCGGGGGGGGGGGGTCCCCCTGAAGACACGCCCGTTTTGTTTGGTTTTTCTCTGTTTCTCTTTTTTCCTGTTGGTCTGTTGAGTTCAGAGAGAAAAATCCATTTGGACTTGAAATCTATTGTTGAATGACGGTTTTTGAATGGTGCAGCATGCACAAACACACATGCACACATGCACACACACACACACACACACACACACACACACATACGCTCACACACACACACACACACATACGCTCACATGCACACACACAGACACACACAAGCATGCACACACACACACACACGTGCACAAACACACAGGCATGCATGCACACACACACACACACACACACGTGCACAAACACACACATGCAAACACACACACACACACACACTCCTATATCAGTGAACTTATTGTATCCAGTTTGTTTACTTCATCTCTTATTCCGGTAGGCAGAAACATTAACTTAATTTAGTTTGTTAATTTCTGTTCTTATATTCTGTTCACGCATTTACAAGCCAATCATCAGTAATCAATAAGGTATTTATTAATCAGGAGTTCAACTTCCTGCTCGTGTCACTAGTGTGCCCTCTGCGATCCCATTGAGAGTGCAGGAGAGTGAAGCGGTTCGGGATGTCCACAGTCTACCTGTCCCATCCTCCTCGAGCTGTCCGGAGTGTCTGAGCCAGCAGACCAGAGGGACTAAACCAGTAGACCTGAGACTACTGGACACCGGGCCTCAGAGCAGTCCAGTGTCCAGTACAGACGGTACCAGCCGGCCCCGGTGCACAGCGTTATACGTGGCGACCGCTGAGTGGGAGGGGCCGTGATGGAAACACGTCCGAGGCTTCCGCAACAGAATAAGCGAAGCCGGCGGCCCGTGGGTTTCATCACAGAGAGAGAGAGACGGACTCAGCGGAACGCATCGGGACTTCATGTCTGAGGAACGTCTGAATTATTAAGGCGGGTACGTCTGAACCGTATATTTATTGGAAGACGGTAAGACAGGAGTGCCCTCTCCTTTATATCCACCCCTCACCTCTCTCTCTCTCTTTCTCTCGCCTTCTAGCACAACACCACATTACTCCTGCTGCTGCTGCAGAGGCCCGGACGGTGAAATATCATATCGATTACTTTATTTTTATGGTTATTGTTCTCCCGATATGGCTGGGAGAATGGAAAGTTCTTCTTTTTAAGGTGTCTCCGGTCTTGTTAAGTAGCCATGCCATTCGTCGAATTAAAGAGTCCCAAGTTTCAGCGGTGCAGACGTGACCTCAGTCAACCTGTCGACGTTTGCTTCTGGACTTGTCGTCGTTCGTTTGCTCGATTGGTTGAGACACGCCATTCACGCACGACGTCTTCTCAATGTCGCATGTTTATTTACTGGCTGAAAATTTTACAAAAGCCCCTTTCTGTGCAGCTTAAAAGGGGACGGGAATAGAAAAGTGCAGTACTGACCGAGATTGAATTTTACTTCTGCTCCACACCCTGGGTCTCTTCACCCTGAGTCTCTATGTTGTGAGTCTCTAGGTCCTGAGGGCCCTTACCTTGTCTGTTGAACTCGTCCACCTCGTGGTGGACCAGGTCCTTGACCCTGGTCCCGTAGGCCATGCGGGAGTCCTGGTCGAAGGCCTTCAGTGTCTCGCTGGAGCTGTAGGACTTGGCGTTGGGCTTGCCCTCCTCGCTGTCCGCCGAGGAGCTGGTGTAGCGCCGCTCGGCGTCACGCCGCGCAGTCAGAGAGCGGTAGGGCCGGCGCTCCTTCACTTCCATGGCGTCCTCCTCCTCCTCCTCCTCCTCCTGCTCCTCCCGCTCCTGCTCCTCCTGCTCCTACTCGTCTGATTCACAGCAGCTCGCGACCGATCACTGGCCACAGTGTCTCTGCAGAAGGAGAAGCAACAAGCACATCCACTGTCAACAGACCACACGGTCACCAGCGTTGCGTTTGTGCGTAGCGATTGAGCACTGAGATGACTGAGGTTTCCAACTGCTCCCATCAAACTTAGCCAAACGTATGACGATATGTGATGCGTTTTTACGTGTTATGTTTCAGTATGCGATGTCATCTGTTTTTAATCTCTCCTTGAGGTGAGGCCAAAAAGCACATTTGGACTTTATGGCTGGACCATAAAGGCTCTTTGATCGACAGCTTTCTTCCCCCTTCCCCCCCACTCCCCTTGAGTTTTTCTTTGCTCTTTGTTGGGGTTAGGGGTTACGATACGATATAATAAAACGTACGAATCCCCAGAAGGAACACACATTTTCATACATGAGACGACGAGCGCGGCAGAGGCAATAGTAAGGCGAAGAGGAACAACACACGTGTCCACTCATGAGATCATCCTTTGAGACAATTACATCGACTTGACATGTTGATGTTGTCAAACCGAGAAGAACAACAATCAAAGTTCTTAAGAAGATTTGGAAAGTGTGATCAATAAAGCCAGGGGGGGGTGGGGGGGAGGGGGGATTTGGGAACCTCCTTGTTCAAACTCTCCAAACCCCATGAGACCCGAGGTTCACCATTCCGCCTGCAACTTGTGTTTCACAAAGAATTGAAATGCAAATGTGTGCGTGTGTGTGTGTGTGCATGCCTGCGTGTGAGTGTGTTTGTGTGTGAGTGTCTGTGTCTGTGCGTGTGTTTGTGTGAGTGTGTGTGTTTGTGTGTGTGTGTGTGTGCGTGCATGCCTGCCTGTGTGTGTGCGTGCATGCCTGTGTGTGTGTGTGTGTGTGTGTGTGTGTGTGTGTGTGCGCGAGTGTGCGCGTGTGTGTGCGTGCTCCGCTCTCTTCACAGCCCGTGCGGGTCTGCGCGGGTCTGAGCGTGCGGAAAAAGAGGGGAACCGGCAGGATTAGTTTTAATGAAATATGGCACGAGAATCTCACTCATAAAGTTTACGACCGCGGGGCCGCCACAAATATTCCTGTTTTTATGTGCTCTGGAGAAACTGGCAGACATCTCCTCCTTCCAGCCCTTCTTTGCATGGATAGAAGGCCCCCATGTTCTCCTCCTCCTGAGTGCAGAAACGCACACAGATCACCACCGGATGCTTAAAAAGCGATCCCATATACATATAAACAGGTTTACGGCTGTACTCCCTGATCCAGAAAACATGATATTTATCAAAGGTCGACACCATGCTGATCAACGTAACAGTCAGTTTTAAAGAAAAAAATCCAAAAACTATACTGAACAACAAACCCTAACTGAATCAAGGACTACGCCGGGAAACAATTACAATGAATTACTGCTAAATAAATGTGTCTTTCACACGCATTGAATTCAAACAAGAAGGTGCGTTGTTTTTAATTAAAAACCTTTGCCTTCATCGTGTGAGTATAACGTTAAATTTAAATAATATTCAAAAGTGTAAAAAAAATAGGGCCTGTTGTATAAAAAGAAAGGGTTCGATTTTTCCCGAAAGATTTGTAGTAATTGCAATTTCGATAAATACAAAAACAAAACATTTGTGTGGACAGAAAGAGTGTGAAGTAAGCCGTAGGGGGTGTGGTCCATGTGGCAGCAGAGAGAGAGAGAGAGCGAAACAGCCCGTTTTGGAGTGAATGAAAAGGTATCGGTATGTCTCCCGATGATCGTCACCATACGTCAACGGGGACACGACTCTAGACCCCCCCCCCCCCCCCCCCCCGACTCGAACGAACGCCGTTAAATAGATTGCGTACGGCTCAACCGTGCCCGCGGTATCACGGCACACAGCGACCCCCCCCGTAACGTAAAGAACTGCAAGAGGACGAAACGCAAACGCAACACCACCAAGACGAGCTGCAGGAGGGGAGGAGGGGGGATGGAGAGGATGGGAGGGATAAGAAAATGCTATTTAAATAAAACCAACTGGTGTTTGTTTCTTCTTCTACCTCTCCCCACGCTGAAAACCCTGTTTGAACGAGGGGCGCTCGACACGCCAGATCTGCTGGTGTGATGAATACTGGATGAGCGGTTTCGGCCTCACTGTCAACACGGCGCTACAGTGAACTAGAGTTGGCCCTGTTTGGAAAAGGGAAAAACGACTTTCTTCTTTCGTTTCCCACTATTGTTCAGTGTTCGGGTGTGTGTGTGTGTGTGTGTGTGTGTGTGTGTGTGATGTGTGTGTGTGTGTCTGTGTGTCTGTGTGTGTGTGTTTGGGAGTGTGTGTGTGTGTGTGTTTGTGTGTGTATGTGGGTGTGTGTGTGTTTGGGAGTGTGTGTGTGTGTGTGTGTTTGGGATGTGTGTGTGTGTGTGTGTGTGTGTGTGTGTGGGTGTGTGTGCGTTTGGGAGTGTGTGTGTGTGTGTGGGGAAGGGGGGGTCTTTTGTACATATTGACAGCTGAAAAGATTTGGGTGATTAATGACTTGATCCTTCAATACCCTGACCCCTCTGTCGCGTCGGGGGTCGGCTGAGGGGTAATAGGGAGCTGCTTGTGGTGGTGGAGGAGGAGGAGGAGGAGGAGGAGGAGGAGGAGGAGGAGGAGGAGGAGGAGGAGGAGGAGGAGGAGGAGGAGGTGGTGGTGGTGGAGGAGGTGGTGGTGGTGGTGGTGGAGGTGGTGGTGGTGGTGGAGGTGGTGGTGGTGGTGGTGGTGCAAGAGCACTTCAACAGCCGGGGAGATTTCACAGACGGCTAGGGAAGGGGGGGGGGTTGGTTGGCTACTGTTATTTCTTTCTTTCCAACCTTTTACTTCAAGATTCTCGATGCTATGCAAATGTGAGAGGAGAGTGTGTGTGTGTGTGTGTGTGTGTGTGTGTGTGTGTGTGTGTGTGTGCGCGTGTGCATGTATGTGTGTGTGTGTGTGTGTGCGTGTGTGTGCGTGTGTGTGTGTGTGTGTGTGTCTATGGGGGGGGGGGGGGGTGGGGGAAGGTTGCTTTTGTAAAGTTTCAATAACGTTCAGTAAAGTGCATTGTTTTTATTGTCCCTCCAAAGAGGCTAGAGGCTGGCTGCCTGGTTCTATATCTCTATATCTCTCTCTCTCTCTCTCTCTATAATACCCTTCATCCTCTCCTTCGTCCTCCTCGTTATTAATTGGCTTGTGGGCCAACGGCGGGTTGCGGTTTCCAGACCCTGGGAAAGTCCAAGGGCTTCGTTAGAAGGGCGCTTTGCTTTTGCTTGTTGTTC
>CM050999.1:11142964-11145464 GCA_027704905.1 Muraenolepis orangiensis
TGGTGGTGGGGTTATTGGTGGTGGTGTTGGTGGTGGGGTTATTGGTGGTGGTGCTGGTAGTGGGGTTATTGGTGGTGTTGATGGTGTTAGTGGTGGTGCTGGTGGTGGGGTTATTGGTGGTGTTGATGTTGTTGTGTTAGTGGTGGGCGGTGGGTGGTGAGCTGAATGTGGTGGTGGTGGTGGTGGTGGATGGAGGTGGTGATGTAGGTGGTGGTGGAGACGGCGGGTGGGGTTGAGAGAGCGGTGTGAGGGTGAGGTTCATAAGGGGAGGTGGAGGTGACGGCTGCCTCCTTCCGGGGGATCGAACCATCGGACAGAAGGAGTGCGAGGCGTCAACGTGAACACGCGCAGACGCATCATGGCCTCCCTGCCACCGATCAGCCCCCAGCCGAGACCCAAGGCTCCCCGAGGGTGGAGGAGGGAGGAGGAGGACAGATTCAGATTGGGGCGGGGGGGTGAGGGCCAGGGTTCTGGACTCAGGATATATTATAACGAGCGGCGCCCGGCCTGCCTTTTCGCTTCCTGCCTCTTGAGCTACGGGCCTGACCTTGCGCTCCGTACCGGCGAACCGTCAGCAAGAACACAGCGCGGCCATCTCGGAGACAGTCATTTATCCGTTAACAACGCCGCACCGACAACCGCCATAAATCCACCCCAGCGTAGAAGGGGACGGAGGGGAGGTGTGTGTGTGTGTGTGTGTGTGTGTGTGTGTGTGTGTGTGTGTTGGTGTGTGGGGGGGGGGGGAGGAATAGAATGCCACAAAGCAACGCACGCAAACCAGAATTTATTGAAATTAATTATTTAACAGCGGTTGGCTGTTTCAGAAATGTTGTGGAATGGCGAAATAAATATAATAAATATACAAGTGAAATAAATAAAGTCAATAAGACAGCCACCCCCCCCCCCCCCCCCAGCATGGCTGACGGCCATTATGCTTACAGTGGTGGATGCTGACATCACTAATGTTGCGTTAATGTTTCTTATCCTTCAGTTACCAGGGCCTCCATCTGAATTACCGATCCATAATACACAACATGAAGGGGGAAACCAACTGTTAAAAAAAGAAGAAGAAATATAGCCTAGCAACGACCCATTACCCACAATGCCTAGCGCCGGGCCGGCCGGCTGGCCGGCGGCGTTCTGAGGTCATGTGAGGCGGTCTGGAGGACTCCTATTGGCTGTCCTCTGAAGTGTACTATGAACTCATATCTTCAGGAAACACATACTGGTACTTTTATCTTATTGTACTTTTATCTGAACTTATTGTACTTTTACCTGAGCACTGGCTCAGTTCTCAGTGTGCCTTGCTCATGGGCACCTCGGCAGTGCCCAGGAGGCGGACCGGCACAGGCGAACAGCTGTCTGACCCCTCAGCTCACTATGTGAGTTTACATCTTCCAAACAACACCTTGACAAACACCCTATTCTTGCATTTTTGCATATGAATGCGTTTATTTCTTTGCTTCTGAAAGCCTTATTGCATCTGTAAAGGACGACCAGTGTAAGCCTTATACAGTACAGTAAGTACACTTTCCACTTAAGTTGCTTGTGGCGCAGGGCTCCCTCTCCTGTGAATGCTCTTTCAACTCAGTTTCAATTTCAACACATCGATAAGCTCAGCTCAATCCCATGCTTCGTCAGCAGGTGACCGGGTCACCATATCAGCCAATCACAGGCCACGCATGGACGCAACGGCCTGTAACCGAGAGAGTGAGAGAGAGAGAGAGAGAGAGAGAGAGAGAGAGAGAGAGAGAGAGAGAGAGAGAGAGAGAGAGAGAGAGAGAGAGAGAGAGAGAGAGAGAGAGAGAGAGAGAGAGAGAGAACTAACGCAAACCAATGCACCTGCAGGTGTACAGGTTGCCGTTTGATTTGTCTCGATACAGGAAAGACCCCGTTGGCTGGCCCATTAGACTATAGCGAGCTTCGATGAATGCGTCTATCCACACAAACACAGCGGGGGGGTTGCCGAGTGCCTGGTATGAGGTGCAGGTGCATTCTGCGGCTCTGATTGAAGACACACTTGGTTGAATATCTCATTCAAATATTTCATCAAATGCAAATTACTTTTCCACCTAGGTAGCACATTTCCCCAGATATGATGCAGCCATTTCATCAGAATAGGTTCCAAAAAAACTCACATATTTAGTTTTGTCTTTTGGCTGTAACGTTGCCGTCTGATCACTCTAACTTAACCACTTTTGAATCGTCAAAACGACAAGTTGGAGTCCGAGCGGGGGTCGTAAAGACATTTACAGGTAACGGCAACGCAGTACCGTTCTCCTTTGAAATCATGGCATGGGTAAGGTCCTGTCTGCATACCCGGGGTCAGTGCAGTCCATCGCACTGAGAGAGTTGTGTTGTGTTCACCGGTCACACACGGTCAGAGAAGGAGAGAGAAAGAGAGAGACGTGTGTTTACTGGCCTGCGCCCCCCCCCTCTTCCACAGATGGTTCTGTGTATCCTGTGTGTGGTTGTGTTGTTGTTATTTTGTTAGTTTTTT
>CM050999.1:11152964-11177964 GCA_027704905.1 Muraenolepis orangiensis
GCCCTCAGCTCCTCTGTGATACACCAGACCCCCCCCCCCCTCCC
The DNA here is from genome assembly GCA_027704905.1 of Muraenolepis orangiensis. Taxonomy (NCBI): domain Eukaryota; kingdom Metazoa; phylum Chordata; class Actinopteri; order Gadiformes; family Muraenolepididae; genus Muraenolepis; species Muraenolepis orangiensis. The sequence goes on from CM050999.1 coordinate 11,153,009, forward strand.
ACCCCCCCCCCCCCACACACACACACACACACACACACTGCCTCCCCTGTAACAACACCCACCGTGCACCCCGTCCTTCACCCACCTCCACACCCCACGTCCCAGCAGGCCCCCCCCCCCCCACCATCTTACCCGCCTCAACAAGCACCACCCCCCCCCCCCCGCCCCACCACCCCTCAGCACCCCACCCCTCCATTCTCCCACTATCCCACACACCTCCACCCTCACCCGCCAACCCCCCCACCCGCACGTCTTCAGACTACACCCAACCCTTTCCGACACTCAAGTACATGCTGGGGTGCTGGAGGGGAGGAGGGGTATTTTGAGTGTGTGTGTGTGTGTGTGTGTGTGTGTGTGTGTGTGTGTGTGTGTGTGTGTGTGTGTGTGTGTGTGTGTGTGTGTGTGTGTGTGTGTGTGTGTGTGTGTGTGTGTGTGTGTGTGTTAGTGAGAGGGAGGGAGGTGAAGTGTAGTGTGTGTGATGGGATATGTGATGGGAGAAGAGGGAGGGGGAGGGGGAGGGGGAGAGACAGAGACAGAGAGAGAGAGAGAGAGAGAGAGAGAGAGAGAGAGAGAGAGAGAGAGAGAGAGAGAGAGAGAGAGAGAGAGAGAGAGAGAGAGAGAGAGAGAGAGAGAGAGAATGACACAGCGAGAGAGAGAGAGGGGTAGGTGAGGGTGGGGGTTGAGAGAAGGGAGGCGGGTGAGGGTGGGGGTGGGGGTGGGGGTTGAGAGAAGGGAGAGGGTGGGAGAGAGAGCACTTGTGAAACAAAAGCATTTTAACACCATCCTGGTGTTGAACACATTGTAAAAGGCAGCTGACAGCTCCACCCCTGGCGCTGCAGCAGTGAACGACGTCAGGCCGGGGGGGAACCTTCAAACATCGCCGCATGGTCAGACGACCACGGTTCTCTAATTGAAAACAGGGACATTTGTAGTTAGCCGCGGTCTGTATACATAACACATATCTGATGGTTGTTTTGTTTTTGTTTTCCATGTAATGGAAAAAAAAGCTCAAAACATTTAGCCTATTATCGTAGAAGATTTGGCCCAGTGGTTTACTATGATGTGTTTGAAGCTTTGGTAAACCTGCCAGAAAAACAAGCCAAAGTAGGCTCCGGGAAGAAGGAATGTTTGGTATTGTTTTTGATATTGTTAGCTTATTTGTTTATGAGCTGTCATGAAGTCGACAGACCCCTGTGTAGCGGGGTCCCATCACAGCCTATCAGATAGACTGATTACCAACAACCTCCAAATTCAAATTCATCCGCAAGAGAGAACCTTTCTAAAAAAATCTTAAAATGTTCTAGTTTTTATTTAAACAGGAACATTTCGGTCAGGATAAAATCATATTACCCAAACCATAGTTACCCTAAAAAATGTTTTAGTGTGTAATAAGTAAGTGTAATTTTACCATTTACAAGAAAAAAACGTTCATTTCTGACTGAGAGAACCAAATCCCAGAGCTTCCAACATAAAGTTTACAATAGGATGTCCACAAAAGGCAAGGTGGAGTGTTGCAAATGGCCGCCGTGTGCATCTGTGCACGACGGCATCATTAATCAAGGTGATGAACGCCGCTATTATTTCATTCTGCTCCATCATTTGCACTCTGACCTTGGCCACAAGCAAAACTAATGAAAACGGTTAGCATAGCTTCATAGCTCAAAGCCCCTCTCCTCCACCTCCTCCTCTCCCAGTCTGCCACATGGGAGATGAGGAGATCTGGACCGCCTGTCCATCACTCAGGTATGAACCACGCTAAGCTAAGGATCCAGCCAATCAATACTTTCCATCCACAGTATTAAATAAAGACATGGATGCTAAGGGGTTACATGCTATGGCTTAGTGTAGCGGGATGGTTTATTCTAGGAGTTTTTATTTTCTCATGGAGGATTGTGAACTAAACTCTGTTTTGCTGTAGTAGTAAGTGCTGTAAGTGTAGCTCACACCTTCCTATTTTATGTATTTGTGAATTATGAATATTTTGACATGTGAGACTCAAAATCATTACCCTTAAATGCCAAGTGAGAAAGGTGTTTATAGTCGAGTTGAACAGTGACTAAGGTGTTGAGAATCGCTTTATTTCTAAGTGTTTTAATATAGGTCTACTTCTTTCTGACGCATTCCTAGGCTTTGTGCTATAATATAATGCTAAAATAACAGGCGGAAACATTAGACAAATACCAAACCAAAACCTTAGTCTGTTAGTCTGTCTGCCAACCAGGGGTAACCAGTCATTGCTCACCACAAGCTGTCCTAGTAGTAGTAGTTGTAGTAGTATAGTAGTAGTAATATTCATAGTATATTAGTAGTATAGTAGTTCTCGTAGTAAAGTAGTAGAAGTATAGTAGTAGTAGTATTAGTAGTATAGTACTAGTTGAAATACTAGTAGTGTAGTAGTAGTAGTAGTAGTAGTAGTAGTAATAATATAGTAGGAGTATAGTAGTAGTAGTAGAGTAGTAGTAGTAGTATAAGTAGTAGTATTAGTAGTATAGTAGTAGTAGTAGTAGTACAGTAGTAGTAGTAGTAGTAGTAGTACAGTAGTAGTAGTAGTAGTAGTAGTAGTAGTACTACTAGTACAGTAGTAGTAGTAGTAGTAGTACAGTAGTAGTAGTAGTAGTAGTAGTACAGTAGTAGTAGTAGTAGTAGTAGTAGTAGTAATTGTAGTAGTAGTAGTACAGTAGTAGTAGTAGTAGTACAGTAGTAGTAGTAGTAGTAGTAGTACAGTAGTAGTAGTAGTAGTAGTAATTGTAGTAGTAGTAGTACAGTAGTAGTAGTAGTAGTAGTACAGTAGTAGTAGTAGTAGTAGTAGTAGTAGTAGTAGTAGTAGTAGTACAGTAGTAGTAGTAGTAGTAGTACAGTAGTAGTAGTAGTACAGTAGTAGTAGTAGTACAGTAGTAGTAGTAGTAGTAGTAGTAGTAGTATTAGTAGTACAGTAGTAGTAGCAGTAGTAGTAGTACAGTAGTAGTAGTAGTAGTAGTAGTAGTAGTAGTAGCAGTAGTAGTAGTACAGTAGTAGTAGTAGTAGTAGTAGTAGTAGTAGTAGTAGGTGAAACACTGCTGTTTCTGTCTGCTTGGGTAAAGGATGATTGGTAAAATGTGTTTGTTTACAAAGCGTGTATTGGAAGGATCACCCGTGGGCAGCGTTCCCAGTGTGAGGGTCTGGCTAACTTGTCATATAATTAACTGTGTTTAGTAATAACTCTACCCTTATTATGAATGGACGACAGCCACGTATGTTACATATGACATATTTCCTTTATTTAGTTTAGTGTTTAAAAATATAAACAGTATATAAAAAAGGTGAAATGTTTGGCGTGTATTCTGCAGACCAAAGCCACTCTTCTGTGACTTATTATAAAGGATTTATATCAATTATAACAGCATAGAACATTGGGGAAGAGACTGTCACAACTCAGAACCTTCCGGAGCCTTTAAAGAGGGGGGGAACAAAGCGACGTGATGCAGACCTGTGGGCGGCCCAGTGGGGGGGGGGGGGGGGAAGAGAGAGAGAGAGAGAGAGAGAGAGAGAGAGAGAGAGAGAGAGAGAGAGAGAGAGAGAGAGAGAGAGAGAGAGAGAGAGAGAGAGAGAGAGAGAGAGGGAGAGAGGGAGAGAGAGAGAGAGAGAGAGAGAGAGGGTCGACCAGGCTCATTATTTCAGGTGGAACATCGCTTCCACGTCTGATGTTTCCCTTTCCCTGATCCCACACTCGCTCGCTCGCTACCACAGCGACCCCCGGCTCCTAAAGCCCATGGTGTGGTCACGACGCCAAGTGGCGATCCGCTCCATTACTTTTACTGAACAGGAAAACAATTAGGGGAGGGGGGAAGGGGTCGTAATTAGACCATAGTGATTGACAAGTGATTCATTCATCTTCATTAAGAGACACTTCTCTCGGTCCGTCCCTCTGAATGGGACGGGGTGTCTATCTCTCAGGTTGGCCAACAGACACACCCCCCCCTGCCCATCCATTGACACCACCCACACTTAAGGACAATCCAGGGTCTCCGATGAGGTCGTTAGACCCACACGGGAATCCCCATCGGATGACGACATCTCCCCGAGGATTATGGGATTTAACGCACAATGCCAGCGCAGGGAACCGCCGCTAACGATAATTCTCCCTGGGGATTAATCTAATGATTCAATTTATGATTTATCAATCATTTAGTGTGTGAAACGTCATAAATGATGGAACAAATGCTCAACGTTGCCCAACGATTTCAAAACGATTCACCTGTTTTTCAAAATTGTAATCCTCTAACCTTTTAGATGATTTTTCTTTTAGATGACAGCTCCTTGTCAAACTAAATCGGATAGTGACGAAAGGTGGCTTGATGTTCCGACGTCGTTGCCACGTATATTTCGCAGCTCTAAAATACCCTCTGAAAGTGAGATCGAGGCAAGTGCATGCATTTATACAGTGATGAAATTCAGCGGAGGGGAGATACAAAATGAGAGTGATTTCGGAGCACTTCGGAGTGATTCCCGGGAACATCCGAGTGATTTTGAAACACCTGAGAGATCGGGAATAAGAACAATTCCTAAAAGATGGCGAAGCAGTACTCCAAAAGGTCAGTGGTGTGTTGAGAGCAGCGTGTGGCCACAGGCAGCCCTGCTCAGCTTTCAGAAGAGGTGTGTTCAAAGGTCATCCTAATCATTAAGAAAGCCTTTACGCAACAACGTTTTCTGCATAAGTGCGGTGGTTTACTCGGAAAGCCAACGGTAAAAAACAACAAAAGGTCACCGGTCCAATTAGTATTAGTAGTAGGACCCTATTAGGGGCCATGTCATACAATGAGAATATAAACACTATCACACCCATCTGCTGGCCGATTAATTAGACCACGTTTCCTTTCGGGTTCTCTAATAAGATGACTAATACAACGTTTACTTTAGAAAACCACCTCCCTGTACTAGAGTAGCAGAGTATGTAGCCTGCAATGAAGTTAGCAAAGAAGTGACAACCATAAGTACTACAGTGGGGACATCAGCTTGTTTGTTTGTCCAGCTTATTATTATTAATATGGAAAAAAATAAAAGTTAAATGGCACATTACATTACATTACATTACATTACATTACAGTCATTTAGCAGATGCTTTTATCCAAAGCGACTTACAATAGTGTGTTTCAACAAAGGAAGGTAAGAGAACAACTCGTCACCAGAAGTCAAAAGTGCATTTCATTTCTAACAAGTCTCTGAACTGAGCCAGTGCTCAGGTAGAAGTACAATGCGTTCAGGTAAAAGTACAGTAAGGGACAATAAGTTGGCAAACAATATATAAAAATATCTAGAACAATATCTACCTATCTATAATATCTAATCTACTTACACTGCACACACACACACACACACACATCACAAATCACATCTAAACATAGCCTTGCTTGACTGATCTCGTCTTCAAGATGTGGAAGTGTTTTTCCGTTGTGCGAACATAGTACAAGAAAAAAAAACGTAAGCAAAAAGGTCTTAAACTAAAGCGAATAGAGGTAACATATGAAGTTCCAGATTCCCTTCAGATCCCCTGAAGACGTCTCAGGTCAGACCAAAGTAGGCCAACCGACAGCCCCTGCTGGCGCTGAACCCAAACACCGCAGGTTAGCGGAAGCTGAGCAACACGTCGAGAACTTTAGACAAAGACTAAGACAAGCTTTCTTCTCTTCTTCTCAAGTGGCACAGAAACCATTTATGAATTTTTTTATCCCTCCCCCCCCTCCCCTCACAGGAAATGTGGCAGTAGCAGCTGAGGTGAGGTGAGTCTATCCAGCAAATCCAGATTCAATCAGCACACCTCCTAACCTGACAGGACAGAACATTAATCTCCGAGAGGGCCTTCTCTCCCCTGCTCCCCCTGTCTGAGGCCCACATTACCCCCCCCCCCCCCCCCCCGATGGGTGGAAACTCTCTTTGCTCTCTTCTTCCTCTCTCTTTTTCTCGAAGAGCCAAGCTGGCCCTAATCCATACCAGGACTGAAAGTAACTTCATTTCTTCATCTTTATCGTCCATCAGTTATCGAATATTTTTGCGGATGTCATATGTCACTTGTTAAAAAAAACGCAGCTTGGATCAAATAAATACGTGAATTGTCAATACAAATGTATTTATTTGGTAACGATCTGAACCACACAGAGCAATCCAATATTTGCGTTTCCGAAGCAAAATTGTCAGCAAAGGTTGGCCATCTCACATGTTAAAGGACAACCATGGATTCATCGATTTTCACCACAGACTGTCTTGCGAAATAAACAGTTATCAAGCTGTAGCCGGAAGTTCTTCAACAAAAGTCTGAAGTACGTCAGTAAAATAGTTGATGAATAGCGTAATGCATAGTACATCATTGTCAACCTTCTACTCAGGAATTTTGTTTTTTGACCTTTTGTGAATTGCAGTGAATTCCACAGATGACATTGATTCCTAACCGCTCTAGATAGAAAACACGCCTCTTCCTTTATCGTTTAGTCCCTTGGTTCAAAGAATAGACAGATAGAATACAATATACATTATCATTTTCTTTTCTTATTTAAACTATTTTTTCACCCCCATTCTCTTAAAGCATATTTTGTTGATTTGAGAGTTTTGCTCTGTCGACGCCTGAGTGAATATTGAATCATATTATCGACGGGATTGTGTTCTAAATCACGGCTTAACCTGGATTCAAAAACATGGCTTAACCTCCGGCTGCAGCACCTTTCAGTAAAAGAGGAAAAAAACCAAATGTTTGGTTCAATGAACACAACGGTTAAACAATACTCATTCAGGTATCCTTCGGCAAAGCATTTCAGAACGGGGAACATTTTAGGGAGTTCATGTTTATGTTAAAGCATCATCTGTTTGATTACTTGTGCTGTTACGTGTGCTGTGTGTGCATGGAGTACTTTTCCTGGATTTATCGCCGGGGGGGGGTTATCGAACTTGGGAAAAATGATTCAGTGTGGGTTGAAGCACGTCTCCTGAATGTGTTTCTGTTCCATTTCTCATGGCATGGGAGCAACAGGGCGTTGGATAGCGATCGTGCTTCTGAACACTTCTCGCGCCGGCGGCCATAACTCAAAGTGCTCCACCCCGCCAGCATCCATCCATCCTTTCACAAAAAAAAACGACAACTAAGTTGTGAGGACTCGTCCCGTTTGGGAAGCCATAGATTGGAGCGCCATCGTAAATGCGGCGCTCTTTATCTCTAACTTTAATCCAACAGTTACCGTGGCGACGGTTCAATGGAATAAACAACGGTCGAATTGTTTTTTTAAAACACAAACAAAATGGCTACCTTTAGATTTAGCTCAGAAGCCGAGGAATCGCTACGTTGTAGCGCCGCCTTTTTGAACTAAGATGAAGTGGTGTTGATCTCCAGAGCCTCGGGGCAAACCGAGTTATTTATAATGGAAAAGACCGACGCTTATGAAGCCTAAAAAATTTTGTTCGGCTAATTAACGCGCCTCGTCCCGGATCTAAAATACACAGCTCGGCATCAAAGCCGCTACATTTAACACCTTCAGAGCGATCTCCCGCGCTTCCCGTTGAGGAGCGCCATTAAAAGAAAAGCGTAGTCGAAAACAGATAGGCCGCGATATGAACGGTTAGCGTAGCGAGGCCTGAGCCTTTTAAAAAAAGGATCAGCCGTCTGATCTTTAGATAAGGTCGGCCGTACCGCCCGCTGCAACGCAAACACTCGTGTTACGAGGGAGGAGTAACTACGCAGGGAACCACAGACCATTAAGGTTGTGGGGGGGGGGGGGGTGGGGGGGTGGGGGGGGACAATAAAACACAACCGGGGATGGAGGACAAAAGGGGCTGCCTGCAGGAAGACATCAGGTTTTATTTTAAATGATGACAGCATAATGCAGTATTCATTTAACAACACAATACTGTCTCTGTATAAGCCAAGCCAAGCCAAGATAAGATTAAAAATAATGTGTGTGTGGATATATATATATATATATAAATATATATACACAGTATATATAAATATAAATATATATTGATCCAGTGAATAAATATATATTTATATATACTATATAGTATATATATATATATATATATATATATATACACAGTATATATAAATATATACAGTTTATATATATTTAGCATCTAGCAACTGCAGATGCAGATAGATAAGGGAATATATTTGCATACAGAATTGCCCTAACACATCACTGACTCAGTATGGATAACCTCCATATGTATTCGTCAGTAAACAGGGCACAGTCCAACGGGCATTTTTTTTCTAGGACATTAAATGAAAAGACTGGACATGCAAATCAGGCATCAGAAGTGGACGGACGGACGGACCGATAAGGACGGAATATTCCATGGAAGCGGTCGGCGGTATTATCAGTCCATGCCCTATCCAATAGGCATCATGAATAAAATATGGAAAAAGATAGCCGTGAACGACTGTGAGCTTATCTGTCTCCTCACAAGGTCCGGGCCCTGGCCAGAGACTGGGACCCCGTTCTTCTGTCACCGGCTGGTCGCTAATATTCATATTGTGAATATGGTGACCGCCTAAGGGCAGGCCCCTGGAGGAATAACACTCTGTTTTTCTGCCATCCACTTGCAAAGTATATTGACATCTGTTCTCTTAGCCCTCCTATGTACCAGGTTTTCAGGAGCACAGCTGGCTGAACAATATGCCAGTTTTAGCGATGCAACTCTATGGTTTTTTTCTCTCACTTGTTGAATCAATAACTCAGCTTAGTTTTGGTAGCTGTTCTATTTGAACAATATATAACAAGGTTTGTTATGGTTAAAATAACCCTGTGATCGAATCACAGAGAGATGTGATAGGAGCGTGACGACACAACGTGCCTTCCTGTTCCTGTGTGTGAGAAGCCCACAAACACACTGTACTATGGGAGGAAGTCTAGCGAACCCAACGTCCTGTCACCACACTGATCCAGGACCACCCCGGATCCCAGCCACCGGGTCCTGGTCTTCTGTCAGTCAAGCTCAAAGTCATCGCTTGTAATGCACACTCTACACATGGATGCAATCACAGGGGGGCAGGCCTACTTCCTCCACAGTTCACCTGATTGCCTGGATTAGGAAAATCGAAGGCAGAGTTGAGATGACAAAGGCGATTCATTATTCTTTTGCCCGAATAAATGCTTCCAGAAATCTGCCTGCAGAGTCCAGCCAAGCCTGATGACGGCTTGCGTTGTCGGGTGCACAGAGTGTAACGCTAACACAAAGCCGGCGCTAAGATTTCAGAAACTAAACCTGCCATTTGAACCTTTCTGCCAACTTCCTCAAAGGGGGCTTGAATACGCTTGAGGTCTATGCTCGCTCTTGTATTACAGTATTTCATATCTAATATTCTCCCAGAGTTTCCAAGTCATAGCACACCATTTTGGAGCTACGAGCCAAGCTGGAATGAAATCAAGACCTTTGTAGATAAATGTCAAACCAATGAATGGACGGAACCATGAGAAATAAGTATTACTTACTTAGCCAGGAAAACACAATAAATTAAAATACATTTATAGGACAATGCACGTTTACTGCAGCTTTTTCTGAAGTACATTTTTTGTACTGTGGTTTCATCTAAGATGCAGAGATCCAAAATAACTACAGTCATTAATGTATTATGACTGACGTCTAAAAGATGCATGCTGTTTACACAAGTGTTCAAGACCATCACGACAGCAATAACATTATCTTGCTGGGGGAATGGATAAGCATAAAGATCATGGCATTGTTCCACAATGAAACTTTCACTTCAAATTCAAGACCCACATGAAGCAGTTCATAGACTTGACCTGGGTTATTGCATTGGGTGCTTCTTCTCAATCTCAATTGCTTTTTGGATTTAATGTGCTGTATTTATCTTATCAATGTACACAAAGCAATGTTATGTAGCGTTATTATATTACTGTATTGTTATTACATTATTGTCCGAACCAGTATTATTAGTATTAGTGTTGATTTAACATGGCACATTCATTTTTTTATAAAAATATACGTATACTTTGTACTTTATTTGTTATTTAATATTTCCAGCAGCAGTGTGGCAATGTAATCTAAACTGGTCCGCTCCACAGAGAACAGAAACAGAAGACCTCTTCCTCAGTCCTCCGTCTCGGTCCATCATCGCAATGACGTCGGCAGGCAGAACATAACCTTGTTTAAAAAAAAAACCCTGACCGTACCGCCCCAGTCGTGCATTCTGGGCCAGACAATTCATTTAGAACTCAATCGGAACCCATAGCGGGCCGACGGTTCTATTGAATTCTATTCCAAATGGATACCAAACCCAGACCTCGTGTAGAGCCGTCCTTTGATGGAAAACTGCCATAGTCATGGTGACAGTATCTGTAATGTGTGCACCGCTCTTTAAATTGCTCATCCCTCGGGTCTAATTACTTACAAAACGCTCTTTCAACATCTTGCATAAGATGGGCCCTGATCATGATGAAACGTGGTTCCCCTCGCCGACCGGGGGGGAGGGGCTGCAGGACGGGAGTCAGGCCTCGCTGTTAGTGTGACGGCTGCAAACAAGGAGACGGCTGTCAGCCAAATGGCTCCGGTAACCTCACCTTCAGATGCAGACACCGCAAGGACACCTCGTTATTCCCCCTGTCACTTTGTTTGAGCCGCGATCCGGTCATCAGACTAAGAGGATTTGTTTATCGGCCTCCTCCGCTCACTGTGGCCTACAGCGCACACACGCGCCTCGCTGGGGGAGTCGACCCGGTAGCTTAGTTGGCTACGCATTTAGTATCAGCGGGCAGGAAGCACATTGACCCGACAGCCGAGGCAGACGCCTGAGCAGCGGGAGAACGGCGCCGGGTGGGGGGGGCTATCTAAGGGTGGGGGGGGGGGGGGGGGCTATCTGAGCTGACTAAAAGCACTGCACTCCCTGGAGGACAAGCCATGTTTAGGAGGTCCCTAGATGGATGGAGAGGTGGTCAAACTGCTTTTCTTTAGGGGCTCCTGAAGAACACCTGACAGTACACGGCGGTGATGGTTGGATGGGTGGGTGGAACAGAAAAATAGTTAGCTGGCATTGCATTCGATGGAATACATTCATAATTGTTGTTTGTTTGTTTGTTGGTCCTTTTAACAAGAGGACCTAAAGACGGTCCTCCAGCGATAAGGACCCCTGTGTGATGGTACGGCCCAGCCTCTGTAGGAGGGCAGCGCACTGCGGTGTCATTGTGAAAAGAGGCAGCATGCTGAGTCAGGTCTTCCAGGATGAAAGCAGATTAAGCAAACAGAGCAGGGATAAGTAGCATCCCTCGTTTCCAATGTGTTGGCATCTCCTGGATGATCCCTGATACAACCTGAAGATTTTGGCAAATTCAGTATAAAAAAAAAACATGGAAGCTTATTATTTTTACCCTCCAAAATATGAGCTTTGAATGAGCTTTATTAGCCCAATTGTGGTGACATTTAAACATGGTTGAATGTCACCAGAATCGCCTTGGCCTCGTCAGCAGTTTCAGTCCAGTGACTGCGGGCGGAGATGGCGGTCTCTCCCGCCAACGACAGCGTGCCGGTCAACACCTGGCATGCCAGCCCTGGCGCACACATCACTAAGTGTCCACGGGTGACTGAGAGGATTTAATTGAAAAAGCACCTCCAAGTACTTCCAGCCAGTGGAGGAGTGCTGTATGAAGCCTGCCTTATCATGTACTTTTTATTACACAGGTAGTCACAGAGTGTGCGTAGTGTCACTCCCCTGGTGGACGTGACGTACCTCTAAAAGCCATGATAACATGCCGCTATCCATCTTCAATACCAGCCGGATCTATGTAGAGTTGGTCTGTGTTCCACTCCTCGTCAAAAGGTCTACCGAGGCAGACTGTGGACATCCTACAACTCCTACCTGGCCCTTAATGGCCTGTATTTCAACTTGCTGTAAGTAGTTTTGGATACAAGTGTGTCTGGTTAATAGCAGTTGTAAAACAGTGATGACCAGCCCCAAGCTTTTCAACCCAGAAACGGTCAAGCACCTTTTAATCCTCACCGATGGGTTACACGGATTGGTATAAAGATGTCTGATAGTTTCAGACATCTTTGATTGATATTAACTGGACTGCAGGCTAAATGTCAAACATAAAACATGCAATGATGCACAACATTCGGTACAATAGATTGAATAGTTTCAAATAACATAAATAAACACAAAAGAAAATCCATTCTAAAGAGGGAGAGTATCAATTGAAAACTGCAAATCATCAAACCTAATTAAACTCAGTCTAGTAATTTGAGACTAAAAAATCACTTGTGCTAACAGTAAACGATCTATATAGTAAAGCAAAGCTAATCTCCAGCCATGCAGTGAGCGAGTGCTAATATCAGTGGTGGAGTCATCGCATGGCACACTGAGTCATCTTGGAAATTGCTACATGTGTAGGCAGCGCTGCAGGGGGACAAAGGGGCCTCTGTTGTCTGCCCTGGAGGACAGACAGCCCTGACCTGGAGCTATGGTGAAATATACCATGATCCTACAGACGTAAGACTACCCCCCCCCCCACACACACACACACACACACACACACACACACACACACACACACACACACACACACACACACACACACACACACACACACACACACACACACACACACACACACACACACACACTGATACCCCACCCCCCCACAGACACACACACATACACACACACACACACACAAACACTTATACATTCATCCACCACCCCCACACACTGATACATTCATCCGCCACCCACACACTGATACACACACACACACACACACACACACACACACACACACACACACACACACACACACACACACACACACACACTGACACCCCCTCCCCTTACACACACACACACACACACACACACACACACACACACACACTGATACACACATACATTTTTCTGCCACCAACACACTGATACACACACACATATATATATATATATATATGTGTGTATTTATTTATATATATAAATATAGTATATACAGTATATACAAATATATATACACATAGTATATAAATAAATAGATATACACATATGTACATGTACACACACGTTTGCACTAAAACCTGTATGTACACACACACACACACACACACACACACACACACACACACACACAGGTATCCACACGCACCCAGACACAGCAGGCATTTCAATTTCCTCTCCTTTAATTGAGTTTGGGTCGTGCAGCAGATGCCACATTAAGATTATTGTGAGGGGGAGGGGGTAGGATGGGCGGAGGGGCTGTCAAACGACAGGGTTACCTGTAATGTTTCATCACGAATCAATACCGCACTGAATTGTTTTGTCAAAAGTAATCGTGCAGACGTGCAGACGCTGAACAGCTCTGTTGGGGCACACCGCTTGCGATGGGTAAACATGCACACAAAATAGCTTGTGCATATTTAAAATAAATAAATACTATAGTATGTGTAAACAGTGCTTTATATGCTTCTTGTATAGGCGAAGTTACTAAACGACGATACACCGCAAACCCATAGCTGATTAAGCAACAAGCGTCATCATCGTCGTCTCCCCCCCCCCCCCCCCCAACACACACGCACACTAATTATTAGCTACTTCAATTATATATCGGAGAGGCATGTAAATCCTTTTTCAAACGGATTAACTCCTCATTAAAAGTATGCTTATTTTGTGTTCCTGCCATAACATTACAGTCGAGAGAGTATGTGGTGTCGGCCGCCGCCGCGTCCCGCACGCTGGAAACCAACCAAAGGTGTTGGATTGGAGACATAAGGCACACACACGCAAGGCACACACACACAGGCACACACACGCACACACACACACACACACACACACACACACACACACACACACACACACACACACACACACACACACACACACACACACACACACACACACACACACACACACACACACACACACAGCCTCGCCTGCAGCACGAGGCCCGGTGCGTGTTGAATGTAAAACGTAGGAATCAATAAAACAGTTTGGTTTCCCCGGCTGAGCGCCTGGCGTCTCGGCGACACCCGGAGAAAGAAGGACAGAATGTACCGGAGCAGGATTATTTGGGAGAAATCAGTTGGGACTTCCTCGGCTTTATATATATATATATATATATATATATATATATATATATATATATATATATATATATATATATATATATATATATATATATTTATTTATTTATTTATTTTTTGTCTCTCCGTTTTCTAAAAATGCTCCTTGAGGTTTTCTTTTTTGTTTCTTTTTCTGTTTATTTATATTTTTTTTGGACGGTTTGTTTAGTTGACAGTGAATTCAAAGGTTTCTTTGTTCACTGCTTGCTTCCCGAACAATTGTTTCTGACTTTTGGGATGGACACATGCTAGGTTTGCATTTGCCAACGTGCTGAGAAAATACTACAATCCACCGAAGATGTAAAAAATGGAATATAATAAACGACAACCGTTCTATAGCAATACATCCTTACCCCAATTTATTCAAGGTATATATACTTTATAGTAAATATTAAAAGCATCCAACACAGCCTAGATGTTACCAGGGAACATGACAATATAATACTTAAGATAATAATAATACTAAGAGGATAATACTTAAGAGACAGGGTACTGATGTTATCACGTTCAAAACAAAGTGTGTGTGTGTGTGTGTGTGTGTGTGTGTGTGTGTGTGACTGGGAATCGCTTGGTCACTGCCATGTGCCACCAATACAGTATGTCCTGTAAACACTTGAGGCTGAGTGCGTGCGTGCGTGCGTGCGTGCGTGTGTGTGTGCATGTGTGTGTGTGTGTGTGTGTGTGTGCATGTGTGTGTGTGCGTGCGCACGCATGCAAGAGGAATAGAGATGGAGGGAGTGTTAGAAAGACAGAGGTAGAGAGACCTAGACAGACAGAGAAGGACAGGGATAGAGAGACAGAGGGGGAGAGGGCGGAGAGACAAAGCCAGAGAGGGTTGAATGTTGGTGTCCGTTAAGGTGTCGTGTTGACAGCTCCTCATTAAGGTGCAGCGAGTGATGAATCTGGACCGAGCTAACTGACTGAACACGACACAGCACTGACAACCTCCCCCCCCCCCCCTCTCTCTCTCTCTCTCTCTCTCGGTTTATAACGCCTGTTATAACCTCCCCTGTCACGTTATAACAGTATAACATTAGCCTGGGGGGGAGGTTTGCCAGCCAGTGTGGAGCCTTACTGGTATGCCTCGAGGCAAGGCTAGGTGTGCCCTGTCATATCATTGTGGGATTTAATACTGTAAACCATATTCCTGATATAGGGTACAGCGACAAGAGTCAGCCGCCGAAAAATATATTGAAAGTAGTTTCTGTTTACAATATAATTACGTAAGTATTTATTTAAGTATTTACGATTTGCGTCGTTACTGATTGAATTTGGCTATTCTACGGTCTGCCCAGTTCTCGCTCCATGTTGTTCACTGCATATGAGCTCTGAATCTTTCTATTTGAAACATAGGGAACATATCTACTCACGTATTCCTTGTGATAGTTCAATGTTTTAAGATCATTCCATACAACAACATACAGTTGCTATTGGGCCCATGGTGTTGTGTGTGCCTTAGCCCCTAGAGTGCCAGACTCTCCGGTTAAAACATAACATTCACTACAATGAATATGCTAATCCCATGTATGCCTGTGTGAGGTATGTTTAGCGACTTGGGGCCGAGTGTTGATTAGGCCTGCTGTGTGTAGCAGGCCCGCAGCACTACATAAAGCTTATGTAACAGCTCATATCTTTCAGGAGAAATAGCTCAAGCTAAGACTTGCTGAGGAAGAGCCCATATATCTTTGACTTGTGGATATTGTGGTGTGCAGCGACTGGATATTTGCAGTGTGGTTTTGGCGGCATCGCTATGGGCCTACGATGAACGTAAGCTTTTTCGTTGGCTAATATCTGCTTTACAATAAGGTGATCACATCTATTTATTGATACAAAACAGAAAATGAAAAGGCCTACGGGAACTGTGTAGTTTAAACTACATTGATAAACTACACAGGTAACTAAGATATCTGTCTCCTTTTCAAAATAGATCTACTTTACTAATGATCATTTATCCCAAAAGAAGTGTCTCTATTTAATAAATACCCAACTCTATAGAGAAATAAGAATGAACCATTCCAAACAAAAGGTTTATTTTTTAACGGTGTCCCGTTCTGCTGCCATTGTGGCATTTTTACATGAGAATGAAATCCTTGTTACAGAGTCATTCCACGGGGACCACAGAGGATCATAAACATGGCCCATCGCCACCCAAACCCTGTCCTTTCCCTCCACACACACACACACACACACCTACTGTCTCCCCTGCAGGACAACAATATAGTTCTCACAACAATTAGTACTTAAAACACACACACACCTGCACCTCCTCTCTCTCTCTCTCTCTCTCTCTCTCTCTCTCTCTCTCTCTCTCTCTCTCTCTCTCTCTCTCTCTCTCTCTCTCTCTCTCTCTCTCTCTCTCTCTCTCTCTCTCTCTCTCTCTCTCTCTCTCTCTCTCTCTCTCTCTCTCTCTCTCTCTCTCTCTCTCTCTCTCTCTCTCTCGCCCAGAGGGGTGAAGGAGCCCACTCATTGTGTTATCATTGTTTCAGCCCCACATGCTGCCAACAGCGGTTCAAAGCCCATCAGCTGGTTAATGGAACACACCAAGGTCCTACCACCACTGACATATCCAGGGGGAAAGTGTGTCAAAGAAACAAACACACACAAAACAGACACCAAGCAAGAAAGAAAGAGATGTATTCAGGCAGAATGCTACTCTCTATCTCCAGTGACTTACAGTGCATTCTGTTCTTAGATGTGTTAAACAGCAGATGGTTGGCATCTCGCTCAAGGTTAGTCCCACAGGTAAGACTGCAGACACTGGGGCGGGGGGGGGGGGGTTCCTTCCAACCAAATAACCTTTTAACACCCTGCGAAGGTGGGTTCACCTGAGACGTGTTTGGACCGCTCCATTGTTTTCCTGTGGGGGTTGAAATGCGTCACGGCATTTTTCCAGTGCAGGGCTGCGATGAGTTGCAGCAGAGGGGATTCGCTTCCAAGTTGAAATGATTTCAACTTTGACCCCAGCCACTGCAGCACCCGACAGATTTATACTACGGTCCAAAAACAGACAGAACGATTTTCAGCTGTGGCTGATTATGTTTGTGATTTTAAAAGAGAGCCCGTGCTCTCAAAGTGAACGCACCTAAACACAATACACAACCCCATTTAACATTAACTCACTGGGCCCTCTTTTCTCATGTCTAGTAGCACAAAAGGCGGGCAACAGATTTTTCATCTGGGGGAGGAGAGAGGGGGAGGTGGGAGGGAGGGAGAGAGAGGAAGGGGGGAGGAGGGGTGGGGGGAGGGGTTGGGGGGAGGCCGGTCTGGTCTGGTCTGGTCTGGTCGACCTCAGCAGAGAGCTTGTGGGACCTCATCAACACCACAAAGAAAACAGAGCGAGAGCAGCCTTGCTCTACAGAGGTTGCCCTCAAAGGGACCTTACAACTGCACTGAGCTCTCATTTGAATTCTCCGTCAGACCGGGGCGTGAAGGACGCCCGCCCTGACCGCCCACGTTCAACCTCTAATATTTGAGGTCAGCGGGGTCTGTCCAACACCAAAGGTTGTTCTTGTGAGGTCAAACGCTGAGGACCTCAACGATTGGAAGAATTTAAAGGAGGTAGAAAAAAGGTGTAAGAGAAGCAACGTGTGTGTGTGTGTGTGTGTGTGTGTGTGTGTGTGTGTGTGTGTGTGTGTGTGTGTGTGTGTGTGTGTGTGTGTGTGTGTGTGTGTGTGTGTGTGTGTGTGTGTGTGTGAAATAAGGACCGAAATTGATCATGTAATTAACTTTCAACCAACAGAGCCTATAGTCAATGGTATGCAAAGGCATCGTTTCCAAAGACCAAGCTATACAAACTCCCCACTTCAAAAGCTAAAGCTAAATGATGTTATTGCATATTGACCCCTATATTGTGAACACAAATGTAGGGCAAATGTTGCATGGAGGATTTCATCAATTAATTTCGTATTGATTTATTCATATGAAGCAGCAGGTTTTTCGTATTGAATTTTCTTTTGAGGGAAAACTGCTATTAGAGCAAGACATACGATAGGCCTGTCATACAGTGATGTCGATATTGCTATATCGCAGACCTCGAGGTTGGTTTGAAATGTATTTATGCTGCATGAAATGTATTTATGTTGCTGTAAACTTTGAATCAATTGTAATGGATACAGATTGACTCTCTTGATTGTCTCCGTTTTAAAACAGACAGCCGTCGACAGATCCCAACCCATTTGTGTTGCATTACTTCAATATGGAGTAAAAAAAAAATGAAAAATAAAACTGTACTGTTGTACTGTAATGTAATTACGCCAATAATCACATTCAATCTAGTCTAAGATGGCTATTATGTGCAATTTAAGCCGTACATGTGTTGTTTCTGTTGAATTTAAATTAAGAGAATGTATGTACTGCAGGCCAATAGGCCATAATAATAAATGTATTGGTCTTCATTAAAGGAAATAATTACCAGAGCCCCATTGCTTTGACATCGGTGGACCATTGGAGGCCTGTGCCCAATGCCCAATGTGACATTATCTCCACCAACTTATTAGTTTACTACTAGTTGTTATTGACAGTGGAGGAGTGGGGGGTAAAGAGGTATGTCATCCAACCAGAGCTTCCATGTCTCCCAAACATATGTTGTTACATATTCAGAAATACACACAAATCAGTATACTATTGATATTGAAGCCAAGATGTTCACACACAAGATGCATATAACGACAACTTGGTAAGGTTATATACAAGGTAAGGTCCACGCAATATGGTGGTATATTTGCTGTGTATTTCCCCACCGCCTTGGGGACCACGACGCTCGTCATCATCACGACATCAAGTCATCAAGGAACAAACAACTAAATTCTGGTAATTGTGATTGTTGACTTCGTGTTTTTTTTGGCCATATATCGGGTTAAAGACGATATAAATGACACATCGTAGAGGTCTACTCTACGCAGCCGCCGCTGCTGCTGCTGAATATGCGAAAAACGACGAATAACGACAACGTGATACGGTTTAAACTCTCCACGTCCACGTTGACAAACAACCAACGACAGAACGAACATCACGATATTAAAAACCAACACGTTTGAATCGCGTTAACGAACACGATTCAAACGCAACACGACGACGCACGACGCGCGACGCGACGCATGTCGTACGTGTGTGTCGTGGAGAGAGAAAAAAAAAAAAGCACGCGCGCCGCTAACCGCCTCTCCGGCTCGCGGCGGCGTTGCCGTTGCCGTTCTGCTGCAGGATGCTCGCGCCAAAAACCCTCATCCCAAATACAACACACCATCAATGAGTATTAATACAACATGACGCCGTTTATGTTTATCGGCTGCTTACCATTCTGGAAACACCGACGTCCGACGATGACAATAACCAATCGCCGGTAATAGTAGCGGTGGTGTTGTTGTGGTCGGGGTGTTCGGTGTGGATAGCGCCGAGAGGAGCAGCGGGTCTCTCTCGCTCTCCGCCAAACATCCGAAGGTGCGACGAGTGGACGTGACGAAGAGATTCCTCCCGATATTCCGATAATAACGTTAATGACGTCTTATTACGCGATGGAGATCAGCCCCAGAGGGGGGGGGGGTGGTGGTGGTTGGGTGGGGGTGGGGGTTCTTAATGCCGATGCTGTAGAAGATAGACTATAAGGAGGAGGAGAGGAGAGGAGAAGAAGAAGAAGAAGACAGCGACACACCACCATCCGAGAAGACGCTCGGCTCGGCAAGCATGAAGGTGTGATGCTCTCTGCGTGTGTTCTGACTGAGGCGGTGTGCGCTGCTCCCCGCTCGCGCTCGCGCGCGCTCTCTCTCTCTCTCTCTCTCTCTCTCTCTCTCTCTCTCTCTCTCTCTCTCTCTCGCTCTCTCTCTCTCTCTCTCTCTCTCTCTCTCTCTCTCTCTCTCTCTCTCTCTCTCTCTCTCTCTCTCTCTCTCTCTCTCTCTCTCTCTCTCTCTCTCTCTCTCTCTCTCTCTCTCTCTCTCTCTCTCTCTCTCTCTCTCTCTCTCTCTCTCTCTCTCTCTCTCTCTCTCTCTCTCTCTCTCTCTCTCTCTCTCTCTCTCTCTCTCTCTCTCTCTCTCTCTCTCTCTCTCTCATTAGTTGGTACCGCGGAGCGAGAATGAGTGTACGTGGTCGCCCCCTTCGGTCTAAACTATAGCTCATCTAAAAACATTGTATGATAATTTATTTTACACTTTATTTAATTACTTGGTAATTAGTTTAAAAAAAATTCTATAGATTTCTTTCTATCAAATTTAGATTTGAGATTTGTAGACGCTTTACATTACAAAAACAGATGGTGACATACAGACATGCACAGAAAATAAAAATGTTTTGGCCATTTTCCTTTCCAATAATTGCTTTAACCTACCTTTAACACAAATAAATAAATATCCTATTTGACCAAGAGTCAAATATTAAACTTAATTTTAAAGTTAAGACATGTTAATAAAGTTAACCCTAGTTAACCCTAGCTAACCTTAGCCTGGGACACGTGTAGGTTAGGGGAAGGAGAATTACCATCTGTGTGTTCTCAAGCAGACAGATGCCCTCAGTTTGGAATCCTAAACCAGTGTGGTTTCTTCTCAGGGGTTAAGAAGAATGGTCAAGAGTCCCAGGCCCTGGAAGTGTTTGGTCACACAACCAACAACAGCCGGGCTTGCTAGGCCCTCTGTGTGTGGACTTTAATTCACCGCATTGTCGCCGCCCGCTCGCCCGCTCGCCCGCTCGCTCGCCCGCCCGCCCGCTCGCCCGCCGAAAAAAAGAGTTAATCTTGAGGGTCTTAGCGCTCACAGCCTGTGAAAGGCTGAGTGAAAAGTTAAATATGCTTTCAGATGTAAAACCGTGGCATTGTGGCGCTGTCTGAGTGGGCGGGAGCGCCTACTCGTCGATACGGGCCGTTTCATTTAAAGAGAAGGGTGGCGGTAGGCCTACAGGGTCTATTCCGGGCCTTTCCGCCACATTCCTTGTGGCTCGCACAGCTCCACCATGTAAACTATTCTAAAGCGCTTCACTTATGCAGTCGGGACATGTGTGAGTCGGGACGGAACCCCTGAATAACAATGTGGTCTCCGTTCTCCTCCTTGACCCCCGAAACAGAAATGTGTATAATTAATAGAGAAATTCCATACGGACCCCCCCCCCAGATGTTACGTACATATGTTAGCAAACAGCTAACATATGTAACTCATAAACTAGCTAACTAACATGGTTAGCTATATTATAAACCAATGAGTTATCTAGCTAACTACATCAATTCTAATTTACTTGTTAACAAGCTAACTCAATCAGCAAAGCAACCAAATTAACACATTTATTCAGGGAGCGGGCATCAAGTAATAATAATCATACATCACAGTAATGCGGTGAGTAGTCAAGCCCCATCTTAGCACTCTAGTCACGACCCTAATGTTACTGTTGTCATCTGTGATAGCGTGAGCTACAAGCATAATTTGGCACCGCGCTTGAGTAGGAAAACCACCATGTCCTGTACTGGAGAGCATGACAGCAAGGCGCTAAGTGAACAATTTCAAAGGCTATCTGCTAAATGACTCCGTACATGAACATCTGAAGAGGGTTACAGCGACCCCTTTCAACCTTTCTAGCCTAAAGAGAGATGACACGCTAACGGCGGTTTGTCATGGGGGGAACCGGACCAACACAATCACAACGTCATGTTAAGAACGGCAAAAAATGATTTGGTTCACACAGATCGTATACTCTTGGTTACCATAAAAACAACTAATATAATATATTGCATGAAATGGGTTGAAATTCTGAAATATTTATAGGGCTGCAGTCATACTTGCGAGTTTCACACTTTACTGTAGCCTTCTAGAAGGAACCGTGTTTGATTTTTGAGTCAAAGCTTAGCACTGTGACTTAAATTATATGCCCCATAAAACTCCTAATTAGAGTTGGCTTAGCCAACGTATTCCCCCTGTCTCCGTTGCCTTTACAGTATCCCTCTGCAAACTTATTAAAATTAATCATCAGAAAACACAGCACACAGGCGAGACAGCTCCTTCCTGATGGTTGTTATGTTGTACGGGGCGAACACATAATGAATGACATTTTCTCCAACCAAATGAGCGTGGGGTGTTTACAAGATTGTACAATTATATATTCTGCCGATGTTTGAGATTTACATTGCCACTGCAATGTGGAGAGCCAATGTGAGTGTGGCTAATGCCCACCATCTATATTTGTCTACCTATCTATTTGTCTATCTATCATTTTTAATAACAAGTAACTTATTTTATTGTTTTGTTTTTGAATGGCGCTATTGAGGGAAGGAGGAGAACTTTTAATGCTGGAAGGTTTGGGAAAATACCATTATAGGAACTTATAGTGGTAGTAAACCAGCCATCGCTCTCGGAATTTATTTCTCGATTGCCTACTTAAGAGCAGCTTTGGCGTAGCCGCCTTTGTAAATTCAACGCCGGTTTGTTTTGACTTTCATTTGTTTTGGCTAGCCTCCTTTGGTGATTTCCAACCAAAAGCACAGATTAAGAAAATTATTTATAGAACCCTACGCTGATAACCGTCAAACGAACAATGCACTCCATTTGTTTTGCCTTAAATTCTAGATAACCTAGTTTCTGACCGATGTCCTTTCCGGCTGTCCTTCAAACTGTCCGGCCAAACTTCAGTTTTCAAACTTCCTCAGACAGGGGCCCCGACTTCCTGTGAAGTTCTGAAGATTGTCACTTTGACGCGATTCTTCCCCCGAAACTGTAATAATGGGATCATGGCTGCGCTCTGGCCGCCCGTTGATTGATGAAAGATTAAAACGACTGTTAGAAGCGGAAAGGCCCGTTTAGCTCCCCACGGACGTCCTATTTCCAGCGCCGGTGTCGACGGTGGTACCGGCGCCATGCAGATGAGATGGGGGGGGGGGGGGGGGGGGTGGATCACAGCGGTAATGCGATGCGGATGCGGGCAGGTCCCTGAGACGTGACTGCGGGGTCCAAGCAGGCAATCATGTCTAATCGCAGATTTCTCTTCTCTATCTCCCCCCCCCCTCCTTTCCCCTTCTCTCCCCCCCGGGATGGAGCGGTCGGCGGGGTGACGGACGAATCGGACTCGGAGTAGCAGAATTTTGATCGGGAGGAAAAAAAAATGCTAATCAAAAAGCCATGTGCCCCAGATACAGTTGTGAATTAGTGCGACAATAAGAGCCGTTTTTCGGGGTCTGTACTGCTGCTAAGGACGTGCGGGGGACGTAAAAGGGTTAGCTTCTTAGAGACAGAGGCTAAGTGACACAAACCCTAGTTCTGTGTAGCTTTAGCTTCAGGAACAGCTGTCTCCATCAGGTGCATTTCTCGCCGTCCCCTCGCTCTGTCCATGAGGAGATCCGCGCAGGATGGTGTCAGCCATGTTGTGTACAAGCTGTTTCCCGTTTAAAAAGCACTCCAGGGCTGTTCTCTACATGCACACTCCTGTAATGAGCTTCTTGAAAACATCTCCCCGACAGGTAGCAAGCAGCGAGGAAGAGCTTATCTCGCATCTCATTATCTATGTGTTTTTTTTTTTGTAACTGATCATTATTTATTTAAAAATAACATCATTTCTGGTATTTAGCTCCACAGGGCTGTAATTTCTTTCTGACATGCAAAAACAAATAACTTCTGTTGGTGGTGGAGAACCACTGAGCAAATTACTTATACTGTGGTTATACCGGTGAGGAATATTCCATCGGAATAAATTCAGAATAAGGATCTATCTGCTTTCCGTCGGGGAGCAATGGCCTGAGGTTTAACTTGGCTAACCGTACCGTTTTGAATAATTCAGCCTAGAAAGCCAGACCCTGTGTCTTTAACACAAGGCAATTGTGACAATTAAAAAAAAATAAACTTTTCACCCGAAATAAATGTTAATTTGACCTGTCCTAGTTTGTTGACACTGCCACAACATCGTGTCCTTGTGATCACACACCCAGCTTGTTGTGATAATGTATGCGCAAGATGCTTTATGTTCCTGCCAAACACTAAGCCAGGGTGTGTCAGAGTGTGTGTGTTTCTCCACTTCAACCCCCACCACTGCAAGGATTTGCACCGCTGCCGTTCTAAACGAGGGACACAACCGCATGTCTGTCCAAATTGAGGTTGCGACCGAAGAACACCTCGGTGTTACATCCAGCCCTGGTATAGTTGGCCTACGAGTGGGCGGGTGGACAGACGGACGGACGGACGGCGGACAGCGGGGCCGAGGCAGCGGTGCATTAAGTTTTTGCGTCTAACCCAGTTAGCCCAGTTCACCAGCTCTGACACGTATAAATGTGTGGCCCTGAGCAGAAGCCATCGCTGCTTCATGTCACCAGAGACGCCTTCAGAAGCAACCTATTTAAAGGCTGAGGAGGGTTCTCACAGAGGGAGGAAACGAGAGTGAGAGAGAGAAATAGAGTCACTACGCGAAATACGCCGGCGACATCGTTTAAATTATGAATCGTAATACGTGAAGCACGGCAGCCAATATCAACGACTGGGGTTTTAAGTGCCGTCTCTGAGGCGGGGGACCTGTTTAGCATCTCTTCCTTTAGTCTTATTTAGTCTGGGCGGAAAGCAACGCATCCGCATCCCTGTTGAGTCACCAGGCATCCATCAAAACAATGGATAGCGGGCCCGTTATGGTCCGACACGACGTCCCGAATGAGGAAGAGGAGCACAAGAGCTCTCCAAGGCCATCCGCCGTCTATGGATCTAAATCTAAATGCAATCACATCGGCTTTTTTCTTGACCTTTTTTGATGGGGGGGGGGGGGGGGGTTTGAAGCTCAGAAGCTGGGGGGGGGGGGCCACTCATCCAAGCCTTGGTGACCTCACAGACCACCGGTGCGCTTCTCGGGGAACCCGATACGAGATGACTGACTTATGAACGGAGGGAGAGAGGAGCCGCTCGGCGTGTAAAACTTCGACCGAGATGCACGTTCTT
>CM050999.1:11182964-11225464 GCA_027704905.1 Muraenolepis orangiensis
CTCTGTACTGTCTAACCCCTACCTGCTCCTTAATGACCTGTCTCTGTACTGTCTCACGCCTACCTGCTCCCTAAGGACCCGTCTCTGTACTGTCTAACCCCTACCTGCTCCTTAATGACCCGTCTCTGTACTGTCTAACCCCTACCTGCTCCTTAATGACCTGTCTCTGTACTGTCTAACCCCTACCTGCTCCTTAATGACCCGTCTCTGTACTGTCTAACCCCTACCTGCTCCTTAATGACCTGTCTCTGTACTGTCTAACCCCTAGCTGCTCTTGAATGATCTGTGTACTATGTACCGTCTAACCCCTACCTGCTTCTTAAAGGAATACTTTGCAGGTTTTGAACCAGGTTTGTACCATTACAATGTGGGTAGTATATGCAAATGAATAATTATCAATTCCCCTCCATTTTCCCAGCATTCAGTTCTGCTCATTTTTGCTAATTTTTGCCCCAGCAAATCGACCTTTGCCGGCTCTAGGGCTGTTGTTGTTCCAACTGTTGTTCTCTGGTCATGTAGCACCAGTTCTCTAGGGCTGTTGTTCCAACTGTTGTTCTCTGGTCATGTAGCACCAGTTCTCTAGGGCTGTTGTTCCAACTGTTGTTCTCTGGTCATGTAGCACCAGTTCTCTAGGGCTGTTGTTCCAACTGTTGTTCTCTGGTCATGTAGCACCAGTTCTCTAGGGCTGTTGTTCCAACTGTTGTTCTCTGGTCATGTAGCACCAGTTTTCTAGGGCTGTTGTTCCAACTGTTGTTCTCTGGTCATGTAGCACCAGTTCTCTAGGGCTGTTGTTCCAACTGTTGTTCTCTGGTCATGTAGCACCAGTTCTCTAGGGCTGTTGTTCCAACTGTTGGTCTCTGGTCATGTAGCACCAGTTTTTTAGGGCTGTTGTTCCAACTGTTGTTCTCTGGTCATGTAGCACCAGTTCTCTAGGGCTGTTGTTCCAACTGTTGTTCTCTGGTCATGTAGCACCAGTTCTCTAGGGCTAAATAGTAAATGGACTCCATGGTAAATAGTAAACAGTAAGAAGTGTCTTCGTACCTGGTGGAGTGAGGGACTATTTAAAGTCCAGGGGAAACCTCCACCACACTACGGTATGATAACAGCACAGAGCCATTCTATGACGACTTATTGAATTCTGGGAGAGTGCTCCGCCCGGGGGCATCGAGGAGCCAAACGGGATGCTCCAGGCTCAGTCCAGACCTTGTTTGAAGGCGATCGTTTGGCACGATCTCCCCCACATTGTTCAACCACGTGCAGCGTTCCTGGGTGCACTCGGTGAAGCTAATGAGGATATTACTTTGATGTAAGGCCAGACACTTGTCTTCTCAACAACTTAGTATTCTGGAGGGGGAAGGAGGAAGGTGGAGCCCAGAACTAAGAGGCCCAGTGGGGGTTCTGGGATCGAGGTGTTCAAGTCTCTAGAATTAGGGGGTCTGGTCTCTGTGGCTAGTCCCTGCGGTTTGTGGGTCTGAGGGGCTCTCATCACTGGGTCCATTCTAGTCTGGGGAAGGGGGGGGGGGGTTATGTCTCAGGGGGTCTAGTCCCTGCATGTAGGGGGTCTAGTCCCTGCATGTAGGGGGTCTAGTCCATGGGCTTAGGGGGTTTATTCCCCGTATGGCCGACACTTACGCCCACCAGGACCATAAGGGGCAACCCTAAGGGGGTTGAACTTCTACCATTGCAGCCCTCCGGTGACTTCTTGCCCAGAAGCAGGGCTTCATGGGTAGCAGCAGCAGCAGCAGCTCCTACGATGGGATTACTGCAACAAAGAGCAGGGCTTACGTGTTGTCTTTGTTCAGCCGATGAACAGGAGGCGTGCTCCCTCTAATGAGCCGGCGCCACAGTTCAGTCAGTGTTAACGGGACACGGGCGTTCAACCCGTGCGGTTGCGTCCAAACGGCCACGTCTGGCTCCAGTGGCCCCCAGAGGGTCAGGCTGAAAGGAGTCATCGATTGCAAGGGTTTAGGCTCTGACTGGGAAATGAAATGTGAAATTGTCCTTTTCAATCGGCAGGCTCGATATCGACAAGCCTGGATGCAGGATGAGGTGGGAAGATGAGTGTGATTCAGGCTGAGGGGTTCATTTAGTCCATGGGATGTTTGTCAATAACAGGAGGAGTTTCGTAAGTGAGACATTCACTGCAGCAATCATACTCACTCTGGGTGCATTGGTTATATAAACCCTATCCTATCTCGTAATGATTTTGCATTAGACCAGATACTACTACTATTACTACAAATTATCCCAACTCATGGAAAACATTGTTCAATTGAGTTTTTTATATTTTTTATATGTATATACATCGTTTATTGCTGTTTTTATTGTATTTTGCACAAATTTGGTATGGCACTGCCACTTTAGCAGTGTGTACGTGACGAATAAAGTTCTTGAATCTACTACTAATAGAAGATAATAGTATGCAAGTATCTTCAAACAATAAAGTTGATTTTATTGTCGTTATTAATAAGTCTACTAGCAATACATATATCTATTTTCATATTATTATTATTATCATTATTAAGGATTTATCTTCTTGCCTTTCCTTCCGTGGACAGTATGGTTATGGATGTGTACAATGATCCGTTCTCCACAAATAGCCCAGCCAAGGTGTTGTAGAGGCTAGGTATAGGTGCTGAGCGGAGTGTGTGCTACATGAGGACCTCATAGAAGACTGTGGAGTGTACACACACACACACACACACATCCATCACAGTAGCACATGATCAATAACTCACACTGCGCCCTTTTTACAACATACTGGCACATACTGACGCACAATACACAAACACAAACACACACACAACCACACACACACACACACACACACACACACACAGACACAGACACAAACACAAACAGACACACACACATACACATTCACACACAAACACAAACACAGATAGACACACACACACATGGTACATATACACACACACTCGCATACACACACACACATATACACACACACCTGGCACATGCTGTATACACACACACATTCACATGCACACACACACACACACACACACACACACGCACACACACACATTCACATACACAACACATACACGTCAATACCCAAACACAGATAGAGGCGCATCCACACAACATACAGTACACACGCACAAGACATACGCACCCACGCATTACACGCACACACACACACACACACACACACACACACACACGACGACACACATATATGACTTTCTGTTTGTTTTATGAAAGTGGCTGAGAATCCATTTCCGCTCAGAGCTTCCAAATGAAAGGTCATCGCAGAGTTGTTTGTGTTTGAAGCCTCCGCGCTTGACGCTCAAAGCGCCAGCCCCTTAAAAACACATTTACAGAACACTGAAAATGATATAAATACAACGTATTCCTATTTAAATTACACTGACACCTTAAAAAAAAACATTCACAGACAGCGATATGTTTTACCTGCTCTACCCCGCTGGAAAACATCCTAAAAGGTATGCAAAAGGCTGCATACACACTGAATGAATACTGTATAAAGATGAAGTGTGCGTGCGAGCGTGCGTGCGGGCGGGCGGGCGTGCGTGCGTGCGGGCGGGCGGGCGGGCGGGCGGGCGGGCGGGCGTGTGCGTGCGGGCGGGCGGGCGTGCGGGCGGGCGGGCGGGCGGGCGGGCGGGCGTGTGCGTGCGGGCGGGCGGGCGGGCGTGCGTGCGGGCGGGCGGGCGGGCGGGCAGGCGGGCGGGCGGGCGTGTTGGACATATGGAAACCAGAGATGATCTGAACGTGGCGTGAGAGGAGCAGTGCAGGCAAGGGAGAGACGTCCAAAAGACAAGAAGGAGAGGAGGAGAGGAGGAGGGAAGTAGAGGAGGAGGAGAAGAGGAGCAAAGGAAAGGAGGAGGGAAGGAGAACATGAAGAGAGGAGCCGTGTGGGTGCTGATCGATGACCCGAGATCACACGCATCAATCCCCACCTGTCCGCCTCAAGGCATTCTGGGTAAGGGCGTCGGACACCGGGTCTCAACCAGGTCCTCGGTATGTGCGGGGAGATAAGCAGCCACAATAAAGCTTACGCAGCGAACCGCGCGTTAGCTACAGACACGACGCAGGCTGTTGATAAGGGAGGCTGCAGTGCTACAGACGCAGGACACAACTGATCAATCATAACGGGGGGGGGTGTCTCTCACCGACTCTAACCCACTGGCAACTACTGTAGACAGGGAGAGGAGGGGAGAGGGGAGGGGAGAGAGGAGAGGAGAGGAGAGGGGAGGGGAGAGAGGGGAGGAGGGGAGAGGGGAGGGGAGAGAGGAGAGGAGAGGAGAGGGGAGGGGAGAGAGGAGAGGAGAGGAGAGGGGAGGGGAGAGAGGGGAGGAGGGGAGAGGGGAGGCGAGAGAGGAGAGGAGAGGAGAGGGGAGGAGGGGAGAGGAGGGGAGAGAGGAGGGGAGAGGAGAGGGGAGGGGAGGGGAGAGAGGAGAGGAAGGGAGAGGGGAGGGAGGGAGAGAGGGGAGGGGAGAGAGGAGAGGAGGGGAAGGAGGAGAGGAAATGGAGAGGGGAGGGGAGGACAGGAGAGGGGAAGGGAGGCAAGGTGAGAAGCTGGGAGGGGAGGGGAGGAGAGGGAGGGAGAGGAGGGGAGGGGTAGGGAGAGGATAGGAGGAGAGGGAGAGGTGAGGAGAGGAGCGAGGAGGGGAGAGAGGAGAGGGGAAGGGAGGCAAGGTGAGGAGCGGAGAGGGAGGGAGAAATCTGAAGGTGGTAGTTGAAAAATGGGCTGCATAGTACTATTCAGCTTTAGAGAGAAGAGAGACAACGAGAGATAACGATAAGAGAGACAGTGAGAGAGAGAGAGAGACAGCAGAGAGACACAGAGATAGAGACAGAAGAGAGAGAGTTAGAGAGGCAGAGATATTATACAGACAGGAAAGTGAGAGATAGACAAAAAAGAGAGACTGACAGAGAAAGACCAAAGAGAGACAGTAAGAGAGAGAGAGACAGACAGAAGAGGGAGTGAGTTAGAGATATAGAGAAGAGAGAGCTAGTAGAGACAGAAGAGAGACCGCAAGAGAGAGAGACACGGAAGAGCGGTAGACGGACATGGTTATAATTAGTGCGATAGAGTATTCTTAATTAATGTTCTGAGTCTGATTTGAATTATAATGAAAACCAGGCGGTATATTGGAGCATGTCAGCCTCTAGTCCTAATCACAGCAAGGCTTAACAATACAATCCATCTCCACGCAGTTGAAACAGCAGCAGTCTTAACTATGTACGCACCTTCTCTGTGCTCATATCACAAGTGATCAATAACCAAAGCCTCAATTTGTTCAACTGCTACGGAATCCGAACCAGGTGATCAATCAGGTGTTGGGAATGCAGGAGCCAAGTTTTTCAGAAGTGTGGCTTTATACATTATTAAATATTGAATATATAGTATTTTGTACATAGGGTTCGGGTCAGTGTTACCCCTCGGGCTAATAATATATGCAATATTTCTAATACATGAATTAGATATCTAATAGTTCTACAAATACAGATAGCTAAAAGATTAAAACATTATATTCCTAACCTTATATTTTATTAACACCCGTCTATTTATATATATAAATATTATAATGCGTGCTGAACATAGTAAAATATGACTAAAGAACTGAGCTAATCTAACCTCTCACATACAGTGTCTTGTTGTTCACTGTGCTGCTACACATACCAGTTGTGTATGTGCGTGTGCGTGTGCGTGTGTGTGTGTGCTTGTGTGTGTGTGTGTGTGTGTGCATGTGTGTGTGTGTGCTTGTGTGTGTGTGTGCTTGTGTGTATGCGTGTGTGTGTGTGCTTGTGTGCGTGTGCTTGTGCTTGTGCGTGTGCGTGTGTGTGTGTGCTTATGTGCGTGTGTGTGTGTGTGTGTGTTGTGAGCTCCTTATCTCCCACTCACAATTCCTCTTCAGTCTCCGGCGCCCAGCTGAGGAGCTCGTCGAGCTCAGCCTGACCTCGTCCTCGCCGTCACACGAGGTGGTCGATCGGTGGTCGGTCGGTGGTCGGGGGGGAGGGAGTTCCGGAAAGGGCCCGGCAGGAGTTATGGGCTGCCTGTTCTCTCAAGGTGCCCGGTTGCCAACTGTATTCATCTGCTTCCCCATAAAAAAATAGTTTTCTTCTTCTTCTTCTTCTTCTTCTCCCTTAATCTCCCGCTCCGTTTTGAACCGATGGGCGGGCCCCCGCTCGCTCTCTGGGGATATATACATAGATGAAAAGCATTAAAGAACAACATGCAGAAAGGAGGAAGGGGGGGGGGGGGGTCGACATCTTCTAAGGTGAGCGGCAAATTGCCGCTCAACGGAACGATGTGAGTGTGAATATCAAGGGGAGCGCCGGAACCCGCCGGAACCAATCGGCGCGCTATCGTCTAAAAACCACCGGCCGCTTGTGAGGATTTTCACACCATGAGAAAGAAGAGAACAAAAAAAAACAACCGTTCCGGCTATTTCTACCCCGAGCGCGATGGGGAAGTGCTTATGAGACGTAACAATAGGGCCAGACGGAGGTGGAGTAGTTTACAGCTTAATATATTTGATCAGATTATTATTTCGGGGATGGGCTAGGCTGTGGTGAGTCGCCACAGATAGACTGAGAGACAAACATCACCCCGCCACTAAAGACTGGTGGCAGAAGGCCTGCCACCAGTCCACCGCATCGATAAGTGTCCTTTATGGAAAGTCACTGCACTGGTGTGTGTGTGTGTGTGTGTGTGTGTGTGTGTGTGTGACTGTGTGTGTGTATGTGCATGTGTGTGTGTGATGTGTGTGTGTGTGCTTGTGTGTGTGTGTGTGTGTGACAAGGGGGGGGTATGTATTCAGCATGTGTGTGTGTGTGTGTGTGTGACTGTGTGTGTGTGACTGTGTGTGTGCATGTGTGTGTGTGTATGTGTGCGTGTGTGTGTGTATGTGTGTGTGCATGCGTGTGCATGTACATTTACATTTACATTTAGGGCATTTGGCAGACGCTTTTATCCAAAGCGACTTACAAGGTGTACATTAGTTGAAGCAGACAATAGCATAACACTGGGGTACGCAAACATATAAATACATGTATGTGTGTGTGAGAAGGGGGGGTATGTATTCAGCATGTGTGTGTGTGTGTGTGTGTGTGTGTGTGTGTGTGTGGTGTGTGTGTGTGTGTGTGTGTGTGTGTGTGTGTGTGTGTGTGCGTGTGTGTGTGTGTGTGTGTGCGTGGTCCACACACGCACACCTAGGATTTTAAACCGCAATGCCACAATGTCCGGAATGAAGAGTTTGTCGTATGACATATGCTGGAAATAACGTCCATATCTATTTACAACGCATGAATGACAGAACGGCAGGTGCACTTAATGATGTAGCCGAACAACATATGTTACAGTTAGAGTAGCTGAAAATACAGGAATAATATACAAATTAAATATACAGCCTCACCTGGCAGAAATGGATGAATGACATTGAAATTGCGCATTTGGCGTGTGTGTGTGTGTGTGTGTGTGTGTGTGTGTGTGTGTGTGTGACTGTGATTTTGTTCATCATTAGTTTTTCTTCAGAATACCCTAGTGTAATAACCTCACTTTGAATAAACATGGGACCATTTCTTCACTCCGAGGTCAATTGCAGAGTTGAGGATGAGAGCCGGCAGACACACCTGAAAATCAGGGCTCCATCCAAACGTTAACCAACACCGCTTGGTTTTAGTCAGACCCTAAAAAAAGTCAAAAGACTTTTGATTTAAGAAGGACATAAAAAAAAAAGCGTACTTGCCTTTTGAGTTCAAGTAGCCCTATGTCTACTGACAGTTTTTTTTTTTTTTAAAGACGTTTTTTTTTATAACTGGCAACAGTGAGCAATCCATACCGTCTCCTTTCGGACGCTTCACGTCACGGACGTGAGCAGCTGCTGTTTTGGAATTGAATGTCCTGTAGGTTTGAGCGCGGCTCGAAGATACGCTCAACTTTCGAGGTTTTCTCCGCTCCGCCGGCCACTTGAATGACACAGGCCATCATTAGTGTTAGACCTACAGGGCCTTAAGTCTGACCCATTGCAGCGGTTTTGAGACTAACTTTGTTCAATTACTATATCGCAAAATGACATTAATTACGTATAATACCGGCCCCGAATGTCTGGAAGAAAGTGCTACACTTTCCGGTCCAAAAAGGGTGAAAACTGCCTGGGGAAATTGCCGGACTAACGCGACCCCCCCCCCCTGACGGACAGACACACACACACACACACTCGCTCGCACACACGCACACGCACACACACACACGCACACATACCAGCTAAAGGAGCAACACATATATGTCTTCCTCACACGGAAAGGAGGAGGATGTGGCACACACACACACACACACACACACACACACACACGTTTAAATCTGCCTGAAATCCATGTGTGTGAGTCACACCGCCGGCGCTAACCGAGGAGCACCAGCGCTACAGGCTCCTGCGTCTCGTCTGCGGCCCGGGGTAAGGGAGGGGAAGACGGGGCTGGGGGGGGGGAGACGGGGCTGGGGGAGACGGGGCTGGGGGGGGGGGACGGGGCTGGGGGGGGGGACGGGGCTGGGGGGGGGAGACGGGGGGGCTGGGGGGGCTGGGGGGGGGGGAGACGGGGCTGGGGGGGGGGAGACGGGGGGGGCTGGGGGGGCTGGGGGGGCTGGGGGGGGGGGAGACGGGGGGGCTGCTATGTGTCTCACAGCACGCAGCTGACAAAACAGAAATGCGGTGGGAGACGGACAGACCGGCCGCTTACATACAAACACAGACAAACAGACACGCACGCACGCATGCATGCACGCTCACACACACACACACACACCCACACACACACCCACACACCCACACACCCACACACACCTCACCACAGCTGGAACAACACAGCTCTCTGATTTAGGAGGGTTTGGAGCCCCCCCTGCTGTGCAGTCTCTGGTTTCCTGTACCAATGCCAGCCAAGCATCGCCAGGTTGGCAGTTCCAAACCCCGGGAAACATTAGACGGCGCCTCTCTGAGTATGAAAGCTTTTCACGCTGACATTTTCTAAATAAAAAAAACATAGAAAAGATTTCAGCTGATATTCGAGCACGAGGTAATTAAGTTGGACCGGTTGGAAGTTGTATTTGACCAATTTCGGGGGGAGCCTGCCGTTTAATTGCCTGCCCCTTATTTAGTGCTGCACACACACACACACACACACACACACACACACACACACACACACACACACACACACACACACACACACACACACACACACACACACACACACACACACACACACACACACACACACACACACACACACACACACACACACACACACACACACACATCCTCTCTTCTCTCACACACACACACACACACACACACACACACACACACACCACACACCACACACACACACACACACACCACACACACACACACACACACACACACACACACACACACACACACACACACACACAGAAAAGAGAAAGGAGCAGGGAATACAGCACGATAACACCCACAATGCATTGCACCGCAGCGCCGCTGACATCTAAAGAGCCGTGATGCTGAACACGGCGTTCACTCCATTCATGTCAGCCGCTGGTGACACGGCGTGGTCCGCAATTAGCATCGCAAGGCTAATCCCCGCATTCACACGGATGGCGTAGAAGACAGCCATAGCGGTTAGCTGACGCGGCGGCGGCAACGATAGCGGCGGCGGTGGCAAAAAAGAAAACGCGGAACATTGATGAAGTGAAACTATCAGCGTGGGTTTTAGGGTTGAAACGCATTAAGAACACTTCAGGTTCATCTGGACGCTCAGAGCCGCTCCTCCAAAGCTTTTAGCACACTTCAGAGAGAGAGAGAGAGAGAGAGAGAGAGAGAGAGAGAGAGAGAGAGAGAGAGAGAGAGAGAGAGAGAGAGAGAGAGAGAGCGAGAGAGCGAGAGAGCGAGAGCGAGAGCGAGAGATTTGTCTGGTGGAGATGCTTGGTGGTGTCTTTTCATTAATCTCCACACCAAACCGATCACAGAGAGAGAGCGTTCACCGCTCTGCGTTCACCGCTCTGCGTTCACCGCTCTGAGTTCTCCTGGGCTGTTTTTTTTTATTTTTTATTATTGGACTGACCAAATACATTTAAATAGAACAGAGTGGGAGTCGTGGCTGTTTGAGCGACTTGATGCCTGAGTGTAATTATATTGGAGAGAGATGAAAACTCTAACCTTTGACAGGAACATCTAATATTAGCGTCCATTCAAGGGCTTTACTTTCTTTACAGAAACGCACAGGGGCCACTTGTGAAGGGCACACACACACACACACACACACATGCTCGCAGACACGCACGCACATTCACATACACATGCACACACAAGCGCGCTTGCACGTACGCACACACATGCTGGCACGCACACATGCGTGCACACTCCAACACGCACGCACGCACACACACACACACACACACAGACCCACGGCCCCATGTGTACACGTGTACATGCACAGACATGCACATACATACACACAGACCTGCTCTCAAGGACGCACACACGCCCGCTCACACGCATGCACACACACACACACACACACACACACACACAAACAGACACACACGCACATACGTACATACACACACAAAAAATATACTAACTGTGATGCATGTGACATTGGACACAACCGTTGCAGTACTTGCAGTACCTGACATTAATAGCTCTTAGCATGTTGTATATGTTAGCAAGTGTATGTCCTTAATGTTGTTAACACGCTCTTATCACAGCTACTTAAGCAGGTGACCTAGCAGTACGAAATTGTGTTATTCATCTTGTCAATATGAATACTTGTGAACTGCTGTATTTATATGTTTGCGTACCCCAGTGTTATGCTATTGTCTGCTTCAACTAATGTACACCTTGTAAGTCGCTTTGGATAAAAGCGTCTGCCAAATGCCCTAAATGTAAATGTAAATGTAATGTACTTCAGACCCTCAAATCACGCATCACAGAAATAGATTGTATGTGAAACAATGTGAGGTCGTCGGAGAGGCTGGTGCTACACTAACAAGTACGTGTGGTCAGGTCACGTCATGTGACGTTCCAGAACTGCTGTCTTGGCCTTTCTCAGAAGAGGTCCTCTTGCTTTCTGCGGAAGACAATGCAGTTGAATAAAGGTTAAGCATTCGACATTGTGAACCACCAGATTCTCCTCTCCACCCTTGAGGGGATGGGTGTCTTGGGCTCTGCTCTCGCCTTGTTTGCATCCTACCTGACGGGTCGCTCCTACCAGGTGGCACTGGGAAGGTCTGTGTCAGAACCACGCCGACTGACTACTGGGGTTCCACAAGGATCGGTCCTGGGTCCTTTTCTCTTCTCCCTCTACACAACGTACACACTACCTTGGTTCTGTTATCCACTCCCATGTTCTTATCCTACCACTGCTATGCTGACGACACCCAACTGGTCTTGTCGTTTCCCCCCTCGGACACGCAAGTGGAAACACGCATTGCCGTGTGCTTAGCACATATCTCAAAGTTGATGTTGATGCACCACCTAAAGCTCAACCAGGACAAGACTGAGCTAGTGTTTTTCCCGGCAAAGGGCTGTCCGCACCGAGACCTGGCTGTCACCATTGATGATGCTGTGGTGACACCTACTCGGACCGCAAGGAATCTGGGTGTGACCCTGGATGACCAACTGTCGTTCTCGGCAAACAATGCATCGGTGACACGCTCCTGCAGATTCCTCCTCTACAACATCATGAGGATTCGGCCTTTTCTCACTGAAAAGTCTGCACAGGTGCTCATCCAGGCTCTTGTCATCTCCTGACTGGACTACTGCAACTCCCTCCTTGCTGGCGCCCCGCCATTTGCCATCAGGCCCCTGGAGCTCATTCAGAAAGCTGCAGCTCGTCTGGTGTTCAACCACCCCAAGTTCTCCCAAACATCTACCCTCCTTCAGACTCTACACTGGCTACCTGTAGCTGCTCGCATCCAGTTCAAGACCTTGTTAGCCTACAAGGCAGTAAAAGGTACTGCTCCATCTACCTCCAGGCAATGGTCAAGGCCTACATCCCAACCCGTCCCCGTCCCATCCCAAATCAACTCACCCATCTTCCGCTGCAGGCTGAAAACCCATCTCTTCAGGACACACTTCCCGGATCCTTCCTCGTAGCGCTAAGTCAATTATCTAAGTAGATTACATATTATAGATATTGTTCTAGATATTGTTGCATATTGTTTGCCAACTTATTGTACTTTCTCCTTTATACTTTTGCCTGAATTATTGTACTTCTACCCGAGCACTGGTTCAGTTATTGGAGACTTGTTAGAAATTAAATGCACTTTTGACTTCTTGTTCTCTTAACTTCCTTTGTTGAAACACACTATTGTAAGACGCTTTGGATAAAAGCGTAATGACTGGAATGTAATGTTAAAAAAAGCAAAAAAAGCACACCGTGTCTCGAACCACCAAAAAAAAACCTTGTGGCCTGTTATATACACACACACACACACACACACCTGCAAACACACACACACAAACACACACACACACAAACACACAAAATACATACACACCCCAACACAATCTGGGTCACGCTCAAACCAAAACCACTCAGCTTGAATAGGTCCCACCTACACACACACACACACACACACACACACACACACACACACACACACTCACACTCCAAACAGTGGTGAGTACAAAGAGGTACTTGGACATCCACATGTTTGTGGAGGACTTAGTGGTAGGATCTGGTTTGATTTTCTTAGGGGCCCCATTGACATGTGGGGCCCCTGGGAGCCATTCCAGACTAACACACATATTGATCCTGGTCCGAGGATCACCAGAAACCACCTGTCTAATAGGAGTGATGCTCCTGATTCGGTCCACGGGAACATCCACTTCACAATGTCAATGTAATAACTGTGCAGTGTTGAGTGAATTGTTGTAGATCTTCGAGGCACAATCTTCGTCGAGGCATAATGAATGGCACCCATTGTCATGCCCCCCCCACACACACACACACACACACACACACACACACACACACACACACACACACACACACACACGCACACACACACACACACAGCCATGCTTTGACCATCTCACGGTGCCTTGCCCAAGGACACTCTGTCCTTCAGCAGGGATTGGGTCCTGCAGGGTAACAGACCAAGCTAGTGGTTTGCCACTAACCACTCTACAGACTGTGCTTCTTGCGCTTCAGACTGTGCTACAGATTGTGCTACAGACTGTGCTACAAACCGTGCTACAGT
Organism: Muraenolepis orangiensis; assembly: GCA_027704905.1. Classification (NCBI taxonomy): domain Eukaryota; kingdom Metazoa; phylum Chordata; class Actinopteri; order Gadiformes; family Muraenolepididae; genus Muraenolepis; species Muraenolepis orangiensis. The sequence goes on from CM050999.1 coordinate 11,196,196, forward strand.
CTGTGCTGCAGACCGTTCTACAGGCCGTGCTACAGACTGTGCTACAGACCGTGCTACAGACAGTGCTGCAGACCGTGCTACAGACAGTGCTGCAGACCGTGCTACAGACAGTGCTACAGGCCTTGCTACAGTCTGTGCTACAGACCATGCTACATTCTTAGCTACAGTCAGTACTACAGACCGTGCTACAGGCCGTGCTACAGACTGTGCTACAGACCGTGCTACAAACCGTGCTACAGACCGTGCTACTGGCCGTGCTACAGGCCGCGCTACTGGCCGTGCTACAACCATGTCATTCTGTATTTCAACGTTGCGTGTGAGAGTCAGTGTAGCACCTGCCACACGCCTCCCAGGCGGCTGTGGACTCGTCCAACACATAGGACTACAGGTGAACCCTGTACCAACGTTATTGTAAAGTTGGCAAAATGTTGTAGCGGCAGAGCAGGCGGTAGACGGTAACATGTCAGAGTTCTCTCCCTGGTGTGGGCTGATGGCTGCTTTAACATGTGGGCCTCGGCTATTCCCAGGCACCACAGGTGTGCAGCCTCACCAGCCCCGGAGTCTAATCAGTCTGACTGCGGCCAGGTGAGGCTGCTTAAAGCAGCCACCAACCACACACACTGCATAGTCACTCCAAACGCCCTCTACACCTCAAGGACTTGAACTGCTGCTCCCTGGACAGGTGGGAGGTAAACACAGGGACATATTAGTGCTTGTTGGGGCACCACTGGTTAAAGATCAGGGGTCACATGACCACGGGGGTCACATGACAGAAGGAAAGGACAGATTGAACTAACTAAGTGAAGACCAAAATAAATGAGAACAAAGCAAGACCAGCATGTCATAAGATGATGGCCCAACCGCAGACTGTGAGTGAGTGAGTGAGTGAGTGAGTGAGTGAGTGAGTGAGTGAGTGAGTGAGTGAGTGAGTGAGTGAGTGAGTAAGTGAGTGAGTGAGTGAGTGAGTGAGTGAGTGAGTGAGTGAGTGAGTAAGTGAGTGAGTGAGTGAGTGAGTGAGTGAGGTATTATTACTTTGTTTCTTATGTTGTATTTGACATTTGTGCTTTGGTAATGTAAATGCTTGTTTTCCATGTAAATAAAGCCATTTAAATCTTGACATACAGGTAACTAGAGATAATGTTAGATAGATAGACAGCTACAGATAGACAGCTACAGATAGACAGCTACAGATAGACAGCTACAGATAGATAGATAGATAGATAGATAGATAGATAGATAGATAGATAGATAGATAGATAGATAGATAGATAGACAGCTACAGATAGACAGCTACAGATAGACAGCTATAGATAGATAGATAGATAGATAGATAGATAGATAGATAGATAGATAGATAGATAGATAGATAGATAGATAGATAGATAGATAGATAGATAGATAGATAGATAGATAGATAGATAGATAGATAGATAGATAGAGAGATAGATAGATAGAGCGATAGATAGATAGACAGACAGGTACAGATAGAGAGATAGATAGTAGATAGATAGATAGATAGATATGTAGATATATAGAGATACAGAGAGATAGATGTAAAGATGCAGAGAGATACAGAGAGATATACAGAGATACAGAGAGAGAGATAGGTAAATATAAATAGATAGAGAGATACAGAAAGATAGAGGGATAAAGAGGTAGATAGAGAGAAACAGAAAGATAGATAGAGATATACCGAGATACAGAGAGATAGATAGGTACATAGAGATAGTTAGAGAGATACAGAAAGATAGAGGGATACAGAGGTAGATAGAGAGAAACAGAAAGATAGATAGAGATATACAGAGAGAGAGAGAGATAGATAAAGAGATAGAGAGAGAGATAGAGAGATGCATATATATAGATAGAGAGATAGAGAGAGAGAGGTATATATATGGTAGAGGTATATATAAGGTATATATATATATATAGGCCAAATGTCCTAAATGTAAATGTAATGTATATAGATAGAGAGATACAGAGAGATAGAGGGATACAGAGGTAGATAGGGAGAAACAGAAAGATAGATAGATATACAGAGAGATAGATAAAGAGATAGAGAGAGATAGATAGAGAGATGCATAGCGATAGATAGATAGATAGATAGATAGATAGATAGATAGATAGATAGATAGATAGATAGATAGATAGATAGATAGATAGATAGATAGATAGATAGATAGATAGATCAATGGGCAAACCATGGCATTAGGACAGACTGGCAGAGAGAAAGAGAGAAAGCATGTAGGAGGATGATAGAGATATTGATGGGGGGGGGGGGGGGGGTCAGTATTAGATGGAGGGTGTGGGGTGCCACCTAAACGGGTCCAGGGACCCTTCAGCCTCCAGTCATTCAACCGATGAAATTGCCGGGGCCTCCCTCTCTCTCCCACTCACTCTCTCTCTCTCTCTCTCTCTCTCTCTCTCTCTCTCTCTCTCTCTCTCTCTCTCTCTCTCTCTCTCTCTCTCTCTCCTCTCTCTCTCTCTCTCTCTCCCCAAGTGTTTCCGCGGTGCTGATAGAATCACAGCCATATGGTGCTAAAGAGAGATTGGAAAAGGAATGAGACGGCTGGACGTTAGTCAGGAGGAGGGAGTGAGAGAGAGAGAGGGAGGGAGTGAGAGAGAGAGGAGAGGAGGGAGAGAGAGGGGAGAAAAGAGAGAAAGGGAAAGAGGGAGAGAGGTGGAGCTGGAGAGATGGAGGGAAGGCAGGAGGGAGAAAGGGAGAGATGGAGGAAGGCAGGGAGGAAGGGACTAAGGGATGGAGGGAGAAAGGGGAGGAGAGAAAGAGGGAGGAATGGAGAGAGGGAGGGAGAGTGAGACAATGAGGGAGAGGTGGAGGGAGGGTGGGAGAGAGAAAAGGGGAGAGATGAAGGGAGGGAGTGTACAACACAGAGTTTCCTTATTTGGCAACAGGTTCTTGTTCTGAAGGGGATGCCATTTAGTGAGCTTTAGTACGATTTTAAGGTGAGATACTGTGTGTGAGATACTGTGTGTGGTGTGTGTGTGTGTGTGTGTGTGTGTGTGTGTGTGTGTGTGTGTGTCTGTGTTCATCACGTACGTTCCCTATAGACGTCACTGTGCCAAATCGTCCCATTCACTTCTCAGTCCCATGGGGCTTTGAGGTGAGTGAGGTGAGTCCGAGGGCATGGCTGCCATTTCCTCCCTCTGCCAGTCTGAGGTCAGGGTGGGTCACATCCCGACCCGGACCAACTGTCCCACCCAGCCCCCCCCCCCCCCCCCCCCCGGTCTGTCCACACCGTCCCCGAGCCGAGGCGAGGACACGTCTGTCTACGGCACGGCTGGCGTGACCTCCGGTGATCTCCGGGCATGACGAGCCTCTTCAGGACAGACAGCCACACCACACACACACACACACACCACACACACACACACACGCACACATAGTAGTCTGGATACCCGTGTACCTGGACCACGAGAATGATGAGGTACTGCTCGGTCTAATCGAATGCTCATCGCGTAGAAAGACGTATATATGTATGAATAATGTAGATACACTGCACTTATCATGTACTAGACATGTAGATACACTGTACTAATCATGCACTAGACATGTAGATACACTGTCCTAATCATGTACTAGTCATGTAGATACACTATACTAATCATGTACTAGTCATGTAGATACACTATACTAATCATGTACTAGTCATATAGATACACTATACTAATCATGCACTATATGTAGATACACTATACTAATCATGCACTATATGTAGATACACTATACTAATCATGTACTAGTCATATAGATACACTATACTAATCATGTACTAGTCATATAGATACACTATACTAATCATGCACTATATGTAGATACACTATACTAATCATGCACTATATGTAGATACACTATACTAATCATGTACTAGTCATATAGATACACTATACTAATCATGTACTAGACATGTAGATACACTATACTAATCATGTACTAGTCATGTAGATACACTATACTAATCATGTACTAGACATGTAGATACACTATACTAATCATGTACTAGTCATGTAGATACACTGTACTAATCATGTACTAGTCATATAGATACACTATACTAATCATGCACTAGACATGTAGATACACTATACTAATCATGTACTAGTCATGTAGATACACTATACTAATCATGCACTAGACATATAGATACACTATACTAATCATGCACTAGTCATATATATACACTGTAATTATAATGTAAATACAGAGTACTCAGAATGTAAATACACTGTACTAATGTACTAATCATGAAGATACACTGTACTAATCATCTACTAATCCTAAAAATTGTATGTATGTAAAATAAAATGTATATATATACATATATAATGTACTAACCATGTAGATTAAGTTTTACTTACATGAGTAATGCATTGTATAATATAATAGAAAATAAAATGTATTACTATACTGAGGAGGATGCCTAAAGTCCAATTGATGGACATTTAATTCTATGAAATGAACATATTTTAAATGAATGGACTTATAGAGACAGATGTCAGAATCAACATCATTGAGGATAATAATAATAATAACGACATAGATTAGAATTCACAGCCATAATCATATCATTAGTCAGACCCATTTGAGTCATTTTGAGTGAGACAAAATATGAATACCGAGACAGACAGGGGAGGGGGGGGGGGGAGAGAGAGAGAAAAGAGAGAGAGAGAGAGAGAGAGAGAGAGAGAGAGAGAGAGAGAGAGAGAGAGAGAGAGAGAGAGAGAGAGAGAGAGAGAGAGAGAGAGAGAGAGAGAGACAGATAGACATAAAGAGAGAAAGGGAAAGAGATGGAGCGAGAGAGAGACAGAGAGACAGAGAGACAGATACAGAGAGAGAGAGAGAGAGAGAGAGAGAGAGAGAGAGAGAGAGAGAGAGAGAGAGAGAGAGAGAGAGAGAGAGAGACAGAGACAGAGACAGAGAGAGAGAGAGAGAGAGAGAGAGAGAGAGACGGCGAGAGCGAGAGGGAGAGAGAGAGAGAGAAGAGCATTATGAGACAGAGTGTCAGTTCATCAGCTGACCTTGACCTTATCTCGGTGATCTCATGCATGATTTATCCCACAAAAATTGAAACTGAAACTGTCTTCCAGAGCCTGTGAGGTCCCCTGTCTCGCCGGGATCCGCTGGACCCACGGTTTCCCGGGAAGAAACAGGAAGAGAGCGAGCCAGAGAGAGAGAGAGAGAGAGAGAGAGAGAGAGAGAGAGAGAGAGAGACACACACACACACACACACACACACAGTGCCGTTCAACAGTTCCTCCGCACCTCTTAAGAGTATTAAACCCGACGGCGTGTCGATAAACATCCCCTCTCTCCCGCCGTCAATAAACAAAAAAGTGCGTCGAAAAATAAAATTGGCCGGCCGACGCCAGGGATTCTGTGAGTGTAATATTTCTTCGCCTTGAGCGAATGTCATTATTTACCAAAAACTATGTTTACAGGGAGCCTCATGAATTATTGAAATATGAGAAAAATAAACATTGACTTTACCCCTGGTATCACAGGGCAGTCAGAAGCCGTGTTGCGCTGCATTCTGTCAACACAATAGCCTCGGCCCCCAGTCGAGGCTCACAGAGGCTCCGGCTAAAGGCAGTAATGGCAGACATGGCTCACTGAATAGTCGCTTATAGACTCTCTTATATGGTGTGTCCACACCAGGGGGGCCAAGGACATGTGGGGTGGGGGAGGGACCCAGCCCTTGGAGAGCGGGAATATATGTGCGGAGTGTGTGTGTGTGTGTGTGTGTGTGTGTGTGTGTGTGTGTGTGTCCGACTGATGAGAGTCCGGCTGAAGCAGCCTCACCTGGCCCCAGTCAGACTGATTAGAGTCTGGTTGAAGCAGCCTCATCTGGCCCCAGTCAGACTGATTAGAGTCTGGTTGAAGCAGCCTCACCTGGCCCCAGTCAGACTGATTAGAGTCTGGTTGAAGCAGCCTCACCTGGCCCCAGTCAGACTGATTAGAGTCTGGTTGAATCAGCCTCACCTGGCCCCAGTCAAACTGGGGCCAGGTGAGGCTGCTGCACACCTGTAGGTCCTTGGTAATCAAGGAACACCGGGTTAAACCAGCCACCACCACTCCTCACCCCCCTTGTGTCCTGAAGTGCTTTGGGACCAAACCGTTCTCCTCACTTCTGTGCGACAACATGTTGTCGGACACTGTGTGCTGGTGGATAGTCGTAGGTCTACTAGCAATAACTCAGTGGGAAAAGATATGCGATAGTTTTGACAATTTACGGTAAACACAGCTAAAGCATTGGTGTCTTGGCTCATTTTTCGACCAATCACCATACACCTATTTCGACCAATCACCATACACCTATTTCGACCAATCACCATACACCTACGTCACCAACGGTTCCTCTTCGCAGGGAGAGTACCTACTCTGAAATAGGAGCTAAAAAAAGACCTCTCACCAGCGTTCTGGGAACTACGATGGTTCCTGGTTCCTGTGGTGCGAACACAACATCAAAGAGAGGACAGTTCCTGCAATAGGTCTTTGAAATATGAAAAGGTTCCTGCAGTCAGAAAGCGTCAGAAAGCACCTTATGTTTTCAGCGGGGGGGGCACCTAAAGTAGCCATTTGAATGGCTGTCATGGCTACATTATGCACTTGAAAAAAGGAATGTTTTTTTCTTAATATGATAGACATCTTATATATAGGGTGGAAATCTGGATGGCCAATCAACTGTTGAGGAGGGCGGGGGGGGGGGGGGGGGGGGCATGTGCCACCAGAGCTCCTCCGTGAACCCAGACCCTGCGAGGTTCTGGAGAACAGAGCGCGGTCTAATTGTATCCATCCACGTTTCATGTGATTACTAGACATAATATTACCAACGCCGGGTCACATTACAAGCTACAGTACATCTCCTCCAAACCGAGACGCTGGCTTTGATTTGTCCATCAATAGCCCTCTGGGTCTAATACCGCTCCCGGCTTGTTTTCCATGCCCCTCTCGTGTTCCTTTCAAAGTTAAAGCGCAACGCTCGTATAACCGAGTGATTGGAAAACACTGGGATACGGTGAGTGTGTGTGTGTGTGTGTGTGTGTGTGTGTGTGTGTGTGTGTGTATGTGGGGGGGAGAGGGTTTGTTAGCGTGTGCTGTCACATGACCCAGAGGAGCCGCCAGAGCGAGCCGAGCGAAACATGAAACCAAGGGCGTCGCCGGGCTGTCTCCCGCCGGGCCGTGAGTGATGACGGCCCGCGTAATTACCTCCGCAAACATGGCCGCCGACGAGCTCAGCGCCGGCCCTAGGCTCCTCCCCCTAGGACCACATGCTCCTCCCCTAGGACCACATGCTCCTCCCCCTAGGACCACATGCTCCTCCCCCCTAGAACCACATGCTCCTCCCCCCTAGAACCACATGCTCCTCCCCCCTAGAACCACCGCCGGGCCTCGCCTGTATGGCTCACCGGCTCGTGCAATTACAAGAGGATGCCAGCACACAACCCCCCCCATCAGAACACATATATGTATACACATGGTAGCTCGTCTGTGTGTGTCACACTTGCTATTCCTCACACACACACACACACACACACACACACACACACACACACACACACACACACACACACACACACACACACACACACACACACACACACACACACACACACACACACACACACACACACAAGCACACACACAAGCACATACGCCCGCCACACCCCCCCCCATGACACCCTGCTGTTTTAATTTCCTGGCTCTTCTTCCCTCTCCTCCTCTCCTCCCTCCATCACGCTCCCCCTTTCTACCCTCTCCTCCTCTCTTCTCTTCTTCCCTCTTCTCCTCCCGCTGTTCTCGTTCCTTAGAGCCTCCATATCCAAACAGGAACCCGGTTCTCCTGTTCTCCGTGTGTGTTCCGTGTTCCTCCCCGTCTCTGAAAGTAAGGTTCTGAGGTTCTCCTGGTTTGGTCCTCCGGGGATTCTCCTCTCCGCTTGTATAACTCACTATTTACCATTTGTCAGGCGGCTGGATGCGAGAGGCTTGTTGACACAGCACAGGAGGTATATATTAGCAGCACTAATATAACATACCGCTGCTTTCGTCTGCTATCTACTGAGGCTCAGGGTTCAGCCCAAGCTAAACATCACCGCTGTGTATACAAGCTCATGAACAACCAGCCCCTAAACAGCCTCAGGTAAATGGACCGCCGCAGGTCTGATTTAAAGGTTTAAACTCCTACATCTTCCAATTATGTCCGTAAACGTTGGCGCCCGCACTATTAGCACCAAACTCCATACCCCTCGCTGGGCTTTTCCCGAGGAAACATTAAATATTGTTGTGCTGTTCATTCTCTGGCTGTGGAGGGGAGTGTTTGTGCAGTGTGTTGGGAGGCTCGGGCTGGAGAGTGATGGCGTCAGCAGCAATCAAGCTAATTCAATCACTCCAGCCGCAATTATTCAAATAGCAGCGCGGAGCGGAGCACTCCGGCTGAGACGCAGTAATTCACCCGAGTCATGCAGCATTGTTGGGGATTCTCCTTCAGCACAGAAGATGCTCCGGATAACACTCTGTTAAAGAGGCCCCTGTTTTACCACCAGGTGGTGATGCCCTTTAAATATCTATTTATGCAGCTTATCAATACTCATTTAGGAACAAGACCCGGACCCAGACCAGATGGACAGCCACGCACGGTGACTGTCTAGCTCATTGTTCTATTACTACTGTTGCATACATCACTACTACACTACTTTGATACCTGTTTTTAATAGTACTTTTTTGGAGTGGACAGTTTTTTACATCTTATTTAACCTCTGTGCATTATATATGACCATGCACTTTACTGCAACATTTGCACTCTGGTTAGACGCCAAATTCTTTTTGGCTGTACTGCTCTTGTGCTGCAGTACAATGACAATACATTTGAATATAATCGAATGTACTATATGGTTCTGATATTTGTATTTAGCACCGAGTTCATTGATTACATTAACGTTTCACACGCTGGCTAGTTGTTGTAAAAATACATTTTGGGTCGTCATTGATGAGGTGTTCATGGATCCTACGTCACCCGGTGGAGTGACAGGCCGTCCGACGGGGTGGAGCTGTTAGCGCACGGTGCTAAACGCAGAGTCTCTCACCGGCCAATTAAAAAAGCATTTCTCGTCTCGCGTTTCTTTCCCCCATCTTCTTTTTTCTTCTTCCCTTTCTCGCCAGAAACCACGCGTCTCAATTAGTCGGAAAGCCCCTCAGTTACTCCTCGGTGTCTGTAATCAAGGCTCCTTCATGAGGAGGAGGAGGAGGAGGAGGAGGAGGGCAGCCCCCCCCCCCCCCAGCCCAGCCACCCCTCCTCTGACGGCTATTACCGGCGTGACAGTGTGGTGTCGAAGACGGGTACTTAGCAACAGCCTGCCGTCCGGACGTGATGGATGGAGTGAAAGCTTCCCTCCCTATGCCCGCCCCGCCGGCCAGCCGGTGATGTCACACGCAGGAGCATCCTCCCGACCCCGGGAGGTGGTGGTGGTGGTGGTGTGGTGGTGGTGGTGGTGGGGTGGGGGTGGTGGTGGTGGTGGTGGTGGTGGTGGTGGTGGAGGTGGTGGTGGTGGTGGTGGTGGTGGCGAGGTCAAACTGATCAACCAAAAACAGGGACGTCCCTCCGCGTTTCCCGGGAGGTGAAAGACACTTCACCAGTGCTCCTTCACCCTTAAGTGTCCTTCACCTCCTGGGAAGTGCTCCTTCACCTTCACCACCACCACCACACAGGACCCACAACCGCCCCGAACCGCCCCGAACCGCCTCAAAGCGATGAGTCATCGGCTCGGTTGCACCTCGTGCAAACTGCGGTAACGAACTCTTCTTCTTTGGTCCAAGTAGAAATACTTAAAGTATTTAGGTTTAAAATGACTATTTTCTTGTTTGTTATCTATTGTTTCGGTGGTAACAAAGGAACAAAATAGTCGACTGCTGTTGACTATTTTGTACAGTAAAAGTAGAAAATAGGTTAGTAGCAGCATTCGCTAGAAGTTCTCCATTTATAATTCTAAGCTATTATTCTTCATACTGTGTCCCAAGTATGTAGTATCCCAAGCTAAAAAAGTTAAAGTACAACCCTGTTCTATACAAGGATAGCACAGTATTACACGCCGTTTACACACAGTATACACACAGTATGCACACAGTGTGTACATGATTCAAATGGCAAGCATACGTATATTTATATAGCGTCCTTCAAAACTGAAAGGCCAGAGTGCTTTTAGGTAGGCAGGATTCACATTTAAAAAGACATTAAAGACAAGCTACACTCATTAAGCAGAGATATGCGCGTGCATCGCACAGCGGGAGTTCACCTGCTAGCCGCCCGATTCAAACGGAATTACGAGTTCTCCTCTTACACAGTGGGCCTAACGAGGAACCCGGGTCTAACGAGGAACCTGAACTTAACGAGGAGGCTGCGTTTAAAGAGGCAATCACATTTAATCAACTCGTAAATCATCGACCTGAAATATCACAGATTTCCCAGAATCCATCGCCTCGGTTGCCATCCGCGAGCTGCTGACGTGGGAGGCTGTGAAAGGGGTAACCACGGCAACAGTGACCCAGAGTCAACCCGCTTTATCCTCGTATAACGTAATGTCCTCCAGTACGGTGAGACGCACAATGCCTCCAAGCAGGTACCACCTCACCTTTTCATCATCGTCATTTACACCTTTCATTTTTATAAGTGAAACAAAATAAGATAAACTCTTAATAGTATAACCTATTTGTTATGGTGAATTGAGAAATAATATTGAAATGATGTTATAAAAAAGTAACATGAAACACATGTGACCCGAGATGTGCTTCATTAGTGATTTACATTTCAACGGGGATATATTGTCTTCATTACATTAAAATCTTATTTCAGGATATTATTTAGCAGTATTTCGATTGCTAAACAGCACACCACTTCAGTACCACAGATAACTCATCATCATATGGCCATCTCACACGTTCATACTAGACCTTTGAATTGCTTCACGCTGAATTCTGATTGCGCTGTAGCGATAAGACCGTGGCGGTGCGCCTGACACCGGCAGATAGGCGCTCCGAGCTCCGAGAGGACCTATCGCCCCCCATACAGCGCTGACGTTTGATATTCACTCCGGGGTTTATCTGCTGAGATCCATCCAGCGCATTGGCCACGTAACACTACACTGCCACTGTACACCTATAGGTCAGTCGTACTGCCGTCTCTGTACGACAGCGTGTACTTCCACACCGCCACGGGAGGTTTGCTGCATTTTTGTTGAATTGGATTTGGTTGGATTTGCAATGTGTGCAATGACAATAAAGTGGAATCTAATCTAAAATCGCCGTTTTTGAAGCTAGCTTTTTGTGGTTTGTTTTGGAGGGGACAACTTTAACAATTAAAAAAACGCTGCCTCAAAGTGTGTCCTCTGTGCCTGTGTTCTATGTTCATCATCAGGGATCCAGACACACTGTTCATTGTAAGCGTTATGAATGTATCGTCCCTAATTTCCCCCATCTGGGACTAATACAGTTCATTTTAATCAAATATCATGGTTTATCGCTTGTGTACACTGTTTGGAAAGAAAATAAGCAGGATAAATAAAACAGCCCCCCGGTGGAAGCAGCTTCCCTGAACAACGTGACATCAGAGCTGAGAGACAGACAGACAGAGCCCCTTCCCCGGTGTGGGGCTATCAAATATGTAGGTCATTTATCAGGGCCAGCGGACCACAATGCAGTGACCTCGTGCCACAGCCAGAATCACATTATTGCCAAGAACAATAAAGATCTCTATTTGTCCAGGACATCAGACAGCATACACGCTGAGAACACACACAGACATGCAAGCACACACAGACACAGGCACACAGGCACACAGGCACACCACACACACACACACACAATGTGAATAAACATCATTTTAACAACATTTTGAATGCATTTGACTTAAATTGTCGCTTTTGGAATACTGTTAACTATGATTAAGCCAATACTACAATACGCCAATAATAATAATTATAATGCATTTAAAGCCCTCTCAGAGGGCTACAAAGTTAAAAACACAGCAAACAAACACAATCAAATCACTAGGAATAGCATATAACACTAATATTAACATAAAAAGGCCTTCCTAAAGAAAAAGGTTTTGAGGTCTTAAAAGAGCCCAGGGTCTGTGCTGGTTACCCTTACATATCCTTTTAATATTCATATTGACAGCCTTTGAGAGTGTTAATGTGTTCAATACAAACACAGACAGACAGGCAGGCAGGCAGGCTGAAAGACAGACAGACAGACAGACAGACATGCAGGCAGGCAGACAGACAATGTATATAGTGTTGACATAACTAGGCTGCTTGATCCTAACTGCATGTTATGACGCTTAAGGATCACTCCACCACCATACTTGATTCAATGACCAGAAGCAGCCATGCAGGAGCACATGCAGCCAGTACTGCAGCAGTAGATCAGTGGAACGAACCATTGTGATATGGAATATGGGGGGTGTGGCGGTGTGGTAGGGTGGGGTGTGTGGAGGTGTGGTAGGGTGGGGTGTGTGTAAGGGTGGGGTGTGGTAGGGTCGGGTGTGTGGAGGTGTGGTAGATAAGATTAGATTAAAATGATTGTCATTGCACAGCACAAGTTCAGTACAGCAAAAACTATTTGGCATCTAACCAGAGTGCAAATGTTGCAGTAAATTGCATGGTAATATATCATTTAGTCAGTTATATCATTTGGTGCAGAGTTCAGGGAGATGACAGCTGAGGGGAAGAAGCTGTTCCTAAGCCTGCATGACTTAGAACCAAGGTTCCTTTAGGGAAGGCTGGTTGGGGTGAGAGGTGTCTTGGACAATTTTGCGTGCCTTCTTCAGACACTGTTTGTGTTGGGTAGTCTTTATTGCAGGGCGGGGTAATCCAACGATGCGTTGGGCGGTTTTCACCACCCTCTGCAGCACTTTCCGGGCAGGAACAGTTGCCGTACCACACTGTGATGCAGTTGGTGAGGATGCTTTCAATAGCACACCGGTAAAAGTTTCCCAGAATCTGAGGGAACAGGTGGGCTTTCCTCAATCTCCTTAAGAAGAAAAGATGCTGGTGAGCCTTCTTGACCAGTGAGGCACTGTTGAGGGTCCAAGAGAGGTCCTGGGAGATGTGTACCCCCAGGAATTTGAAGCTGGAGACACCCGACCTCCGCACTGTTGATAAGGATGGGGGCGTGTGCACCAGCTCTGGTCTTTCTGAAGTCTTCAATGAGCTCCTTGGTCTTCTTTGTGTTGAGGGCCAGGTTGTTGTCGGCGCAGCACGCCACCAGGTGCCAGGTGGACCTCCTCCCTGTAGGCTGCCTCATCGTAGTTTGGCACTTGCACAATGGAGGTGGTTTTAAAGCACGCTGGGAAAACTGGCCTGATCAAGTGACATGTTCAAAATGTCAGTTAGGACCTCAGTCAGCTGCTCAGCGCAGTTCCTGAGCACGCGACTGGGGATGCCATCAGGACTAGCTGCCTTATGCGTATTTGTTATGCTCAGTGCCGCAGAAACGTCTGTGGGGGAGAGGGTGAGTGGTTGGTGGTCAGCGGGGAGAGTAGTCCTTGTGGGCAGTTCATGGTTGTCCCGGGAATAATAATTATTGAGCTTGTTGGAGGGTTTGTAGTCTGTAATGGCCTGGATGCTCTGCCACATGCGTCGGGGATCAGAGTTGTTGAAGTGGCCTCAACCCTAGGCTTGTGGTTTAGCTTGGCCAGCTTGATGCCCTTGTCCAGGTTAGCCCTGGCTGAACAGTAGGCCTGTGCATCGCCGACCTAAAAGCGTCACGTGCCTTCAGGAGAAGGCAGACCTCTCTGTTCATCCACAGCTTCTGGTTGGGGAATGTGATCTGTTGGGTGGGGAAAGTGTCAATGCTGGAGTTGATATAATCCAAAACAGCGGAGGTGTAGGAGTCAGTGGGGGAGTCCAGGGTGGACTGGGAGGCAAACAGACTCCAATCCGTGTGTAGGAATGGGTTCTGCAATTCAGAGTCTGCTCCCTTAGGCCACACTTTGACCGTCCTAATGGTGGGCTTCACACACTTGATGAGTGGCTTGTACGTAGGCAGCATGAACAAAGTGACATGATCGCTCTGTCCAAGGTGGGGGAGGGGGGCGGCTTTGTAGGCATCAGCCTTGTTGGTGTAAACAAAGTCTCAAGTCTCTCTCCTCTTGTAGAGCAGGCATGTTGGTGAAATTTGGGGAGCACAAACTTTAAGTTGGCATGATACGGTGGGGTGTGGTAGGGTGGGGTGTGGAGGTGTGGTAGGGTGGGTGGTAGGGTGGGGTGTGGAGGTGTGGTAGGGTGGGTGGTAGGGTGGGGTGTGGAGGTGTGGTAGGGTGGGTGGTAGGGTGGGTTGTGGAGCAGGGTTTCCGCTAGGATTTTTTCTTGCAAGTGCAAGACAGATTTTATTTTACCGGACAAATTCTAAACTTACCGGTCATGTTTCAAAAACAGTCTATATTACAAACACAACTATAATGTACACCTAGATTGACGAAAGAATGACAAAGACCTCAAATAAATTTGACTATTTAATGAACAAAACGAACAAGAACGATTGAGCAAAACCTCGTTAGCCGCAAAAATCTAGACTATTTCAAAACACCTGTAACATCTGTAGTGTCACAAATGGGATAGTTCGGTGGGACCCAGAACGCAGACCAACACAGTGGAGCTATAACATAAAGCTTTATTTAAAGCACAACACAACTCAAACAACACAAGAGAGAGATCAGGGACAGGCCAGGGGTCTGGGCACCGGGAGGTCGATCCGCGGAGTACCGGCAGGTGGTAGACCGGCGAGTAGTCCGGGACGGGGGAGGAGTCTGGGTACCGGGAGGTCAGAGTAGCGACAGGTACCAGACAGGTAATTATAATGACCGGGGAGCTCGTATCGAGAGTAACGCGAGACAGGCGGGTGACACGGGATAGGTAAAGGATCTGGATCTGGATCTCCGGGACATCACCGTGGCGATTCCGTCCAGAATGTATGACGTAACATGAACAAAGTATGACGTACGACCTAACCCCGGGGTAACGGGGAGCCAGGGTCTATAGACCCCAGGTGAGGGGATTAGCCATCAGCCACGGCAATTGCCGACAGGTGTGTGTGTGCGCCGCCAGCGCACGTGGCTTGGCCACGCCCCCAGTTCAGTGACGTCGCTTGACATCATGAGAGGAGCGGCAGCTGATTGGTCACTTCATTCGGCCACCCTTTTGGGGGGGAGGGGGCAGTAATAAAGCTGTCAAAACTCAAATGTCCAGGATCTAAGTTTAGTATGAGCATTATTACCGGACATTTTGACCGGCAGGTTTTTAAATTACCGTTTTTTTAATCATTTTTACCCGCTAAAAACCGGTAAATACCGGCTAACGGAAACCCTGTTGTGGAGGTGTGGTAGGGTGGGGTGTGGAGGTATGGTAGGGTGGGGTGTGGAGGTGTGGTAGGGTGGTAGGGTGGGGTGTGGAGGTGTGGTAGGGTGGGGTGTGGAGGTGTGGTAGGGTGGGGTGGTAGGGTGGGGTGTGGAGGTGTGGTAGGGTGGGGTGGTAGGGTGGGGTGTGGTAGTGTGGTAGGGTGGGGTGTGGAGGTATGGTAGGGTGGGGTGTGGAGGTGTGGGGTGTGGAGGTGTGGTAGGGTGGGGTGGTAGGGTGGGGTGTGGAGGTGTGGTAGGGTGGGGTGTGGAGGTGTGGTAGGGTGGGGTGTGGTAGTGTGGTAGGGTGGGGTGGTGTGGTGGGGTGTGGAGGTGTGGTAGGGTGGGGTGTGGAGGTGTGGTAGGGTGGGGTGTGGTAGTGTGGGGTGTGGAGGTGTGGTAGGGTGGGGTGGTGTTGTAGGGTGGGGTGTGGAGGTATGGTAGGGTGAGGTGTGGTAGGGTGGGGTGTGGAGGTGTGGTAGGGTGGGGTGTGGTAGTGTGGTAGGGTGGGGTGGTGTTGTAGGGTGGGGTGTGGAGGTATGGTAGGGTGAGGTGTGGTAGGGTGGGGTGTGGTAGTGTGGTAGGGTGGGGTGGTGTGGTAGGGTGGGGTGTGGAGGTGTGGTAGGGTGGGGTGGTGTTGTAGGGTGGGGTGTGGAGGTATGGTAGGGTGAGGTGTGGTAGGGTGGGGTGGTGTGGTAGGGTACTATAATCAGCTGTTTGTTTCTCTAAACCCTTAAAATATAAAATATTATTGTTCTTGTTAATGCATAGACTAAAAAACAACCTGTTAAAATACATATGTATTATAATCTGAATTAACTGTAGATTTTTTCTAAACCCTCAAACCATAAATCATTTGTATTGTCAGTGCATAGAAATAACAATAACAAATTCAAAACTCTGCTTAAATATTTTATTTATTACTATAATCTCATTCAACTCTCTCAATTTTGTTATGTTGATCATATAATAATAAAAATATTACATTAAACCATCTGCAAAAACATGATATTCACTGTGATAATATGAACGCTCCCTGTTGGTGCGTGTCTATGAATATGCAAGACAGACGCACACATGCAGCATCTAGGAGTTAATTACATGTGTTTGCTCAAGAGAACAAAGATTAACACCACTGGTCTCTCTCTCTCTCTCCGTCTCTCTCCCTTGACCCCCAACACATCTCCAGAACAACAACCAGAATGCCTTTATTGTACGAAATTGTATCAGCAAAGGATGTAGCAATCCTCATGTTTACTCTTCACACACTAAATATGAATTATTTCAAAAACCCAACTGGGGTGATGTCTTGACTTGCGGTGGGTTTCTCTGGACTGGCAGTTGCTGGGTTGTCTGGGTTGTCTGGGAGACTGGACAGCTAGGCCACGGTGGTAGCTCCTTCAAGGGCCTGCCAACAGCCCCCGGTAAGGCTACCCTCCACCAGAGTGACGAGGCATCTCTCCCCCCCCACCTCCTACCTGGAGCATGGGGCCTTGGGCTGCTGCGCTGGCTGGTGGAGCTGCCGCAGGACCTGGGCTGTTGCAGGCTGGATCCAGGAATGGCTAGCCGCAGGCGGTTGCTCCTAGCTGTTGCTGCGCCACCGCCACCCCACCGTCCTCTGCTGGGCCCCATCAGTGACTCGTGGCAGGAAAAGGGTTGGTGCTGGGAGGTGGCTGTGCCCTGTTCTTGTCGGCAAGGTCCCTGTTCAGGCGCCAGTGTACTAGACGACAATGCCACCATCCATTAAAATGGCTGCTTGAGGGCTCCTCCTGAAGACAAGGACACAGGGTGATGAGGAATCCGGTTTATTGCAAGAGTTTAAATCATTGTGAACAGAGCAGATGGTACTTCTCCTCTTGTGTGTGTGGTGGCTGTTTTACCTGTGGGCCTTGATTAACAATGACCCACAGCTGTGCAGCCTCACCAGCCAATCAGTCCAACTCAGGCTAGGTGAGGCTGCTTAAAGCAGCCACCAACCACACACACTCCACATGTAGTGACATCGAACATTCAGTGTCAGTGTTTGACAGTGTTCAACACAGTATTGTAGTGACACAGAACAGTCAGTGTTTGACAGTGTTCAATACAGTATTGTAGTGACACAGAACAGTCAGTGTCAGTGTTTGACTTGTGTGTTCAATTCTCATCTGTCTGTTGAGTAATCTCATCACAAACCATCTCCTTAAGGCGTCCTGCACCCACACAGGCCACACCGTCTCTCTCCACACAGGCCACACCGTCTCTCTCCATACAGGCCACACCGTCTCTCTCCACACAGGCCACACCGTCTCTCTCCACACAGGCCACACCGCCTCTCTCCACACAGGCCACACCGTCTCTCTCCACACAGGCCACACCGTCTCTCTCCTCACAGGCCACACCGTCTCTCTCCTCACAGGCCACACCGTCTCTCTCCTCACAGGCCACACCGTCTCTCTCCTCACAGGCCACACCGTCTCTCTCCACACAGGCCACACCGTCTCTCTCCACACAGGCCACACCGTCTCTCTCCTCACAGGCCACACCGTCTCTCTCCACACAGGCCACACCGTCTCTCTCCACACAGGCCACACCGTCTCTCTCCACACAGGCCACACCGTCTCTCTCCACACAGGCCACACCGTCTCTCTCCACACAGGCCACACCGTCTCTCTCCACACAGGCCACACCGCCTCTCTCCACACAGGCCACACCGTCTCTCTCCACACAGGCCACACCGTCTCTCTCCACACAGGCCACACCGTCTCTCTCCACACAGGCCACACCGTCTCTCTCCACACAGGCCACACCGTCTCTCTCCACACAGGCCACACCGTCTCTCTCCACACAGGCCACACCGCCTCTCTCCACACAGGCCACACCGTCTCTCTCCACACAGGCCACACCGTCTCTCTCCACACAGGCCACACCGTCTCTCTCCACACAGGCCACACCGTCTCTCTCCACACAGGCCACACCGCCTCTCTCCACACAGGCCACACCGTCTCTCTCCACACAGGCCACACCGCCTCTCTCCACACAGGCCACACCGTCTCTCTCCACACAGGCCACACCGTCTCTCTCCACACAGGCCACACCGTCTCTCTCCACACAGGCCACACCGTCTCTCTCCACACAGGCCACACCGTCTCTCTCCACACAGGCCACACCGTCTCTCTCCACACAGGCCACACCGTCTCTCTCCACACAGGCCACACCGTCTCTCTCCACACAGGCCACACCGTCTCTCTCCACACAGGCCACACCGCCTCTCTCCACACAGGCCACACCGTCTCTCTCCACACAGGCCACACCGCCTCTCTCCACACAGGCCACACCGTCTCTCTCCACACAGGCCACACCGTCTCTCTCCACACAGGCCACACCGTCTCTCCTCACACAGGCCACACCGTCTCTCCTCACACAGGCCACACCGTCTCTCTCCACACAGGCCACACCGTCTCTCTCCACACAGGCCACACCGCCTCTCCTCTCATTGAAACACACAGACAATGGGGGTATTTTACTACAATGGAGCACTGAAATAGTTTTGACCTTAATTATAAACGTGGGGGCAAAGTGCTTCAACTCAAGACAGAAGTGATCCACCTTTCAGTGGATCACTTCCAACGAGCCGCCACCTCCCAGCGAGGCTTCCTTTCCCCGCCGTTGAGATACGACTCGCGGTCGTATCTCAACAGCGTTGATTGTTCCTCTGCATCTTCCCACCAGAACCCGGCCATCTGCAGACGTCCCGCCGCCTTACCTTCATCCCCCGTCCCCGATTAATACACCCTGTGGACACCTCGGTCCCCCCCTGGTGCACACGAGCTAAGCCGTGCTACAGCAGTTCATTTGTTGCTACGTCTGTTGCTCCTCGCACCACAGACAGGTGGTTGTTGCGTTAGCGTCACTCCTCAAGTGGTTAAAGCGCAAGGCTAGCTCTGGGCTCAAGGCTACCTCTGGGCTGAAGGCTAGCTCTGGGCTCAAGGCTAGCTCTGGGCTGAAGGCTAGCTCTGGGCTCAAGGCTAGCTCTGGGCTGAAGGCTAGCTCTGGGCTGGAGGCTAGCTGCCTTGCCCCAGGCTGAGTCGTGATCAATCACTAGCTCCTCGCTCCCCGCTGGATACACATAGCCTTCGTAGCCCAAACCTTTTTGACTCAAAGTGAACTCGAAACACTGCAATAAACCACCGTTTTGCATGATCACCTTTGTCAGAGGATACAAAAACAAAACTTAAATAAATAAATCATAAATGACCTAAGATAACATTCATACATTCATTTCGAAAAACATACGAATGGTGTTACATCTGGACATTCATTCCTAGAATTACTACAGTAGTATTAATGCCGGCGTTAATTTGCGGCATAGATAAGACTCTTATTTTGAAATCCTGACACCTCCTAATGCGAATGCGGTGGCCTCTTCCCCCGTACTGTCATCCCACCTCCGTCACCATTCCACCAGCCTCCATAGGGAGGAGCCGGAGGAGTCGGCCTTTAATTCCATATCAAGATGGTGTCAACAACGACAACAACAATTCACTTTTATCACTTTGTTTTTGACGCGAAGCGACCCATTACATTGTCATCGTAACCCCTAGCAACCGTCGTTTACGACTGGTTGCCATGGCGAGGCATGATGTAAGGCGAAAGCAGGTTGAAATACGGCCATTAAAAACGGTTTAAAACACTCGTCACTGGTGATGGTTACACCGAACAACAACGACCACCAACAGGGTTTATGTTATTTTAGTTTGAACAGGCGACCCTGGCCGACTCTCTTCTACCCTCACCCACGAAAACTTATGATTATGATTGAAGTGTTGACGTGCTTTAAAAGTGTGTGTGTGTGTGTGTGTGTGTATGTGTGTGTGTGTGTGTCTGCTGAGTACGATCAGTTTGAAAGGAGACAGAGCTCTCTCTCTCTCTCTCTCTCCAACCATCACTCTCTCTTTCCCCTCTCTTTCTCTCTCTCTCTATCCCTCACTCTCTCTGCCTTTCTCTCCCTCCCTCCCTCTCTCGCTCTCTATCTCGCTCTCTCTCTAGCTCCCTCTCTCCCTCTATCTATCTCTGACTCTCACTCTCTCTCCCTTTCTCTCACTCCCTCCCTCCCTCTCTCCCTCCCCTCTCCACATCCTTACCTCTCTCCCCACTCTATCTTTCCCTCTCTCTCTCTCTCTCTCTCTCTCTCTCTCTCTCTCTCTCTCTCTCTCTCTCTCTCTCTCTCTCTCTCTCTCTCTCTCTCTCTCTCTCTCTCTCTCTCTCTCTCTCTCTCTCTCTCTCTCTCTCTCTCTCTCTCTCTCTCTCCTCTCTCGTTTAATAACCAACTCTTGAATGTTGACAGATGGTATTCAAGGTAAACTAAATCAAAATTAACTGAGAATTCCCACATATGACAGAATTATTTATTAACACCCTAACCACTATGAGTGGTTAGGGTGTTAATAAATAATTAGATTTATTAACACTTATATGCACTGTTACTGTAAATGGCACACTATTTTCACTGTTCAAATGTTCTACTCACTTCCCCACACCTACAACACAGGTGGAGCAGAACCAGGAGAGAGAGAGAGAGAGAGAGAGAGAGAGAGAGAGAGAGAGAGAGAGAGAGAGAGAGAGAGAGAGAGAGAGAGAGAGAGAGAGAGAGAGAGAGAGGGGACCAGTACAGTATGGAGATTTCATCTCTTCGGTTCGACGCCACGCTAAACATCACCCTCCCGCTCTCCCCCAGGCTGATATAAATCCGCTCAGAATACCATATAAAAATATCCCACGTTTCCCTCTTATCTCCGGCGGAGAGATCGGTATCCGTCGGGTCTTTTGATGGCCGTCGCTCAGCTCTTTGTGCTCTGCCCGTTCCTTTATCGGGTTCAGAGACGACACATCGAGGTACAGCGCTCTCCCACGGTGTGGTGTCGCCACCATGACAGCTTCCTGCGCTCTGCCGCCGGTGGGAGGGAGGAGGCGGGGGGGTTGGGGGAGGGGGGGGGGGGGGGGGGTTGTCAGTCACACCTGTGTGCAGACTCCCCTTGAAATCGATTACAATGAGTCGGCGTTAATTGAGCGAGCGAAACATGCACCGTTTTTTCATTGCATCAGAAAACGACCCCTGACCTCCACAACGAACAGGACTTGACATTAACCCTGGCCACTACTGGCCTGGGAGAGTCCACCTGGATGGTATGATGGACAGATCAAATATACGGGTTGGTACGGTCCACTTGGGGAAGCCGGAAGGTCCCATCTATCCATCCTACATCGGGCTGAGAGGCTTGTCCCCGGGACAGGGAGACAGAGAGAGAGAGAGAGAGAGAGACAGACAGACGAGACGCAGAGACAGACAGAGACAGACAGACAGACAGACAGACAGACAGACAGACAGACAGACAGACAGACAGACAGAGAAAGAGATAGAGAGAGCGTTTTTGATTTGCATTGCGCAGCGAGTGTCGTAGATTGATTCAAATGTGATCGATGGAATTTAATATTCTTAGTATTAAATAATTCCTCGCCCACGCCGGCAGACAGATCCTATCAAAGCCTTGGTTGTTCCCCTCCAGCTCCTCTATGGAGATCTATATTACGGCCGTCATGTGAAATAATGAAGAGCTTTCTTGTAAACGAACTGCAATATTCTCCTCGACAGCGCGTGAACTGAGTGACGCAAGAATGAACCTCAACAAAAGAAGATGAGTGAACAATTAAAGTAATTAGTTTCGGGATAGAATAGAATCGGGTGGAATCCGATTATATTCTATACTATATAGTGAAATCCTTCCCTCATTCCCTACTCCCTCTCTAGTAGTTCAATGTAGAGGACTATATAGTGAAATCCTTCCCTCATTCCCTACTCCCTCTCTAGTAGTTCAATGTAGAGGACTATATAGTGAAATCCTTCCCTCATTCCCTACTCCCTCTCTAGTAGTTCAATGTAGAGGACTATATAGTGAAATCCTTCCCTCATTCCCTACTCCCTCTCTAGTAGCTCAATGTAGAGGACTATATAGTGAAATCCTTCCCTCATTCCCTACTCCCTCTCTAGTAGCCCAATGTAGAGGACTATATAGTGAAATCCTTACCTCATTCCCTACTCCCTCTCTAGTATCTAGTATAGTGGAAAACACTTTGGGACACTACTGGAGTTAATGACATTAATGATGTCATTTCTGTCTCATAATTGAACGTCTCAGATCTTCATCAGTGGACGTCGCTTCTTGTCCGTCTGCCGTTCTTTTTATTCAGCCCAATGCATGATGGGATATATGGTGGGTTAGTGACTGTCGCTTGTACACTACTTTTCACGATGCATTGTGGGATACTTTGTGCACAATATAGGCTATCATTGTTCTCACTTTACTTTCGGACAGCACAACTAAATGGCAAACTCACTATATAGTGAACTATATAGTGAACTATATAGTGAACTATATAGTGAGTGGGGAGTTATTTCGGACACAGCCATATTCGGTTGAAACCAGAACCACAATTGAACGTTAAAACCAAACGAGGGGTGGTCGACCTGTCAAACCAAGACACCTTCTCCTCCTCTTTCTTCTCTTCTTCCTCCTTCTCTTCATCCTCCTCTTCCTCCTCCTCTTCCTCCTCCCCCTCCGGCTCCTACTTCTCTTCCTCCTCCACCTCCCTCTCATCCTCCTTCTCTTCCCCCTGTTGCTCCTCCTCTTCCTCCTCCTTCACCAGACCTAGAAGGAGGCGTTAGGGGTGGTGGTGGTGGTGGTGATCGGGGGGGGGGGGGGGTCACTCTTGACTCCGGACCAGACCGGTCACTCAAACAGGATATGACAAGGCGCTGCGCCTGCGTCCGACGGCGACAACACGCCTGATGAGGAGGGGCAGGAGAGAGGAGGAGAGACCGCCGCCAGCGACCGCTCCTCCTCCTCCCTCCTCCTCCTCCTCCTCCTCCTCCTCCTCCTCCTCCTCCCCTCCTCCTCCTCCTCCTCCTCCGTCGTCCCTGGACGTCTTCAGCCCCGGCGACGTCTTCTCTCTCCCGGCGCTAAATATGTTCACAGGGTCAGCTGACAGCCGCTCCGTCTGCCAGATCGGAGATGACAGCTGTTAGTTACGTCTTATCCCCCCCTCCCCCCCCCCCCCTCCCTCCCCCACGGCCGCCGGAGGATAAATTAGATTGGTGTTTTTTAACGGTCTTAAAGGACACCGAAAGAAAGTGGTTGGATCCTCAACAATGTCATGGGTTTTGGTCTTTGTGTAGAGATAAGGGGCTTAGAAACGGGAAGAGCGTCATATGTCTGATACAGCTGCTCCCTGGTGACCTCCTCCATGAGCATCGTTTTGATGCTGTATTAATGTTCCCGTTAGGAGTGGGGTTTTAGAAGATAAAAGCACTGTTCTTCTGAGAACTTCTTAGAACCTTGTGCACTGTGAACATCTAAATACGCTAGTTGTTTTTCTGGCCTTTTTGTTGCTTGTTTGTTGGTAAAACTAGAAAGCCGACCACAACAGCCAGTCTCCACACCGCCGACGAGAGGAGGAGAGGTCAAGGGGTTCACTGTGACAGTGGACCACATCTACACATTTCATTGCGGTTGGAGTCAGACGATTTCAGCTCTCACAATGATGAAAGCCAATCACACAGATTGCGAGTACGACGTCCTTCATCGTACTCGAGCAGCATTAGCGGGCTCCTAGCCCAAAGTGAGCAGTGTTTCAATTAGTTTCAATTAGCGAAAGGGATGCCATTTACAATGCGGCCACAGAGAAAGCACTTCCCCTCACTGGCACACACAAACAGCAAGCAAGCAAGCAAGCGCTGATGATACCACAAGAATACAGCGCTGCTGCTGCAGTATAGATGTAAAATTTATATTTTGTAATAGAGGAGCAGATGAACAGAAGACGTTTGGCGCCCCCCCCCCCCCCCCCCCCCTCCCCCCCTGAAAACATGAGTTGAACGTCCCCTGTCACTCTCCGCTGATGCACTCTGGGTAAACACACTCATCCACTTCAGTAACATCCGCAGAGCATAAAGCCCACCGCTAAGCCCCACGCTAATCTAGGCTGCCGGAGGTAATTATTGTGTGTTATAGAAATACATCTGGGTTCATATCGAGAGATGGGATAACACTGAGACACAGTGTGGAGCTGGAAGACCGCCTGCCACACAATTATTATGACTTCACGGCGCAGTCGTTTAGCCGTGGCATTTCTCCAAAGCTCACATTGGGTGTCAGATGCTTTTCACTAAGCATCCATTGGACACATTTGAAAACTTTTGACCAAACACGGGCTGAGCTATAGTCAACAAGGTATAATAATAATACTAATACGAATACTAATACTACTACTACTACTACTAATATAAAAATAAATACAAAAATATATATATATATATCATAATAATAATAATAATAATAATAATAATAATAATAATAACCAGAGCAATAACCAATAGGTATCCACAGTTACACTGTGAATACCTTATAAATAGCATGGCAGTTGTAGCTATGCATACACCACAACACAAAATAAATATATGCAACACCTCACCTATTGAAGGCCACAGACATTGTGTGCCCAGTGGCCGATATACCACTGGAGTTATTGATGAATCACCATGCTCATCAGAGGTGGGGAAAGAGGGGCAAAACGTCCACTCGTTTCAGTTTAAAAAGCTCAAAAGATGAAGTATGCCGGCTTAATTTATGAGGAGAATATGAACTATCAGTGGTGATGAGGTTTTATAGGCCAACGCCATTCATTATCCCTGCAGATGTAGGTCATTTCACCACCTTGTGCGGACACACACTCACAGGGGGAATATTGGGGGTGTTTTTAAAGGGCAACTCAAAAACGGAATAAAAACACAGCAGCGCCCCCTGTGGTCAGACAGGGGGTGCTGCAGTCATGTTTTACTAATATAGTCACTAATATGGGCGAATCGAAAAAAAAAACGTTTTTTTTAAATGAAAGTTCAAATTATTTAAACGTTTTGAACTATGAAAAACGAACAAAATAAAGAGTAAATAAAATAAGGTTGTTCTTCAGATTCTGGTTTAAGAGTTTGCATGAGAACAGATGGAGAGATTACCTGTAATCCTTTAATAAAATATTGAATTATTAAATTTATAATTTTATTATAATTTCTCTTTAAATCAGTTGAAACACAAAGTACGGTAAGAGTATTAAGGGTGTCCTAGGCAGATGTATGGGGAAAGTATTATATTTTAGCATCATGCATATTCCCACTGGAAAACCCAATCTGGCCAAGGAATCAGGACCGGATCAATCTTGAACGGCCAACTGTTGCTGCAATCTGCAGCTGCTTCAAATCCTGTAATTATGCACTTTCAAATCTCAACTAAAACATATTGTGTGTCAGCATAAGAATGCCATGTGGGTACACACACGCGCGCACACACACACACACACACACACACACACACACACACACACACACACACACACACACACACACACACACACACACACACACACACACACACACACACACACACACACACACACACACACACACACACACACACAGTACATGTACTACATCATATAATAATATTGTGATATAAGAGCTCAATATTAAAGATATTATAAATGATTGATTATTACAATGAAAAAATCAATTACATTGTATTGCTAAGATATTAATTATATTTACCTAAACTGTAACATTTTATTTGTGTATTAGTAGTAGTGAAAAGTCCTGACCCACAGTTTTAAGATGCTTCTGCAAATGCAAATATAGTATCAAATATAGTATAGTCATAACATTTACAATGGTATACATATATATATATATATATATATATATATATATATATATATATATATATATATATGGTTATAGTTCATCTCTCGGTATATGACTCTGTCCGTTACCTAATAAAAGACTTGAACTGTACGTGACGTTTTGTGGCGTCTGTGGCGCCAGTAGATCAGGAGGCACGGCGGGGGGTCTGGCTCCGGTCGCAGCTCGGAGTCTCCTCCTCCTCCTCCTCCTCCTCCTCCTCCTCCTCCTCCTCCTCCTCCTAACCTAAAGTGTGGAGGTGTGTCCCTGAGCCATGACACCCCTAACCCTAACCCTAACTTCTCCCGGCGTGCTGGCTGTCTCTCTGCATGGCTGACACCTCCGTCGGCGGATAAGGCATAACTTTGGTTAAAAGCGCAATATAAATGCAGTCTTTTTTTTCCATTGACCATGAGTCTCGTATATATACATATATATGTATGTATATATATGTATATAGTATGTATATAGCCCTCACCCACACATCTCCACCATCACCATCACCTTCTCTCCCCGGCCAGCATGGTCTCACCCAGCCCCACACACACATGATGTGTTGTCCCTCTCTCTGAGACCTACATACACACACAGTGGGACCCGACTTGAGGGTGAGAACTCAAAAACAAGCGCTACACTAGACATTTGACTCCGGTCACGTTGCCAAGAGAACATTTATGAGATATATAACTATTTATAGTATATACAGTATATTAGTGGTGAAAAACATAACGGTGCAGCGTTACAGCATAATTCATAGCCTCATAACGCCTTCCTTCTCTGGCACGTGTCTCAATGTGTGTCCATTAGCCTTCACTGATGGAACGGGAATGTAGAGAGAAAAACACGGATTTCTGCTAATTTGAAACGTAATGAATTCTGATGGCGGTTATCGTGGCGGCGAAGGATTTTCACAGGGAAATACGTATTGCATAAGTATTGCATTACTTAGCCGGCTGTCTGATATGCTAACGATCAGTTTACCAATTTAACAACTTAGTCATTTTGCAGATGCTTTTACCCAAAGTGACAGAGAGACAGGTCATTTAAGAGCGGGTCATCCATGTTGCACATGGATGTCTTCTGGTAGATATATTTAATTGGGGTTTGAACCCAGTACCTTTTAGTACAGAGTGAAACAGCTAGACGACTAGACTATCCTCCATTTTATCCCACAAAACACTGTAGCTGTGACATATTTTTAATAGATGTTTGATTAGTGGCGTGTGTCCAAAATTATGGAAGGAGGGAAAGATCATCCCACTACCTAAAGACAAAAGCAACTTTCTGTGGTCCCAATAGCAGGCCTATCAGCATTCTGCCAGTACTGAGCAAACTGTTGGAAAAAATTGTGTATGAGCAAATACAAGTCTATTTCTCTGCTAATGGTTTAACTACTTTATTCCAACATGCATATAGGTCTGGTTATTCCACCTGTACCGCCATCACTCAAATGTCTGATAGTTGGCTCACCTCTATGGATAACTCCAAGCTCATTGGTACTGTATTACTTGATTTTAGCGCAGCCTTCGATGTAATCGACCACGACATTTTAACGTCTAAACTTGTGTGCTATGGTTTTAAATCCTCTGCAATCCAATGGGTTAGGAGTTACCTGTCGGCCAGGTCGCAGAGAGTTTATTTTAATGGGGCTCTATCGAGCAGTAGGGCCCTGGACTGCGGGGTCCCACAAGGGAGTTGCCTAGGACCCCTCTTATTCTCAATTTTTACAAATGACATGCCGTTTGCAATTAGTAGAGCTAATTTGACAATGTATGCCGACGATTCCACTATTTATTATGCGGCTGCATCATGTACAGAGCTTAGTCAGGTTCTGTATAGTGAGCTGAGCATTATATATAACTGGATAAAATCAAATAAACTTATAATAAACTTAATTTATCAAAAACAAAGTGCATAATATTCGGCTCTAATTATAGACTATCACACAATCCCAAATAGAATTGACAGATTGAGGGTCAAACCATTGAACAGGTAAAGACTGTGAAGCTTTTAGGACTCTGGCTTGACGGGGCATTGTCTTGGCCCCATCACATCAACAAGGTGGTTGCCAAAATGGGCAGAGCGGTTGCAGTCACACGGAAGTGCTCACCTTATCTCACATCAGTGCTGTTTCGTCAAGTTGTGTGCTCTATGGTTTTATGTCATTTAGACTACTGCTCTGTAGTATGGTCATCTGCATCCAATGGTCTACTCAGAAAACTACAAGTAGCTCAAAACAAGGCAGCTAGACTGGTCCTAGGCTGCTCACCTAGGTCTAGTGTAGTTGACATGCATGCACGTCTCTCATGGCTCAGTGTTAAGGTAAGATTATCTGCTAACTTATACTATTTCATAGAGTACTCAAACTCCTAAGTTCCTTTATAATTGCATTGTGTACAGTGCAAGTACTCATACACATTCCACCAGAGGGGCAAGAGGTGGATTGATTAATTTACCTCTACTAAGTCTAATTTTATGGGGCAGTATTTTATAGGGCGATGGTATCCTGGAACTGTCTTCCCAGCGATGTTAGGAACATCAAAGAAAAGGCTAGTTTTAAAATAAATCTTAAACACTATTTATACTCGCACACACAATAAAATTTTGTATTCAGCACAGCTGGAATACATGCACACCCTGATTAAATTGTTTTATTTTGGTATAACTGGATTTTATCTCTTGTTTTTTCATCTCCTGTTTTACATTTCTTTTTTCATTACATGTTTTTACTCTATTCTATGATTAATTTTCTTTGTGATATATGCTTTTCTTATGTTCTATAGGTGTATGTTATCTTGTGTATATGTATGTATGTATGTATGTATGTATGTATGTATGTATGTATGTATGTATGTATGTATGTATGTATGTATGTATGTATGTATGTATGTATGTATGTATGTATGTATGTATGTATGTATGTATGTATGTTGTTGGACCCCAGTAAGACTAGCTGCTGCTAAGGCGTCAGCTAATGGGGATCCGTTTAAATAAACAAATAAACAAATCAACTATTGCCACCTGCTCTACGAATCAAATCTAAATGACAATGTTTCAATGTATCAATGTTTGGCTCAAATTAACAATCAGAGGTTTCCTGCTATAGGCC
>CM050999.1:11230464-11235464 GCA_027704905.1 Muraenolepis orangiensis
TCTCTGTCTCTCTGTCTCTCTCTCTCTCTCTCTCTCTCTCTCTCTCTCTCTCTCTCTCTCTCTCTCTCTCTCTCTCTCTCTCTCTCTCTCTCTCTCTCTCTCTCTCTCTCTCTCACCGTGGACAAAGGATTGTGGGAGATCTGATGGGCAGAGTTGGCGGACAGCTGGAGAAGCCCCATGACCTAACAGCCTTACTGCCTCCAAATGAAGACTGAAGATTATCCTGTTAAGTGTGACCCAGATTAGTCCACGTTCACCATTGATTTTCAAGTCGTTACTAATCTACAATTTCCCAACAACTTGATCGTACTTAACCTTTATTTGCCTGTTCATGCTGCCGTTATGTCAAGCGTCCCTGCAAGGGGGATCCCTCTGAACCTGTACCTTCTACGGTACGATACGGTAGTACTTTATTGGTCAGATCACACACTACATGAAAAACAAACAACAAACATTTAACATAACATCACAATCACTGAGCAAAAACATGCTCAAAGACCCTTTAGCGCACATTTGCTCTGGGATTTAGCCCTGTGTTTACTGTGAGGATTGACTGATGCACAAAGGAGTGCTTCGGTCTGACTGTATTGAATGGTGGGACCCTGTATCCCCCATTAGATGGTAGCAGTTCATACTCTCTGTTCAGAACATGTTTTGGGTCCGAGAGGATGTTGTTGGACAGCCTCTCTCTCTCTCTCTCTCTCTCTCTCTCTCTCCCTCTCGCTCTCTCTCTCTCTCTCTCTCTCTCTCTCTCTCTCTCTCTCTCTCTCTCTCTCTCTCTCTCTCTCTCTCTCTCTCTCTCAGCCTTATTAGGTTGTTCTTATTAGGCTGAGTCATAAAGTCTCTGACAGGGTTGACCAACAATCTTTGAGCAGATCAAAGATCTTCTCAAGGGTTCTCTCCTCTGGGGGGGGGGGGGTCCTTGTCCTTTAGAGGGTCTCAGGGTTAAGGGGGGGGTCATGTGAGGTGGTCCTTTGGACAGTGGAACTGTGATTAACGGCGGTACAAATAAAATACACTTGACTTAACCGAAGCGTGTTTGGTGCCTTCTGTTTGTATTTACTCATTTCTGACATTGCTAATAAAATGAGCAAAGACTGTCCTACTTTGTTCTCATTAATTGATTACTTTAGCCTGCCAAGGCCGTCAGAGACAGACAGAGATATTCTCCTATTACATTCCACGGTCCGGTCCCAGTGCCTAAGATAAGGCACCCGGTCCATCTCTTCATTAGACATGACAATACGTGACAAGGGACTAAGCGCTGTCTGACGTTACATTAGCTCCATCATTGTAATGACACCATTATGCCCCAGCGCCGGAGTAGGTCATTACTGCGTGACTTACCGCTGGGTCCGTCACCACCCAGAAAAATGGTAATTCACCGAGAGAGGCCGTGGTGGTTCTAAATGTTGAGAACGTTTAGCACTAAGCTGGGACCAAGTTGTCTGCAAGGTGAATAAAATAGATACCGTCTTTGTCCCCGTGGGGAAATTGCCCTGAAGCATTGCCACAGGGCTTTTTTTTTTAATCATAGAGCTACCAGACGTACTCATACACATGCTACATGCTACATGCTACATATCACACACTTCGCACGGTGCAATACCTTCAATTAGGAAGGGACGTCGTTTTAGGAAGCTTGACATGGTTAGTGACCAAGAGGGAGAGTGCATGGAGCACAGTGCATGGACTAGTGCAACACCCGCTTACAAACAGATTTGGCTTGTGATACAAATGAGAACTATGATCTGTTCTTAGTGAATAAAGGGTGGCTTTTCTATATTCTATTATATAACTTTGATCAGTTCTTCGTGAATAAAGGGTGGCTATACTATACTATACTATATAACTTTGACATGTTGTTAGTGAATAGAGGGTGGCTATGCTATACTATACTATATAACTGTGATTTGTTCTTAGTGAATAAAGAGTGGTAAATACTGTATATTCCACAATTAATACATTTTACATTACCGTATGTTACATATAAATATATATATATATATATTTATATTATTTGTAATATAATATATTATATATTTGTATATTATATTTGTAGTTTCCGGACCATATATATTATTATTTGATATGTATCCAACTCAGTTGTAAATACTGTTGCACGTACTGTTGACGTTTTTATACTTTTTGCACATACTTAGTTTAGTTTTTTTATTGAATTTAGCACAATTTCTGTAAGGCACTGCCACTTCCATTTCACTTCTGCTCCTGCATGTGTATGTGACAAATAACGTTTTGGAATCTTGAATCTTGATTATAACCCCTAACAGTTTACTAGTCGTCTGACAGGCTTTTAATATGGCCCATGTTGCCACCATTCCCAGGAAAGCTCTCCACATCCTCTGACATTTGGGAATGACTACAGGGAAATGTAGTTAGGGGAATGACATGTCAGTACATTGGTAGAATATACAAGCGTGGTTCCTGTCTGGTAACAACACATCTGGTGGTGTAAGTCAACAGCTGTAGTCCCCTCACCATCTGTCTGTCAGAAGTGAGGGTGGTGGTGGTGGTGGTGGTGGTGGTGGAGGAGGTAGAGTGGTGGTGGTGGTAGTGGTGATGGCGGTGGTATACATATTAGTGTCAGGGATGTCATTTTTCTGCTGTCGCTCTCAGACAGTGCCATTAATTACGTCCAGTGGCAACTCAATGGCTACCTGCAGATCGGTCTTGAGACAGTTTGGACTGCTCTGTTCTCCAGCTGTCAGCGCTGAAGGACCTTCTTGTTCTGTGTGTACGCCAACGGTGCTGTTCGGACAAGGAGAGCTGCCGAGACCAGACCAGACCAGCTCAGACTAGCTGACACCAGGGGAGACCAGCAGAGAGTAGCAAAGGTTAGCCAAGACCAGCTGACACCAGATGACATTAGCAGAGTCCAGTTGAAACCAGGTGACTCTAACCAAGATGAGCCATGATGAGTCTAGTTGAGACTTGAAGGACAAATGTTATATTTAGTTAGTGTTTTATTTATTACCACTTTGAGAGGTGCTTTGGAACAAAATTATGAATTTTATAAAACAAAAAGACCTTGCAGGTGTCTTGTTTTCAGTCTGTATTAATCGGTCTGGCTTTCCGTGATCCTGTTAGTATCTTCATGTCTCTCTCCGTCTAGCTCTCTCTGTCGATCATCATATCTGTCAGCCTGACATCCATTCAACAAATCGATAACAACAAATCAAATAAATACAACTTAAAAACAACTGTAACTGCAAACCAACTAAGCCTGCATATGCCACCAAGCTTTTGTGAGTTTGCGAACCATTTGCAACAATATAATATATATAATAAGAGATTCCTCCAAAAACCATCGGCACCAAAAAAAAAACCTGCAGGATTTTTCCAGCAAGAAATTTGTGAAGTGCATGAAACCCCCTGCTAATCCCCCCCCCCCCCCTATTTTTCGGCCATAATCCTGCGTGAATCGGAATGAAGCGCTACCAAACTAAAAGGTATCAGGCAGGATGTTCACATAGTCAACCCTGAAGGCGGGGAGGTGAGAGTGTCTGTCCGGATACCTGCGGTTTCTCACCCCCCCCCCCCCCGCTACATCACAGCTCACCTGACGATGAGCTGACAAGATGATATTTTGGGCCAAGAGACACATGGTCTGGTAATTGGGCTCTCACCTCTCACCCCTCTGGGAGATGTGACAGGCGCAGGTGAGCAGACGCAGGTCGGCAGCGCCTACAGCCTCCGCCGCACTCAAGTGTTGAGGACCTAATAGAGGCCCTGCTTGTTGCTCAGGAGACTATATTCGCCCTACGTGATGCTACGTGATGCTACGATGCGTCCTGTCAGGACATGATGGGATCACAGCACACAATCACACAATCAAGCTACACGCTATGATAGCTTTATACCATGGCTGTGTCCGAAATCCTTCCCTCATTCCCTACTCCCTCTCTAGTAGTTCAATGTAGAGGACTATATAGTGAAATCCTTCCCTCATTCCCTACTCCCTCTCTAGTAGTTCAATGTAGAGGACTATATAGTGAAATCCTTCCCTCATTCCCTACTCCCTCTCTAGTAGTTCAATGTAGAGGACTAAATAGTGAAATCCTTCCCTCATTCCCTACTCCCTCTCTAGTAGTTCAATGTAGAGGACTATATAGTGAAATCCTTCCCTCATTCCCTACTCCCTCTCTCTAGTAGTTCAATGTAGAGGACTATATAGTGAAATCCTTCCCTCATTCCTTACTCCCTCTCTAGTAGTTCAATGTAGAGGCCTATATAGTGAAATCCTTCCCTCATTCCCTACTCCCTCTCTAGTAGTTCAATGTAGTTATAATGTCGCGGGTTCAAGACCCGGAAACCCGGAAACACCAAGTGCCCTTGAGCAAGGCACTCCCTACGCTGCTCCCCGGGCGCTGTAATAATAGCTGCCCACTGCTCCTAACACTAGGATGGGTAAAATGCAGAGAAATGATTTCGCTGTACTGTACTTGTACACTGACAAATTTGAATAAATATTATTATTAGTGAAATCCTTCCCTCATCACTACTCCCTCTCTAGTAGTTAAATGTAGAGGACTATATAGTCACACTATAAAGTGAAATCCTTCTCTCATTCGCTACTCCGTCTCTTGGGAGTTCAAACGATCAAACTAATTCTCACTATACATTCAGACGGCACTACAAAATGATGAACTCACTATAGTGATTTAAGACACATCCCATAAGGACGTAAATGCTACCATGCTATAAGCCGTCTAGCTATTGGCTAAAATATATATGTACCGTATATATTGGATAGCTTTATTCTATCGCACCAATGCTATGTTTACGAATAATAGCTACAGTGTAAGCAAGTCAGAGGCACTTGCGCTTTGCTGTGAATTTGTGTGCAGCTTGCGGCAAACAGATTATTTTCCTCGTCTGTTTTTATTTTGAAAAACGACTGACCGTGTAGATACCTCTGGTATCAACACCCAAATGCATTCGGGATTGTTGCTATCAATAAGAAACACGTTAGGCAAGGG
>CM050999.1:11240464-11250464 GCA_027704905.1 Muraenolepis orangiensis
GGTTTTGTTTGACGTGCGGAATAAGGCCCGAGTCGTGAGATGAAGTGCTATTATAATCCATAAGGTGACATCCCCCTGTAACCCCACGGACCACAGACCCCCCCCCCCCCCACACACACACACACACACACACTTACACCCACCATCCCCTCCCACCCCAACCCCCAGCTGGTTAGCAAACATTCACTTTGGCAGAAATTCGCAAATGGTTCTAAAAGTATTAGACGTCGCCAGCTGGCAGAAGGGCAGAAGGCTGCAGTTGATGCGTCGGGGAAATTGAGTTTGACTTGAGCTTGAATTGAGCGTATGTAAGTGTGGGTATGCGCGTGTGTGTGTGTGTGTGTGTGTGTGTGTGTGTGGGGGGGGGGGTATGCATGTGTGTGTGCGTGTATGCATGTGTGTGTGTGTGTGTGTCTATGCATGCGTGTGTACATGTATGCATGTGTGTGTGCGTATATGTATGCATGTGTATATGCGTGTGTGTGTGTGTTTATGTGCCTGTGTGTGTGTGTGTGTGTGTGTGTGTGTGTGTGTGTGTGTGTGTGTGTGTGTGTGTGTGTGTGTGTGTGTGTATGCATGTGTGTGAAGTATGCAGACATCTTGATGCAAACATTTATATCTGGGGATATAAAAAAAAATAAAGTTAATGTTTAAATATCCACCAATTTCCCAATTTTTTATAACCAGTTTCCGGCCATATTGTTACAGATTTAAACTAGTAGAGTCGGTAGAGTTCAAGTCTTTCTTGAAAAAAAAAAAAAAAACCACTCTCCTAGCTCTCCCTGTGATCCCCTGACATAAAAGAGAAACCCCAGCCAGAGAGGAAACTTTATCAAAACTTTATCAAGCCTTTGGTTTTGATACAGTATGGTGATTTCATCATTAGCCGCAGCTACTCCAGCGACTTCCACAACTTTTTTTTTTGAAGTGGCTCGTCGGATGCGGCAAAATCATTTTTACCACCATGAAAAAGGCTCCGTGAGTACAGCTCGGGCCGAGCTGCCCCGCCCATGCGGGGCGTCTCTCAGGCAAAAATACCTGAAAAAGTAAGAGGAAGACATGACGACAGATCCAGACTCAAACCACCAACCAGTCACTCAGTCGGCAAACGGCAATAGGACAAAGGGATGTCTCCTCCACTCCTCACCCTCTTTCATCTCTCTCTCTCTCTCTCTCTCTCTCTCTCTCTCTCTCTCTCTCTCTCTCTCTCTCTCTCTCTCTCTCTCTCTCTCTCTCTCTCTCTCTCTCTCTCTCTCTCTCTCTCTCTCTCTCTCTCTCCTCTCTCTCTCTCTCTCTCTCTCTCTCTCTCTCTCTCTCTCCCACATCTCTCCCCATCCCTCACTTTCTTCGAGATTCAAGATTTGTATTTGCCATATGCAATTCCCTCTCGCAGTACAATTTAACACTATATACTATACTATACTATACTATACTATACTATACTATACTATACTATGTACTATACTTATACTATACAACACTATAACAATTCTGTTCACAATAGAAAGAACAATGAAAATAACAATAAAGTGACTGATGGATGATATGTACATGTGTTGAATTGTGCAAAAAGCATTTAAAAGTGCCAGTAGTGCAGGAGCATCACCAATACAGTGCAGAACTGTGTAGTAACTGTAATGAGTCCAGAAAGTCCAGCAAAAGTATGATTGTGTATATGTAATATGGATGACAATGTTATGATAGTGGCAGCACTCCCAGCAGTTCAGTAGGCGCACTGCCTGTTCCTCTTCCCATCTGTCGCTCTTTCATCCCTCACATCGCCGTCTCTCCCGCCATCTCCCCCATCCCTCTCTTCCATCCATCCGCATTGCTGTCTCTCCCAATCTCTCTTCCATCTCTCTCCCCCTACATCTCTCCCTCTCCCCATCTCCCTTCCCCTTCACATTTCCCCCCTCTCTCTCTCTCTCTCACATCACAATATATCAAGCTGAAGACACAGCACCCTAGCCCCCCCCCTCCTCTCCTCCCGGGAGAAAGTCCCCATGAGGCTGTATGTTCTCAAACACCCTTGTTTCACCTTGAGCTGGAGGTCTGCCGGCACTGGGCCTCCTGGGACCAAAGAGCCTCCGAAAACAAGAACACATCAATTTTGTGAAATCCTTGATTTGGTATCGGAGGTGTTTATGTTAACATCTGCCTCTGAAATCTGTGGTTCTGTGTGTCGTTCGGTGGATCGTCCTTGTTAAGCATTTTGCATTTGAATATAATGCAAAGTACTTGCTATTAAAAGGAACTGTTTGATTGATATTTAAGAGCAGGTAGTCAAGTGACCGTTTTTTTGACACTTGGAAAGACAGGAATCATAGATGTTATGTTTCAGACATGTTCGCTAAATCAGCGGCCTACAAATATAAACCTTTCATTTGAAGAAACCTTGACTGGACACATTTGCATTTTTTGAATTATGCAGACACTAAGACCATGCCATGCACATCAACACACACACACACACACGCATGCACATGCACACACATACACACCAGGGTTTCCGTTAGCCGGTATTTACCGGTTTTTAGCGGGTAAAAATTAATTAAATTAAGTGACCGAATGAAGTGACCAATCAGCTGCCGCACCTCTCATCGACGTCAAGCGACGTCACTGAACAGGGGGCGTGGCCAAGCCACGTGCGCTGGCGGCGCACACACACACACCTGTTGGCAATTGCGTGGCTGATTGTTAATCCCCTCACCTGGGGTATATACTGTAGACCCTGGCTTCCCGTTACCCCGGGGTTAGGTCGTACGTCATACTGCACGTCACACGTTGTTCATGTACGTCGGACATTCTGGACGGAATGGCCACGCTGATCCAGATCCTTTACCTGTCCCGCGTCACCCGCCAGTCTCGCGTTACTCCGGTCTATACGAGCCGTTATCCGGGGTCGTTATACTTACCTGTCTGGTACCTGTCGCTATTCCGACCTCCCGGTATCTAGACTTCTCGCTCGTCCCTGACCATCCGTCTGTCTGGTACCTGTCGCTACTCGACCTCCCGGTACCCAGACTCCTCTCCCGTCCCGGACTACTCGCCGGTCTATACCTGCCGGTACTCCGCGGATCGACCTCCGGTACCAGACTCCTCTCCCGTCCCGGTCTACTACCTGCCGGTACTCCGCGGATCGACCTCCCGGTACCCAGACTCCTGGACTGTCCCTGAGCTCTCTCTTGTGTTGTGTTTGAGTTGTTTTGTGTTGCTTGAAATAAAGCTTTATGTTATAGCTCCACTGTGTTGGTCTGCGTTCTGGGTCCCACCGAACCATCCCATTTGTGACACTACAGATGTTACAGGTGTTTTGAAATAGCCTCGATTTTTGCGGCTAACGAGGTTTTGCTCAATCGTTCTTGTTCGTTTTGTTGTTCATTAAATAGTCAAATTTATTTGAGGTCTTTGTCATTCTTTCGTCAATCTAGGTGTACATTATAGTTGTGTTTGTAATATAGACTGTTTTTGAAACATGAAAATAAAATCTCTCCGGACACTTGACCGGCAAGAAAAAATCCTAGCGGAAACCCTGATACACACACACACACACACACACACACACACACACTCAAATGCAATGCATTTATTTAAATGTGGATGCTGTGCAGCGATAAAGGCAGGCACATAACAATGTTTAACTTGCCCACAAGGAATAGCGGCAGTGGGAAATAGGCCTGTCAAGGTGAATGACATACATATCATTTAGTGACGGGCGTCGGAGAGGCTCCATGGATTCACCATTAGCCAAGTAACAAGCACACACTGTGTCTTTGCGTTAGGAGCCTCCTGTCTGCTGTCTCTCGCTTTGAAATCCAGCACAATGATAAACGGATGAGGCAAGCGTCTGACCCCCTGACGACCCCTGATGACATCACACGCTATTGTTTCACACACACACCCACACCCACACACACACACACACACACACACACACATCACACACACAGCTCAACACAGAACACTGCTGTTTTTTGGCTAGGATAAGACCTACAGTGAATCTCTTGAGATGTGACGAGGGAGCATGGCGGGGTAACAGGCATCATGCCTGTAGGTGTCCTAGATGCCTTTTGGCTGGGAGGCAAAAGCCCGAACCATTTCACTATTACACCATCATCCTCTCTGCTGTAATGTATCTGATCCCAAGTCATTCCAATTTTTACTTCTGCCATCGAAGATAGGAGGAGGTTATGATTTCGCCCCTATTTGTTTGTTTGTCCTGTTTGTTTGTCTGTCTGTCTGTTTGTCTGCTAAATGACTGTATGTATGTAATGTAATGTAATGTCTGTTTGTCTGTTTGCAAGATAACTCAAAAAGTTATGTGCGGAATTGGACAAAATTGGATGGGTATTATTATTTGAATTCCCCTGAAACCCTCAGCAGATGTGAGATAAGTTAGTCATTTATAAAGCCTTGACAGGAATTTATGTCGGTGGTTAGATTACTTAAACAAATTGTAGATCAGAAGAGCCGATCAGATGACACAAAATACATGAGACTTTTCTCGGTGCGCGGCAAAAACATGCAATGTGTGTAGAGCAGAAATGCGGGAAGCCCAGCCGAAACCTACCGGCAAAAACAGATCGATCATATTGGGCTCTTAGATCGTTTATTTTATTTTTGGAGGGTATGATTGCTCAAAAGATGTGTGATTTATCTCGTATCGCCGCTTCACATTGCCGCCTTTAAAAGTCGCCACGGAACTAATGAGACGTACTGGTTTGAACCGCCCGTGGAGAGAACCAACATGGAGGAGTTGTCACTGTCTTCCATTCTGCTTTTAGAGCACTCCATGTGAAATGACTCACAAAAAAATGTATTCCTTAGAAATTACAAGAATTACAAGAATTACAAGAAATTACTTACAATTTCTCTCTATGTCTCTCCGTGTGTCTCTCCGTAGGTGTGTGTGTGTGTGTGTGTGTGTGTGTGTGTGTGTGTGTGTGTGTAGGTGTGTATGTGTGTGTAGGTGTGTATGTGTGTGTAGGTGTGTGTGTGTGTGTGTGTTGTAATATACTCGCTCACTGACTGCAGCGATTTGATTGATTGAGTAGCGTCACGTGAGATGATATTGTTGTATATAATATATATATAAGATATATATTAGATTTCTGCAATGCATTTCAGAAAAGTTACTTTTATTGGTTTAAATAGTAATTAAATATATAATATGACACAATATATGGATCTTTAAATTAGAGATCGTCCCATAGCCCCCCACCCATTATGTGATCGGCAATCGATCGGCAATCGATATCGGTCGATTCTGATTCCGGTGATCGGTGATCGCCACCCAAAAACCCTGACCAGAGGCATACCTAGTGAGCACCCACACCACACACATTCAGGGGCCTTTTCACTAACTGTTTTTCAAGATCTGGCCTTTTGCGACATCACACACCCGATGTACGATGGATACCAGCTCAACGTAGCGGCCGACCGTACCGACTAGGAGGATCTATCCATCATCCATCTGTCAGATGTCACTGTAGGGTAAGTTTAAAATGACTTGTTCTGGCTAATTAAGAACCACGCCTGGTGGTACACCACAGGGGCCTTTTGGTGTCAACCTCATCCGGTCACCCGCAGAACCGAGTCACCGAGCGCCTCCTCCGGAACGTCTGGTACACAGTCCGCAATGTGACGCCGCACAGCGTCTTCAAGAAGCAGCATTCTCATTGGCTGTCAGCAGTGTCAGTCACAGAAATGCATTAATCGCAATGTATTCAGTTTGCCAGGTCTTCATCTTTTTCCGTAGACCACTGAGCAATTGACAAAGTCGTTTGTCAATTGGTCTTGCCCCGCATGGCTTGCGTGTCGATCAAAAGACGTCCTCCTGATAGGTTGAGACACAGGTAACTGGCTCTGTGAGACTGGGCCCTTCAAGAAGCGTAGGGTCCTTGTAGGGTCCCTGATGGTGGCTCAGCAGCGCCATCTGGGGCGCCACTACAACCCCTGTCTATTCACTCGCCCTACCCCCCCCCCCAAACGACACCATCATGACTTGATTTGTCCTGAGTCCTCTAATCGTTACCACGGCGATGAAGAATGGTTTGTCCATCCAAGTCAAACGAGTGGCCCGGCGCTAATGATGGCGAGAGCTTCCCGTAATGTGCTGGAACCTTATTATGGTCTGGCATACACACATCACATTATACTCCGCGGACACTGGTCCTCTCTGGGAGAGAGCGGGGGGGGAGGGGGGATATGTAAAGAGAGTGAGCGTTCTCCCTCAGCGAGTGTTATAAAAAAGAACTATTAAGCCTGCAATGACAGTGTTCATGGCCCGCTTTTATGGCTTCACGCACGCCACGCCATGTGCTGTGAGCGGGACTGTAGGACTGCTGCGAGCGCTAATGAAGCATCGTCGCAATTTAAATCTCTGCAATTTGCATGCCGCGGCAAGCAGGAGGACATGGTGGCAGAGTGTGACCTCTGGTTACGGCTGTCAAGGTCACCGGCGGAGCCTCCCGAACACGCGCGAACATCCACCCGGGGGAGGAAGGAGTGCCGCGTTAAAGCAAGCATTTTTTTGTAATTACGGAAGAGTTGTCGAGTCTTGACTAATTAATGAGAAGAACTAATTGGCTAACAAATCGGCCAACACATTCATCATAATATCCATGGTCTTTTCTTTGGCGATTATCAAACATATTTTTGCGAGATACAAATGTTTTCCCCTGGATATTTTTGTTCAATACAAGAACAGAGACGGCGAATGCAAAACATAACTGGTACCGAGGTCATACCGCCGCAGAGGGAGAAGCTCGTCTTGTGATGAGGGGGTTTTGATCTTGATGAACAATGTTATTATTACATAACGTTCCCACTGATGGTGCGTGTATAGATCTGTGTTCTTAAGAAGGGCGTGAATTGGACAGAGAAACAGCTACGAACAAAGAGTTTTCTCCATGCACTGGGTTTGGTCTCACAGACCAAACCCACGCCCTCACTCAAAGAAGATTTTTTTGCCATTAGTGTCAAAAACAACCGTGGGTGAAAATTAAAAAGCCTGGCTGATGATTGTGTTGACGATCGCAAGCAAGAATTAAAAAACTCTCCATCAAATGCCTCCATTGTGAGAATGCTCTTCCTTGCACCTTAAATTCCAGTTTGAAAATCCAATTTGTGGGTTTAATCAAACTTTGCCATGCCTCTATAACCTAGTGAATCACCAGTTAAACGCAAAAAAAAGCAATTATCACTCATTCACACAGGCTGACTCTGGATCAGCATCGACTACATCGGCGGAATGGAAAATACTCCACCGCTTGGTTTTCTCCATGGAAACAAAATACCAAAAGGTCTTGAACTGTTTTAATGAACCCGCAGGAGCTGCGACGGCAGCGGGATGGATTCAGAAGACGATGACCGTGCACCTCAACACCACCGGAAGACCACTCATCGCTCGTCGTGTACAGTTGATTTAATTCCAGTTTGACCTGCAAATCACAGCGCAAGGCCCAACATCTTGACCAGGGAGAGGTAGTCGACTAGTTCCTTGGTCGCGGTGGCGGTGGAGGTTCCCTCCGGAGCAAAGTACCGTGTGTGTGGTCATTCACAGTGTAGGGGAAGGAGGTACATCTGAGGGTAGATGCACATTTCTGTTCTCTTTTTGAAAGGTTATTTTTGATTTCTGATTCGATTCAGGCCCTTTTGTAACTAGCTGTGGGTTCACAAAGACGTTTATGGTTTAAGTGTTTTTTTAATTTTTTAGCTATATTAATAATATTAGAATTCCCCTGAAACCTGTACAGTAGTAAACCGGACAGTAGTAGAAGACAGAACTACAAAAGACATAATACATAAAAGATGACACAATAAGAGAATAAGTAGAAGACATCTTGATAAGCCTCCCCACTTCTCTTGGTCCACCATCCAGCTGACCTTGAGTCCGAGTCCAGGCTTTTTGTTCCATCCGGTTAATAAACAGGGCTTTATGGTCCTCGTGAGAACACCCTCCTCTCTCTGCATAATCTGTTTGTGTGAGGGCACATAAAGCACATCATGCACTATAAAACCTGTCCTTTAATGAACTCTGTGGGGAGACTGGAGATCTAGACGAATAACATTTAGCAAACTTTGATTCTTGAATCTTAAATCTTGAACCCAGGGTGTACAGGCAGGAGACGGAGGAGGGTGAGGTGTGCAATATAGCTAAGAGCTAATGGCACCTGGCCCGGATAACCCAGCCAATCGGGGAAAGCCAACGCGAACTGTCGCTCAGTCTGAATAAGATTTAAGATTAGGGTCAGGACTAATATGAAGTTCCTCTTCCCAGAGACCCGACAACAAAATCAAAATAAAAAAATTCAAAATCTTTGTTCAGTTAGGAACATTTCAGCTTTATTAAGAATTGAATATTAATGAGTTGTGTCCCATAGAGTACTGTAAGGTGGCCACTCAACTCCCTCAATGTGCCAAATATGGATTGTTTCTGCTGCTGGTTCAAGCAATGGCAGCGGCTGTAACACAAAATGTACAGCTTCATAACGGTTGTGTGTAAATCGATGGGTGACATCATGGATGCTAAGTCTATATATGACCCAAACACCCCTGTGCTATTTCGAGTGCTGGCAAAGTTACAGTTTATTGTGAAGGTTCAAAATGTCTCCATATTCATGAGTCGAACGAGGGTCTTGAACCCGCGGCGCCGAGAGATAACCGCAGAGCCAGAGCAGAGTTCCTGGATGC
The DNA here is from genome assembly GCA_027704905.1 of Muraenolepis orangiensis. Classification (NCBI taxonomy): domain Eukaryota; kingdom Metazoa; phylum Chordata; class Actinopteri; order Gadiformes; family Muraenolepididae; genus Muraenolepis; species Muraenolepis orangiensis. Next base: position 11,249,159 of record CM050999.1, read on the forward strand.
GGTCGCTATGGTAACTGGACTGGTCCAGCTGCAGCGGTCCCACCTGGTTCTCTCTCTCTCACGTCGCATTGGCTGCGACGGACGCAACACAAAGAGGGGGAGGAGGTGAGGAGATGTCCGCACCTTTACATCTTTCTGCCGTCTTGTCGCTTTTTTCTTGCGACAGTGAATTCAGATCCGTGTGTTTAAGCAACGGTTAGGGGTCAGGAGGTCACCCCGCTCGACAGTGCCTATAGGTGAACCGCTTTCAACCGCATTTAAGACGCGCCCTAACTTTGAGAAATAAATACCATCCAACAACAAACAACTCGTCTGAAACAAAAGTTTGTGTTCCAGCCGACGCACTGTGGCCTGTAGTGAGCTATCTGGGATCCCGGACAGTGATGGATGAGGGGATACCTGGAGGTGGTGGTGGTGGTGGTGGTGGGGGGTTAGGGGCCAGTAAAGGACAACAGAAGCCTTCTGGAGCGTGGCTGGACGAGACCAGACCCCCGTGACCCCCACACCTGGACAGTGAGAGGAGTTTGGGGGGGAGGGGGCTGGGGGGGGGGGGGGGCACATGCTGCTCGCTTCATTACCCCCCCCCCCCTCCCTCCCCCCCAAAGGCCACGCCCCCTAGCAGCACCACCGTCCCGGGCTCTGATGGATGAGGAGCCGGCGGGCCCAGTGGACCAAGAGTGCCGCCCGCGCCTAGCCCCCGGCCTGCGCCATCCATCTCTGAACCCTGGCCATCTCCCCCTCATCCTCCCCTCATCCCTCCATGCCCCCCCATCCACCCCGATCCAGCTGAGCTCTCGGAGCATCCAGGGGAAAAAGGGTTCCGGGTTCGATCTCGCACACCGCCAAATTACCGCCACGGCAGCCGGAAGCGGGGTTTTTGAGGTTGGGTGGGGTTTTGGTCACGAGGCCGGCTAGTTGGTACATTTTCACTCCCTGCCACGGTGGATGTGAATGTGTTGGAGGTGATGCACAGCATCCTCTAATGTAATTTCCCCTGAGAACGCCACTCTACCCGGGCTGCGCTTTGACCGGGGATTGATGCCGCTGTCGCATCTTCACATTTTAATCATGTTATTTCTGATCCTTTTTAAGAACAGAAAGGCCGCAATTTCTATCACTTCCCAGAGAGGGTGAACATAATAACTGTTGAGATGAACGGTGATGGTTGGTGGTGAAATGAATGTGAACAAATGGCAAAAATCCCCATATTATCATTGACTGCACACACTTAAAGGTGCTATCAATAACATTATCAATAACATTGCTAACATTCAGCCTGGAGTGGAGTGAGACTCAGACAGACTCA
>CM050999.1:11252964-11272964 GCA_027704905.1 Muraenolepis orangiensis
CCCTGTCCCCGTCCCCCAACTCTCCTCCATCCCAAAAATAGTATTTTCCTTGTGGGGGAGGCTTTCTCCCTCCCTCCACCCCGGCCCAACACTACGGGGGGGGGGGCAATTAGTGTTTTAATGAACATTAATAAGCGTAGAATCGCCCGCTTAGCGCACTCGACGCAGGCCGCTGTGAGCGGGAAGATTTGCGGCGTGTCACCGTTACGACTCCGCGTGGATTCGATAATTAATTTCCGTTAATTTTCCCCATTCATCTTCATTTGATATTGTTCCATATTTCTCCACCGGGTTCGCGGGAAGGTGGGCCGAGCGACTGTGTAGTTTATGTGATTATGTCTAGGTTTTTTTTTGGGGACGTAAATCGTTTCAGAGCTTCCCTCGCGGACCTCGCAACCCCCTCGAACGGGGAACGCTAAAACGAATAATTTGTCCTTATTGCATTCCTTCATATATACAATCTATGTGGTTATTCCACTTCATGTGCAGCAGCAGAACACAAACGGGACACGGGACCACTTGAACTACAAGTGAGCCCTCATGGTATTGAACACGCTCGAGTCCTTTTGAAAAACAACCGATCAAACAACCGTGGTGTGTGTCATTAAGCCACACCCACCACCTGCCGTGACCCTGGGACTTCATTTTTTGATGTCAAGTCAGAAAATAATAAGCAACCCCAAATGCTTTACATTAATGTGCATCTGCTTCCCCGCACGTTGTTTTAACCCTATCAACATCTGCCTGAGATTGGTTATACATTACATGACATTACATTACATTACATTACATTACATTACATGCTTACAGTCATTTAGCAGACGCTTTTATCCAAAGCGACTTACAGTAGTGTGTTTCAACAAAGGAAGGTGAGAGAACAACTCGTCACCAGAAGTCAAAAGTGCATTTCATTTCTAACAAGTCTCCAATAACTGAGCCAGTGCTCAGGTAGAAGGACAATAATTCAGGCAAAAGTGTAAGGGAAAAAGTACAATAAGTTGGCAAACAATATGCAACAATATCTAGAACAATATCGACCTATCTATAATATGTGATCTACTTTCGACTGACTAAATTGACTTAGCGCTACGAGGAAGGATCCGGGAAGTGTGTCCTGAAGAGATGGGTTTTTATAGTTCCAACTGTTGTTCTCTAGTCACGTAGCACCAGTTCTCCAGGGCTGTTGTTCCAACTGTTCTCTGGTCATGTATAACCAATGCATAGTTCTTTAAGGGATCTTTACCCTTCAATATATATATATATATATATATATATATATATATATGAATAATAACAAGCTTAGATTTCAACCATGCTCAAGTACTCAAGGCTCATTAGAGTACAAAGGGAAAAACAAACACAATAAAGACTAAATAAAGCTAGTAAGAAACACTCCTCTCCTCTCATTATCCCCGACTGCGTTTTCTCACATTCTACAACGTTCTCCTCAGGGCAGCATCGCAGAGGTCCAAGATCAGATGACACGCGCTCTTACTTTGGAAAAGTGGCTAATCAGCACTTTTTTCCTCTTCAAGGTACAACAATAACAAACTCACTGATGAGCATCTTCCCTGTGTTAGCGCGTTAGCCGTTAGCCCTGAAGGCGTAGCGCTGTAGGGCTAACGGCCCCGTGCTCCACTTGCACACACTAGCTGCTTGCCCGCTAGCTGCACTGTTCTGTGCTGAGCGGACAGATTAGCGGTTAGGAGCGGTCTGTCTGTCCGCCGCGGGTTGGCTGCGACGCAGTCATTTGGTATTCAGGTTACATCGCACAAGAAATGATGGGAAAGTAATTAAAAACATTAGGTAATGATCCGTCCTTCATACTCACAGGTTATACCTTGATATAATGTTGCTGTCAAGGATTATTAATTGATATAAAAGAATATTAAAATCGGGCAAAACCGCGTAACACAAACCTGGTCGTTTAAATTACCGGGTCCCCTTGCACGTCCTTGGGAACAAGTGGAGAGAAAAGTCGGAAATAATGGCACGAAAAACGCCAGCATTTCTACATTGTTCATCTTCGTCGTCCTCCGTTCCCCACCACCACCGAGAGAGATCGGTACAGTATACCTTCTTTACCTTCACGCTCCTGTTTCACTGTGAAAAAAACCCAGCGAAGTGCGAGCGTTGGCGGGCGTGTGATCGCGGGGGGAGGGAGGTCGACCGCGTGGCTAGGCGCCACCTCTCTGTTGCTCGTTAGTGGATTTAGCGACCGGGGCCCCCTGGCTAACGAGATGGGTGGTAGGTTGTCTTTTATTCAAACTGTCTCTCCTATTGTTTTGTAATCAGCTGAACACCCCACAAAGCAGTTTAATGAGTAATCCAAGCTTCGTCGTCACCGCCGCCGCCGCCGCAGAAACGGAGAGAAGCGTGGTTAAAACACACACACACACACACACACACACACACACACACACACACACACACACACACACACACACACACACACACACACACACACACACGAGAGTCCCATGTCACCCATGTTCTTCTCTGTGGGTAGTTCACATCATCGCCGTGGTAATTACCGGCGGTGTGCTGTTTAGGTAACGTCGAGGGAAACACACAAACAAATCACTTTGTAGCTGTATCTGAGAGTGTCCCTGTAAAGCTAATGAGGCCTCACTGCGGGGCCGCCTCCTCTGACACCAGCGACCGGCATGGGAAGACAGTTGCTTGTTGGTGTTCAAGATATCATTTTACAAAAGTTTTGTAAAAGGCATAGCATCCAGTTATTCATATAGAAAAAGGGAACTACACACCCAACACAGTACCACACACACACACACACACACACATACAACCTCCCCCCCCCCCCACACACACACACACACACAACACAGTACCACACACACAACACAGTACCACACACACACAACACAGTACCACACAGTACCACACACACACACACACACACACACACACACACACACACACAACACAGTACCACACACACACAACACAGTGCCACACACACAACATAGTCCCACACACACAACACAGTGCAACACACACACACACACAACACACTCCCCCCCCCCCCCCCCACCACACACACACACACACACACACACACACACACACGCGCAACGCAGTACCGCATAAGCTATAATTTGCAGTAATCCTTTATAATAAAATAAAGTATTTTTCAAAGTCAAAGTAAGGAACAGCGCCGTCCAGGCGTGGACGCTTGCCGCTGCGGCATTAAAGTGATTACAGTGGTGATGGCGCCACGCCGTAGCGGGTCAGGCATGCGGCGCTAAGCACGTTGGGAGGCTGCATGCATTAAGCAGATGACAGTGTAATCTATACCCACGAGGAGGACATCCTCCACCCTGAGATTGCAGGGACTTGGAGTGGACACGCCATCTATTTACATGTCACATGCGAATGCAGCAGATGTTTTATATATATATTTATATATTTATATGTATATAAAATAATAAAATATATTATTTGATCTTTGTGCCGGGTTTAGCTTGTATCCGTGTGTGTGTGTGTGCGTGTGTGTGTGTGTGTGTGTGTGTGTGTGTGTGTGTGTGTGTGTGTGTGTCTTTTATCTGTTTTAGTTATGTTTCTACTTTATAATGCTTGCTTTTTTACCATTCTTCCTTTTTTTTTTCGTCCACACATTTTGTAAGATTCAGATTTCAGATTTAGTGTTTAGTGTTTCTGTATATTTGTATGTATCTAAAACAAGGAACAGTGTACCATGAACAGTGAAATGTGTTCCATGAACAGTGAAAAAATCCCAAATGACCCAAACGATGATATTAAAAATAATTGACACAAATGTACATGAATTTTTTACATGAATGCACTCTAGTGTAACACACATTATGAAAAGGTGTAATCTATCAAATTAGCCAAAGTATGATTCCTTGTACAGGAATCTGGCTCCAGGTGAACCTACCTGGTGTATGTCAGTGTTCCCATTAGCAGCCTGTAGTGTCTTGAGTTGTAGCGAAGGTTCCCCCAAGGTGAGCAGTGCGGGGGGGGGGGGGGGGACCAGGCAAAAGTGGACCAGAATAAATTAGTAGAGAAAAATTCCCTGGATTGGATTTAATTCGGTAAATAGCTGCAGTCAGAGATGTGGATGCTGATGCTGTTATTATGATGATGTTTTCTGTGCTTTCTGTACGTATTTTATGGAGCATAGAAAACCAGTTAGTTAGTAAAAAATGTTTCTGTTTTCCAGTTACTGCTGGCTATGCTGCCCCTGTGGGGATAATAGAGATCTGTGTACCTTAGACTTTACACTCCACTGAAGAGTGTCCCCCAACCCCCGGGGTCCCCGCTTACACCCCTGGTGGACCCTCCCTTCCCCCGTTACCTTCCCGCTGTGGAGGGGTCAAGGGTCAGCATCCCGTGGACCCCACATAGCTTAGCGACAGTGTGATGATGTCGCCATGACAACGCCAGGATGCCACATCTCCTGTTCAAGTCTCACGTTGGGCTGGAGGAGGAAGCACAACGTGGGTGTCACTTATAGATTATATCTATGAAGAGTGTGTGCCTGTGCCTGTGTGTGTGTGTGTGTGTGTGTGTGTGTGTGTGTGTGTGTGTGTGTGTGTGTGTGTGTGTGTGTGTGTGTGTGTGTGTGTGTGCCTGTGTGTGCCTGTGTGTGCGTGTGTGTGTGTGTGTGTGTGTGTGTGTGTGTGTGTGTGTGTGTGTGTGTGTGTGTGTGTGTGTGGATCATTAGCCAGCCGTTCAATATCGGAATTCCATGAAGTGAACATTCATGGAACATTTCCTCAGGTCTACGCTTCCAGGAGAGCGAGAGCAAGGCAGAGGACGAGAGACTACTACGCTCCATTACTTTGGCAACCGAGTAATCACAAGGAACAGAGATAGAGAGAGAGAGAGACAAAGACAGAGAGAGACACAGAGAGAGAGAGAGAGAGAGAGAGAGAGAGAGAGAGAGAGAGAGAGAGAGAGAGAGAGAGAGAGAGAGAGAGAGAGAGAGAGAGAGAGAGAGAGAGAGAGAGACGACTGCGCTCCATTACGTTGGCTACCGAGTAATCAGAAGGAACAGAGAGAGAGAGAGAGAGAGAGAGAGAGAGAGAGAGAGAGAGAGAGAGAGAGAGAGAGAGAGAGAGAGAGAGAGAGAGAGAGAGAGAGAGAGAGAGAGAGAGAGAGAGAGAGAGAGAGAGAGAGAGAGAAGGGGGGAGACAGAGAGACAACAGAGAATGTAGGAGACATACACAGGAAAAGACAGAAGAGAAGGGGGGAGAGAGAGACAGAGAGAGAGAGACAGAAGAGAAGGGGGGAGAGAGAGACAGAGAGAGAGAGACAGAAGAGAAGGGGGGAGAGAGACAGACCGAGAGAGAGAGACAGAAGAGAAGGGGGGAGAGAGACAGACCGAGAGAGAGAGAGACAGAAGAGAAGGGGGGAGAGAGACAGACCGAGAGAGAGAGAGACAGAAGAGAAGGGGGGAGAGAGACAGACCGAGAGAGAGAGACAGAAGAGAAGGGGGGAGAGAGACAGACCGAGAGAGAGAGAGACAGAAGAGAAGGGGGGAGAGAGACAGACAGAGAGAGAGAGACAGAAGAGAAGGGGGGAGAGAGACAGACAGAGAGAGACAGAAGAGAAGGTGGGGGACAGAGAGAGAGACCGGTGAGAAGGGTAGACGAAGACAGACAGAGAGAGAGACAGGTGAGAAGGGGGGAGAGAGAGAGAGAGAGACCGGTGAGAAGGGTAGACGAAGACAGACAGAGAGAGAGACAGGTGAGAAGGGGGGAGAGAGAGAGAGAGAGACCGGTGAGAAGGGTAGACGAAGACAGACAGAGAGAGAGACAGGTGAGAAGGGGGGAGAGAGAGAGAGAGAGAGAGAGAGAGAGAGAGAGAGACCGGTGAGAAGGGTAGATGGAGACAGTTGTCCCTGTGAAATATGTACATGTTTCTCATGTTTGTGGAAACCCAAACCAGTTCTTATTCTCCTTACGCCGTAAAGATAGAAGATTTCTTCTGGGAGTCTGTAGGAAACGTGGTACTCTTGGTTTACATTTTGAATGGAGCGATACATCTGCTAGGACCGTGGACTGCAACAATCTCCATGTGCTCTATGTGCTCGTAGAGATGCAAATTATTGGCATAAAACCCGATACACACACACACACACACACACACTTTTAGCAGAATTGTTTCCTAATGATTTCATTCTGTGACCCCGGATTTTGTTACGATATTTTGGCTTTTGTTAATCTCTTTGAGTATAACTTGTAAAGCTCAATAGAAACAAACGTGATACTTTGATACAACAATAATAACAACAATAAAAATAATAATAATAATTATTATTATTATGATTATTGTGAACATGTTCAGCAGAGAGCTAATAAGGAGATTGACTGCCAGGTATGTTTGAGTGAATCCGTTGTCTCTTCATCAGAGAGGCAAGGCGCTCTGCAGCCCGTGGTGGAAAAAGCCCTTAATTAAAAATCCACCACAAGACAATTAAGATGGGCTTAAGATACATGCACGTTACACAATTAAACCCTGGGTAAGCATTCCCTCCAAACTAATAATAATACAAATAATGATGAGAGGAAAACAGCGAGGTTTTGTTATCAGCGTGAACTGTGGCTATTGTTGGTTTGGCTTATTGTGCGCGGGATAAAGACACCGAATCCATCTCATCACATTTAGACTCATTGAGACTCTCAGATTGCATATCTTTACTAGGATATTGGGTTTTGTTTTCAGTGAAACGCTCTGTATTTCAAGATGACGGTGTCAACGGGGGGAAAATTAGCCAATGACAAATTGGATTTTAAAAAGACAATTCGGCAAATTGAAAATTCCTCACGTTTAATTAGCGGTAATGCGGATTTAATGCGGGATGTAGACTCGCTAAGATGTGTTTTTTTTAGGAGTCCATTTAAACCTAGGCACACACACACAGACACACACACACACACACACACACACACACACACACACGGAATTCCTCCTTCACTTTTACCGGACTTAAAGGAGAACTTTGTCGCTCCGGCTTTGTATTATTTCAATGTGGGTAATTAATGCTAATTAACAATGTTTACCTTTCCTCCGTGTTGCCTGCAACACGTTCTCCACCCTGATCTCCACCCTGATCTCCACCCTGATCTCCACCCTGAATCTGCTTGCTACTTGTGTCCACTGGATAAGGAAAACCTGACCCTAACTCTGGATGTATGGAGATAAGGTTGTTTTAACACTATATATCAAATAGATAGATGGAGATAAGGTTGTTTTAACACTATATATCAAATAGATAGATGGAGATAAGGTTGTTTTAACACTATATATCAAATAGATAGATGGAGATAAGGTTGTTTTAACACTATATATCAAATAGATAGATGGAGATAAGGTTGTTTTAACACTATATATCAAATAGATAGATGGAGATAAGGTTGTTTTAACACTATATCTCTAATAGATAGAGATAAGGTTGTTTTAATACTATATCCCTCATAGATATATAGAGATAAGGTTGTTTTAACACTATATCCCTAATAGATAGATAGAGATAAGGTTGTTTTAACACTATATCTCTAATAGATAGACAGAGATAAGGTTGTTTTAACACTATATCCCTAATAGATAGATAGAGATAAGGTTGTTTTAACACTATATCCCTAATAGATAGATAGAGATAAGGTTGTTTTAACACTATATCCCTAATAGATAGATAGAGATAAGGTTGCCACCAGTATAACACCACTACGCTTGTTTAGTCTTCTTGGGTCCAGAAGTACCAAGATGGCGGGCTTTTATGGAACCTCAGATCACATGATTGAAACATATATACAGATACCCCTCACCAACATATAAGGTTCTTCTAGGTATTGTGTGTTTGTGTTTTTAATTGTTTTCTGTTTGTCCCGCGCCGCGGTCCTCACCAGACGCCCCTGGCAGGTGAGAATCTTTTGCTCTCCGGAATCCATGGCCTCCCCCTGATTAAACAGTCGGGGGATAATCACAACCAGCGTTTGTATAACTACTTAAGAGGATGAAACAGAAGCACACAACAAGGACATGAAACGACGACAGCCTTGTTAGCCAAGGACAATTCAGACACTGGAACTTTACAGGGAAACCGGCTGTTAATTAGCCACCGCCACCGCGCCATGCTAACACCGCTGTGCTCTCACCACAGTATGGATGACGTGGTGCAGGGTGGTGGTGCTGGGTGGGGGGGGGAGGCGGGGGGGTGGGGGGTGGTGAGGCTGACCTTCTCGTCGTCATGGCGATTGCAACGCGATCTCAAAAGGTCACAGAGGACATCTAATGATATTCAATCATTCTGATTGATCTGGCGTCTCAGATACAAATAAAAACAACGTGCTGTGTGTGCGTGTATATATATATACATATGTGTGTGTGTGTGCGTGTGCGTGTGTGTGTGTGTGTGTGTATATCTGAATGTGCCAATATATATGCCAATACCTCCTGTTATTCTATTCTGTACATACTCTTTATATAGCTATGTGTGTGTGTGTGTGTGTGTGTGTGTGTGTGTGTGTGTGTGTGTGTGTGTGTGTGTGTGTGTGTGTGTGTGTGTGTGTGTGTGTGTGTGTGTCTGCGTGCGTGCCGTGTGCCCGTGTGTCACACAGACACTCCTAAATATCAGGGTGGATGGGATAATATATGCATTGCATACACTTATAAAGTACACGCACACACACGCTGTATAAGTGTATCCATATATAACCACCTCCCCCCCCCCCCCCTGGATAGTTAGGGATATCCTTTAAGACCATTGGTTGGTTATGGTTCCACCGGGAGTGGGCGGTCCCTGGGAACAAGAGGGGAATACGCACGTCCTCCAACCTGCGTTTATGGTTATTCTCCAATCTCCTCATTAATGCGCCCGCACGGGTCCCTCCCGGCACGTCCGCGGTGTTATTTGGTTAATCTCCTGACAGAAGCGGGCGGAGAGTTTATTGATAGGTCAATAATCTCGGGGCGTCCTGCGCGTGTAAAAACCGACAAGCTCATCACGGCTCGCGGATTCACACCGCCGCTGCAAATTGCCGAACTCGGCCGTTTGACGAATGGAGGGGGGGGGGGGGTTAAGGTGTGAAACACGTTTTCTTTTGTAAAGATATGTTTTTTTTTAAGGAAAAACAAGTACGAAAGCAAACACGATTTGCTGACGCGAGTTCATTCCCGTTACTGCTACTTGTTTGTTTAACGTCATCCTGTCATCCAATGAATGACAAATCAAATTCCAATGCATTTTATTCATGTTGTCTGAGAGTACTACAAAGTTAAACACATAGCAAACAAACACAGTAAAATGACTAATAATAGTGAACACTAATATTAACATGAAAAGGCCTTCATATAAATAAATAAATAAATAAATAAATAAAAAAGTGTTTTAGGCCTGTCTTAAAAGAGTGGAGGGTCCGTGGAGCCCTTAAATGATGAGCAAGGCCATTCCACAGGCGTGGTGCAGCTGAGCAAAAAGCCTGGTCCCCCCCCCACGGTGCGGAGCTTAGTACTTGGGGCCCTGAGGAGCAGGCTGCTGGCAGCTCTGAGGGTGCAGGTGGCGGTTTGTGGAGTAATGAGTTCTTGTAGATAGGGAGCCCCATAACCATGTATGCATTTGTGTGGAAGTAACAGGATTTTGTAGTCGACCCTGAATTCTGAGAGAGAAAACCGAGTCGGTGTGTTATATGCTCATGTTTACGAATTTTCATCAGGATCCTGGCAGCACTATTTTGAATGGGCAGAGTTTGGAAATGTTTTTGAGATGATAGACAGAGGTTTTACACTTTTTATATTTGATATGGTCATTCAAAGTCAGGTGTGGGTCAAACCTGACACTTCAATTAGTGACGGACGAGTAGAGGGGGATGACCTGACCGTGGAGAGGTGAGATGAGATATGGGGGATGACGTGAACCTGATGTGGGGTACCAACAAGGAGAGCTTCAGGTTTCAGGTTTGTTTACTGTTTAACTGAAGGAAGTTGTTGCTCATCCATGCCTTTATCTCCTCAGGACAAGTGGGGACACGTGACATAACAAACAAGCAGTGACAACGTAGTGAAAAAAGCAGGGAAACTACAAACTTTTGGGGACAAACACCCTATGAGTGTACAGTAGCTGTTTTTAGAGGTAAAGAGAATTACTATTGTCAAGTGTGCTACAACTTGATGTTAACGTATTTGAAATTAATTCACAGCCATTTGTCGGATGGTCCATTTTAATTCACTGGCTACAGAAGCCGGCTCACTATTCACTGGGTTTGCGTTTGATGTCATATCAATTAAGTGCACTGAAGCACTCCAATCCAATAGCGTTGAAAACGTATTTCAGAGTAAGAGCCTATTTCAGAATAATAGCCCATTTCAGAACAAAAGCCTAAATGGACTCCACCACCACGTGTTACGATACAATGCGACTATGCCCTCAGATACAATTAAACCATGTCATCAAACATTCTGGCTTTTGCACGTGTATCTGTTTCAGTTGCCTAATTTGCCCTTCATTTGACACATACACACACACACACACACACACACACACACACTTGAATAATAGCAAATGCATTTTTCCGAATAAGAGCGTATTCAAGGTGATCCGTTTGTACTGTTATTTCATGCACCGGTGATGAGCTGGGTTTGTGTGTTTAGTGTGTGTGTGTGTGTGTGTGTGTGTGTGTGTGTGTGTGTGTGTGTGTGTGTGTGTGTGTGTGTGTGTGTGTGTGTGTGTGTAGGACATTCCACGGTTGTGCATTAATTCCATCACTGTGGTTTGTAAACAGGTTATAGTAAGAACGTGTCTAGGTTATTTATAAGACATTGGAAAATAAATAAGGTCATCTTATGCATTAGCATTATTGTCATTGTGTATTTTTACCCGTATTCAGCTATTTAAATGTGTTTTAAAAAAATCAATATATTTTTTCAATTGCTGTTGTCGATGTGTGTAAAGTGTGAACGTTACAGATGATTGCTACAGAATTGGGTTGTACATTGACACTAAAGGCATTCTGATTCTGATTATTTTCATTTAGACTCCATAATCCTCAGTTTAGGAATAACAGCAGAAGTTTTGACAAACATTGAGGACAGTAAACATTGTCGACCTAACATTTCTGTTTTGTGGACTATCATGGCTCTTTTCACTTATTCCCAGGTATGACCACGCACTGCGCCAGGAGCCCACGTCTCTGACCAGGGACTAATCAGCCAGAATGAGGCTGGTTGTTAAATATCTCGTTTAGCTGGTTGTTGGTTGGTTGGTTGTCGGTCGGGGGGGGGGGGGGGGGGGGGGTGTCCTTCGGGCTCCATAAAGGCGATGAGGGAGGAGGGAACGCAGCAGCAGCCATCTTGGAAGACGGAGCAGGACGCAAGGTGAGCAGCTGCTCGTCATCCGTCTTGGGCGGGGGCCGGTGGAGCAGCAACAGAGCAGCTGGTCCAGAAGGACTGGACACGTTGGGCTCACATCTGTCACCTCGGTGAGGGCCGGGGAAACGGCCTTCGAGAACTCGCCGGGGAAAAAATAAATTAAATCGAGTCGCTCCCCTTTCTGAAACTTTCTGAAGCGACGGCGTAAAAAAAAAAGACAGGAAATCCATGACTCCCATCGAGTACAAAGTTAAAGCGGAGAGAGAATAGCAAGGCAGCTGTTATTTTCTCCGGCTCTCAAACTAAAGTCAGAAGAAGTTTGATTCTTGAAACTTGATTTTCTTCAGGACTCCGAAGGCAGGGCTGAACGTGGGGAGGGAAGCCCCCCAGGGAGCAGGGTGTATCCTGGAGGAGATGTTGATTAGACCAGAGCAGGATCCAGGAGGAGATGGTGATTAGACCAGAGCAGCTACTCCTCAGACCAGAGCGCAGGAGAAGCCAGACGGGCAGTCTGAGAACACACACAGTCACACACGGCTAACAACCCAACTGGAATAACCAATAACCTCGAAAGCCCACCGAGAGAGATACAAATCTTGTGGTGTAGAACTCCATGAGCTGATGTTTGCAGGTCATATTAGATCAAATAAAACAAATATAACCAAATCATATTCATGCATGTGGCGTAACCACATTTACCACTTTATTTATCTTTTTTTAGGAAATACTTAAAAGCTTTAAGTCAATTCTCGTTTTCCCTCAGTCCCGGCCAACAAAGCAGGGCGATACAGATGCCATTCGTCGATTCCCTTTTCAAAAGTTATTGATTATACAATTACTAGTAGAATTGTGCTAGTAGAAGTGGTAATGAAATGAATATTGATGAGGATCCGTTTCTATTTCCCTTGGGATCAGTTCCACGGGGAAAAAAAACATTTTAGCCATGAGCAAATAATCACTAAACGCCCATCGACCAGGAGAAAAGAACATGACAAAGAACTCAAAGTCAAGTCAAGTCAAGTTCATAGTCACTTCACAGTTTACACAAGTATAAAGCAGTGAGTGAAAATCTTATGTGCAAAACCCGACGACTGACAGCAGTTATAAAAATAAGATAAAAATTGAATAAAACAGAATAGAATAAAAAATGCTATTTATAAAATGCAATAATAATTGCATTATATAATTATAGAATTGCAATAATTGCATAAAGACAATAACTTTGTCTTTACTTATACATTACGCTATGCATTAGCATAGCCGGGGAGATCTTAACTAATACATAACCATCGCTAATGACATATTAGCATCGACGGAGGCTAACCAGGTCAGAGTGAGGGATGCGTCTTTGTGTAGTGAGAATCCACTTGGAATCGCACACCATTACTGTTATAAGTACTAGTAGTACTGTGGATTCAGATCAATGTTCTTGAGGATCGGGGGGGGGGAGAGGTTAGGGTCTTGTTCAGAGATGCTTACAGTTGACGGTGTGTGGGGATTGGGGATCGAACCCAGTGCCTGTCATCTTGAACCCATGTAGCCAATAAACCATTAGTGTTACTGTAACTAGTTAACTGCTTTTTAAAACTATATCTCATGTGTCATGTTTGGGGCGATTGTGTGTCAGGTTTACATGATATGCATTTTATTCACTCACCACATGAAGACCACAGCCTTTACTGGAAAGCCCTGGTCTTCACTGCTCTCTCAACCTACCTGCTCCTAAATGACCGGTCTCTGTACTGTCTAACCCCTACCTGCTCCTTAATGACCTGTCTGTCACGGTTACGGTGGTTGGCAGGGGGCGTGGCCTAGCCACGTGCGCTGGTGGCGCACACACTCCTGTCAACAATTACGTTGGTTGGCAGGGGGCGTGGTCTAGCCACGTGCGCTGGCCACACACACACACACACACACACCTGGACTCAATTTCCCCCCGTGTCATTTGTTGATCACCTCACCTATATATACGTTGCCTTTCCTTTACCCCAGTGTGAGGTCGTTACTTACTCTGCGTTCACGTAGTCCTCCCCATGCACCCTTGTGTTTTGTGTGTGCTTGTTTATTTGGAAATAAAGCCGTTCGTATCACTCTCCACTTGTCGGCGTCTGCGTTCGGGGTCCAACCCACTCCCTCTCCGCGTGACAGAACGACCTCACCACTATGGACCCCGGCGACCTCGACGAGTGGCGCCAAATATGCCGGGTGATGCGGGACGACCGGGATGCTTGCCTGGACCCCGGCCTTCTCGAGCGTGCGAAGCGCGGGCTCGATGCTCAGATGGTCGGGTTCAGAGCACAGATCCAGGCGCTGCGGGAGCAGGAGGAAGCGTGGGAGGCCCGGTTGGCCAACATGGGCCCCGCTGTCCGTGACCAGTGTCAGCTCGTTGTTGAGTCCCTGATCGCCAGTCACGGACAGGCGGGTCGGAAAATACAGACGACGTTGGTCCAGTGCGGGAACATGGCAGCCTTCATTGCTTCCCTCATCGGAAGGACCGCTGACGACGTCGCTCCGCACCCGGCTGACGGCGCCGCTCCGCACCCGGCTGACGACGTCGCTCCGCACCCGGCTGACGACGTCGCTCCGCACCCGGCTGACGGCGCCGCTCCGCACCCGGCTGACGACGCCGCTCCGCACCCGGCTGACGACGCCGCTCCGCACCCGGCTGACGACGCCGCTCCGCACCCGGCTGACGACGCCGCTCCGCACCCGGCTGACGACGTCGCTCCGCACCCGGCTGACGACGTCGCTCCGCACCCGCTTGAGGACGTCGCTCCGCACCCGCTTGAGGACGTCGCTCCGCATTCGCCGGAGGACGTCGCTCCGCATCCGCCTGAGGACGTCGCTCCGCACCCAGCTGAGGACGTCGCTCCGCACCCGACTGAGGACGTCGCTCCGCATTTGCCTGAGGACGTCGCTCCGCATTTGCCTGAGGACGTCGCTCCGCATTTGCCTGAGGACGTCGCTCCGCACCCGCCTGAGGACGTCGCTCCGCACCCGCCTGAGGACGTCGCTCCGCATCCGCCTGAGGACGTCGCTCCGCATTCGCCGGAGGACGTCGCTCCGCACCCAGCTGACGACGTCGCTCCGCACCCGACTGAGGACGTCGCTCCGCACCCGTCTGAGGACGTCGCTCCGCACCCGTCTGAGGACGTCAAGCGGCCCCCGTCTGCTGACGCCGCGCCGGATCCGCCCGACGACGTTACGCAGTCCCCGTCTGCTGACGCCGCGCCATACCGGCCTGATGACGTCAAGCGGCCCCCGTCTGCTGACGCCGCGCCGTACACGCCCGACGACGTCACGCAGTCCCCGTCTGCTGACACCGCGCCATACCGGCCTGATGACGTCAAGCGGCCCCCGTCTGCTGACGCCGCACCGTACCCGCCCGACGACGTCACGCAGCCCCCGTCTGCTGACGCCGCGCCGTACCCGCCTGATGACGTCAAGCGGCCCCCGTCTGCTGACGCCGCGCCGTACCCGCCTGACGACTTCACGCAGCCCCCGTCTGCTGACGCCGCGCCGGATCCGCCCGACGACGTCACGCAGCCCCCGTCTGCTGACGCCGCGCCGTACACGCCCGACGACGTCACGCAGCCCCCGTCTGCTGACGCCGCGCCGTATCCGCCCGACGACGTCACGCAGCCCCCGTCTGCTGACGCCGCGCCGACCGCCTGACGACGTCAGCGCCCCCGTCTGCTGACGCCGCGCCGTATCCGCCCGACGACGTCACGCAGCCCCCGTCTGCTGACGCCGCGCCGGATCCGCCCGACGACGTCACGCAGCCCCCGTCTGCTGACGCCGCGCCGTACCCGCCCGACGACGTCACGCAGCCCCCGTCTGCTGACGCCGCGCCGTACCCGCCCGATGACGTCAAGCGGCCCCCGTCTGCTGACGCCGCGCCGTACCCGCCTGACGATGTCACGCAACCCCCGTCTGCTGACGCCGCGCCGGATCCGCCCGACGACGTCACGCAGCCCCCGTCTGCTGACGCCGCGCCGGACCCGCCCGACGACGTCACGCAGCCCCCGTCTGCTGACGCCGCGCCGGATCCGCCCGACGACGTCACGCAGCCCCCGTCTGCTGACGCCGCGCCGTATCCGCCCGACGACGTCACGCAGCCCCCGTCTGCTGACGCCGCGCCGGATCCGCCCGACGACGTCACGCAGCCCCCGTCTGCTGACGCCGCGCCGTACCCGCCCGACGACGTCACGCAGCCCCCGTCTGCTGACGCCGCGCCGTACCCGCCCGACGACGTCACGCAGCCCCCGTCTGCTGACGCCGCGCCGGATCCGCCCGACGACGTCACGCAGCCCCCGTCTGCTGACGCCGCGCCGGATCCGCCCGACGACGTCACGCAGCCCCCGTCTGCTGACGCCGCGCCGGATCCGCCCGACGACGTCACGCAGCCCCCGTCTGCTGACGCCGCGCCGTACCCGCCCGACGATGTCACGCAGCCTCCGTCTGCTGACGTCACGCAGCCCCCGTCTGCTGACGCCGCGCCGTACCCGCCTGACGACGTCACGCAGCCCCCGTCTGCTGACGCCGCGCCGGATCCGCCCGACGACGTCACGCAGCCCCCGTCTGCTGACGCCGCGCCGGATCCGCCCGACGACGTCACGCAGCCCCCGTCTGCTGACGCCGCGCCGTACCCGCCCGACGATGTCACGCAGCCTCCGTCTGCTGACGTCACGCAGCCCCCGTCTGCTGACGCCGCGCCGTATCCGCCCGACGACGTCACGCGGTCCCCGGCTGTCGACTACAGAGGGGGTTCAGAGCAGACCCCTGAGGAGACTCCAGAGGAGGTCCCGAAGGGGACCCTTAGAGGAGACCCCTGGAGGAGGGTCCGGAGGAGACCTCCAGAGAGGACTCCCACCGACCTGGGCAGAAGGGGTGGCTCTCTTCCCGGGCCCCACCCGCCCACCAAATCTCCTCCACCCCCCCGGATCATCGACTGGGACGCAGACGGTCCAGAGGGGCGGGGTTGGCCCCCGCGCCGCTACAGTCGGGATCTGTTTTTTTCCCTCAACTGCCACCGGGAACACCCCTTCAAGCCGGGTTGGACGCCAGGAGGCGCCCGTTGAGGGGGGGGTACTGTCACGGTTACGGTGGTTGGCAGGGGGCGTGGCCTAGCCACGTGCGCTGGTGGCGCACACACTCCTGTCAACAATTACGTTGGTTGGCAGGGGGCGTGGTCTAGCCACGTGCGCTGGCCACACACACACACACACACACACCTGGACTCAATTTCCCCCCGTGTCATTTGTTGATCACCTCACCTATATATACGTTGCCTTTCCTTTACCCCAGTGTGAGGTCGTTACTTACTCTGCGTTCACGTAGTCCTCCCCATGCACCCTTGTGTTTTGTGTGTGCTTGTTTATTTGGAAATAAAGCCGTTCGTATCACTCTCCACTTGTCGGCGTCTGCGTTCGGGGTCCAACCCACTCCCTCTCCGCGTGACACTGTCTCTGTACTGTCTAACCCTTACCTGCTCCTTAATGACCTGTCTCTGTACTGTCTAACCACTACCTGCTCCTTAATGACCTGTCTCTGTACTGTCTAACCCCTACCTGCTCCTTAATGACCCGTCTCTGTACTGTCTAACCCCTACCTGCTCCTTAATGACCTGTCTAACCCCTACCTGCTCCTAATGACCGTCTCTGTACCGTCTAACCCCTACCTGCTCCTGATGACCCGTCTCTGTACTGTCTAACCCCTACCTGCTCCTTAATGACCCGTCTCTGTACTGTCTAACCCCTACCTGCTCCTTAATGACCTGTCTAACCCCTACCTGCTCCCTAATGACCCATCTCTGTACCGTCCAACCCCTACCTGCTCCTTAATGACCCGTCTCTGTACTGTCTAACCCCTACCTGCTCCCTAATGACCCGTCTCTGTACTGTCTAACCCCTACCTGCTCCCTAATGACCCGTCTCTGTACTGTCTAACCCCTACCTGCTCCCTGATGACCCGTCTCTGTACTGTCTAACCCCTACCTGCTCCCTAATGACCCGTCTCTGTACTGTCTAACCCCTACCTGCTCCCTAATGACCCGTCTCTGTACCGTCCAACCCCTACCTGCTCCTTAATGTAAGTTACTGTGAATATGATCTTCTAACTAAAGGACCATGACACCATAACAATAGCGGATTTGACAAGAACAATTGTCAGGTGTGTGAGGACTTTGAAAACACTGTTCAGTTTGAAAACACGATGTACAATCTTGAGATGTGCGTCTTTACATGATATGTCGCTGTGCTTGTTCAGTGGAGAGAGAGAGAGAGAGAGAGAGAGAGAGAGAGAGAGAGAGAGAGAGAGAGAGAGAGAGAGAGAGAGAGAGAGAGAGAGAGAGAGAGAGAGAGCAGCACGATATGCTGCACTGCACAGTGGCAATACCCTATTTCCTTTTCCAATTATATTCTTTACGGTGCGGCGTCTATTTATTATACCCCTCGTACAGCTTCATGGCTCACTGTAAACAACATCTCCGCCTCAGTCCTCGTGTTTTTTAGATGCAGAGACAGAAACGCCCCAACCAACACGTCTGTGTAGTTCGCTTCCACTCTCAAAAAAAAAGAGGGTCTCTGCTTGTGGATCAAACAGCGTCTTTATTTAGACACAAGGCAAACAATTCATCTCCGCCATTCAAACACCACATTGAGAGAGACAGGGAGAGAGAGGCAGAGAGAGATACAGAGAGATAGAGAGATACAGAGAGACAAAGAGATACAGACAAAGAGAGATACAGAGAGACAAGAGAGATACAGAGAGATAGAGAGAGAAAGGAGATACAGAGAGACAAGAGATACAGAGAGATACAGAGAGATACAGACAAAGAGAGATACAGAGAGATAGAGAGACAAAGAGATAGAGAGACAAAGAGATAGAGAGACAAAGAGATAGAGCGATACAGAGAAAGAGAGATATAGAGAGATAGAGAGAGATACAGAGAGATAGAGAGACAAAGAGTTAGAGAGATACAGAGAGATACAGACACAGAGAGATACAGAGATAGAGAGAGATACAGAGATAGAGAGAGATACAGAGATAGAGAGACAAAGAGAGATACAGAGAGATAGAGAGATACAGAGAGACAAAAAGAGATACAGACAAAGAGAGATACAGAGAGACAAAGAGAGATACAGAGAGATAGAGAGAGAAAGGGAGATACAGAGAGACAAAGAGATACAGAGAGATACAGAGAGATACAGACAAGAGAGATACAGAGAGATAGAGAGACAAAGAGATAGAGAGACAAGAGATAGAGCGATACAGAGAAAGAGAGATATAGAGAGATAGAGAGAGATACAGAGAGATACAGAGAGATAGAGAGACAAAGAGTTAGAGAGATACAGAGAGATACAGACACAGAGATACAGAGATAGAGAGAGATACAGAGATAGAGAGACAAAGAGAGATACAGAGAGATAGAGAGACAAGACAGATACAGAGAGAGACAGAGGGATATAGAGAGATACAGAGAGAGACAGAGGGATATAGAGAGATACAGAGAGAGACAGAGGGATATACAGAGAGACAGACAAATAGAGAACAAAGATACAGAGAGAGAAAGAGAGACAGAGAGAGACAAGTACAGAGAGAGAGAGACATACAGAGAGAGAGACATACAGAGAGAGACATACAGAGAGAGACATACAGAGAGAGACAGACAGAGAGAGACAGACAGAGAGGGAGAGAGAGATGGCAGGAGGTATCCCAAACTAAACAAATACTTTATCCACAGATTACAATGCATGAGTCGACTATACTAAACCACACCAAACTGCTTCAACAGAGAAACAAATACATTTGTCACAGTGACAAATACCAGAAGTACACTTTAAACAATGACACAATACCACAGCAATACACAGAACTACACAAAACGACTAAATAACCGACATCTTGTTGCCGTCACATACATGCCGTCATGTTTTACTTTGTATATTGATTTCAACATACATACTGCACATACACCATCCAGTTCAGATCATGACGACACATTGCTTTGGTTTCATACAACATACATTGATCTATATTTGAGTTTTACCTCTGCTGAAGCCAGAGTCACACAGGGGCTGGGTTTGGCTACAGGAGTGGTTGCTTGATTTGGTTGATTGGGTCAGACCATTTAATGTGGCTCATGGGTGACTTGTTTTGATGGATGTTTAATGGATTGTTGTTTGTGTTCTTCCCCTCATGTGTCATTTGGTTTCGCCCAGTAAGTATAAAGTCCCCCTCATGTCTCCATTGTTGAGGGCTCATGTTTGTATTTCAGTTCCTGGGTTCTGCTGGTAAGTTTCATGTTCAAGTTTCATGCACCCATCGTTTAATTGTTTTTACCTAGTTTTTTCCTTTTTAGTATTTATATTCCAGTACCCATTTAGTGTGTTTTGGGTGTCATAAAAGTTGTTGTCAGAACTGCCTGTGTTCCTGTCCAGTGCTCCTTCCTTCACAGTAACAAACTACCCACCACCCAAACTACGCAGTAACAATAACAGGGCATCAGAGCAGTTGGCTCTCGGCCGGCTCTGCATCTGCTTCCCATGGCATCTGGGAGCGTATGCTGCTTAGAGTCACTTTGTGCTGGAATCAATGCTCACAGACCAGCAATATCACGTCACAGTACACAGTGCACCCCCATCCAA
>CM050999.1:11282964-11285464 GCA_027704905.1 Muraenolepis orangiensis
CCGGGTATTCACTTTTTTAATATAAATTCTACAAGCTGCAGTGGCTCTTTCATCCGCCGGGGGGCAGTAACATCGAATAACTAAACGCGTATAGGTTGTGTTACTTTGATGGCCTTGGCGACACATTAAATCCTGTAATGTTTAAAATAAGTATATTTTTGTCATACTGTCGTGTCTCCGGGGAGATCACACAATTTGTCCTTAATCGGGCAAATAGTTCTGAAATCAACAGCTATAGGAATATAGGTAGTCTTATTAGTAGTCAAAAAGGATAAAGCTCTTGGTGATGTTTAGCAGACATATGAGTCCGGTAACACTTTTCCAAACCATTTAAAATCCTTCCCCAACTGGGGTTTAAAAGAAGAGGCAAAAACAAATGAGAAAAAAGACAAGGGTTCCTGTGATCGGAATAAAGGCCAGCTTTATTTCACCATCTTGTTAACACTAGGAGCACGTTCTCTGCTAAACAACTTGGTTAAGACATTCTCCCTCCAAGTAATCAAGGCCTCAAGCCGTCCAATTAAATCAGTCTGCAATTAACACGGATCTGTGGAAGGACAGAGTGACATCACTCACACGCACACACCACACACACTCGAGCATGCTAGACGCACGCTAGACACACACACACACACACGCACACACGCACACACACACACACACACACACACACACACACACACCATAGACACACACTCGTGCACACTAGACACGCATTAGACACACACACACACACACTTGCGCACCCTAGACACACACACATACTTGTGCACACTAGACACACACACACACACACACACACACTTACGCACGCTAGACACACACACACACACCTGTGCACACTAGACACACACTAGACACACACTCGTGCACACTAGACACACACACAACACACACCACCACAGACACACTTGTGCACGCTAGACACACACACACACACACACACACACACACACACACACACACACACACACACACACACCATAACTAGGAATCCCTGCATATATTTTTTTTGATATAATAGTCATGGAGTAATTGTATGTCACAATATAACCCGTTTGAAACAAATGTACTAACAATCTAGAGATATTGTTAGTACTATCACTAATGTCACGAGTACTAGTACTATTCGTTAGTTCTATAGTACTAGTACTAAGAATATCTCCAGACTCTTAAAGTGTACAGAAGCCTCCCTTGAGCAAAATATCAAAGTATATGACAAAGTGTGCGGAAAGAAAAGAGACAGCATTCATTCACACCATTTAAGACCCATAACCAAACACACACACACACACACACACACGTCCATAGAGATGTCTGTGCGGTCCAGGTCTCATAGAGAGGAGAAGTGGGCCCTGCCGTACCCCCCTCCCCCTCCCCCTCCCAGGTCGTAGGAGACTCCTCCCCCTCCGGCCGAGTCGGAGAAGAAGTTGGGAAACACCAAGCTGTCCTCCACGCCATCCCCCACACCGTACAGCGGAAGCTGTCCCACGCCTCCTCCTCCACCCCCCCCTCCACCTCCTCCTCCTCCACCTTTCCGGAACCCCGCCGGCGTACATCCGCCCCACTGCTCAGAGTACAGGAGGCCGCCCAGTACGTCGTGCGGGTCGAACGACGAAGACCCGTGCTCCGAGCCCGCCGCCATGTCGTGCGGCGCCGGAAGGTTCTGGAAGGCCTCGCCGTGCTCCCCTCCTGCCGCCGCTGCCGCCGCCGCCACCATGTTGCCGTAGTCCGGCCCCAGCAGCTCGAAGAAGTCGGCGGAGGCAGCATCGGCATCAGCGTCCCCCTCCAGGCTCACGGTTGCGGCGGCGGCGGCGTGGCGGTGGTGAGCCGGCTCCGTGAAGAAGGACGGCGGGAGGTTGCGGTGGCGCAGCGGGGGCTTCCTGCTGGCACGGCCCTCGCCGCGCACCTCCTTGCCCGGGTTGAAGAGCGCCGCCAGGCTCTTGCTCTGCAGGCTGGCCTGGACGCCGTCCCCCCGCCTGGGAAGGGCCTTGCCGTGCGCCGAAGAGGAGGAGGAGGAGGAGCCGGAGGAGGAGGAGCAGGCGGAGGAGGAGGAGGAGGAGGAGGAGGGCGGAGGCGGCGGTGGTGGCGGGCTGACCCGGGGACCCCCACCAGCGGGCGGAAGGAGCGGAGGCGGAGGGGAGCCGGTCCCGGTGGCCCCCCCCGGCCGGACGTCCGCGTTGGCGGGGCTGATGATGCCCGTGCACCTCTTGATCTGCTTCTGGAGGTACTTCCTGTGGTTCACCTTCCGCTTGGACTTGACTGGCTTGTCCAGGGCCAGCTTGATGTTGCTGGACGCCGTGTCAATGAAGCTCAGCAGGTCCCGGGTGGTCTCGCGGTAACCGCCTCCCTCCTCGCCCTCCTCCTCATGGGCTTGGTGGTGGTGGTGGTGGTGGTGGTGCCGGTGCTGGTGGTCCTGCTGGTGTTGGAAGAGGTGATGGTGGTGATGGTTGTGGTGATGGTCCAGCTCGGCATGGAGACCCCTGCCCAGACCTCCTGG
>CM050999.1:11290464-11455464 GCA_027704905.1 Muraenolepis orangiensis
ACGCTTTGATGTTGACCGCAACAGGTGTCTTCATGGACGACACCCATGGACAATAGAGAAGAGACGATACAAAAACTAAAAAAAAAAAATGATTTTATTACGAAGAAGATGAATCTTTAACAATGAAGACCGACTGACGCCATTCTGCGAGGCAGGGTTTTAAAAGTCAGTGTGTATGGGTGTATTGGTTTATGTATTTGTATTTGTAAGTAGCACGTCGTGTCGTGTGTGTGTGTGTTTCCCTGTGTGTCAAATAGTTCATCCCAACAGTTTTATGAAGAAAAAAGGTTTTTTTTACCAAAAAAGATTCCACACATTGTGGTCCCTCGGGGGGGGGGGGGCGTGAGGTGTGACTGGTGAGGTTTCTCTCCACAGCAGATGGAGTCTCTTTGTCGTTTGTTGTTGTTGTTGTTTGTGAGGTATTCTCTCAGCTCCCAGAAGTCTTATGAGCTTCGTCGTCATTTGGTTGAACAAATGCTCTCTAAAGCCAGGCGGCAAACAGAGAAACTGTCGGTTGCGACGGCTCCTGAAATATCTATCTATCTATATAGATATCTATCTATCTATCTATATATATATATATATACACACAGTAGATATATCTATATCTATCTATAGATCTCTATCTTTATATAGATATATCTACTGTATACCTATTTATATATATATACAGTATATCAATAGATATAGATATATAGACTATCTTTATATAGATATATCTGTGTATATCTATATATATATATCTATATATATATATCTATATATATATATCTATATATATATAGATATAGATATAGATAGATATAGATAGAGATAGAGATATAGAGATATAGAGATATATAGATATATAGATATATAGATATATATAGATATATATAGATATATATAAATGATATGTACTAGCTATTTCTTTATTTAGAGCCACATTTTACAGTTCCCCGAATTGCTCCAGGATATAACCTAAACTGACACATAAAAAAAAAAATCGAACTTCCTAACTTCCACTTCAAAACTAATATTTGGCGTGTGATATTTGGCCGACATATTCTTAGGTCTCAAGGGCATGAACAAGATAGGAAACAGGAGGCTAGGAAACTAAAAGGACAGAAAAAACAAAGAGGCAAATCTGAACGTCACTTTTGGTTAGCGCTGATTAGCACCTCCTCGCTAGCGGAGAAGAACCTTCCGTTTGGAAGCGGTCCGGTCCGATCGGGGCCTCGTCTCCGCCCCACCCGCCCCACCCGCCTCGTCCCCCCCCCCACCGCGGTCACGACGACGGCTCCCCCCCCCCTCCCGGGCCTGCCGGACCCAGGCCTTGAAGTAGCCCACCTCCAGGGCACGAGCCGCCCTCACGGCCGGGGGGTCTCGCTCGTTGTCGTAGCGCAGGTCCAAGTGGTGCGCTCCGTCCGGGATCACTATGGCAACCACGCTGTCGGAGATGTTGCGCGTCACCCCGCCGCCGGACCAGGGGTCCAGGCCACCGTTACTACAAGGGGGGGGAGGGGGGAAGAGAGAGAGAGAGAGGAGAAAAGAGAGAGAGTATTATGTTCTCTCTCCCCTGTGACACGAGGGCCTCAAGGAGTCATATGATTATAATATAAATAAATGTCCAAGATTGCGTCGATTTTTATTCAAACCAACTGAATGTTCATAAGGCTGGAGGAGTTTGTACGTATCAGTCATGGACATGGCAGGACGCGTGGTTCCAACGTTAAATAGATTTGGATTACATCAACAACAAAAAATAAATAATAATCCAGAATTGCCTAACTATATAAATCCAACCACAGGAACAACAGCACCACCTCTGACGAAACACTGATTGAAACCGGGCTTTCCAAATGGCTGAAAATCCACGCAACTCATTCAATTCAGCCAATCAGAATTCAGAAGTAATTTTGAAAAGAAGCAAAAATTGGCAATGGCAAAAGATTGTGTCCCAGAGATGGACCATGGTGGACACTCCACTTGTGATGTCACTTGAACCGGCTCTGTGGAGTGTGTGTGTGGTTGGTGACTGGTTGAAGCAGCCTCCCCTGGCCCCAATCAGACTGATTAGAGTCTGGTTGAAGCAGCCTCATCTGGCCCCAATCAGACTGATTAGAGTCTGGTTGAAGCAGCCTCACCTGGCCCCAGTCAGACTGATGAGAGTCTGGTTGAAGCAGCCTCACCTGGCCCCAGTCAGACTGATTAGAGTCCGGTTGAAGCAGCCTCACCTGGCCCCAGTCAGACTGTTTAGAGTCTGGGGCTGGTGAGGCTGCGTGGGACCTTCGTAATAAAGGAGCACAGGTTAAACCAGCCAACACCACACACACACGCAAGAGGAGCGCTAGCATTGACCATGCTAGCTGCTCTGTTCATCTACCACCTGCAAAACTCTGCAATTTCCTCACCACCCTGGATATCATCCAAAGGAGCCCAAAGCAGCCATTTGAATGGCTTGTTGCAGCGTCGACTGCTAGAGGCTCGTAACGGCTAATAACCCTTTCAACTGAGCTAGGAAAGGCAGACCCCTGGTTCACATTCCCCTGTGGACCCGGGCAGCGGTAGCCCCGGTCAGTACCTGAAGATTATGTTGCTGTGGGCGGAGAGGTCCTTCCCCCCGTACTGGGTCTCCGCCCAGGAGGCCCGCGGGCGCACCCCGAACAGCGCCTGGCACTCGTCCGAGAAGGCCTGGAAGTCCCAGGCCTGGGGCTGGAACATGTCCTGCACGCCGTCGGTGCACATGGGCATCACCATCTCGGTGCACGCCTGCCCAGTCAGGAGGTGAGAGGGAGCACTAGTTGTTAGTGTTCACACTGGTGCACCTGCTACAGTACACGTGTGCTTTAAGTAGATGGTTGCATCCAAAGCAGGCGACACACACACACTTTGTTTTTTTTAGATACGTACATACACACTTTTTCCCCCTTACTTCTCTTCTTGGAACTTAAGAAACACTTTAATGCGGCTACATTTCCATGTGAATCTGGACAGCAGTAGACCAGAAGATGATGCTACTGTGCGCCGAGAACTACTTTCTACCGCACGCACACACACACACACACACACACACACACACACACACACACACACACACACACACACACACACACACACACACACACACACACACACACACACACACACACACACACACACACACACACACACACACACACACACACACACACACACACACACACACACACACACACGGCATCTGGAGGGATGAAACCCGGGTCTGGCCAGGAGGAGGTGTACCTGGTAGTACCAGCCCAGGAAGCCCAGGCTGCCGGTGGCGGTGGAGGAGGTGTTGAGGCAGGCGCTGGTCCCCGTGTGGTTGTAGTACACCCTGGCAGCCTCGGAGACCCCCTGGAGCAGCCGGTAGGTGGACACGGAGGAGTCGAACCCCAGATGCTTGCACACCGCCTGCAGGGGGGGAACGGGGGATGGGGGGGACGGGGACATTCAACATCAGGTACTGGTGGGTGGAATCCAGCGGCCCCTGAGCCGTGTGGTTCCTGCGCGCTGCTCCGTCTGTCTGGTTGTTTCGTAAGGCTACGGTCGGTCTGTGCTTGTTTTGCAGCTACTTCATTTCTGTTCGAGTTGTTCATAAAACTTCAACCTTCAAAACAACATTTTAATCTGAATCTGGAGGATTGAATCCTATTTATTGGTCACATACATGTACACACACACAGTGAAATTTGTCTCTCTGCATTTAACCCATCCTAGTATTCGGAGCAGTGGGGCAGCTATTGTATATAATAATGCAGGCTTTTATATAGCGCTTTTATCCAAAGCGCTTGACAAGCCATCCCCCATTCATACACCGACGGCGGAGTCAGCCATGCAAGGAGACAGCCAGCACGTCAGGAGCAGTTAGGGTTAGGGTTAGGGTGTCTTGCTCAAGGACACCTCGGCAGTTTTTGCAAGGAGGAGCCGGGGGGATCGAACCAGCGACCTTTAGGTTGTGAGGCGACCGCTCTACCTCCTGAGCTATACTGCTGCATTATTATTGTATATTCAGCGTCCAGGGAGCAGCAGGACTTGAACCGGCAACCCTCCGGTTCCGAAGTCCCAACAGACGGAGCTACTGCCGCCCCCTAAAACAAGGCCTCTCATAGGCAGGATTCACATATTTTTCAAGTATAAAGCAGTGAGTGTGAAATCTTATGTGCAATACCCGACGACAGACAGCAGTTACAAAAATAAGATAAAATTGAATAAAAACTGAATAGAATAAAATAAGTTTAAAAAAAAAGGGAATTTTGATTGCTCAGGTCTTGAACAGTTTGATTGCTCAGGTCTTGTGTGTCGCATGTGATCCGGCTCACACAACAACCACCACAGCGATGTTGTACTATAACTCCGTCCATTGGTCAAATGATCAGAGAATCTGTCTTCAGTTCAGACGATATTCTCTTGACTTTGTTCTTTATTTGTGTATTAAAAAACAAAGCCGCTTAACATGCAATAAACACACGTGCACGTGTATATGCATCTGAACTACACTAAACTACACACAAACGACACACTTTACATATAATAT
This sequence comes from Muraenolepis orangiensis, assembly GCA_027704905.1. Classification (NCBI taxonomy): domain Eukaryota; kingdom Metazoa; phylum Chordata; class Actinopteri; order Gadiformes; family Muraenolepididae; genus Muraenolepis; species Muraenolepis orangiensis. Next base: position 11,294,999 of record CM050999.1, read on the forward strand.
ACTGTTATACTGTGTATACTGTTATATGTATAATGCAATTATGTGAATATGCATATTTGTGTACTTTTCTTTTTCTTTTTCTTGTAAAAAAACAAAAGTTGTTCTTTGTACATGTGTAATGTGTACATGTGTGCTTTCTGTGTTTGAAAATCGTGCAACTCTTGCAATTTTTGTAATTTGTGTAATTTGTGTAACCTGCATATTCCTCACTTTGAGCACATCCTTGCAGCTGGCAATAACATTTCACTGTACATTGCACACGGTACTCTATGCAAAACCAGATCTAAATCTGAATCTGAATCAGAATCTGCACATGGGGACTGCGCCCAGTGTATGGCCGTCCAGTGTGAGTTAACCCGTGTGTGTGTGTGTGTATGTGTGTGTGTGTGTGTGTGTGTGTGTGTAGCCATAATGTCGCGCCAGCCAGGGCCGCACATTTGCATGGGAAGCATCGCAGGAATGGAGAACTAACCGGGAGTTACAGCCGCTCACTTGGCCCCGGGGAGGAAGCGCATTCCTGGGAGTCGCACGCAAATTATTCACCAGCGTTTTTCGGAACGTGGGGGGGGGGGGGGGGGTGGGGTGGATGGGGGGGTGGGGGGTACTCTCGCCACCTCGCCGCCCTGGCCCCACCTCTCCTCCTCCTTGTCCTTCTCGTCCTTCTCCTCCTCGCGGCGTGTTTGGTTTATATTTAAACACTCAGTATTCCTCCAGTGTGTGTGTCTCTCTCCCCTCCTCCCCCTCCTCCCTCCTCCCCCTCCTTCTCCCCACCAGCGCTTGTTGTTATGGCTGCCGTGGCCCCGGGGCCCCGGGGCCTCGCTCTGCCTCCTTTGTGCTGGCGGGAGAAACTGGCGCTGTTTGTTTGTCGTTGGAGGGGAACTGTGCTTACATCCCCGCCTCGGAGGGGCTTTTGTCTGCATCCTGGGGAGGCGATGGGGGAGGAGGAGGAGGAGGAGGGAGAAAGGATGGATGGGGAGGGCTAGGCCACAGACGTGTCCAACTAAAAGATTTATACGGTGGAGAAAAGGGAAAACCCCCACCCCACCCCACCCTACCCCACCCTACCCCACCCCCAGAAAGAAAAAAAAAAAACAACCTCCGATTGCTCAAACATTTTCTGCCTCTACTTTTTCCAGAGAGGAGAGATTAGGCTCAACATTCATCTGTGCCAATAGATTTCCCCGCTAAGCCTCCCCTCAACCGTCCTCATTGTCCCACTCGGTCACATAATCACATTAGCTTTGTCATTCAAAAAGACAAGCTCCTCTTTGCAGCCGTGGCCTGAAAAACCGCTTACGCCACCCATCGGGGTCGCATACATTAAGGACCCCCCCCGCCCCTAACCCCCCCCAAAACCCCGGGATCCTCAGTGATGAATATGTCCGATAATGGTCCACCGAAGTGAACCTGTTGCACCGATAACCAGACCACGCCACACCGCCGTTCTCCAACCCCAAGAGACACACCGATACTAGCTAGGAGGTTGGGAGGATAGTGATAGGCGAGCCCTGACTGGATGACTGTGCGTTAGTGAACAGTGGTGAGTATTCCGGAGGGGAGGGGGGGTCTGGGTCATCTAAAGCGACTTTGTAGGGTGAGGGCATCTTGCTCAGGGATGCCTCAGTAGGCCACAGACACTGTGGGGGGTTTAAACCGGGATCCTTAAGACTGGTAGTGGCTAGGGTCTTTCACTACCAACCAGACTATCCCGCCTTTACACCTTAAGACGCTCACAACCCGGCTTGTGTCGGGGCATTTCTTCTGCGGCTTCTCCTACGGTTCTTTGAGGAGCCGGAGAAGAAGGGGCTCTCCGTCTGGATGTAAAGGAGAGGAAGGAGAGCCCGGGGAGGCTTTGTCTGACGCGCGGAGCCCCCTCGTGAGCCCCTCGTGAGCCCGGGGTCCGGCCACGGCGCTGGCGACGAGACCGCCGGGAACACCTCGGAGATCTGAAGGAGCGTGTGGATGAAAAGGGAAAACTTCTGCTGCCACAGAAGACCAGAACGCCGCCTTTACTAAAGAAAAAAATCCCTATATAGAAGAGGGGGGGAAACGCAGGTCCTGATGAATATGGATGAAGCTAATGTGACAGCCGTCTGCGACTAGCGGTTGGGACTTCACAACAAACCCTCCGTCACTTTGTCCCCTGAATGAACGTGTTGTCCTTGAAGGACGGCGGAGGAGCCAGCGGGGACAAAAAAACACTAATGAAAGACCTAAACCAAACGTGACTTTGATTGCACGACTAATTGAGCGTGAGGTTTACATGTTTTGATACGTTTAGTTTGGGTTTTATTTGAATTTATCACCTCCGCCATTGAAGACGGACGGATGTTATGTTTTCGCCTCTGTGAGTCTGTTAGCAAGATAACTCAAAAACCTTTTATGTACGGAATGGGACAAAACTTTGTGGTAACCACCAAAAGGTTAGACCAAGGAACAGTTTATTTGATTTGGTGCGCAGATCCAGATGCAAATCCGGATCCAGGGGACTTTCTGGAGTGGTGGATGTTGGCCCTCCCTAGTTATATCCAGGTATATTAGCTATAGATATAAGGTATATCTATATCTAATATCTTGAGTTGAATACAAGTTAAATGGATACGTCACAGGGTATTAGAGGTGGTTTGTTTATGAGTTAAATTGTATGTGTACTGTAATCACAATCACATGGTGTTTAATTGATTAATGTATTAAAATGTCACATTTACATGGATAAGCTGTATCAGTTTAATGTATGTATTTACAAATGTATGTATTCATAAAAAACTGTTTTAAATATATTAGTTTCATTTGCTTATGTATTAATGTTGATCCTATTTACCTGGACAAACTGATTCAGCTGGTGTGTACCTGTATGGTACCTACACTGGCTTCCTGTAGCTGCTCGCATTCAGTTCAAGAACCTGGTGCTAGCGTACAAGGCAGTGAAAGGAACAGCTCCTTCCTACCTCCAGGTCAAGCCCTACATCCCTGGCCGTCCACTTTGCTCTGCTACTTCGGGCCGTCTGCTTGCCCCCTAGTTTAGGGGCCTTTGTGGCCGATCTCATGGTCACGGCTCCTCTCTGTCCTGTGGAACCCAAATTGGTGGAATGAACTTCCCACGGATGTCAGGACTGCAGAATCACTGCCAATCTTCCGCCGCAAGCTGCAAACTCACCTCTTCGGGAAAACGCTACCCGGATCCTTCCTCGTAGCGCACCGTTTTATAACTTTTTACCGGCGTACTAGTGTCTTAGTAGATTGTTTGCGTGTTAGTTAGATATTTTTCTATGTTCTGCCAACTTATTGTACTTTTAAATTGAACTTATTGTACTTTTACATGAGCACCGGCTCAGTTCTTGGAGACTTGTTGGGAATGGATTGCATTTTAGACTTCTGGTGACGAGTTTTTCTTTGACAAAAGTGTCTGCTAAGTGACTGTAATGTAATGCAATGTATGGGCCAGGGGGGGGAGGAGCTACAGGAGGTGTACCTGTATGGGCCAGGGGGGGGAGGAGCTACAGGAGGTGTACCTGTATGGTCACAGGGGGGAGGAGCTACAGGAGGTGTACCTGTATGGGTCACGGGGGGGAGGAGCTACCGGAGGTGTACCTGTATGGGTCACAGGGGGGGAGGAGCTACAGGTGTACCTGTATGGGTCACAGGGGGGAGGAGCAACAGGAGGTGTACCTGTATGGGCCAGGGGGGCAGAGGCTGCAGGAAGCTAGCCTCGTAGGGGTAGTCCACCATGGCGAGGTTGACCCAGGTCTCCTGCAGCCACTCCTTGAAGCCCACAGTGTCCTGGGGGCTCTTGAGAGGAGCACACAGCCCAAACGTTCCAGACAGCCACGCAAGACCTTCAGCTAGGAAGGACAGCAAACAACACACAGAAAAAACATAATGTTCATTACATAAACACATATAAAGAGCATTTAAACAATAACACCTAAACAAACCTATGGCTAAAATGACTATTTAATCGTTTTTATACCAGGAGACAATATGAAACCACAGACCATGTGGTCAAACACACCCATACACACACACACACACTTACTCCCTGCCACGAGTCTACCCAGAATGCACTGCCCCCTCTTACCAGTAGAGGCGACCTCGTCGATGGCGCTCCAGGAGCGTCTGATGTTCAGGTCACAGTTGGGCCCGGCGGCGGCAAAGTCCTGGGACACGATGCGGTAGAACTCTCCACATGGGACCATGTCAGGGAACTGCCAGATAGGAGCAGAGGCTGCTAGAGCTCTGGGGGGGGAGAGAGAGAGAGAGGCAGAGCGAGAGAGAGAGAGACATAGAGAGAGAGAGAGACATAGAGAGAGAGAGAGAAAGAGAGTTGTCAAAGGCAGAGAGATGGAGGTTAGAGGCAGAGAGGAGAGAGTGGTTAGACACAGAGATAGAGGGGTTAGAGGCAGACAGAGAGAGACAGACAAACAGAGAGTTATTAAAGGCAGAGAGAGAGAGAGAGAGAGAGAGAGAGAGGAGAGAGAGAGAGAGAGAGAGAGAGAGAGAGAGAGAGAGAGAGATGAGAGAGAGAGAGAGAGAGAGAGAGAGAGAGAGAGAGAGAGAGTTGAGGCAAAGAGAGAGGTTCAAAATGACTCCTTTGTTTCGGCCCGACCAATCATTGCTGGCCATACTGTTACTACTATTTAATCATCTATTCTAGCGGACACTTTTCAAATGCAAAGTGACTGTGACAGTGAAATACATTCAAATGCATGCCACTAATGAGGTATAGGTATGGATTAGACAAGGACCTTTTCCAATTGCACCACTAGAGTCTCATCTTATTAGGGACACACCCCTCACCTCACCTCCCCTCCGCTGACCCCTGACCCTGACCCCTTACCCCACGACCACGCTGGGGTACTTCATGCGTAGCCAGGCGGCCAGCATCCCGCCGTAGGAGCCGCCCACGGCGATGACGGCGCTGCGGCTGGCGCCCGGCACGGAGCGCTTCAGCTCCCGGATGAGGACGGCGAAGTCGGCCAGCGCCTGCTCCGAGCTCAGGTAGTTCAGGTGCTTACTGTCCTGTAGGGGGCAGCGGTCGGGGTCAAAAGTGTCACCTACATTCATTATCACCCACATTCATTACCTCACTGAGGTTATGTTTCCCGTTTGTCTGTCTGTCTGTTTGTTTGTCTGTTAGCAAGATAACTCAAAATGGTAAATGGTATTTTTGTATACAAGGTAGGGGTTAGGAGCGTCTCTTAAGGACACCTTCAGGCAGTCTGCAGACTTTGGGGATCGAACCCAATACCTTTTTAATTGTGTCACATTTAAAGCCTGGCCTATAATAAACTTTTATAATTACTTCATTCACCTTATTAATCTATATATATATATATACACTGGATTATTAGCTTATATGCGTTTATGATTGATATAACGGGTGGTTTTTTTGTTCTTCATTCCCTGCACATAGGATCTCATCAGTAGCTTATTATTACAAACTAATGTAATCTTTTTTTTACTCAATATAATTTTTTTATTATATTCTTTAATTCTCACAAACAATTCAGGGGAAAATTGTCAGTTATTATGACAAAAATTGGCCCCCCCCGCTCCAGTACCTCTAGGACCCCATAGGGTTCGGGTTGAAGGCAATCTATGGAACCCCCGTGTTAAACATACAGGGAGTTGGCCAGGGACCTCTTACGCTGTATGAGTCTGCGCCGAACGGGAGGGATTCTCCGTAGTAGCGGTGCTCAGCGAACACCAACATGGCGCCCAGCTCCTCAGCGGTCTGCCACATGAAGCCCTGAAACCAACGCAATCAGACCAGGGAGAGTCAGGGGGGGAGAGAGAGAGCCGGTCTGGACCTGGACTGACAACCAATCACAGAGTAGTAACAGAGCTGCATCAGATAACATGGAACTACATCAGTACCAGACAGTACTGTGGGTATAAGAAATACAGCATAAGAACAGGACAAGTAGAAATTAAAAAGAGATTACTTTTCACAGCAATATTTATATACATATATATATATATATATATATAGATATATATATATATATATATATATATATATATATATATATATCTATATATCTATATACATATATATACAATTGTATGCATATTTGGCCATTTTAAATGTGTTGTGTGTAAAGCATGACTGTGAGGATTCATTGTACTTCGACAACAAAGGTATTCTGATTCTGATTCATTCTGATTCATGCAACAATAATTGAATTCATATTAATTCATAGACTAAAATATTAAACGTTAGAATAAAAAAACGACGAGAACAAAACAAATACTATAAAAATACATCTGTATACACAATATGAGCAGTAGTGTACAATGAAATGTAAATAAATAATAAATCAGGTAAGAGTTAGTTACAGTGTTGTTGCAGAACCAGGTGATGTCTCCTTCGTTCCCGGTGTAGAACAAGATAGGCCCCGCCTCCTGGCGCCAGTGCTGGTCGGCCACCAGGTAGCGCTGTTTGAACGTGCCGTTCTCAAAGAAGCCAAAATGATCGATCTGGAATACACACACACACACACACACACACACACACACACACACACACACACACACACACACACACACACACACACACACACACACACACACACACACACACACACACACACACACCACACACACACACACACACACACACACACACACACACACACACACACACACACACACACACACACACACACACACACACACACACACACACACACACACACACACACACACACCATTGACTGACTCTGATCTGAACCATTTCATATTTGAGCAGAAAGTATGCAAGACCACGTAGGGTAGTGTTTTTGAATGTATTTTAATGTATTTAGTCAATAAAAAGACACCAAAGCGAGTTACAGTGTATATATATATATATATATATATATATATATATATATTATATACAATTCTCACTGTAACTTGCTTTGGTTAAAAGAGTCTTTTGAATATATATTATATATATATATATATATATATATATATATATCATTAAGGAGCAGGTTAGGGCATCTTGGTCAAGGTTGCAGGTAGACTGAACAATGGGCTTTGAGCACTAGCCTGCCCCTTGAAATGATGTTGTTGTTTTATTGAATGGGATTTAATGAACAGGTAGGAAGGAACAGATAGGAAAGTGGGTTGAGGGGAGAGGGAATGACCAGTAGCACACGTTTTACCATCAAACGCGTGAGCAATATGGGAGTATATTTATTTCCCAGGGTTCATCTGCCATCTTAAAATGATGGCTGGCTAATGCAGGGATGTAAGTATTTATATCAAGGAGCCATTGGCTGGTGATTGGCTGATTTTGATTTGAGGTTAAACAGGACTGATGTATGTAAGGTAATTTGAGAACTTCTGATCCAGTAGTCCTACTGTGTTATAGCAGAACCTCTGATCCAGTAGTCCTACTGTGTTATAGCAGAACCTCTGATCCAGTAGTCCTACTGTGTTATAGCAGAACCTCTGATCCATCAGTCCTACTGTGTTATAGCAGAACCTCTGATCCAGTAGTCCTACTGTGTTATAGCAGAACCTCTGATCCAGTAGTCCTACTGTGTTATAGCAGAACCTCTGATCCATCAGTCCTACTGTGTTATAGCAGAACCTCTGATCAGTCCTACTGTGTTAGAGCAGAACTTCTGATCCAGCAGTCCTATTGTGTGGGTTGTAGCTTTCAGAAAAGGATTTGAATTAGTGTACATTGTTGGTCGGAACAAATATAAAGTGAGAGAAAGTTTAACGTTAACCCAGACCGGAGCTTGTCTGCCTGCTTAAATGGAGTGCCTTTTATATAGCACTTTTATCCTAAGCACTTTACAAGTCAAGCCTCTCATTCATACCGATTCATACACACCATTCATTCATCCACCGACGGCGGAGTCGGCCAAGGAGACAGCCGGCACGTCAGGAGCAGTTAGGGTTAGGGTGTCTTGCTCAAGGACACAGTTTTTTTGCTAGGAGGAGCCGAGGGATCGAACCAGCGACCTTCTGGTTGTGAGGCGACCGGCCGGTCTACCTCCTGAGCTACTGCCCCCCACTGCTTGAATATAGTCCGATCTGACTAAAGACTAGTACCTAAAGTCTGATTGGTGAGACATATATTTGGCTAAGTTCCAATTCTGACAACACAACACAACCACCCCCTGGCTAAGCTGGTGAGAACAAGGTTTCCCGTAAGAAAGCCTATTGGAATACCTTGAAACACAAGCCAGACCGCGGAATCAATGACAAAACTAGACAAAACGCTTATAACTCCTAGTTTGCACACAAATACTTGCAGAACAAAAAGCCTCATCAAAGAGCAAAAATGATCAACCATGGGGCACTGCACAGCGAGTTGCACGGCAAGGTCAGAGGTTGTCAGCGTTGGGGTTTGATCCAGGGGGACTTGACACCGAGCCAACACCTAGAAGAGTACATGCCCGTAATTATAGCCTCAATTTGCATCATCAAAAGATGAACGAAGAGAGAAGGCCCCATTAGTTCTGGGTCCAGGCAAGCCGCGGTATCTTTTCACAGAATCTCCAGGACTCGAAACAGAACAAGAATTTCTGCAAGTCCCTCGTTCGGGACCCTGCTACCCCTCTAGCCCTCTCCGTCGTCCGTCCGTCCGTCCGTCTCCCCCCCCCCCCCTACCGAGACGTCGTTTGAAACGGACTCAACACTTTAACGCTTAGGGCTGTTTTGTTCCCGGTTTGGCCCCCGGTCGTTCCCGCTGGCTCCCCTTCTCAGCAGACTGAACACAAAGGAGCCGGCGATTTTTAGGAGCCCAATGAGAGCCAGAGCGTCCCGGGGTCTGAATGCGCTCTTTCATTTCTCGCCGAGCTTTTTCGGAGCTTTGGCACACGAGGAGATTGTGTTTTTTTCCCCTCACTGCAGACGGTTATGTTGAAAAGGTTTTGTTTTTCTTTCAGCTGCATAATGTTTAACCGGAGAGGTGGAGGGTTTTTTTTCGGGAGTTGTAGAAGACTTTGAGAGAAGCTTTGAGTGTCACTTATGCAGGCAAAGAGTTTGAGTCACCATCTGTTGAATACAAACTTAAAGTACTTTTTAGACAACAGACGGTTTTACTTTGAGACAACGGAGGAATCGAGATACTTGGCTCTAAAAGTGCAAATAGTTGTATAGCAAATATATTTGATTGACTATATATTTATATGTTGTTTTATTGTGTGTTTTGTTGTCATGTTCTAGTTAAGCCAAACCGTGTCACCTTTAAAGGAGCATAATGTAAAATGTAGTGTTGAATAGTGTTGAACCTCTAGCTACGAGGTAAGTACAACATTTGAATATTAACTTTCCAACATTTTACTTGAATTTGTGATTGATGATAACAAAGTTCATCACATCACATCATTATCATAACATCTATTACGCCTGTTTATTTACTTTGTCACTGTTCGCCGTTTGTTGAAACATCCTAAACTACTAACAAAACTAACAAAAATACAAGCATCTTAATGCACACATTGCTACTGAGATTGTCTTAACAATAAACACACAGCTATCTACACCATGCGAGACAGTGCCACCTTGTGGCTACTATAGGAACAACAACAACTAATTGACCTGTTGCACAGCCACCATAGGCCTTACGCTGACTGTAAAGGAAGAGTACTACTACTACAAAAAAAGAGTAGAACACAGAAATCAGATGCACCCTGTAGCTGTGACAGCCTGCCAAAAAAGGATGCTATTGGAGAGATTCATTGTCTGGAGATATTAGATGAGAAGAGGATTTCCTTCGGCCAACAGCTGCAACAAAGATCATATCCTCACAATAGCTTCGGTTTACACACACATTTGAATGTTCAAGAGAAGCCAGTTAGAGTTCAAATGTAGACCGATAACTTGGCCAACACATCTATGTGGAAAATATATTAGCAGCTCACTTTAAACTGTTCTGCACTGTATTCATGATGCTGCTGCACTACTTGCACTTTAAATGCTGTAAATTATTTTGCACAATTCTAAACAACAGCAACAACAACGTTATTGTTATTTTTCTTATTTTTCTTATTGTGTATATATTTTTTATAGTATTGATTTAGAAATCCATACTGTGGGAGGGAATGGGGAGTAAGCATTCCATTGTACTTTGTTGCAAATGGCAAGTGGCCAATCAAACATCTTGTATCTTGTATCTTGTAACATGCATCTTATCTTGTGCCGATTGCTCAGACCACACAGGAGAAAACAATGGGACCCGTGGAAAAGGGAAGTGGTGTCCACAGCCCCCATGACCATCACCCTGACAAGGGAGGAAGGAGGTAGCAGATAGCGGACACTAGATAAGACAGGGAGGTGTCTCAGTGTGCCCCTATTCAAACAGCAGACGAGGAGGAGTGGCTTACACCCCTTTGTATCTTCTACAGATAGCTCTACAGATGTCCAACTGTACTTCATCTAGGCCTGTTAAATGTCTTCCATGGATTGGTGGTTAGATCAAGGTGTGTGTGCCTATAACATTACCTCTGTAGTTCCATGCCCTTTAACAGTACTGCCGTGAGGTTCAGTTTGAGTGAGAAGTGAAGGGAGTGAGCGACACGCATCCAAACACAAACGAGGGTGGTTGAAATGTAATCAATGACAATGTGTTTTAGTTTATAATAAGATGAGTAGGGCCACACACATTCCCTTCTTACTGGTGCAACCTAACCTATAATACAGAGGAAGGCCTACTGTGCATTTACCCTGCATTAGTCTAAATCAGAGGGGGCCCACACTTTTAGCTTGCAATCTACTACTAAAATGACCAGTTCAAAATGATCTACCTCCAAAACAAAGACCTGGAAATGTATAAATAGATATGTACCTGGACCTTGACCCCCCCCCCCCTTGTTATGCTAACCTAATGTCCTCAGGTACGGCAGATTTGCCTTCAATCAAGTGGCAGGCGCCAAGGGAGGGAGGGATGAAAAATATTGATTATTATTATATATTATATATCATATATGAATCTACCAGCATAGTCTTTGCAATCTCCTGGTAGATCCCGATATACTTATTGGGCACCCCTGGTCTAAATGGCCTCTTCAGTATCCTGGGTAAAATGGCAATTGGATTCAATCATTACAATAGCCACATAAAAACCATATAGGCCTAGACTACAACACAACACTATCCATCCAATGCCTAGTCTGGGCTCCTATAGGATGTCTAACTATAGCCTAGCGTCTGGTGACTGTGGTTTTGTCTTGTGACTGTGAGTCAAATTCACACACACCAAGACACGTGATGCTGCACACAACCTGTTGTTGTAGTAACACATCCATAGACAGGACGCAGGGAACCAATTCACCAGCTAACTAAACCTAACTGCTGCAACTGATTATGAGACACATAAGCCAATTTAGACCCAATAAAGTAACCCCAGGAGCCCCATTCATCACCTCCACAGACCAGAGAGAGAGAGTAGTTGTCTGTTCTGAAGTAACCCCAGGAGCCCCATTCATCACCTCCACAGACCAGAGAGAGAGAGTAGGGGTCTGTTCTGAAGTAACCCCAGGAGCCCCTCTCTCACACCACCACAGACCAGAGAGAGAGAGTAGGGGTCTGTTCTGAAGTAACCCCAGGAGCCCCTCTCTCACACCACCACAGACCAGAGAGAGAGAGTAGGGGTCTGTTCTGAAGTAACCCCAGGAGCCCCTCTCTCTCACACCACCACAGACCAGAGAGAGAGAGTAGGGGTCTGTTCTGAAGTAACCCCAGGAGCCTCTCTCTCTCTCTCTCTCTCACACCACCACAGACCAGAGAGAGAGAGTAGGGGTCTGTTCTGAAGTAACCCCAGGAGCCTCTCTCTCTCACACCACCACAGACCAGATAGAGAGAGTAGGGGTCTGTTGTGTCACCAGAGACCAGGTCTGGTCTGGTCTGTGCTCCCTACAGGAAGCCCAAGCAGGAAACACCTATTGTCCTCGCAGACAAAAAAGCGTGACAGGGTTTACGTTACTCCGTAATGAACTTGGAGGACAAACACCGGGGGGGGGGGCTATTCATCGCCAAGAGGCGGTGAATAAAAACGTATATAACCGACAAAATTCAACAATGGTAAAAGAAAGTTGTTGAGACGACTCAACACACACGCGACAACACAACACACAGTATCTCGAAACTCACCTTCTGGTTAAAATAAAAGGTTTTGTAGTCGACGGCGTGGCCGGAGGGGTCATCCGAGGCGCCCCCTCGGGTGAAGAGCTGGGGCTTGAGGGCGTGTAGACACCGAAGAGAGACCAGCAGCAGCAGAAGCAGCACGGCCACCGCAGACCCCCTGGAGCTCCACTGCATGGTGGCTGTGGTGGTGGTGGTCATGAGGGGCGGGCGGGGGTCAGGCACTCTTTAAGGTCCACTCACGGAAGGATCTTCACAGACAATGAGGACAGATGCTGTCCATCGTCCGGCTCCTCCGGGCGAGAGAGAGAGAGAGAGAGGGGGAGAGAGAGAGAGAGAGGGGAAGAGGAAGTCAGGTCTGCCCGTCAGCAAATCCAAATCTAGACACACCTCCACATGGTCATGGCACATGGTCTCATATGTCCATCTACAGTAGCGTAGGGCTCTAGTCTAGACGTCTCCAGAGGTCCATACTGGGCCCTGGAGACGTTTTGACACGTTCAGAAGACTGATGATAAACAGTGCTTTGAGTTCACTAGACGGTGAGACAGAGACAGACACACACACACACATACACACAAGCACGTGTGGACATGACATGTGTATGCCCACCACACACACACAGCACGTGTGGACATGCCATGTGTGTATGCACACACACACACCACACACACACACACACACACACACACACACACACACACCACACACACACACACACACACACACACACACACACACACACACACACACACACACACACACACACCACACACACACACACACACACACACACACACACACACACAGTTTACATTGACCCAACCGACCCTCGAGTCAAACTAAACCGCACGACACGGTCAACGACGTTAATATCACAAACTACCGGAAGAACCTAATAACACACGCATACGTAGGAACCTACCTATAAATAAAGGAAGAAACGGGGCTACTACGTTCATCAAATGTCATTAATAAACGTGCATAACATCGACACAGAAGTCCACATCGTACCAACTTCTTCTTCTTCCCGTGACGCGTCACCCATGGACGTAGCCCCGCCCCTAAATACCACCAGAACACCTCTGCATGTCTGCTGGGTGTAAGTACAGCGAGGAGCTGTGAATATCTGTGTATCTACAGTCACAGAGTGTGTGTGTGTGTGTGTGTGTGTGTGTGTGTGTGTGTGTGTGTGTGTGTGTGTGTGTGAGTGTGTGTGTGTGTGTGTGTGTGTGTGTGTGTGTGTGTGTGTGTGTGTGTGTGTGTGTGTGTGTGTGGGGGGGGGGGGGGTGGCTGTGTGTGTCTGTCTGTGTGGGTGGGTGTGTGGGGGTGTGTGCGGGTGGTGGGTGTCGTGTGTGTGGTGGATGGGTGTGTGTGTGTGGGTTGTGTGTGTGTAAGAGAAAGAGAGAAGAGACAGCACTATCTGCACCGTCTGTGTATCTAGCCACAGATATAGTGTGTGCGTGGTGTGTGTGGTGTGTGTGTGTGTGTGTGTGTGTGTGTGTGTGTGTGTGTGTGTGTGTGTGTGTGTGTGTGTGGGTGTGGTGTGTGTGTGTGTGTGTGTGTGTGTGGTGTATTGTGTGTGTGAGAGAGAAGAGACAGCACTATCTGCACCGTCTGTGTATCTAGTCACAGATATAGTGTGCGTGTGTGTGTGTGTGTGTGTGTGTGTGTTGTGTGTGTGTGAGAGAGAAGAGACAGCACTATCTGCACCGTCTGTGTATCTAGTCACAGATATAATGTGTGTGTGTGTGTGTGCGTGGTGTGTGTGTGTGTGTGTGTGTGGTGTGTGTGAGAGAGAAGAGACAGCACTATCTGCACCGTCTGTGTATCTAGTCACAGATATAGTGTGTGTGTGTGTGTGCGTGTGTGTGGTGTGGTGTGTGTGTGGTGGTGTGTGTGTGTGTGAGAGAGAAGAGACAGCAGTATCTGCTCCGTGCTGATCTCTGTACGTATCTATTTCATTGCAATGTTGCACAGCTCTGCTTTCTTATTCTAGTGTCATGTTTCATTCTCTGTACATGAGAGAGAGAGGGATAGAGAGTGTGTGATGGTGGATTGGCAAAGAGTTAACAGCTCAGTAACTAAATTAGAGAGAGAGGAGAGAGAGGGAGAGAGGAGAGAGAGGAGAGAGAGAGAGAGAGAGAGAGAGAGAGAGAGACCTATCTTACTCAGTGGGCTTTATAACAGCGCCATATACAATGTTCTGTATGACAACTATACTGTACCTGTGCTATACACTGACAATACATTTGAATCTAATGTAATCTAATCTATTGTTACAATTAATACCATTGTACAATTAATGAAAGCATTGCAGTAAGAATACTGCAATGCTTTCATTCAGTGACAACAATAGTATTTGTAAATTATTGAAGTCAGATTAGTCACTTATTCAATAATAGAATTACAATACAATATGTATAATAAACAAGTAAACACATGAGTAGGAACGCCATTCACAGAGACAGGTAGTGTAATAATTATTTAATGTTATACAGAGTAGCATTAGGGAATAGGCCTCAAATCCCTCATCCCTTAATTTCCATTGCGAAAAACTGAACCAACGCGAGGGATTAGCAATGAATGAATGGATGGTTACGGTTTAATCCATCGTCAAAAGGCTGACAAAATATCTCACCAGCCAGCTTTAATAAAACAAAAAGAGCTTAAAGGAAGGAACAAAAACACCATTAATTAGAGGAGTGCGAAGATAAAGTACGAGACAAAAAGGACCAAAAAATGACAACAACAACTGACAATGTAAAGACTACAGTGACGTGTGCGGTTAATGGCGTTGTGCAATACAGTACGGTACAGGTATGACGAATATATAGAAAGGAGAGAGTTAAGAGACTGGCAGAACATGCTGGACCATCGACAGCTCCTCACAACCAAACGCATTTGAAACACACACACACACACACACACACACACACACACACACACACACACGCACACGCACACACACACACACACACACAACCCATAGTTTTGCACACACAACCCTCATACAAAACTATGCGTAGTCACCTATTTATTTTATTTTAAAAACAACTGAGGATCAAGAATCCATGGCTATAGGCAGCGAAGAGAAACACACGGTTTGGCGTAAATTAAACCGATGGCAGCTAAAATAACATGTTAATTGATTAAACGGTACACACTTTCTATCGACTAGTTATAATATGAAAGAGACGAAAACTTTACACTTCAAAGTGTTGGTCTCTTTCTTACTGCTGGTATTACCAACAGGCTCCAACAGGGGGCGCTTGTTTACAACCACGTCACAGATTCGTTTCTTTTAAGCATAACGATATATGACTTTTGGTCAACGTTATCAAGCATAATAACAAAACAAATTAATGTATTATAGCAGCAGGTTAAACCAAAAAATAATAAACAACTACTGGGATAAATATAAACTTCACAGTTTGTGATGGTGGATTGGCGACGAGTTAACAGCTAAGTAACTAAATTAACATTAGAAAAATCCCCCATATATGAAGCATAACATCATTATACCAATCTTAGTATCCTAAGTAGGAATAGCAATGATTGTGCGATGTATGTACTGCTAATGTGTTCGGAGCCTTGTCACTGAACCCATCACTTTTGTTCCCAATTATTTTACACAATGTAAAGCAATAATAAGTTCATCCACAAAACGCTAACGTAACGCCCTCTGAACCCTTACGAAACGTCCCCTGTACCCCTAACATAACACCCTCTGTACCCCTAAAGTAACGCCCTCTCCACCCCTAAAGTAACACCCTCTCCACCCCTAAAGTAACGCCCTCTCCACCCCTAACATAACACCCTCTGTACCCCTAATGTAACGCCCTCTGTACCCCTAAAGTAACGCCCTCTGTACCCCTAATGTAACGCCCTCTGTACCCCTAATGTAACGCCCTCTGTACCCCTAAAGTAACGCCCTCTCCACCCCTAAAGTAACGCCCTCTCCACCCCTAAAGTAACGCCCTCTGTACCCCTAAAGTAACGCCCTCTGTACCCCTAAAGTAATGCCCTCTCCACCCCTAAAGTAACGCCCTCTCCACCCCTAAAGTAACGCCCTCTCCACCCCTAAAGTAACACCCTCTCCACCCCTAAAGTAACGCCCTCTGTACCCCTAATGTAACGCCCTCTGTACCCCTAAAGTAACGCCCTCTCCACCCCTAAAGTAACGCCCTCTCCACCCCTAAAGTAACGCCCTCTCCACCCCTAAAGTAACGCCCTCTGTACCCCTAACGTAACGCCCTCTCCACCCCTAACATAACACCCTCTGTACCCCTAATGTAACGCCCTCTGTACCCCCAAAGTAACGCCCTCTCCACCCCTAACGTAATGCCCTCTCCACCCCTAACGTAACCCCCTCTCCACCCCTAGCACCCTCTCCCCAGATTAACTTAGAGAGAGTTGGGTCTCTTTAGATGACCCTAACGATGACCCTAGATGACCCTCTCATCATTGTGAAATAATGTGGAACAAAAAGGGCGTTGGCTAAGGTGAAAAAGGTTACGTAGCGTAAGGTTTAACGTCGGCTTGACGACTCCCAACCTCTCCTCTGAGCCGCCACAGCGAAGCGAAGGGACGGCAGGTCAGAACAAACTGGGGGTTTAATCCCCAACACGACGCCTGCTTAGCGGTTCACACTCACATCGCTGCTGGTGTAAATCGCGATTGATAACGTGAAGTGCTGCATTTGAGCCACGGCACTGGAGAATCGCCCACACACAGAAGCACACGCGCACGCACACACACACACACACACACACACACACACACACCACACACACACACACACACACACACACACAAGCACCCACCCACAAACACACACACACACACACACACACACACACACACACACACACACACACACAGCGTCTGTAAACCTCGTCCAACCCTCGTCATGCGGAGGAAACCCAAAGTGAACCTGCCGTCTTTGCATCCTGTTGCAGTTGAAGACACATCGTTGCTCTCCAAAATGGCCGCAGCTTTATCAGTTTCCCCGGGTGAGGAAACCGAAAGCCCATTGGTTCCCGGGTCGGATCCCTGGTACAATTTGGAGGTTCTAGAAAGGCAGGGTGGGATTTTAATAGCGATACAACGGAGACTGGGTGCCTCGCCTCATCTTTACCCCGGCGGAGGTGGGGGTGGTGGTGGGTGTGTTTTGACCGTCTGCTCCTTGGCAGTCCATGGCGTCCTCCACACGCCCACGTTCCGACTCCCGACCCCCAGGGCTGTGCGCTAGTTGATGCTGCAGCAGCTCAGGTAGCTGATGCTCTTGCCTTCGCCCAGCATGGGGGCCGCGTCGCTGTTGTCCAGCTTGTTCTGCTTGGCCTCGCGGATCAGCTCGCAGGCCAGGTCCAGGAAGAGCTTCTCCACGTTGTCCGACTCCTTGGCCGACGTCTCCAGGTACACCATGCTCTGGGACTCGGCGAAGTCCTGCGCACGGTGTCTCAGCACCTCCCGCTTCTCCGCCAGGTCGATCTTGTTACCTGTTGGGGGACAGGAAGGCGGGGCGATTACACGCCGTGGTTGGTTGGTTCTGCGCCAGAGTACAGTTTGCTTTCACCTTTGAATTTCAATGAATATCATATGCATATCATATTCAGCACAACATTTATTTGAGTTAAAATAAATGAGCTCAAATAAAAGCTCAAATAAATGAGAAAAAGCTCAATATTTGAGGCAAAAGCTCAAATAAATGCTAAATATGAAAGTGAAACTGCGCCAGCAAGGTGTTTGAACATTTAGAGGGACAAACAAGTCCTTTCATTCAGAAATCCCATTGAAATAACAAAACGCCTAGATGCTTTCTCCCAACACATGTTGAGGTGTGTGTTTATGGGACTGGAACTTCTTCTTAACTGGTCAAATGTACCTGCATGTGGCGATGTATGTCTGTGTGTCTGCTTCTGTGTGCATAAGAAAATGATCACCTTCCTTAAGACTGCGGACACCAGACATTCAAACTAGTACCTCTTGGCTAGGAGTGAAACACTAGACACCCTAACCACTACGCTATCCCTACACTCCGCTGTGGATAACGTTTATATAACATTTTTGCGTCTCCATTTGTCCATTTTTAGAGTACTGCAGCCTGCGCTGTCGTTTGTCTTGTCTTCCTCGTAGCGCTAAGTAAATTAAGTCAGTCAAAAGTAGATTACATATTATAGATATGTATATACATAGTTCTAGATATTGCTGTATATTGTTTGCCAACTTATTGTACTTTTCCCTTACACTTTTGCCTGAATTATTGTACTTCTACCCGAGCACTGGTTCAGTTATTGGAGACTTGTTAGAAATTATTAAATGCACTTTTGACTTCTGGTGACGAGTTGTTCTCTTACCTTCCTTTGTTGAAACACACTATTGTAAGTCGCTTTGGATAAAAGCGTCTGCTAAATGACTGTAATGAAATGTAATGTCTCACCGACTAGTATGGTGACCACTTGGCTGTTGGCGTACTGCTCGATCTCCTTCAGCCACTCGGGGAGGCAGCGGAAGGAGTCCTCGCAGGTGATGTCGTAGGTCAGGATGAGGGCATTGGCACTGCGGTAGTAGCTCTGTGTGATGGAGCGGAACCGCTCCTGTCCCGCCGTGTCCCAGATCTGCAGCTGTGAGTGTGAGAGAGAGAGAGAGAGAGAGAGAGAGAGAGAGAGAGAGAGAGAGAGAGAGAGAGAGAGAGAGAGAGAGAGAGAGAGAGAGAGAGAGAGAGAGAGAGAGAGAGAGAGAGAGAGAGAGAGAGAGAGAGATTTGATATTTAGTCACTTAGCATTTATCCAAAGCGACCTACAAGTGAGGTTGTGGACAATCAAAGCCACACAATCAAAATTGGAGCAACTTCACAAATTCTGAATGTTGTTACACGGCCTAGCCTCTTAAAAACAAGGGAACAAGGGTCCCGGTGGATGTAGGAAATAGCGATTCGAGGATAGTTATAAGACAGAGAAGACTTTATTAATCAAAAGCACATTTCGGGTGTGTATTCTACTATTATGGGTGGTAGCCTAGCCTAGTGTATTACAAGCAAACACTACATGACAACAGCAAACTAGGTTCCAAACACTTGGTTCTTCAGAGTAACCCTCGGAGACTCTTACCTTCACCTTCTGCCCCTTGATCTCAACCGTCTTGATCATGAAGTCCACTCCGATGGTGGCGCCTTGGCCGGGAGGGAAGAGACCCTGGAGGACACGGAGGAATTGAATTCTAATATACACTGTACAGTGGTTAAATAGGATGTAAAAACAGTCTACTAGATATAAAAACAGGTATAAAATCACTTATAGCGTAGGTATGAGATATGTGCAGATAGGTATATATATATATATATATATAGAGGTAATATATAGAGGTATACAAGTATACAAGTATCAACAGGTAGTGAGCAGGGGAATGCAGTTATATCAACAGTTGTAGATAAATATACATAAATGTATATACAGCAGGTAGTGAGCAGAGGTATGCAGTTATATAGTTGTACATAAATATATATACGGTAAGTACAGTAAAAATGTACATCTGGCTATCATACAGGTATGTCAACAATAAATATGTCAGGGGCCCCTATTTTATCGTTGATGTACGAGGGCCAGATCAACCAACCACCGCTACCCGGTGGACTGCACCAAACCAGGTACAGTGGACCTATCCATCACACGTGGTGGTATTTAAGTCTATGATACTATTTTACCACAACTGGTGGTAAAGTGATAACGCTTTGAGCTAGTGGAACTGGACCACAGTTCCCAGAAGATCATAGGCTGCCCACTGCCCTCTTTGGAAGACATTTTCCATTCCCGCTTCCCTTAGAAGAGCAGCCAACATACGAAAAGACTCTTTCCACCCGGGACATGACCCTGTTTGACCTGCTGCCCTCTGGTCAATGCTTCAGGTCCATCAATACACGGACAAACCAACTTAAGATCAGTTTCTAGCCTTGACTCAGAAGAGAATTGAACACAAACACAGAGACACGGACTGTTCTGTGTCACTAACTATCCACTATACAGTTCTGCATCAATACTACTAATTCAATAAAACTGTTACACATTTACATCCCACTGCCTCTATGTATATATTTGTCCACAATGTGTACATAGGGCCAATGCAATTTAAATCATTTGATTTAGTTTAGTTTAGTTTTTGAAATCATTTCTATTTTTCAATCGCTGTTATGTATTTACATTTTACATTACATTTAGGGCATTTGGCAGACGCTTTTATCCAAAGCGACTTACAAGGTGTACATTAGTTGAAGCAGACAATAGCATAACACTGGGGTACGCAAACATATAAATACAGCAGTTCACAAGTATTCATATTGACAAGATGAATAACACAATTTCGTACTGCTAGGTCACCTGCTTAAGTAGCTGTGATAAGAGCGTGTTAACAACATTAAGGACATACACTTGCTAACATATACAACATGCTAAGAGCTATTAATGTCAGGACTTAAGCAAGTTTAGGGGTTTCACAAAGGAGAGTCCAGGTGGACTCTGAACAGGTGGGTCTTGAGTCTCTTGCGGAAGCTGGCGAGGGACTCTGCCGTCCTGACATGAGACGGGAGTTCATTCCACCACTGTGGGGCCAGAGCCGTGAAGAGCTGGGTATGTATGTAAAGAGTGACGTGAAGATTGCTACACAATTGTGTTGTACTTGCAATGACAATCGAGATCGCATTCTGATTCTGATCTGATTCTGATTCTGTAGCACTTTTATCGCTAACTGTGAGGAATCGAGGAATCGACCCCCCGGGGCCAAGACCGGTCCAGGACGGCTGACCACACGCCTGCATTTCCACCGCTCGTTGCCACGGATACCGACCTGAGTGAAGCGCCGGACGAGGCACGTCTTCCCCACGCCGGCGTTCCCGATCAGGACGATTTTGAACAGGAAGTCGTAGTCCTCCATGCTCATCTTGGCGGGGCTGTGGGGGCAAAGAGGCTGTGTGTGTGTGTGTGTGTGGGGGGGGGGGGGGGGGGCAAGACACAGGAAGGAAGTAAGTTTCAGTTGTTGGAGGTCACAGATGTTGTGTTTTTGGACCAATACGTTGATATGGTATGGCAACATCGCTACGTCGTTACAAATAATACATCATCATGTATAATGTATAACTCCCGCCATCCAAGATGGACCGAAGGTTATGTTTTCACCCCTGTTTGTTTGACCTTTCCCTCTTCCCCCCTGCGGTCCGGTCTCCGGGTTCCGCATCATCCGTACAAGCACCACCAGGTTCAAGGACAGTATTAACCCACAGGCAGTGCGCCTACTGAACTGCTAAGAGTGCTGCCACTATCATAACATGGTCATCCATATTACATTACACCATCATACTTTTGCTGGACTTTCTGGACTCAATACAGTTACTGCCCTGTTCTACACTGTATTCATGATGCTGCTGCACTACTGGCACTTTAAAATGCTTTTAAATGCTTTTTGCACAATTCAATACATGTACATATCATCCATCCGTCACTTTATTGTTATTTTTATTTTGTACAGTATTGTTGTAGTTTAGTGTTGTATAGTATAAGTTTGGTACATAGTATAGCATATAGTGTTAAATTGTAGTAAGTTCATACTGCGGGAGGGAATGGGGAGTAAGCATTCCATTGTACGGGTGGCATATGGAAAATAAGATCCAGGGGACTTTTTATTCCACTGCATGGAAATTCTGGTGACAGGTCAGTCCAATAAAACACACAGTGTGCTTGGCTAAAGAGCATGTTAGCACTGCTGTCCTGACCCTGCGAGAGTTTCAGGTTAAGGTATCGATCGGACAGACAGACAGAGAGAGAGAGAGACAGAGAGAGAGAGAGAGAGAGAGCGAGCGAGAGAGAGAGGGGGATACAGTTGGTCTCACCTGGGCTACCAAAGTGGCCAAAGTACACCTGTCCAGCAGCTGTGAACTAATGTGTTCTATCCAACAGAGTACAGCTCAGCTCAGCTCTAAAATTGATTTAGTTTGCTCTGGTTGGAGGGCATTAATCAACAGCAAAGAAGGGGTAAAAGAGAGTAGCTGTGGTTAGGGAGTCGAAAGGTTCTGGGTTTGAACCCCAATGTCTGCAGTCATGTGGACATTGGAGCATCCTACATGTAGCTACAGTTAGCCCCCTAACTCCTAACTGCTCCTTAATGGCCTCAACAAATATATCATCTAAATCTGGAGGATTTGAATCCTCTTTATTAGTCACATACATGCATATATATATATATATATATACAGACACAGTGAAGTGTGTTGTGTCTGTGTATGTGTAACCCATACTAGTATAAGGAGCAGTGGGCAGCTATTGTATATACAGAACCGATGAATCCTCTTTATTGGACACACACACACACACACACACACACACACACACACACACACACACACACACACACACACACACACACACACACACACACACACACACACACACACACACACACACACACACACACACACACACACACACACACACCGTGAAATTTGTTTCTCTGCATTTAACCCATCCCAGTATAAGGAGCAGTGGACAGCAGTGGACAGCTATTTTAAATACAGCGCCCGGGGAGCAGTGTAGGGGGTCTGGTGCCTTGCTCAATGGCACCTCGGCAGTGCCCAGGTGTTTCAGGGAGTTGAACCGGCGACCTTCCGGTTCCCAAGCAAAGTCCTAACGGACTGAGCTGTCCTGCCGCCCTGGCTATCCTGGCCTGTCTCTGTACTTTCTAAACCCCTACCTGCACCTAAATGACCTTAATGACAAGGGTAAGTCGCTTTGGACAAAAGTGTTTATTTTATAGTAAATAGCCATCATTAAGGAGCAGGTAGGGGTTAGACAGTACAGAGACAGGTCATTAAGGAGCAGGTAGGGGTTAGACAGTACAGAGACAGGTCATTAAGGAGCAGGTAGGGGTTAGACAGTACAGAGACAGGTCATTAAGGAGCAGGTAGGGGTTAGACAATACAGAGACAGGTCATTAAGGAGCAGGTAGGGGTTAGACAGTACAGAGACAGGTCATTAAGGAGCAGGTAGGGGTTAGACAGTACAGAGACAGGTCATTAAGGAGCAGGTAGGGGTAAGATAGGAGCAGGTAGGCGTTAGACAGAGACACATCAGAGACAGCGTCACAGCGAGACTCTGGCTGTATGAAGCGTTTCACTGGCGTAAAATGAGACAACCAAGAAAACACCAAGAGCTCTGGGAACTCAAAACCGTACAGATCACAATGATTAAGCCATATCATTAAATATATATTAGATTAACATGCTGGGGGAGCTTTGTTATATACAGCTACTTGCAATAATGTGAGTGTGTACACAAACAATCAAATTAAACAATATGTTTATATAATAATAACAATGTACTCTGAACACAGTCAACCGGTAACAGGTAACTAAAGATATCGTATCATTTCTGTTACTGACCGCATTTTGTAGTGGTTAAAATAACACACATGAATAACGCTATAACAGAGCCTACCACACCTGTTACCCTGTTAATGAATTAGTTATAAACACATACTATATCCTGTAAATAAACTAAACACATACCATATCCAGTTAATAAACTAGTTATAAACACATACCAAATCCAGTTTATAAACTAGTTAGAAACACATACCTAATCCAGGTAATAAACAAGCGATAGACACATACCTTGTTTTGTTAATAAACAAGTGAAGAACATCTGTTAATCAATACAAGGACTTGTAATTACAATTGCATTGTTATGATACAGTAACTCTGTTTTTTTGTGACAGAAATGATGCAATCGTAATGCATTTCAATTATAATTGTACATGTATTATAGCCCTTACTGTGTATTATTGCCATTATTGTAGTAGTAATCGACGTAATGTAGTAGTAGTATTAGTATTTCCACTGGTATCAAGAAACAGACAGCAAGAAGATTGGCCTCCTAGTGCAGCTTATTGTCTAGCCTTGCTCCGGGGAATTCTTCCCACAAGGAAAAGTAATGTGTTTCCATATTGCTTTCCCTGACATGACTTAATGTGTGAGTGTGTGTGTGTGCTGTGTCTGGGGCTATGGCTAAGGTGCTTGTAGAGAAACCACCACAACATCTCAACACCAAACACACTTTACAAAACACCAATGCGAAATGACACATGCAGGGGTTTGATTCCGAACACAATGTGCGTTATTATTAACACATGACGACATGAATGTGTGTGTTATTCTGACACATGATGACATGAATCTGTGTGTGTGTTATTATGACACATGATGACATGAATCCGTGTGTGTGTGTTATCATGACACATGATGACATGAATCCGTGTGTGTGTTATTATGACACATGATGACATGAATATGTGTGTTATTCTGACACATGACAACATGAATCCGTGTGTGTGTTATTCTGACACATGACGAAATGAATCTGTGTGTGTGTTATTCTGACACATGTTGACATGAATCAGTGTGTGTGTGTTATTCTGACACATGACGAAATGAATCCGTGTGTGTGTTATTCTGACACATGACGACATGAATCCGTGTGTGTGTTATTCTGACACATGACGAAATGAATCCGTGTGTGTGTGTGTTATTCTGACACATGACGACATGAATCCGTGTGTGTGTGTTATTCTGACACATGACGACATGAATCCGTGTGTGTGTGTTATTCTGACACATGACGACATGAATCCGTGTGTGTGTGTGTGTTATTCAGACACATGATGCGATGAATCCATCGAGTCAAATCACATACATGAGCTCATTTACAAAAAAAACAGAAAAACACACAACAACAACAACCACATTTCCCTTCATCCAGCAGAAAGGTTGTGTTGTGTTGATATAACGCAAAAATACACAACACAATACAACACAATACAACACAACATCTTGTGGCTCGCCTTTTAACCCCTTTGGTTGAACGAAAGTGTATTATTATTAGTGTATGGCTTCCGAAGCCTTACTTCTCATCTATAGACGGAGATGCAAACACACACATCCATTTGAGGGGGGGGGGTGCATCTGGTTGTTAGTATTACATTGGTTATATGTAATGTAATCTATCCACTATATCTACTGTGTGTGTCTATTGAGTCCAAGAGTGTGCAGGGAGTCCACCGTAGAGAGACACAGCCCCTGTGCTGGCTCTCTCTGGTGGAGCCAGAACCAGGCAGAAAGCCATCTTGTGTGCAACTGGGAGGAAAAAAACGAAATGCAATGGAGAAGAGGAAGGAGAATATACCAAAGTCCACCCTGGACGGATTCTGCAGAAAGACTCTCTACTCACCCAAAACGAGAAGGGGGGGACAGTCCCCGGGGTCGACGCTACTGGAGATGCATGGGGTCCGAAGCAGTGAAGACTACATACAGGGCTGCAGCGGGGCTCGTCTCCTCCTCCTCCTCCTCCTCCTCCTCCTCCTCCTCCGCCTCCTCCTCGTCTCCTCCTCCTCTGCTGCAGCTTCTCCTCCGTCCGGAGCTTCGGGAACCGATGATGTCATCAGCCCCTGACTGTGTGTGTGTGTGTGTGTGTGTGTGTGCGTGTGTGTGTGTGTGTGTGTGTGTGTGTGTGTGTGTGTGTGTGTGCAGATCAGATGGATCCAAAAATAAACATGGCACATAAACAAATACATCAAGTTGTCCAATATGCTCAGAATCAATCGCCTTTATATATTAATCTATTCCTTTTTTTCTTTTTTTTAAAGGATGTACGCATCCCGAAAGCATTGAACCTGCAAGCGTATACGTATTTAACAGTTATAGAGACGCTGTAATGAAGTGCAAACATTTCATAAAACAATGCAATGTGGTCGGACAATTCCATTAACACACGAGAAATCGCAGAAAATAAAAATAAAAATAAACATTCATGATGAGCGGAACTCTCATTCATTGTATGTGTTCGTGCTTGTTGTTTCACCCCGGCGAGGTTTGCACGTTGCACCCGATTGCCCTTGAGTTGACAACAAGGAACCCGCTGGGAGAGAGAGAGAGAGAGAGAGTAGGAGATTGCTAACTGCTACTAGTCAGTCACCACCAACAACAACAACAACTCGAACTCGAAACTCGGGAGCGGGTCCAGGCCTATAGAGGGTGTAATATGGGTCTTCTGCCGGACGAAGCCAAGGGGCTGCCGCCCACCGGCCTGGTGAACAGGAACTCGACGTGGCTCGGCTTCATCGGCTGGAGCACCGCGCTGCTGCACAACGGCCTCCTCCACAGGCCCATGCTGCGCTCCGGTCAGACTTACCTTCACTTAACTTAATGTTTTATCACATCACATCACATGACATTACAGCACATCACATGACATCACATCACATGACATTACATCACATCACAGCACATCACATCACATTGTTGACATGGTTTATTGTCATTGTACCAAGTCCTCACGACACCCTCTTACAAAACAATTGAAACATATACATCTAAATAACTAGCTAAATAAACCTGCCATATACAATTGTGTATATATATATCTATATATATATAGATATATATATATACAGTACAGTCGTAACTACAATGTAACTAGGTAGTGTAGTATTGATGCAATACAGCATTGTAGTAACTCAGCACAGTCCAGTGAGTCCAACAGTACAGCCAGTGTCAGTGTTTGACAGTTACTGTATGGCACTGGGATAGAAACCGCTCTTGAGTCTGTTTTTGTCCGTGATTTGATGGACCTGAAGCCGCTACCAAAATGGCAGCAGGTCAAACAGGTCATGTCCCGGGTGGTAAAGAGTCTTTCTGTATGTTGGCTGCTCTTCTGAGGCAGCGGGAATGGAAAATGTCTTCCAAAGAGGGCAGTGGGCAGCCTATGATCTTCTGGACGGTGTTGATGACCCTCTGAAGGGCTGTCCATGTAACTACATGACATGAAATTCGTCCTTTAGCAGGCGCTTTAGTCCAAAGCGACAAGCAAACAAGAACAATCCAGTGCAGGTCAAATAACTATAAGTTTGGCTCCCTAGATTTGACATAATACACCAACAGGGGACAATAGTGAAGCCCATAGAAACAAGAGCTGCTCAGATGAGGATCAGGCTAGTGCTTCCCGAAGAGGTGGGTCCGAATAGGCTTCACCACAGCGTCACCAATGGTGACGCTGCAGACAGCCCTTCCCCAAGAGGAAGGGCTGTCCAGGTTGAGCTTTAGGTAGTCCATCGAGTCCATACTCTGAGATGTCGGGGGGGGGAAACAACAAGATCAGCTGGGTGTCATCTGCATAGCTGTAGTAGGAGAAGTCATAGGACTGGATAACAGAACCAAGAGATGTTGTGTAGAGGGAAAATAAAAGAGGACCCTATGGAACACCAGTCAGCATGGTCTAACATGTCTCTTCTCTGACACAGTGGTACTCACCTGTTCTAGACTCAGGACCCACATGTCCTCTAACACAGTGCTTCTCACCTGGTCTAGACTCAGGACCCACATGTCCTCTAACACAGTGGTACTCACCTGGTCTAGACTCAGGACCCACATGTCCTCTAACACAGTGCTTCTCACCTGGTCTAGACTCAGGACCCACATGTCCTCTAACACAGTGCTTCTCACCTGGTCTAGACTCAGGACCCACATGTCCTCTAACACAGTGGTACTCACCTGGTCTAGACTCAGGACCCACATGTCCTCTAACACAGTGGTACTCACCTGGTCTAGACTCAGGACCCACATGTCCTCTAACACAGTGGTACTCACCTGGTCTAGACTCAGGACCCACATGTCCTCTAACACAGTGCTTCTCACCTGGTCTAGACTCAGGACCCACATGTCCTCTAACACAGTGGTACTCACCTGGTCTAGACTCAGGACCCACATGTCCTCTAACACAGTGGTACTCACCTGGTCTAGACTCAGGACCCACATGTCCTCTAACACAGTGCTTCTCACCTGGTCTAGACTCAGGACCCACATGTCCTCTAACACAGTGCTTCTCACCTGGTCTAGACTCAGGACCCACATGTCCTCTAACACCGTGCTTCTCACCTGGTCTAGACTCAGGACCCACATGTCCTCTAACACCGTGCTTCTCACCTGGTCTAGACTCAGGACCCACATGTCCTCTAACACAGTGGTACTCACCTGGTCTAGACTCCGGACCAACATGTGTCATTAGGACATTCACCAAAAATGAGAAATATATTCACCAATATTGCAGTTATACTCAATGCCTTCATGCACCGTTAAAAACACGGCGTGAACAATAAGCTGCACAAACTGGGTTAAACTAAATGAAATAAGATATTATATATATATAAGTAAGATATTGAAACATGAATTTACATTGAAACATTAATTCACAGGCTTCTTTCTGAAGATTTGGGTTTCTGCTTGTTTATGGTGTATGCTCTGCAACCCACATATGGGTCGCGACCCACCAGTTGAGAACACCCGTAATAAACTAGACTTAACAACGACATACTCTGAGTGTACGTCCTTCACCACGGAGGAGTGGTCATGGCTGTGTTTTGATCAACTCTAAACTAAAAGATCAGTATAGTCCAATGACTATAAATGGCTAATATAAGATAGACTAGCAATATATAATAGATAAGTAAGTAGATAATCATGCACAAATAAACCAATTGTTTAAGATTTGTTGTGTATGATGTAAACAAATATGCACCAAGTTATATGCGGTTTTATGACTTGGTGCATATTTCTTTACATACATTCCCCGTGCTCAAGATGTTGGCTCTGTTTTCTGTTGTATTCTGGCAGACATGGAAAAACACAAACAAAACGTCTTCATCACAAAATTGACAAAATATGTGATCTCTCCTTACAGGTGTCCATCGACAGGTCTTGTTCACGACGATCGGTTGGTTCCTCGGCTACCACATCTCCAAGTACGAGACCTACGTCTATGCCAAGCTGGACCGAGACATGTACCAGTACATGAGTCTGCACCCCGAAGCCTTCCCAGCCAACGGTAAACACCTTCTTATTATACTATTATTACAACACATTACTCGCATGAAAAAGCCCCATACAAGACAAAGCATTCGTTTGAGTCGGGCCGAACATGGAAAACATTGGCAGCATAAACAGTAGTGAACATGAGGGCGTAAGTGTATTAGTGTAAAGGATAATGCATGATTGAACTCACCTAAGGAGAAATGCAGTAACCCTTAAAGTAAACTGTAAAAAAAACTATATATAGAGACTAATTGTATAAGGAAGGCAAATGCATTCCAACACATGTTAATATTAATAATAAAGAACACAACATCTTGGTACCTCAAAACTATACATTAGTGAACTCTGTGAACCGGCTATACAGTATATATATATATATATATATATATATATATATATATATATATATATATATATATTTTGTGTGTGTGTGTGTAAACACCCAGGATGCCCTGGATAAACGCATATAAGCCTACATATGTGTTCATTTGTTTTGGTCCCATTAGAGAAGAAGACATTTGCAGAGATCGTGGAGCCCTTCCTCCCGGTACGCTAGACGGATTGGACGGGACGAGGGAGAACACACACCCACCGCTCTGTTCCATTACTTATTGTGAAATATAGCTATGTAAATAATAAAAAACACATCTGATGAAACCGCACTTGTTTCTTTCATCTTGTCAACCAAACCTGGTAAATGTTCTGCCTTTTTATATAGTGCTTTTATCCAAAGAGCTGTACAGCTCATGCCTCACATTCACCCATTCAACCATCGGCCGTGGAGTCAGCCACGCAAGGCAGCATGGTTAGGGTGTCTTGCTCAAGGACACCTCGACAGTTTTTGGCTTGGAGGAGCCAGAGGATCAAACCAGCCACCTTCCGGTTGTGAGGCGACCACTCTACCTCCTGAGCTATACTGTCGCCCCCGGTGCTAACTAAACATTCAACTTAAAGCTATTTAGTTTGTTTGGATTTAAAGTGCTCTTGGATAATGTAAGGCATAATCTGACAAGCATATTGCAACACAGTGAATGCAAAGCAGGAGAATGTGTTTTGAATTCAATAGCACAAAAAAACATACACAAACTTTCTAACCATGCATTTTGTTTTTATTCAATTGCAGTATTTGTTTGATCATTACATGTCAACTGTTCCGAGACATTCTGAGATCATGTGCAAGATGTTTAACCCATGCTCTGGGGTTAGTCTTTAAGGTTCCACATTTCATTGTCTCAGTACGCCACCCCGATGATCTCCAGGTACTTGTCCGTGAGGTTCTGGCTCTTCTTGGTGAGGTGACCGAGCACCGAGAACAGCCCGCTCAGGTGGAAGTGAAACAGCGCCTCCTGGTCGGCCTCCACCAGGGCCCCGGGGGGAGGGCTCGGGGGGAGGGGGGCTGTCCTGCTCTTGGCCCGTCGGTCGTCCAGCGTGATCAGTCCGCTCTCCACTGTCGTATTAATGTCCTTCAGGGTCAGGTAGTTCTGGTACAGGTCCTGGTCCTCCTCCTGCTGCTCCTGCTCCACCTCTCCGTCCCAGATCTCGTCCGATGGGACGTCCCGGAGCAGGCTGGGCAGGAGGACGGTCTGCTCCATGTGGTTCACGGCGGCGCTGTACCTCCTCACGGCCAGCAGCAAGCTGCTCTTGGCTCTGTTGTTCTCAGCCGGCTGCATGGTAACGGTTGCCGTGGTAAAGATGGTGAAGCCCGCAAACCACCAAGTGTGCAGACCGCTGCTTTTATAGGAGGTGGAGGGGTCCGGTTCTTGTGTAACCGGGTGGTCCGATGAGACGTCAAGTGGGTGCATTGTGGAGGCTACGTGCGGTCAAGGTCTTATCTTATGTTTGATTTTGTTTATTTTGGACATGAACTTTCTCTCAACTCGTAATACAGTGGCTGGAGGCCCACGAATCATTAACCACACAGGCCATTTGAATCACAGACTCTCCCCGTGTGGGGATACGTCGAGAGGGGGGCTTGGCTCTCTGTTGACCCAACGTCAGGTGGTTGGATCCACTGCTTATCTTTTTGAGAAATGTCAAGTAATCCTATCGCGTGTTTCGTGAGTTCACGTTGAACTTGATTAGCCCTCAGAAATCTAAACACAGGAGTCATGGTAGCCTGGGTTAGAGCGTTTTTAGACGGCAGGACGATGGAAAAATACAGAATAGCTTCATTTAGATTATTTGACATTTCGCTTTGTGCTATGTCTGTTTTAGGGCTGAACTGTAAGTTACATATTAAACACTATTGCCATACATTGCCAAGTGCACTACTTGGATTACTACGCTTTGCAGGCTCACTTTAAATCAAATCCTTCCCTCGACTTGTTATCAATTAGGCTAAACTATTTAGCAAGGAGTCTTAAGGCTTAAGGCTACTAGGAAAGGTTAATTAATCTCTTTACTTTGCTAAGTAAGTTGCTTTGTCACATTGCTATTGAAATGTGGCCAAATAGTTACCATCTAACTTTTAAGGAATTAATACAAGACCACAGAGAATATGAAACAAAAATAAGGCAACATGCTTTTTTTAATTTGAAATAACATCCAGTCAAAATCAGCAAACTTTGCCAATCACCAATGGCAATACTAGACAGTTTTCGGGTTCCATTCAATTCTTGTAACACACTACAGTTAAAAAAGGTATCCATGCAAACAGAATTTAAGGTGTCACAAGGCTTCACATGTTACACATGGACACAGCTGTTAAAGTCATCTGAGACTCCTCTCTCTCTCTCTCTCTCTCTCTCTCTCTCTCTCTCTCTCTCTCTCTCTCTCTCTCTCTCTCTCTCTCTCTCTCTCTCTCTCTCTCGCTCTCTCTCTCTCTCTCTCTCACTAGGCACTTGAAGCTCTCTTTTCCACACTTCAACCCCCCTAACCCTGTTGTGTTTTAGTCCAACGTGTCGGGACTGACGAAAGGTTCACTTGACGGGTCTGCTCTTCTGGCCCCTGACGATGATCTCCAGGACGTGGGTGAGGTCCATCATCTTGGAGAGCATCTCCATGATGTCTGGATGCTCCCGGGCTCCACTGATGAACTCCTCCAGCGTCAACTCCCCTTCGAGGAGAAAGAGACCAGCGATTAATGCATATATATCTATATATAGATATATATAGATATATAGATATCTTTATATAAATATATAGATATATATATATATATACACAATCTCTTTTAGGTGACACCTTTATTACTTTAGGGAACGGGGAGTAGGAATTCCTGTGAAGAATTCTGTGCTAGCTGGCTTTCAAAAACAGGTTTACAACTACCCTCATTTTACACAATATATGATATATATATATATATATATATATATATATATATATATATATATAGTCACAGTAATAATATATATATCATATATCATATTGTGTAAAATGAGGGTAGTTCATATCGTATATAGTATATATATAGTAGTATAGTAGTAGTAGTATAGTAGTAGTATAGTATAGTATATATAGTAGTATATAGTAATATATAGTATATACATATAGGTATATATTATTATTATTATTATATATTTTATATATATATAGTTATATATATATATAGTTATATAGTTATATATATATATATATACAGTGCTGCTCGAAAGTATGTGAACCCCTTGAACAGTTAAGAGTTTTCTGTTGTTTTACCATGATTTTCCTATTTTATCATCACAAGTTTTACATATATGAAATGTCAGGTTTATGTTTAACAGTTCCATGTACTTTTTTAGAGGGAATTGTGTGAGTAGCCAAAAAAATACATGAAACATGGAATTAGTGGATGTGCAAAAGTAAGTGAACCCCCAGCTGTATTGGTAAAGTCAAGGAGGTAACAGATTCAGGTGAAACACTTTTGGGTGCTTAATTAGTCAATTAAGCAAACCAATCAAATGAGACATCATTAGGAAAAGGGTTGGACAACACAGATTAAAAGAGAGAGAAAAACAACCAAACGACTGCAGTGCCAGGGTGTACCCATACGAATCAACCATGCCAAGAGGAAAGGAGATACCCGAGGAAATCAAGAAAATGGTACTGACAGCCCATCAGTCTAGAGAAGGCTACAAGACAATCTCCAAACGATTCCAGCTCCATCCATCCACGGTGAGGCAAATCATTTACAAATGGAGGGCGTCCAAGATGACCGCATCTTTGCCTAGAAGTTAAAACTAACATCAAGAAGCACCCGTAGAATAATAAATCAGGTAAAGGACAACCCACACATCACCTCTAAAGAGTTGCAGAGCTCTCTGGCAGCGTCAGGTGTAAATGTACATGCGTCTACAATTAGACGAAAATTGAACCAACACGACATTCATGGGAGGGTTGCTAGAAGGAAGCCTCTGCTCTCCAAAAAGAACAAAGCTGCCCGTTTAAACTTTGCCAGAGAGAACTTGGACAAACCAGAGGCCTTCTGGAAGTCCATTCTCTGGACAGATGAGTCCAAAATATAATTATTTGGTCATAATCGTAAGCGCTTTGTTTGGAGAAAAACCAACACAGCACATGAAGAAAAGAACCTCATCCCAACAGTGAAGCATGGTGGTGGAAATGTTAAGGTATGGGGCTGCTTCTCTGCTTCTGGACCTGGACAACTCCATATCATCCAGGGAAACATGAATTCTGAAGTGTATCAGCAAATTCTTGATAAGAATCTCCAGCCATCAGTCAGGAAGTTGAAACTGGGCCGTAAATGGGTTTTTCAACAAGACAACGACCCAAAACATACCAGCAAATCTACCAAGGAATGGTTCAGAAAAAAGAGGATTCGTACTCTGGATTGGCCAAGTCAAAGTCCGGACCTCAATCCAATTGAAATGTTGTGGCTAGACCTGAAGCGGGGGGTACATGCCAGATGTCCCTCCAACCTTTCTCAACTGGCTGAGTTCTGCAAGGAAGAGTGGGCAAAAATCCCCCACAGCAGATGCGAGAGACTGGTCAGTGGCTATAGAAAACGTTTGATTGCAGTAATGGCTGCAAAAGGAGGTGCCACACGCTATTAACCAAAAGGGTTCACATACTTTTGCACAAGTCATATTTTCAGTTTTTGTGGGAGAAACCACTTTTTTTGAATAAATAATGAAAATACATCATTTTTCTTTGTTTGTGTCCATTATTTGGAAAGTCCTGCTTTACAAATTGGTGTTTGGATATACATTTAATAAGGTTATTTTACATTTTTGTACAATTACAATGACCATGTCTAGGGGGTTCACATACTTTCGAGCAGCACTGTATATATATCAATCATGCTATATTGTGCCATAATGATAGATTATATACTGTACATGAATAATTTTCAATAGTTTTCTTGTGCTCAGGTGCATTCATGTGGCTTACCTTCTCTGTGGATGTCAATCTTCTCATAAACAAGAACCACGATGTCTTCAGGAGGGATCTCGTAGCTCCTAGTGATGTCTTGGATGGCCTACATGAGCAACAATACCGTTGGTTAGCCCTAGCATCACTGCTGCAAGTCAATGTACTTTTAGCGCTAGCATCGCTGGTGATTATCGCATGCAGCAGAGTCTCGGGGCTAGGGTTTAGGAGTCAAGGGTTCCGGGTTCTGGGTTTGACGCCCATTGTCCAGTCTACCTGTAAGCGTCCTTGAGCAAGATGTCCTACCAGCTTCTTTATGACACGTCACTTATTACAGTATATTCATGGCAATTGAGGATAAAGGCAACTGAGGATAAAGGCACCTGCTGAATAACTGAATAGTAATAACACTGCAGAGCACACACGTATGACTAGGTCACTCAGGGAACTCAAATGTAACATATACCTTCTTTGGCTGTGATTTGTGATTTGGATCAATGAGAATTGCGCAATATCAAGTAAAGCTATATATACACACACACACACACCAAGAGGTCAAGTCTCTAAAGACCCAAAATTACAGAGATTAGGAGTCTAGTGCATGACAAGTTAATCCCCGGTTTGAAGACATTAGGGATTACAGACGGAGGACTTCTCTCACACTGGGGGGGGCGGGGCTCTGTCTCAGGGACAGCACCAGCACGCATACCTTAAATATAGTCTCCATTTCATCCTTGTCAATTTTTCCGTTTCCATCTTGATCGAAGAGCTTGAAGTACCACTTGAGCTTCTGGTTGATCTCCCCTTTGAGCAGTAAACTTATTGCTGCTATGTACTCCACAAAGTCTATGTATCCGTCCTGTGGAGAGAATCACAGAGCAGGGAATGAACCTCGAGGCTATGGGACACCTGGATGACTGCAATGGCAGCAAGAAAACCTTGTCTTGTGCAGTGAATACCCTTTTAATATTATATTATATAAAATTGGAGCCTTTAATATTAGGTGAATCTGTGAACAAAGACTGAGTATCAAGGTTGATACTCATGTCGCTCATGTCGTAAAACAGACGTGCTTAAGCTGTTCCAAAATAATGTCATACCAAGATGAATTATTCAGTAAGAGAAGGGCAGGGCTTTTACTTTGAAACATGGTTGACAAATGTTAAACAGCTGAAAAAGTGCACACCACTAGCACACACTATGATCCACCATGACCAGAGACCCGGTGCTCTTGTGAGAACCTCCAGACCAGATCTTGAGCCATCCACCATCATGAAGGACCTGGGCTGAACCTTCTGCAGAACACAGGAGCCCCCAAAAAAGAAGCAGGTGCGCCGGTCCCCTTACCCCGTCCATGTCGAAGGTGCAAAAGACCTGGTCCACGTAGCTGCTGGCTTCCTCCGTCATGCCGTTCATCTGCAGCATGCTCTTCAGCTCAAACAGGGTGATGAGGCCCGACGGAGACTCCCGCATGAACTTGTTGTACCAGTGATGCATGTCCTGCTCCATGATGGCCTCCAGGTTGGACCCGTGGGCGCCCATGCTTTGTCTTCGCTGAAACGGTGGCCAAGGCCTGTGGGTTTTTTGTGTAGAGCGGCTGCTACAGCTGGACCACAATGGTCGGTTGGCGTTGATGAAGAGAGAGATGGAGACGGAGAGAGAGATGGAGGTGGAGAGAGATGGAGATAGAAGTGGAGAGAGAGATGGAGATGCAGAAAGAGATGAAGATGCAGAGAGAGATATGGAAATGGAGATGCGGAGAGAGATGGAGATGGAGTGAGATGTAGATGGAGATGCAGAGAGAGGACAATGGAGATGCAGAGAGAGATGGAGGTGAAGATGGAGAGAGAGATGGGGAGAGAGAGAGATGGAGATGGAAAGATGAATAGGAGAGAAAGGGAGCTGGAGAGAGAGCACTACGAGACTGACTTATGCCTCCCGGGACTATGACAGAAAAGGCGTAATCTCTTAGCTGTCTACCATCCTGAGGGAGAGATAAACCCTCTAATGGGATCAGTCTTCCAGAAATGCCCAGGAGTCCTCTGACACGCACCTTTCCAGGGAAGAGGAACCCTCATAGAAGACACCAGGGGATTGGCGGCACCAGGACACCAAGCCAGGTTAAATGGTCGCTTGGTGAACAATGTCTGGTCATCATGCCTTCCGTTGTATGGACGTGTATGTATGGGTTACTGCTGAACATTATTTCAGAATATGGAAAGTCATCAGTGAATCTTTTATATATTCTGGGTGTGGGTTTGAGTTGATGGTGACCCAGATGTCAGATCCATCTGTCCCCAAGCATCACATCACCCGGGGGGGGGGGGGAGGCGGAGGTGGGAGGACTATAACCAGGGGAAAGTAGAAACACAATTTTGAGTCGAGGCTGAGAGCAACCAAAGCATGCGATCTCTGTTCCCTGGACTTGACACTGCTCTCAAGTGGTGATCCTACTTCTATGTTTGAAATGTATGTATAAATGTATGATGTATAAATACAGCATCTAGGGAAAAACTGCACAGCCTTTAGAGTGAGAATTATGTAGAATGTGGTTGAGGTTATAATAATAATATCATTGTTTTGGTGTTTCTACTTTATTATTCATTATTGAATTTACCTTCGCTATATAACAATGTATATTTTATTACATTGATTTATATATACATATTGCTCTTTTTCTGTGCTTTTTCTTTTGCATTTTTACTTTTATATATTTAACTTTATACAGTTTTGTACTTTTTTTAAAAACTTATTCTATTCTGTTTTTATCTTATATTATTTTTATAACTGCTGTCAGTCGTCGGGTATTGCACATAAGATTTTCACTCACTGCTTTATACTTGTGTAAACTGTGAAGTGACAATAAACTTGACTTGACTTGACTAAGTTCCTCCACCTCTTCCTGGAAATCCCTGGGCGTTCCCAGAGCAGAGGAGATATCCCTGGGTCATCCCTCCAGAGGGTCTGCCCTGACCTGGGAATTGACCCTGGTGCACCTCCAGGGGACAGCCAGCAGAGGGAGGGCTTCTCCCTCTAGACGGAAGTCTAGTCCAGCAGCTATGCAGTCGTTTCTCCCCATTCCCAATAACTCATCGAATAAAAATATTAGCTCCTGCTTAGCTAGAGGAGTCCTAACTAGTCACATTACAGCTCATCGGGTAATGAATCACATTGATTATGCATCGATTTAGAGTTGATTCATCTGTCATTGATTATGACAGAACAAGTTAGTCGTTTTCATAACACAGTTCAGTTTGCTTTTGCTAGTTATTGCTGCAAGCATGGGCACGTCCTTAACCCTGTTGTCGACTGTCGAGTGTGTATGGTTGGTGGATGGTTGAAGGCAGCCTATTACGAGTCTAGAGGCTGGGTGAGGCTGCACATCTGTGGGTCGTTGATTACCAAGGACCCACAGGTGTGCAGCCTCACAAGCCCAGGACTAATAAGTCAGACTCAGGCCAGGTGTGGCTGCTTCAACCAGCCATCAACCACACCACACACACCCACATCAACCTTACCACATGGGATATCTTGGAGATCTATCTATGGAGAAAATAAAAAATATATTGCATTCGATTGTCATCACCAGTAGTCTTAAATATGGAGGATTTTTACACACACACTCTCTGTACTTGGTCCATTTCGGGGACTTGAACCGGCAACCCTCTGGTTCCCAAGCCAAGTCCTTTTATATGTGGTACCTCGGCGCCAAGGTGTGGAAGAGGTATTGGAAGCCCTCGTTTTCCACAACACTGCATGGCTGCCCTGTAGTGGCGTTTTCTCCCGGAGGCCAAGGGAAGCCAGGCTTCCCCTGTTTTTTCGGATTGTAGTTATAATTTTAATAAATAAATAAAAACACTTTGTTTTTTTTCGGTAATTCTCCTTTGCTGTGTGTTGCTCTCTCCCCCATTCTCATTGAGTATTTTACAAAGAGTGAAACAAACAGCGCCCCTCTAGATGTTATGGTGAAACAGTAAATTGCATTCACTGTTGCGAGAGGAGGCCAGCCGAATTGGGCTTCCCTTGGTGAAAAAAAATTCGCCGGATTGACCAATCAGATGAGGCTCACGTCATGCCCCTGCCAACCTGTGATTGGTCAGGGCCATGCCAAGGGAAGCCAGCCCCTCTGGCTTCCCTTCAAGGGAAGCCAGTTGATGGATTTGATTGCGATTTGATTGGATTGTGAGGCAAGGGAATCCCTTGCCTCACAATCCAATCAAATCACATCAACATCAGTTCGTAGTACGTAGTACTGTAACTGTCATCATCACCGTTAGAAAGTATCAAGCAAATTAAGCATTATGGAGGGTGGAGATTTGGCGTACTTAATCAAACATAACTTTACTAAACTTCCGCTACAGCAGCAACTAAAAATTAAATCAGATGACAGGCCCATGCCCACACTCGAGCTGTGTACACAGAGGAAAAAGGGATACTTTGATGTGAACGTAAAACTTTAAAGGTCTCCTGATTTCGTTTGTGAATGAATGCTTCTTTTTTATTCATTACCGAATCTGCACTGCGCATTGAGCGGCTGGTTTTGGGGGGGGGGGGAATGCTTAAATTAATAAGACGAGAGAGTTTTGGCTGGAGAGTGCGTGCGGACCTGTCGGTTAGATAACAGGCGTGTGCAAGTCCTGCATCTGTATGATACAACTGTGTAAAATGATACCGGGCGCTGTAATCACTCATCTGGTTACGTTATTGACCACCCCCCCGACCCAAAAAAACTGGCTTCCCCTAAATTTTTCCCCACGCCACGCTA
Organism: Muraenolepis orangiensis; assembly: GCA_027704905.1. NCBI lineage: Eukaryota > Metazoa > Chordata > Actinopteri > Gadiformes > Muraenolepididae > Muraenolepis > Muraenolepis orangiensis. Next base: position 11,334,061 of record CM050999.1, read on the forward strand.
CTGCTGCCCTGTACATATTTTCTAATACTAATATAATAATAATAATAATAATAATAATAATAATAATAATAATAATAATAAAGAAGGCGATGCGTCGGTTATTGGAAGTATTCTTGCAAGGGCCACTGGTATTGGGGTTTGTGTGTCTTTGCACTCACACTCTTTAAGTGAGAACTTAATTAACTTGTGTGCTTTATAGCAGCACGGCTTATCTCGCAAATTGCATGGGTCTTGTCTAATTGGCCCGTCTCTCTTGACATAACCAAAGTTTTCGGACATAACCAAATATTTGATGTGTAGCAACTCGGTAAACGTTGTAAGCTCTGCCTCCTCCATGGTGACGTGTGACTCCAGTCGTCTGGACTGGAGTCCAGAATTGACCACTAGGTGGCAGTGGAAAGCGCGCTTGAAAAACAGTTAAGTCAATTGTTTTTATAATAAAATGCATATAATAATAATATAAACTGTAATTAAATCGGATTTTCCATTCCAAATTGTATCCGGTGCACACCTTTTTGATCGGGAATTCGTATTGTGAAATCGTATGCCGGTGAACCGATGTGAAAACGGTGTATCTTACCATCCCTAGTCCACATACATCACAGCAACGGGTCTAAAATATGAACCATTCGACACAGCATTTTCTTGTATAAAATGTTTTATATAAAAACCGTTTCATGAAGCAACTCATATATCATAGTTAATTTATCCGACATTTAATCCAGAGTAATCCACAGGTCATTCAGGAGTTATACACAGGAGTTATTCAGGGGTTACATTTGGGCATCTTGCTCAAGGACACCTTACAAGAAGACTTTGGACATCGGGGTTCGAACCCAGAATCTGGCATCTCAGGTCATCTGGAGGCTTTTGGGGTCTACCTGCAGGGGGTCGGCCTCCTGGTCATAGAGAAACTGTCGCAGGACGTTGTAGACGAGCTCTCGGCTCAGGGTGAACCTCTGCAGCTGCTCCTGGTCCTCGGGAGGCAGCAGGAACCTCAGGCTGAACACAGCTTCCGTCGAGTTGTTCCTATTGGTGGAGAGGTCACACGCACGCACGCACGCACACACACACACACACACACACACACACACACACACACACACACACACACACACACACACACACACACACACACACACACACACACACACACACACACACACACACACACACACACACACACACACACACACACATATATATATATATATATATAAATGGAGAGTTGTTTATTACATACATGTGTCATTACTCAAAAACATTATTTATTCTTATTATATATCTTTTTTGAATCTTGAAAACGCTTTTGTGACACTTTTCTAGTCTTTGTTGCCTATTAAACGGTTCCCCCTCTGCCTCTTCCCTGGAGGGTGTGTGAGGGAAGTGGTATGTGTCAGTTTTGTGACACATACCTCTTTGTCAGTGGCCGTTCCTTTGTTTCCCGCTGCTATTCACTCACCTATCCATGCCTCATATGTCTTGTACGTCTGTTTAATATGTTTTGTCATTGTGGTAACATCGGGTCATTTGAACGTAGGAGCTGATGTTAACCATGCGTTTCCTGGCAGAGTTTATTCATTAGTTTTGTTGTTTCATCAGATGAATACACGTAGAAGCAAGAGAAGTTGTCAGACTCATTTCATTAAAAAATATAATTAAAACACAATGTAGAATAACACCGGCCCCGTATACACCCGCATGCACACAGACAAGACAAGACAAGAAAACACACACACACACACACACACACACACACACACACACACACACACACACACACACACACACACACACACACACACACACACACACACACACACACCACACACACACACCACACACACACACACGGTAAGGTTACCTTGAGGCCAGATAAAGCGTGTGTGAGGCGTTTACCTGATCTCGTGGATTTCAGCGCTAGAGAAGTATCGTGCGAGGGCCGGGGAATCGCTGTAGAGGCCACTCAGCTGTGGGAAACACAAACACAATCACACTCGCGTTAGGCCTGTCAAACCTGTTCTATCTTTACTCTATTCACTGTAAAGAGTGAATAATCCCACATTTCATGGTGGATATTGAAATTTGTTACCATTTGTTACAACAACAATCATTGTATATAATATAAACAATAATAATATTGATAAAACGACCGCTATAACAATAAATCTATGTGGTGTAAAGAGACACATAATGATGTCCCGTTATATATTAAAGTGTGACTGATGCTCATGTAAGCCAAGTTAGAAAGTTAAGGCAAACCTTCTCTTGAAGTTGCGACGCCAGAACTTGACTCTGATTGGAGGAGGCATCGAGGACCTGATTGTTCAGCCGGAAGGATCCACTGAAGTTTCGAGGAATCACAAAGGACGAACTGTCAAACGTGTCGTCCGGATCCGCACGCAACACTGAGAAGATAAACAAACCGTGTTGAAAGGTAGGGGTTAGACAGTACAGTAGACGGGTCATTAAGGAGCAGGTAGGGGTTCGACAGTACAGTAGATGGGTCATTAAGGAGCAGGTAGCCGTTAGACAGAACAAGAGACGGATCGTTAAGGAGCAGGTAGGGGTTAGACAGTACAAGAGAAAGGTCATTAAGGAGCAGGTAGGGGTTAGACGGTACAAGAGACGGGTCATTAAGGAGCAGGTAGGGGTAAGACAGTACAAGAGAAAGGTCATTAAGGAGCAGGTAGGGGTTAGACGGTACAAGAGACGGGTCATTAAGGAGCAGGTAGGGGTAAGACAGTACAAGAGAAAGGTCATTAAGGAGCAGGTAGGGGTTAGACAGTACAGAGACAGGTCATTAAGGAGCAGGTAGGGGTTAGACAGTACAAGAGACGGGTCATTAAGGAGCAGGTAGGGGTTAGACAGTACAGAGACAGGTCATTAAGGAGCAGGTAGGGGTTAGACAGTACAAGAGACGGGTCATTAAGGAGCAGGTAGAGGTTAGACAGTGCAGACCGACCAGCACCCTACCTAAACACAGGACTATAGAGATGAAGATGACAGCGGGGATGAAGGTGATGATGAAGAAGATGATCATCCACACTCTACACCTCCAGAAGACCTTTTCTTTGAGAAAGGTCTTCAGCCGCCTCATCTCACAGAACTACGTTACCAGACAACACATACACAACACATTAATAACTACCACCCTAGTATAGAAATATGGGCTGTCAAAAGTAATGGGAAATTATTTTTCCTTCAAAAAATAAAATAGCCCCAAAAATATACTATAAACTGAGAGGGTCCTCAGTAGAGCAGCCACCTCCGCCACACCAAGAAAGTCCCCTGGATCCGGATTCAGACCCGGATCTGCACTTAAATTGAATCTAATGTTTCTTGGCCCATAAGTAATCTAACCACCAAGTTGCATTACAATCGGTACATAACTGTTATCTTGCTAACAGACAAACAGACAGACAGGCAGGCAGACAGACAGACAGGCAGACAGGGGCCGAGAAACATAACCTCCTCTCCATCTTCGATGCAGAGGAATATATAAAAAAAATCGATATTGCTTGCGGTGATATTAACAACAGGCTTAATACTTATATACTCAAAACAAGTCTGTACGGACCGCCTTCTCCTTGCAGTACTCCGGCGAGACGTCCCGCCTCACCGAAATAACAGCATCACCGTTGCTCCCGGGATGCTGAGGAGGAAGAGATACAACAAATAAACAAACAAGCCAGCCACACGACCTCCACACTCTCTCTGTTGCGGTGAAACACGGCGACAGAAGCACATGGTTTCCGAGGAACTGTTGTTTATGTGCACTATGTGTATGGTGTACTTTGTGTGTGTATACTGTGTGAAGGTGTACTGTGTGTACTGTATGCACTGTATGTATGTGCACTGTGTGTACGTGGACTGTATATGTGTTCTATGTGAGTATGTGTACTGTGTGCATGTGTACTGTGTGTACTGTATGCACTGTATGTATGTGCACTATGTGTATGTGGACTGTACGGTATATGTGTTCTATGTGAGTATGTGTACTGTGTATAGGTGTACTGCGTACAAAGTGTATGTGTAGTGTGTGTATGTGTATTATGTCTATGTGTACTGTGTGTTTGTGTACCGTGTGTTTGTGTACTGTATGTATGTAATGTGCTGTATGTTTGTTGTCCGTAAATGCAGTCAAAAGGTGGACCTCAGTGAGGTCTTCTGCCCTGGTGTCACTCCAAGGGGACGACAAGTGAGGACAGGACTCACCTGTCGAGGGAGCATTGGACTGTGCTCGTCTGACCTGGAGGTCCGTCCATTGGCCTGGTCCACCTTCACCTGCAGCAACGGGGTCCACAATACAGCATTAACTCTCATTATAGAGACGTGTCACTCAAGCTAACATTAATTTTTAATATTGTTTAAAAAACAATTCATACTGCGGGAGGGAATGGGGAGTACGCATTCCATTGTACTTGTTGCAAATGGCAAATTAAAATCTTTAATCTTGAATCTCGAATTGACAGTCTTCAGTGTGTTTGGATATGTGTATGGGGGTAATCACTTCATCAGCATAGTTCACCAGCACTAAGAAACACGGAAGATGAGACAGTATACATATATATATATATACATATATATATATATATATATATATATATATATACATATATATATCTCAACATATTGATTTCACTTCACCCTCCATAAAATAAATATTAGTCAGGGAAGGTGTGACGCAGAACCCTATAGAAATAAACAAGAAAACCATTATATGTATTCAGTTATCATATATATATATATAAACACAACTGCTTTTATAAAAAATAGCAATAATAAAGACCACTTAGTCCAGTGACTGTGGGAGTACTCCAAGACTACTAAACTATAAGTGTATACTGTCGTGAGACACACAGGACCACCCCCACCCCACCACCCCTATTGTCTAATCGAGAAAAAAGAAAAAAACACCTTTCTCTTTCTGTTACGGTAAAGCACAGGAACAGAGAGAACCACATGGTTTCCGAGGAACTGGGGGGGGGGGGGGGGGGGGGGTGGTTTCCTCTAAAGGAAGTGTGCCAAGACGGTGTTATGTTGCGCGGTAGGTTAGCAGGTCGTAACACGCACACATCTCTCTTTCTCTCTTAAGATCTGCTCTCCAAGCAACGAAACAAACAAAATAGCCCTGAAGTCATTGAACAAGTTAAACGGGTTATAAGAGGCGTCGTCATCTCCAGAGAAAGACAGTTATTGTACTAAAGGATTGAATGATTGAGGTCAGGTGGTAGAGCGGGTTGTCTGACAAACCCCGGACGGGTTGCTGGTTCGATTCCCCCCGGCTCCTTCTTAGTCAAGTGTAGAGCGTGTCTACACCTGATGAGCTGGCTGTCGCCTTGCATGGCTGACCCCGCTGTCAGTGTATTAAAGTGTGTATGAATGTGTGAATGTGAGGCAGTAATTGTAAAGCACTTGGGTAAAAGCGCTATAAAAATGCACTCCATTTCAGTGGCGGCTGGTGCATTTTTCACCATATTTACAATTACATTGTTAATTACATTATATACAATTACTTTTTGTATTGAAATGTCGCCCTTCTGTCCATCACTTTCATCATGGCCACGCAAGGCCAGCTCAAAGGGACCACAGAACTTCACACAGTCTATTCTTTTAGACAGGATGTTTTTGTCCACCTCCTCGTTGTGCTTCCTCACGGCAATCCTGTGGCCGTCGTCCAGCTGCGTAGCAATGTTCACTCTGCCTAGCGTGGCTAGCTTCATAGCATTGTCTTGGGGGGGGCTTTTCTGAAACAGCCCCCACAAGACGTTTGGAGGACGCTGATTGGCTACATTTTATGTCACTCGTTTATATCTTGAATCAGCAATTGGCTAAACTGCTACAGAGACCCGCCTCTGTGGGGCTATTTCTCTACAGCCCCCCCAGAATCGTCATACAGTGAGTGTACTAGGCATATGTGTACTAGGAAAAGCATATTATGTTGCGCAAATTATTTTAAAATCATATTTTACACATATTTGTGGGTGCATTCCATATTTTAAACACACACATATTGACAATTTATATATTTATATTTTTTATTATTTTTATTATTAATAATAATGTTTGTGCGTGTGGTTTAGGGGGGGCGGCGCCCCATCGCCCCCTATGGGCCAGCCGCCACTGCTCCATTTACCATTAGAACATATTACAGCCTACCTATTCGCTTAGACACCCAAAGATCTCAACTAAACTAGAAACAACGAGAGGGCCCCCAGTAGAGCATACCTCCACCACACCAGAAGAAGAAAGTCCCTTTTGTACTATTATTTCTGAGGCTAAACAATTCCTCTAAAGCAACAGTTATTCACCATTTCTTCTGGTCCATGAGATCATTAATTGACCCTTATTTTATTTTTTTTCCCTGCAGATCCGGAGCTGAATCCTGGATCCGAATTTGGGTTCTAGGGGAGTCCCGATAATTGGAATTTGAGTCCCGATATTTCCTTAAATGTTCTTAAATCGTAAATTGGCATTCCACCTAAACCCTCACCACACACGTACGTTAGTGTGTGACATAATAACACAATATGTGATTCTTTGCTGTGATGTGATCTCCCAATGCTTAAGAAAATCCCCCCCAAAAAAAAAAAATGCATTGTTCCGAATTCAGATCTGGATCTGTGTCCCAATCAAATGAACTGTTCCATGACCCCGTCAGTAATCGAACCGCAAACAAGGTTTGTGTAGTGGGCTTTTTTTAGAGAAACGGAGCGTTTCCTTTTGCAGCCCACAGAGACAGTGACAGAGAGAGAGTCCGACTCACAACCTGTTCCCACGCCACACACACACACTCCCCATTCCTCTGCTGCAGGCTACAGCACACCATGCGTGGCCTGAGGCTCCAAATGAGCATTTAAACACGCTTATACATAAATAATACCCTATAATAATAATAAAATAATAATAACATTACAACATTAGACTTTTTGCTATTGCCAGCCAACGATAGCTTACGGTGGTTCTGTCCGTCTGTCGTCTCTGTCTGTCTGTCTGTCGTGTGTGTGTGTGTGTGCGTGTGTTATGTGTGTGGTGTGTGTGTGTGTGTGTGTGTGTGTGTGTGTGTGTGTGTGTGTGTGTGTGTTATGGTTGCAGTCTTTGGCCACCAGGTCAACGAACCCACAGGTGACCCAACACTGTTTAATGTCTATGTTAACTTTGTAATGGTCGGGGTAAGGACCAGAAGTTATGAAACTGGTGAGGGGGGGGTAAAAAAAAAATATATATATATATATATACGTATATATACATATACATATATATGTGTCCACTGACCCACGGACTCACCTGTTCCGTGGGGGGGGCTGGGGCTGCCGTCGTCGTCTCGCTGCCGTCGGCCGTCTCCGTCTTCCAGGGCTGCAGTTCAACGTCCATGCTACTAGTACTATGGACTACTTTGGAGGAGTAGTAGTGTACATGAACCCGGAACTATACCTCCACTGTAGTCAAGTGCGTAACGCTGGGTTATCCAAGTCGCCGAAAAGGGTCCGCGTCTCTCCAAAACGATTCGTCCGGATCAGGTTCACAACAACAACAAAACAAATGGTGTTGTTTAAAAGGCGTTGGAGATCGAGGAAACAAGTGGGCGGTGGATCGATACTAAGGTCTTCAGAGGCTCTCTTAACACTCGGGTGTTTTAATACCACACAAGGAGCTCGATCACTCCAGGTGACTTTCTTCGTTTCTTCGACGGTGCTGACGTCACGTCCAATGCATTGTGTCTCTAGTGGTGAGGTGGGGAGGGGAGGGGGGGGGAGGACTAGGATAGGATACACACCCTGTCTCTAAAGTACTACTTTAGTATTATTATGTTGACCGTAGACTCCTTTATTCAAACTTAACCTGAACGAGCGAAACGCTATTTCTCATTTGCGTGTGTGTGTGTGTTTTGCATATTGCACAACATTTCCATTGTAAAGGACGACAGGACAACACAATTTCAATTTTAAAGCAAACTTTACGCATTCATTCATTCAATTTACAGGAAAAGAGAAAAGTTTAAATAGTTTAAATCTATTTCTGTATTGTGTGTGTGTGTGTGTGTGTGTGTGTGTGTGTAGGCGATCACACACAATTATAGATCTTTGATATGGGAGAAAATGGTTAACAGTCTTCAACTTAAATGGTCGTAATAAATAATAAAAACATAATGATCATAGAGTCATAGAGGTAAAGACATCACTTGACATCAATACTATGTATTCCCTGTTTGTTTTCAGTGATTCTTAACTAGTTACCAACACGACCAGGAAATGGAGACAAAGGCAGTAAGAGTTAAATCTCAGGTCAAACTCATCATCAAAACCTAACGCTTTCAAACAAAAGCTAAATTTAAAATTGTTGTATTTTATTTTGTGTTTTACAAGCAATAGTTGTATTGCTTGGAAATATACTTGTTTCTCATTTAATATTGTAATCTTTATTTCTGTGGACTGATCTGTATTGGACTATTGAATAACTTATAAACTCTGATGTATATTTAGCTCCTTTTGCTGCATGTAAACAGTGAGTAAATTTAGGCTGTGTCGCACTCCTCGCGCTGCAGTGCATCCTGGGTAGTCGTTTCCTCCATGCCCACGTCATGGCCTATCCCAGCAGAGGCCATGGATTGCTGGTCACCCTCCAAAGCATCCAAACTCCTCCGGGTTGCCAGATCCGCCTCACAACCGTCTGCGCTTTCAGCCGCGTCTTTATCACCGACTGTCTGTGCACGCTCCTCCTCCCTGACCTCCGATTGGTTCGGAGGAGCGGCGGGGTCACATGACATGCGTTCCGACAGCTCCGCCCCCTCGTCCCTCTCCGCCTCCGGTTGCCATGGAGAGAGGCCATTCCCTGCCGCCGCCGCCGCCTCCTCTCCTAAGGACCGGCGGTGGAGTCTGGACGGCGGGCGCCTCTTGAAGGACAGTCGCGCCCGTGTCTGTTGGCACCAGAAGGGAAATGGTCATCACTTCATCCAAGATCCAAGATGACCAATAACTACATCCTGACAACTTTCCAGATGTCTGTAATGTGACTTTGAGCTAAAACGTGGTGTTTGACGTTAAAAACGATGGTCTAAGGCAGCACTATGTACCCCTGAAGTTATTCTTTCAACCAAGTTCAAAGCCCCCTTCACCAGCACAGATCATTTTTGGACATTTATATGAATAATGTATGTGCATATTATTTAGGTGAACGAGGACATTGAATGAGGGTTGCAAATATAAAATATTTTTTAGTTAGTTTGTTGTGAAAAACAACACGGGGCTTCGCTTATGATTTCATGATGTCATCATCATTCATTGGAACGATTTCCAGAATGTGTATCAGTTAGTATTCAGATGCAGTGTCAAGTACCCCCCCCTGCAATCCTTCAAAGTACCCCTCGGGTACACATACCCCAGTTTGGGAACCACTGCCCCCATTGTTTTAGCATTCGAAACACATTTCCATCATTACTGACTGTGTAAACAACCTAGAAAACGCACATGCACAAAGTTCTCACAAAGTTCTCACAAAGTGCTTATAGCTGAGGAATGGGCTAATTCTCAGGTGTCATTCCTCCATAAGGGATAAGGAGAGATAGATGTACCCCCACCATATCAAAGCATAAACTTCACTGTACAATTTAGACTTTAAGCCAATGCCAGCATGTGGCAAAGAGGCAACGTTTTCATGTGCGGAAAAGGCTTTTCAGAGCGCTATAAGCACTATAGCTCAAAGTTTGTAATTTATTTTATTGTAGACGTATTTCTTTACGTCTACAAACGTCTTACTGTTTGTGTAACTTAGCAGCGACAGTGGCGGATTATTTGAATTTTTATTGGCTACTTAAGGAGTTTCTTAATTGTGATTGGACGTCACTGCGTCGGTGTTACGTGTCAGCGTCACCGTTGACGTCTTTTACCTTCAGTTTGGAGTGGAAGATAAACATTGAAACATTTAGAAATACGTTGCGTACGCTACCAAATGTCTTTTTGAAATACCATTAGTCTCCACGGTTTTGTGTTGTTTGTCGCGTACTGTACGAAACAAGACATACATCCATAAACACGTTTTGTTTAAAACATCAACTCTCATCATCATCATCATCATCATCATCATCATCATGCCCCGGTACTGGTTCTGCCTGCCTTTAGGCTAACAGGATTAGCCTAGTGTCCAATCCTCACTGGTCCCTGTAGCTCTGGGCGCAGGGGTGGCTGCTACTTCCTCTCTGCCGGATTACCTGAAGCTACTTAGGGACGTGGGTGGGGTAAGGTGTGATGTCACTGTGATGTCACAGCCAGGAGATGGCGTGAGAAGTAGCCCACGGGGCTACTTGACACGCACACATACGGTACACACAAAACGTGCACACGCGCACGTTTTTAAACACCGTTAGAGCAACGGTCGCAGGTTTTGATTCCTAGCAAGTGGGGGCAGGATAATCCAGTCCAGTTCAGTAGTGGTGAAGGTGTGTTTTGAGTTCCAGCTCAAAGGTACTGGGTTCAATCCACCGAAGTCCGCAGTCTACCTAGGTGTCCTTGAGCAAGACCTAACCCTACCTGAGTTCACTGTGTGAGTCACTTTGGGTTTGCAAAATGACTAAATAGCAATAGTGAATACTGATAGTGAATAGTAATAAAGACTAGTGGCATAGAATAATGTGGCTTGAGATACAGTCTTGAAGATTACTTTACATTACATTACAATTAGTCATTTAGCAGACGCTTTTGTCCAAAGCGACTTACAATAGTGCGTTTCAACAAAGGAAGGTAAGAGAACAACTCGTCACCAGAAGTCAAAAAGTGCATTTCATTCCAAACAAAGTGCATTTCATTCATTCCTAACAAGATGTTACTTCAGGATGCTTTCTTAAAACATCCTTGAGTCTTTATGCCTCAGATGGTTCATCTTACCAAGTTGAGTTGGGTGGATTGGGATCTAAATTAATCTCACTCCAGAGTCACACCGGATGACTTCATCCCACTATGGGTCTCTGAGACTAACTGTGATAAAGTGCTGAACAAACGGGAAAAGACTCGACGAGTTCCAACCCGTCTCTCCGAGAACCTTCTGAGAATGTGGGCCTGTGGGCAGGCACGCTAACGAGGACGAGGACGGGGGAGGAGTGTCTCACCTTGTTGAAGCTGGGGAGGGGGCTGCCCTCGGGAGGAGACTCGAACGACACCCCCTCCTCGTCCTCGCTGGACTGGCGGCCATACGGCGACAGCAGCGGGCTGGCGGTATGGCCGGGGGACGTACAGGGGGGTGAGGGGGGGGCCGTCTGGAGCTTCAGCTCAGGGGTCCGCGGCACCGAAGGTAACAGAGAGCTGGGGCACAGGGTGAGGTTGGCCTGGTGGGAGAGAGAGCCATTATAGTGGTTACTACACAGAGAGAGAGAGGGAGAGAGAGGGAGAGAGAGAGAGAGAGACACACACACACACACACACACACAGACAGACAGACAGACAGACAGACAGACAGACAGACAGACAGACAGACAGACAGAGAGAGAGTGAGGGGGGAGAGAGAGAGAGACACACAAACACACACACACACACACAGAGTGAGGGGGGGAGATAGAGAGAGAGACACACACACACACACACACACACACACACACACACACACACACAGAGTGAGGGGGGGAGATAGAGAGAGAGAAACACACACACACACACGACGGACAGAGAGAGAGAGAGACAGAGACAGAGACAGAGAGAAATCCAAAAGAGATACACATTTAAGTAAAAGTAAAAGCAGCAACAATTACATTAGGAAAATATGTACACAATGTTCATAGCTAACTGTAAAAAACATTGATTTGCCTATCGCTAAACAGATACATTTATGTTCACTATAACGTTGCTTAATAAACCGTTTCAGGCGTATTGATATTAAATGAACCATGGGGTTATTTAAACCCTATAGTTCCGAGTCCGGAACAAACTATATTATTGCACAACCTTTGTTAAATATTTAAAAGAACACAAAATATCTAATTGAAGACGAGCTACTAAAGCTATTTAAAAAGCTGTTTTAAAAATAAAGTGTTTCATCTGCGTCACTCTCGGATGATTGAACGCTGTGGACCTGAACGCTTGTCACCCTCATGCAAACCCCTCAGCACTCCTCCCTCAACACACAGCGCCTCATTCCCCCCCCCCCCCCCCCCAATTCAGCCTCCTCACGACCTCTCTCAACGTCCCAGCAAAGGTCACACCTCTGACCAGAAGACCTGCTCCTCCTACCTGCACCGGGGAGGAGAAGAAAAAGAGGGAAAAACGGCAGCCTTTCTGTCCCATGGCTGCCCCGGCTAAAACCCCCTGACGGTTTACATACAACTTGGTGACAGCAAGCTACACTGTCACCGTCACCGTCCCCTCCCCGGGGGAGGATCAGCGGCCCTGATCCCATTAGAGCCGTCAATCAGAGCAGATTGTCCCGCTATTAGGGAGGAACACCCCCCCCCCCCTCCCTGTTTAACTACTGTTGGCGCAACGGTGTGGTGCAGTGACACTACTTCACCAGCAGGTGGAAGCAGAGTCCTCTAAGTGGCGTGTCTGTGGTTGTTTTGAACCCATTCTTTTTGTACTCACTTGGTTTTAGCAGCTATGTTCTATGAATCTTTGTGTGTGAATTAAGTATGCAAACTTTGAAGACAGGTTTGTTAGGGAAGGAAATGCACTTATGACTTCTGGTGACTCGTAGTTATCTTGCCTTCTTGTTGAATGACCTTATTGTAACACAATGATTTGTATATGATGTTATTATATATGTGTATATGTAATGTATATCTTATATAATTATGGCTTGTTAGGAAGGAAATGCACTTATGACTTCTGGTCAACTAGTAGTTATATTGCCTACCTGTTGAATTACCGTATAAGTCACTTTGGATCAAAGCTAAATGACTGTACTGCAATGTCATGCAATGAAAAAGCATGACATTGCATTTCTAGTTGCAAGTTGGTGGTTCATATCTAAGCACAGTGTTAAACTGTGCTAAACTATGTGCTAAACCAGAATTTCCAGAGACATCCAATCATGCCTGTATACTTAAAAGCAGGTACTGTTGGTTCCTGAAAGTGTTGGCCTTAGGTTAACTTAGGTTTACTTTAAACTGGACGGACATGTCGCAACACACCTTTAAGTAAAGAGACAGAATTGACACACAGATTGTTGTGTGAAGATGTAAGCGTTGTGTAAGCGTTTGTGAGTGTGGGAGTCTGTGTGTTGACATGTTAAACTCCAGGGGTTAGGAGCACCATCACATTCCAAGAGGCGTGTCCCCTATAGCTGTATAGTATATTTGTATAAACATTATTGTATAATGTTAGTTGTACGTCGTTATAGTATCATATCATACAGGGTTTCAACCCTGTTTCTACTTTCCCAGCGACAAAACATTAAAAAATATATATACTATATATATATATATATTTTTTGTACTTTTTAAAATGATATACAATAAAACGATACACATTCAAATAAACCCAAACATTTCTCTGTGACTATATACATTTATATTTTATATAATATATATAAATATATATTTTCCAGCCAACAAATATGTTTAGTTTTTGGGGGAATTTGGGTTAAACATGTTGCTACATGTTGACGGCAAGAATTGGTTTCTGCAATTATTAATCATGTTAGCGGACCGGACCCCCTGCAGTACCCCCCCCCCCCCTGTGAGATGAGACCCCCTGGGTGAAGACCACTGTCCCTGTAGACATTAGGATTTCCAGAGGGGGGGGGGGGTGTGTGTGTCATGTCATGGACACGCCCCCCCCCACAGCTCTCTGGACCTCTCTCAAGATGCCGGGGCTAAACCCTGCCTTGCTCACCTGTAGCTTCTCAATGATTGAGCTGTTCTTCATCTTCACTTTGAACGGTTTCGGGGACAGAATCATAGGTTTCTGGAGCACAGAGGACACAAGGAGCGGATAGTGTGTTATTGTACAGTTCTGTAGTGTAATGTATCATAGTATAGTCTCTTATCATACATATATTAGTATACTGTAGTGTAGTGTAATGTGTCATAGTATAGACTCTTATCAAACATATATTAGTATACTGTAGTGTAGTGTAATGTATCGTAGTATAGTCTCTTATCATACATATATTAGTATACTGTAGTGTACTGTATCATAGTATAGTCTCTTATCATGGATGTGTCCTTCAATGCTTCCTTCATTCCCTACTCCCTCTCTAGTAGTTCAATGTAGAGGACTATATAGTGAAATCCTTCCCTCGTTCCCTACTCCCTCTCTAGTAGTTCAATGTAGAGGACTATATAGTGAAATCCTTCCCTCATTCCCTACTCCCTCTCTAGTAGTTCAATGTAGAGGACTATATAGTGAAATCCTTCCCTCATTCCCTACTCCCTCCTCTCTCGTAGTTCAATGTAGAGGACTATATAGTTCAAAACACTTTGGGTCACTACTGGAGTCTCCGTTAATGACGTTATTTCTGTCTCATAATTTAAACGTGTCAGTGACCGTCGACTGTACACTACTTTTCACGATGAATTGTGAGATATGATGCACTATACAGGGTAAAATACTTCTCACTATACATTCGGACAGCACTACAACACGGGTAACTCGCTATTTAGTGAGTAGGGAGTGATTTCGGGCCTCAAACACAACCACTACAAAGTAGTGATCCACTATGACATAACCAGGACGTAGTTACCACACTCTGTAACCACACTCTATAACCTCTATAGTCTATATCTATATATATCCTGGTATATCATATTTGTTTAGATATGGGCAACACATTAGAATCCCCAACATGGAGTTATTTAATCTTCAACTGTTGATAGAACAGCATATCCCTGCTCACTTCCTGCTGTATATACATGTATATATATTTATCCAGTTTTTCATAACTGCATACCCCTGATCACTATATATCACTATAAATACTTATATACTTACTTACCTGTATATATATACATATATATATACCTATTATTATGCTCATATCGCACACATATAACTGTTTTTATACCTAGTAGACTGTCTTTTAGCAACTGTAAACTGTACATTTTATATTACCATGCACTTTACTGCAACATTTGCACTCTGGTTAGATGCCAAACAATTTTGGCTGTACTGTACTTGTGCTGAGCAATAAAAATACATTTTAATTTAATCTAATCTAATATAATATAGGATATTCGATTCTCTTCTCTTTTGTTTTCATGACAAAATCAACAACAACAGCAACAGGGAAGCCTTACGTCTTCGCTGGAGGTCGCCGCATGACCTCTAAACTTTCCCGCCAGCTCCGCCACAGACGACTTGAATGGAGACTCTTCCTGGAAAAAAACACAGAAATGGACTTTTTTGTTATTAGACACCAGAATCGGAAAAAAACGCTCACTTCTCCTCCCTCTGTCCTACTGGTCTCACTTCTCCTCCCTTGGTCCTACTAGTCTCACTTCTCCTCCCTCGGTCCTACTGGTCTCACTTCTCCCTCGGTCCTACTGGTCTCACTTCTCCTCCCTCGGTCCTACTAGTCTCGGTTCTCCTCCCTCAGTCCTACTAGTCTCGGTTCTCCTCCCTCTGTCCTACTAGTCTTGGTTCTCCCCCCTCGGTCCTACTAGTTTCACTTCTCCTCCCTCCGTCCTACTAGTCTCGGTTCTCCTCCCTCTGTCCTACTAGTCTCGGTTCTACTCCCTCTGTCCTACTAGTCTTGGTTCTCCTCCCTCTGTCCTACTAGTCTTGGTTCTCCTCCCTCGGTCCTACTAGTCTCTGTTCTCCTCCCTTGGTCCTACTAGTCTTGGTTCTCCTCCCTCGGTCCTACTGGTCTCGGTTCTCCTCCCTCTGTCCTACTAGTCTTGGTTCTCCTCCCTCGGTCCTACTAGTCTTGGTTCTCCTCCCTCGGTCCTACTAGTCTCTGTTCTCCTCCCTTGGTCCTACTAGTCTTGGTTCTCCTCCCTCGGTCCTACTGGTCTCGGTTCTCCTCCCTCTGTCCTACTAGTCTTGGTTCTCCTCCCTCGGTCCTACTGGTCTCGGTTCTCCTCCCTCTGTCCTACTAGTCTTGGTTCTCCTCCCTTGGTCCTACTAGTCTCTGTTCTCCTCCCTCGGTCCTACTAGTCTCTGTTCTCCTCCCTCGATCCTACTAGTCTCTGTTCTCCTCCCTCGGTCCTACTAGTCTCTGTTCTCCTCCCTCGGTCCTACTAGTCTCTGTTCTCCTCCCTTGGTTCTACTAGTCTCGGTTCTCCTCCCTCAGTCCTACTGGTCTCTGTTCTCCTATCGAAGTACAACACAATTGAGTAGCCAATCTCACGGTCACTCTCATAAAAATATTACATTTTGAAAAATGTAATATACATGAAGCCTGGCCCAATATACATGAAGTGCACAATTCAAAATATTAAACATACAAAGGTGCGGTGGGATGTAAACATGTAACTTTCCCCGGGCGCTGTACTAATGGCTGCCCACTGCTCCTAACACTAGGATGGGTCAAATGCAGAGAACTAATTTCCCTCGGGATAAAATAAGTAGTTAAAAAAATAAAAAAATAAAATAAAATAAAAGAGTATTTGTAGTATTGATGCAATACAGTATTCTAGTGACACAGAACAGTCAGTCTCAGTCTTTGACAGTGTTCAATACAGTATTGTAGTGACACAGAACAGTCAGTGTCAGTGTCAGTATGTCCCTTATCTAGGGTCTAACCAGGGGACAGCAGGTCCAACGGGTCCAACAGGTGAAGCCACATAGCAACACCGTAGGCGTCAACCGGTTCTTAAAATCTCTCCCCAGGTCAACCGCTCTCTCTCAGGATGGGACCACAAATATGTTTATACACTTCCCGTATCTCCACAGGAAGTGGAGTGAGGCGTTGTGAAATGTACCCAACTTGGTGTTGTGGAGAGTCTGGGAGGGGGGGGGGGTTCGAAGCAGAAGAACCACCGGATGTCCCCGCCCCCCCGATGCTAACACAGCTGCTAACCATCACGCTGAGGGGGAGACATGGCCTTATCACCGCTATCACAAGGCTCTCTTGTTCCCAAGGCCCACCTCCCAAAACACCTCCTCCTCCTCCTCCTCCTCCTCTCCCTCTTCTCCTCAACACAACTTGTATCCTTGCTCCGTTTCTTTCTCCTCTTCAACTCTCTATCCTCTCTTTCCTCCTTTCATCTCTCCTCCCTCATCTCCTTCCTCCTCCCATCTCAACTCTCCCTTTTCCCCCTCTCCTCATCTCCCTCTCTCTCTCTCTCTCTTCCCTTCTCCCATCTCTCTTCTCCTCCTTTTCCCTCCCACCTCCTCCTCCTCCTCCTCCTCCTCCTCCTCCTCCTCCTCCTCCTCCTCCTCCTCCTCCTCCTCCTCCTCCTCCTCCATCTCCATCTCCTGCTCCTGATAGCCAGTCTGGCTCTGAAGGGTCTGGTTAAGTTTTAAACCTTTCCCACAGTCTGTGAACACATTGTGGGGGATGCTGATAGTCTATCATGGAAGAAAGCAATGCATCATGGGAAAAACCCATGATGACCCATGATGACAGAGAGAGAGAGAGAGAGAGAGAGAGAGAGAGAGAGAGAGAGAGAGAGAGAGAGAGAGAGAGAGAGAGAGAGAGAGAGAGAGAGAGAGTGAGAGAGGTAAGGATCGGATCAGGGGGGGAAACAATGCATTTTAAGAAAAATCCCCAAGAAAGAGGGATTTTAATAAATAGTTGTATAGAGCCCAGCCAATCAGGTGTCACTACTCTGATGTCTCACATCACTCAGAGTGCATCATTCTCTCTCTCTCTCTCTCTCTCTCTCTCTCTCTCTCTCTCTCTCTCTCTCTCTCTCTCTCTCTCTCTCTCTCCTCTCTCTCTCTCTCTCTCTCTCTCTATATATCTTACCATCCTACAAACCAGGCCTTCCCTCCAGCTGCCAAACCTGACAACATTTCCTGGCTGTGTGTACGTGCAACAACTACCCCACCCTCTCCTGCTGCAAGGACCTCATCTGCAGAGCATGGGAACGCAGCTCTGCGTCCATATTACCACCACCAAACTCCAGGCATTCCACGTTTTAATCACACAGCCCACCCCCACCCCACCCCCCACCCCCCCTACACCCTCCCCACTACCCTACCATATACTCTCTCCCTCCCATATGACCTCACCCTCTCCCTCCCTCCTTCCTCACCCTCTCTCTTCCAACCCCTTCCACCCTAAAGTATGACAACATCCACCAGCTCCAGGACTTCTGGAGTTGTGTGCCGACCGTGTGTTTCCCCTAACCCTCCCTCCCTCTCTGCCCCTCTCTCTCTCTCTCTCTCTCTCTCTCTCTCCTCTCTCTCTCTCTCTCTCTCTCTCTCTCTCTCTCTCTCTCTCTCTCTCTCTCTCTCTCTCTCTCTCGCTCTCCATATCCTCTCTCTCTCTCTCTCTCTCTCTCTCTCTCTCTCTCTCTCTCTCTCCTCTCTCTCTCTCTCTCTCTCTCTCTCGCTCTCCATATCCTCTCTCTCTCTCTCTCTCTCTCTCTCTCTCTCTCTCTCTCTCTCTCTCTCTCTCTCTCTCAGATCAAAGAGCAAGAGTGCTGTAGCATGTGTGGGCTATACATGTGTATACATGTGTAGCATGTGTGTCCACTGAGTGTACCATACATACAGTAGAATGTGTATTATGGTCTGTTGGTGGTATGTGTCTGCATTTATTCTTTTTAAGATGTTTCAGTATGTTTTTGGGGGATTTGGGGATGGGATGTTTACAAGTGTTCTCTTGAAGAAATGGAAAGCAGGTTTGAAAGTCAAAACTCTTTCACCCTCTCTCTCTCTCTCTCTCTCTCTCTCTCTCTCCTCTCTCTCTCTCTCTCTCTCTCTCTCTCTCTCTCTCTCTCTCTCTCTCTCTCTCTCCTCCCTCCTCTCTCTCTCGCCCCCCCCCCCCACCGGGGTCCGCCCGTTCTTTATTCAGAGAAACGTCTAATTGTTTAACTCTTTCCTGTTTCCTTTAAACCAGGGCTGGGTGTCCAGCGAGCAGACGGAGGGAAACTCTTCCTTGTTCGGCGGCAATCAGTCAGCGAAAAAATGAAGCCTGCTTCCTTTGCTGCCTGTCGAAGGACTGTTCTAAAACACTTTAACACACACACACACACACACACACACACACACACACACACACACACACACACACACACACACACACACACACACACACGTTTTAAGTTTGGAGAAAACACAACTTGGTTCAAACCAAAAGGTCATGTATATTTGGAGAGTGAGAGGAAGTGTGAAGAAGATGTATTTGTTTCACATGAACCTTCTATCTGACAATGCAAGAACATAGTGAAAGTAGAACATTCTGGAAACGGACGTTCGAATAAGTGCAGAACGGGCTAATGAAACACACGTGTAAAACAAGTATTTTGGTATATTTGATTAAAGACCGTAAAACTGTTTTGGGAGTAACGTCCAATTAGTATTGGATGCTAGATATTAGTACAGGATAGGACGAATTGAGAGGATGAAATTAGATGGATGAGGCACAATAAGATGAGGAGGAGGAGATGGAGAGGACACATGTTAAGATAACATTGAGAGCATCAGTTGAGATAACAAAAGACAGGATAAGTGAAGACAAACATGAGATATGAGCGGTGTGTGGGACAGTCCTCACACACCCCACCATCCCCATCCTCCATCCTTCTCATCTCTCCAGAGTCCCCCAGCAGATGTTGTGAGTGAAGCCAGACCTGGGTACCAGTAACGTTCATGTACATGTGGACGGGGACCCCTGGGGGGGGGGGGGGGGGGGGGGAGGGGGCGGGGGTGTGTGGGGGCGGATTCCAGGGCAGGGAGGGGAGAGGCCGGGCTCTATTTCTGGGGCTCCATGCCTGGGAACAGACGGAGGGACCTCCTACTCCCAGCTACAACCCCAGAGCTACAGAGAGACGGCCGCGCTAGCTCTGCGCGCGGCCGAACCGGGAGCTAGCCGACGGATGTTTACCCTGGAGAACATCTGGGGCTGTCTGAGCTACCGACGATGAGGAAGATGGGTTCTATGTAAAAATGGGAAACATGCCTACTATACTGTACTACACTGTATGTTATTATACACAGGACGCCCAGCTGGTCTAGGAGAGAGTCACCCCCGACCTCCGCCATCGAAGATGGACCAGACGTTATGTTTCCACCAGTCTGTATGTCTGTCAGCAACATTACTCAAAAAGTAATGCACGGAATTGGACACAACTTGGTAGTAAGATTACTTATAGGCCAAGAAACGGTTGATTCAATTTTTGCGCAGATTAGGATCTAAATCCGGATCAGGGGGATCCTTTTTGGTGTGGCGGAGTTATGCGCTCTACTGAGAGCCCTATCGTTTTGTGATGACAAAATGCCTTTTCCTTATGCTGCAAACCAATTTCCCTTAAGGGGACCAATAAGAAAGTATCTACCATATATCTAGTGTACATATGCATATACAAAAACCTACAGTTCACACACACGTACTTTAAATGTGCAGTGCATTAAGTATAGCACAGTTAATACGTAATCGTGATAAACACACGTTGTTGATAAACATACGTTGTCTCACAAACGTGGGAATATAATCCCTCTCTATTTATGTGTCTGTTAAGAGAGGCCGTGTACGGATGTGTGAACACATCCCAGGTGTTTACATGGTTTATCGGCACCAGACGCAGGTTTAACGTATGTTTTACCACGTGTGACTCCCCAGGGGAATACAATGAAACGGTAATGTTGATGTTAAACAATAAAGTTAAGGGAATAGGGAAGAAACCTATCGATACTGAGGGTTTATGAACGTTCAACATTCAGGGGGGTACAGTCAGGGGGGTACAGTCGGGCGGCAGAATAGCTCAGGAGGTAGAGCGGTCGCCTCACAACTGTAAGGTAGGTTCACGAAGGTTCGATTCCCCCAGCTCCTCCTAGCAGAAACAGCAAGGGTGGGTGTCCTTGAGCAAGACACCCTCACCCCTAACTGCTCCTGACGTGCTGGCTGTCTCATTTGCACGGTTGACTCCACCCTCGGTGGTTAGATGTGTGAATGAATGGGTGAATGTGAGGCATGACTTTGCATAAAAGCGCTATTTAAAAAGCATCCATTACCATTACAGTCCTCAAAACAGTTGGTCAACCACTGCTGTAGATAAACTCTCGTGTTTGTGTTTAGTCGTTATCAACTTTGAGCACATGAGAGAGAACTGGGCCTCAAACCCGGGGCGTCCGGAGGCAGCGCCAGGCTGTGTAATCTACCACAGAGCCGCTGAAGGTGACCTCACACCCTTCCACACGTCTTTGAGGAATGACCGCGTGACCGCCTGCTAAACATCTGCACCACCAAAAGGGATAGCGCTGCTGTGGCCGTTTAGTTAGTGACACGAGCTAACCGTGTTGGCTAACTGTTATGATTAGCGCTGCGACACGAGAGCCGCGGGGATCTCGGGGTTTGCTAAAAACGGTGCATATCTGCAATATAGTGCAGAAATAAATAACGTAAGAAACAAATGAATATTTTTCATATAAAAAAGAATAATATGTAAACCAAATATTGTTCTATTGTTAATAAATAAATATATATATATTTTATAATATAAAAAATATACAAAAATCGATGCAAATGAAAAAAATGATGAATTAATAAACGAGTGAATGAATGAATAAATAAGGCATTGTTCATCTCTGAGCACGTTGTTCTGCATGTGTGGCCTCTCAGTTACTTTAGCAGATTTCCCACCAGATGTCCCACCACAGCTCCGGGGGTAAAGTCACTAAGCCAGGAGCTCCAGGTGGCTACAGGGGGAGGCTTTGGGGATATAGCCCAGGCTTAGACTCTGGGGGGTAGGCTACGACGGGGAGGGGGGTACGCTCTGGGGCTAGGGCCCAGGGTTAGACTCTGAGAGGGGTTCTATAAGGGGGGTACGCTCTGGGGCTAGGGCCCAGGGTTAGACTCTGAGGGTAGGCTACGAGGGGTAGGTTCTGGAGGTAAGCTAGAGGTCCGAGGCTCTATGCTGCACTTGTTAGAAACCCTCACACGGCCTCCTCAGGAAAACCATGATGTGATGTTTTGGATTGAAGTTCATCTGAAAATCACACTTTTCTACTGGCTTTGCTGGCACTCTGTCTGGGGTGAGGTGAGCGCTGTGTGTGTTCATTTGGCATGTGTGTATGAGTGTGTGTGTGTGTGTGTGTGTGTGTGTGTGTGTGTGTGTGTGTGTGTGTGTGTGTGTGTGTGTGTGTGTGTGTGTGTGTGTGTGTGTGTGTGTGTGTGTGTGTGTGTGTGTGAGTGTGTGTGTGTGAGTGTGTGTGTGAGTGTGTGTGTGAGTGTGTGTGTGTGTGTGTGTGTGTATGTGTGTGTATGAGTGTGTGTGTGTGAGTGTGTATATGTGTGTGTAGGAGGGTGTGTCAGTGTGTATATGTGTGTGTAGGAGTGTGTGTGAGTGTGTATATGTTTATTTGGTGGGCGGAGTACTTTCTTTGGGATCCGATAAAACAACAGACTGGAATGTACTGACCAATCACTGAGCACACCTTTCTCTGGGCTTTTTACTACAGTAGCGTCATTAGAAATGGACCAAAACAGAAATCAAATTGCAAGTAAAAGACATAAGAAAGGTATTTTACTTACTTTCGTTTTTTGAGAAAAACGATGATTCACATAATAGCTTTGGCGGCAGACTGCCTGTCTGAAGCCCTACCCTGAACCCTTCCTCTTAGCACTTGTCTTGTTAGCTCTTTATCTCTCAGCACTTGTTTATTAGCATATTAGCCCTGTGTGTCTATAGGCTTCCCTATTATTTGTCATTGGCCCTGTTTGACGGACTTATTGTGTACAATTTAAGGAGCTACTTTTACCTGGTTCTGCTGGTTCTGCTCTTGGAGGCTTGTTATGAAGGATTAGAACTACTAGTTTATGGACTAGTAGTTCTCTTGCCTACCTGTTGAATGACCATATTGTAATGTAATGTATTATATATTATGTTATTATTTATGTGTATATGTATGTATATATTATATAATTATGGCTTGTTGGGAAGTAAATGCACTTATGACTTCTGGTGACTAGTGGTTCTCTTGCCTACCTGTTGAATGACCTTATTGTAAGTCGCTTTGGACAAAAGCGTCTGCTAAATGACTGTAATGTTATGTTGACCTAATATGTGAGCAAGCTAGTATGTTTATATACATTTCAGAGATTAGACCCTGGACATCTGAACAAGACATTTGGTGGAGTAGCTTATTGAAAATGTTTTATGAAATTGAACTAAATATCATTCAACACAGAGTAGAGACTTTGGATATGAAAAGGTATGGTTTTTAAAGTTAATGGACCAAAGAAATTTGGTATTTTGGCTTATGTCAGATAAACAGTTAAGTTTGGATTCTGTACAGCTAAACCGATGAATCAATCAACTTATTGATCAGGGTAGCAGAGGTCACTCTCTATCACCCTGACTCTATCACTCTCTATTACCCTGTCTCATGCACTCTCTATCACCCTGTCTCATGCACTCTCTATCACCCTGTCTCATGCACTCTCTATCACCCTGACTCATGCACTCTCTATCACCCTGACTCATGCACTCTCTATCACCCTGTCTCATGCACTCTCTATCACCCTGTCTCATGCACTCTCTATCACCCTGTCTCATGCACTATCTATCACCCTGTCTCATGACGTATCAGCCGTGGGCGATATACCACTTCCTTCCATCCCCGGTAGCAGCCGACTGTGGCTGGCATGCAGGAGATAACAGCCAACCACCCAACACACAATTGAACAATTTAGTCACTTTAGAAGACGCTTTTACTCAAAGTGACTTTGCTAGTGAATTGTAGATGCGTTTGAGATGCGTTGAGGTCGGGGCAGTGGATCCCTTGGGGGTCTCCTGATACACTACAGGTCGGGGCAGTGGATCCCTTGGGGGTCTCCTGATACACTACAGGTCGGGGCAGTGGATCCCTTGGGGGTCTCCTGATACACTACAGGTCGGGACAGGGGATCCCTTGGGGGTCTCCTGATACACTACAGGTCGGGGCAGGGGATCCCTTGGGGGTCTCCTGATACACTACAGGTCGGGGCAGGGGATCCCTTGGGGGTCTCCTGATACACTACATCGCAGGAGACTGCTGACATGAGCTATAGATATGTTATGATCCACTTTAGAAAAACATTTGTTTTTTGTATATACGTCCTGTATATACAAAATGGCCACGGGCAAACTACTACTAATCACTTAGTGTGTAGTAGAGCAAACTACTACTAATCACTTAGTGTGTAGTAGAGCAAACTACTACTAATCACTTAGTGTGTAGTAGAGCAAACTACTACTAATCACTTAGTGTGTAGTAGAGCAAACTACTACTAATCACTTAGTGTGTAGTAGAGCAAACTACTACTAATCACTTAGTGTGTAGTAGAGCAAACTACTACTAATCACTTAGTGTGTAGTAGAGCAAACTACTACTAATCACTTAGTGCGTAGTAGAGCAAACTACTACTAATCACTTAGTGTGTAGTAGAGTAAACTACTACTAATCACTTAGTGTGTAGCAGAGCAAAGTACTACTAATAACTTAGTGTGTATTAGGGCGATGTGATTAGGTTCACCAGGACATCGATGTTAACAGCAGATGCTGTTGAAACTATTTGTGCTTTTAACTTTTGTGTTGAAGCACAAAAGTTAAAAGTTGGAGTCGCGAACATTTCTCAGAGCCATAAATGGGGTCATAGGTCAAAAGCGGTTGGGTCAGGAGGCATCTTGCTCAAGGAGGCCTCCAGGCTAGACGGCAGACTAGAGGGAATGGGGAGTAAGCATTCCACTGTACTTGTTGCAAATGGAAATAAACAATCTCGAATCTTGAAAACAACATTGGGGTTTCGAACCCAGAACCATTGGAACCCAGAACCCTAACCACTTGGTACGTAGCATTAGTAATGTGACTTTCAGGTAGGCTTAAGGAAGGCCTACTCCCACCTGCTGGTATTCTAGATGACGTAGTAAGACAGCAGGACAACAATGGGTCCTTTGCATGGCAGTGTGTCACTGGTTCCTAGCCATGTGTTACGTAATCAGTGTGTATGTCATATGGCTCACAGACATACGCAGACCTCTGCTTCAGTATACGCTTTCATAAAGAGCTGTTATGGAAATGTGTTTTACTGTGACCGCATCTCTCCCTTTCTCTCTCACACACTCTCTCTCTCTGTCTCTCTCCTCCCTCCCTCCCTCCCTCTCTGACACACACACACACACACACACACACACACACACACACACACACACACACACACACACACACACACACACACACACACACACACACACACACACACACACACACACACACACACACACACACACACACACACAACAACAACAACAACCACACAATCCATTTTAAGGATGAAAACTTTCTAACGACATATTGGAGTGGGGGATGCACCCATGTCCAAAGGGCCCCTTGTAGTTTGTGTGAATTGATCCACAGACATGAACACGTATGTGTCCTCCAAAAGATGGAGTTGGAGCTCTTCTCTGAAACAGGCCTGCGTGTGTCAGCGGGACGTCCTCCTGCTAAGCGCACAACCTCAAAACACGCCTGGGCTCACTTCAAAATATAAAGTCACGGAAAAATAAAATTTGACATTCCTCCTACTCTGCTGCCCATGTGAGTGGCTGGAGACTCGTTTGAGAAAGTAAGAGTAAGGGAGAGAGAGAGAGAGAGAGAGAGAGAGAGAGGAGAGAGAGAGGGGGAGAGAGAGAGAGAGGGGAGAGAGAGAGAGAGAGAGAGAGGAGAGAGAGAGAGAGAGAGAGAGAGAGAGAGAGAGAGAGAGAGAGAGAGAGAGAGAGAGAGAGAGAGAGAGAGAGAGAGAGAGAGAGTAAAGTGTGTTCTGTAACTAAAGCTCAACAACACCCTCGTCTTTACTCAGCATGTTGGGTTTGGACTCTCAAGGATTTCCTCTCAACTCTGCATGAGAAATAACTGACATCAACAGTCTGTATCGAACTGATCTTACATGTTTAAATGTAACCAAATATTTATATTTTCTTTGTTGTGTTTTTTCTCCTGTATTGTGTAGTGTGAAGACGACCTAGAAAAACACTAACTAAATAACATTTATAATATATTATTAGGACTATTATTAATATTACGAAAAGTGAATAATAAAGGAATTGTTTTCACAGCCCGGAAACATCCTTCCACTCTTCCTTTAAGTGACTATCAACTGTATAAACTAACCATGAATCATACTTCTTATTAAATAATACTAAATATGAACTAAATAATACTAAATGCAAGGTTTGATTGACGTGTGTGAGGGGTTTGGATGATCTGTCATCTGTCATCTCTGGTTCCTCTCATCACCTTGGCAACAGAAACAGCATCTGTTCTCTCCCAACATTCTTCTGTCACAACAGAACCATGTTGGTGTGGAACCATTCTGTGATTCTGTTGGTTCTGTACAAACAGAACCACGTTGTGAGACACGTGTTACTCCACTGTTTTTGGTGACATATGTCACCGGAACAATTACAGGTTGCATTGCTTGCAAAGAGGTTGTGAATACACACAGAAATAAAATACCTTAAGGGAAAACACTTTTAGAAATTATATATTACACTTTTGTGTAGGAAAACACATTAATTAAATGAATTAACAAGGCTTACATACCTCCATCCTGGCGAGAGACGAGGTGGTTCTGGTGTTGCTTCGGAGGGGAATTGAACTCGCGGAGTGAAGCGCGGACGGAGTAGTGAGTTGACATGGGGCGTGTGTGTGTGTGTGTGTGTGTGTGTGTGTGTGTGTGTGTGTGTGTGTGTGTGTGTGTGTGTGTGTGTGTGTGTGTGTGTGTGTGTGTGTGTGTGTGTGTGTGTGTGTGTGTGTGTGTGTGTGTGTGTGTGTGTGTGTGTGTGTGTGTGTGTGTGTGTGTGTGTGTGTGTGTGTGTGTGTGTGTGGAGCCAAGCGAAATTCCGCGTTCTTGATGCGCGCCCCCGCGTGTCAAGAAAGCGGAATTTCCGAGGACTTTAATTGACTCATTAAGAGTTGTAATTAATTACATCAAACCAAAAACAATTCAAAACTATTTGAATACGTCTATTTATTACAAATTTAAATTCGTTTTTTTTATTCATAATTAGCTTTATCTTTATAAATAATACGTTTTTATTTATGTTTTACCATTATAACGAAGCAAAGGCTAATCTTAAAAGGTTGTTTTTATATATTAATTGATTAATTGTTAATATAACTCTCTACAAACCTTTCACGGGGGTAATTAAATTGTGAATGCATAAAACGTAACGTAATGTGATGCACTGCAATGTGAAATAAGGATTATAAATATAAGACATAAGTGTAACTGCCTCTGTGTTCAGTTTAATTTTTTTGGTTCCTACCTAAATGCTGCTAGATTAATGGCGGAACTAATGGTTGAAGCCCACAGTGTCCGGGGATGTTTTATGCCGACGCACGCGTGTCAAAATGTCCGGATTTAAGAGATAGTTCAGTCACAGTCTTCTTGTAAAGAGTTCATAACGTCAAGAAGATGATAAACGTACCAATAAGGTACGTTTTGGTGTTGTGGTTGTTAGCAATGTGTAGGCCCAAGCCAGGTAGCTAAAGTGCTAACGAAATGTTTGTTCATTTGGTTAACAATATTGCAAAGACATGTGACACTAAGAGATAAGTAGAAATAATATGGATGTATGTTGTTATTGTTTGATCTTTGATTTATTGTATTTCATGTATGTGTTTCACAGTTCTCACGGTCCGGATTTAAATAAATCCCACCAGTACCATAAAGAACGTGTTGCTGTCATCATTGCATAAGAGGGAATTACAATAAGATATTTCTTATATGCATATAAGAAATAATGTTTTCAGTTGCAAGGCACACGCCTTCTCAACGTTACACTTTGGCGCCCCCTTCTGGTAGAAATAGTCAAGTCAAGTTTATTGTTTATTGTAAACACAGCACACACACCCACCACCCACACACACACATCTACAGGCCGTACACAACATTCACACCCCCCAGCTCATTTGAAACTAAATAAATATGGTGTTCAAATCGTTATCGTACAGCGTACTTCACTTACAACAGTATGTCAACAGTATTTAATCGAATGCCCGAAGCAGGACTTTATTAATGCAAGAATGCATAAAATGTGACAAAGTTGCAGTCATGTTTATGCCCGTAGCTGAAGAAAAGTCAAAACTCAAAATGTTTGGTGGCTAGATGTGTAAATGTGTTTGTCTGTCACGCCTATTATAATGAGAGTAATATGAATATTGTGTAACATTCAAATATGACAACTAACGCTGTAGGCTTATGTGTACACAACTTGCATTGACCATTCGATGATATAAAGATGGACACAAAGAAACCCAGAGATAAAACACAGCAGGAGACGAGGGGGAGGTCTCTCCTCTTGTGGTTGCAGAGGCGGACCTACAGGAGGGCCTGGGGTGGCACCTGCCCCCCACACAATTAAAGTAATATTCTGTTCTTAATTAGAACATCTTAATAGGCCAATGTCACACTTCCTGCATCCGGAACGTTAAAAATCGCCAAGCAGTGTACTCTTACTTCCGGTAGTTACCCCAGATACGTGACAAACTGTCTGCCTCCTCTCTGTTATTGTAATGTACCGGCTGCTCAATGTCAAAACAAAGACAGCCGTACCTCAGTTTACACGATTTCCCAAAAGACAAACTCCTCCGCAAGTCTTGTGTGAGGCTGATAAGGAGGGATGAAGGTCCCTCGTTTCATGTTCTCCGGGGTAGCGCGTATGTCTGCAGTTTGCACTTTGACAAGGAGAGCATATACGTCTCGAAAAGTGGGCGGAATAGGCTAATAATGTCGGGTATGTGTATGATTAAAAGCACTGGTCCTCACCCCCACACACACTCCATCTCTCATCCGAATAGAGACACATAGTGTCAGGTAAATGTATGATTAAAAGCATTGGTCCTCACCCCCACACACACTCCATCTCTCATCCGAATAGAGACACATAGTGTCAGGTAAATGTATGATTAAAAGCACTGGTCCCTATTTGTTCAGTTTTAACTCAATGCCACATGTATGATGTCACAAGCACTTTTATTTTAAGACAACTCATATTCACAAGAGTAACAGGCATTCCCTTTTAGAAAATATACAGCTGCACACTACATATTAACACGTAAATGAAAAGGTACATTGAAATAATCCAAATCCATCAAATAAATCTATATTAAATACATAGGCATACCTCTGCTCCTACACAAAATCGCCTTTGTTATATGGCGATATATCCAGATAGAGCCACAAGACACAATGTCGGGGAATTGTATGATTCGGATTTAGACTTCTTCACTGTAGTGTTCATTCACTAGTTGAACCGCATCATCTTGACCGACTTTTGGAAGGTTATGCAGCGATGTTGTCCAGTGATAACTGTCCTCCATGGTGAATGCCAAGGTATTAACCGGAACTTGGGATACACTGCTTCAGCGATTTTTAACGGGTACTTCCGGCTTTCAACTGTGCCGTGATATAGGCCTATTACACTGGACTGACGGTCACACCACGCCACTCTTCCCATTTTCTTTCGGACCATTGTGCATTTTAGTTAACATACAGAGAAAGCGCTCACATAGTACATAATATACAGCAACCACAACAACAAAATAAAAACAACAGTGGGGACACACTCAACACACACATACATATACACACACACACACACACTCCACAAACACAACACTTACACTTATATTTCCCATAAAAAGCAAACCAGTGTAGCCCTCATAAAGTGAGAGACTGATGACTCACTAGGTTTGTCAATAGCGTATAACTAAAGAGCTGCAGAAGAGGAGAGTTTTGTACGTTTGGGTGTGTGCTCGCTGGCCGGTGAGAGGCAGCAGGGTATTGACGTCAGCCCTTTAAACATCCCTAGTAGTTTGTTGATCCAATCCTGGGATCACCACGGGAGGCAAACAGCGATGTGCTCCAAGCGAGGGTGAGTCACACACTGTGTGTCCCCGTCTCTCTCTCTCTCTCTGCACCGCCATGCCGGAGTGGGCTGTGAGGACAACATGTCAACAACAAAAACAACCTGCAGTTTTAAAAACAGATATCATTAAAAGGTGCTATAGGTAAGATTCGAGAGTTATGAGAATTATTTAACTAAACAATCCAAAAGGTCTCTAGTTTCTCTAGTCATTGAGAAGGTTGTTGACATGTCAACAAAAAAACAACCTGCAGTTTAAAAAAAATATATAATTAAAAGGTGCTATAGGTAATATTCGAGAGTTAACTAAACAATCCAAAAAGATAGTAGTTTCTCTAGTCATTGATCACACACATCTGTGATTGACCGGCAAGACGGATTCCTCGAATCAATTAGGGAAGAGATGTCCTGATTGGTCAGAAATGAACCGGGGGCGGTCTGCGAGAGAGCGAGAGAGCGAACCCTGCATGACAAATGACTGACATCAACAGTCGGTATCGAACTGAATGTACATGTTTAAATGTAAACAATTATTTAGTCAGTAGTTTCTCTAGTCATTGAGTAGGGTTACGTTCACACACATCTGTGATTGACAGGCAAGACGGATTCCTCCAAGCAATTAGGGAAGAGATGTCCTAATTAGTCAGAAATGAACCGGGGGCGGTCTCTTACAGTCTCATACAGTCTCATACAGAAGCAGACTCAGTCAACTAGAAATGGATATTCTTACGGCTGACGTCCATCTCAAAAAGTAGTTTTTATATTTTAATTGCATAATAAATAAATAAATATTAGTACAATACATACGTTGTTATGTATATTTTATCATCATTACACAAGCTAAATGACCTTTCAAAACAAAACCAAAAATGTAGTTTTTATATTTTTAATTATATAACAATAGAAGAAGCACACATCTCTCCTCCTTCACAAACCTTTCACAGGTCACCAAATTGTTGAATGTTCACTCCAAACTCCACGTGACGTGACGCACTGCAATGTGAAATAATGCATAATAATAATAAATAAAAGATAAACAATATTTATTATACATGCATATAATAAATAATGTTGTTGTTTTTTTGTTGCAACGCACGCACACGCCTTCTCAACGTCACACTTTAGTCACATATGAGCTGACAGTCAGGCCAGGTCATTTCTAAACACATTACACTCAAACCACCTCTTCCATCGTACTTACAGCGCCTTTGATGGGCCCGTGTGTGTGCCTGTTTCTCTACATGAGTATGAGTGTGTGTGCGTGTGTGTACCTATTTCTCTACATGTGTGTATGTGTGTGTGTGCCTGTGGGGGGGGGGGGGGGGTGCGTGTGTGTGCCTGTTTCTCTACGTGTGTGTGTGTGTGTACCTGTTTCTCTACATGTGTGTGTGTGTGTGTGTGTGCCTGTGTGTGTGTGTGTGTGTGTGTGTGTGTGGGGGGGGGGGGGGGGGGGGGGGGGGTGCGTGTGTGTGCCTGTTTCTCTACGTGTGTGTACGTGTGTGTGTGTGTGTGTGTGTGTGTGCGTGCGTGTGTGTGTTTGAACCCGGCGAGAACATCCTAGAAGGCCCCCCCCCCCCCCCTTCAGCTGAGCAGAGTGGTCCCTCGGAGCGGAGAACGTAATAACGTCCACGCAGAGAGAGAGAGAGAGAGAGAGAGAGAGAGAGCCGTCTCGCCATGTGGGCAATCTCTCCTGATCAACCCTGAAATGCGCTTAGTGGCACCATTACTTTGAATATATGGTGATGTGGGGACACCGCCCGCCCGCATCAAGGAGGGTAATGTAATATGAGCGAGCGGCGGATCAGATCCGGGGGGCGAGCACGTACGCACGGCCTAACAACCACAGGGCCGCAGGTGGTCCAGGAATCAGACCTGCTGCATGTATTACATATTCATGTGCCTCGTCTAATGGGAGTTAGGTGGAGAGATGGGGACGCGCGCACGCACACACGCGCGCACACACACATGTAACACACACACACACACTCATTGAGAGAAACAGGCACACACGCATGCACACACACACACACACTCTCTCTCTCTCACACGCACACACACACACACACAGCATGTAAACTAAACAACTTGTATCTTAAATACACACACAAGCACACACCCACACACACATAGCGAAATACAGACACTCATGTAGAACACACACATAATCATATACAGAACCACACAAACAGAAAACTGCACACACTTGCACACACTCATACGGAAACGCACATACACTCATGCATAGACAATGACGTGTGCAGGCACACTAAGCATATGTGCGTGCACACACACACACACACACACACATACATACACACACAGACTATCAAAAACACATGCACACACCAACACAGCAACGCACACATACACACAGACAATGCAACACACGAAAATGAAGGCGCACACACACACACACACACACACACACACACACACACACACACACACACACACACACCGTTGAGAATCAGCCGCTAGAGTGCTCTTGCCAAGGCAATATAAATGAAACACAGTTAATAGACTTTCTTCTCATATCCCTTAGAAAGACAACCGAACACTTCAGCAACAATTGATAACGTACCATACTAATTGAACACCAGAATACAATTACAGCTACACAGAAAAAGTAATCAGGCAATTTAAGCAAACGCATCTTTCATTTGTGAAAGGGCCTCCTTTGTTATAGTTATTACAGCGTGAAGCAGGGCCTACTGCGTACAACAGACATGGACCATTATAAACACATTCCAAAATAAAATATGGATATATATATTTGCGCTAAATGCAATGTATTTCTTAGCCTAAAACGAGAGTAAATAACCAAATGTTTATCTTTCTTATTTAAAGACTCAAGTCTCCCACAAGGCGTACCGTTACCAGACTGTAAAAGGGGAACAGCGCCGTTAAAGAAGCAACGTATTAGCTTCCATCAACTTGAAATGAGCTTTAAAACCGGAAAATACCAACAGACCGACATTGAAACGGTGAGTCAAGTCTGAGTCAAGTATGTTTTACCATTTTTCTTTTTAGTTTTATCATTTTTCGCTTTTTGCAAAAGGCTAGTCTTACTATGCAAACGTGAGTTCAATTGATGACGAAGCTGAGCGGGTCATAGCTAGCTATCGCTATCCTAAAAACAAGAATTATTCCAACAAATAAATACTGTTATCTTTTATATATATATATATATATGTAAAACCGCGACGTTTGCTGCAGCGTGGCAATCCGAAACCACCGTCCCTTCGTTTGGACAGAAAACGGACACCCTTCGGTAGACTATTCTAGCGACTATTGCCCCCCCCCCCCCCCCCCTCTAACCACAACTCTAACCACAAATCTGCGATATCTCGTCGTCAGACGCTGGACTGCAGCTTCTCGTGGAGGGTGGTGATGTCCTCGATGGGGCAGAGCTGCGACCGGCCTCCGGGCTCCGGGCGCCGCTGGCCGCGGTGGAGCAGGAAGAGGCGGCGGGCGGCGGCGCGGTATTTGCGCGACATGAGGTTGTAGAGCACGGGGTTGATGGAGGCGCTGAGGTAGCACAGCACCATGGACCCCACGTTGAAGTTCTGACTCAGCTTGGCGGCGTGGTAGTCTTTCACCTGGGCGAACAGGTTCCTGCCGATGTGGTAGGGCAGCCAGCAGATGATGAACGCCAGCACCACCACCACTAGAGGGAAGAATTCAAATCAGTTTTAATCAAATAAAAACAGAAAAAGTGGAAACGTTTCCATCAGAGATTTTTTTTAGACACCTTACGGGATTATGCGGATACTAACTAACTAAGGATAGAACTGTAAATGATCGGGTAGCGACCAATAACCGTCGAAGCGGCGCTAGCTCAGGAAGGTAGAGCGGACCGTCTGACAACCGGTTATGGACCAATGCCGGAAATAGGAGCAAAAAATGTGGCCTACAGCTTCACACAAATCCCATGAATAATTCATTATTTCATAAATTTCCGCCACTGACCGGGAACCACCAGGGGGTTCCTCGACAACAGAATCGCCATCACAACGTTTCACGTTTGTTGGAGAAGCTGTAATTATAGACACCCCCCCGCCCCCCCCCCTCAGGTGGCACCACTGAATAGAAAAAAAAAGCTGTGGTTCCCATGAGGGGCCGTGCACACTTCCATTAGCTGTGATTTATGATGGCTCTCCATGACAATCCAATTAGGGACTCGACAAACGTGAGCACAGAAGGCAGCGGGGCCGAGACAGGGCCTCGGCCACCCCCCCTAACGAGCAGTATTAATAGCGGCGCGTCGACATGACATATTTGGACGAGACAGATTAGCGCGGCTGCTGTCTTTTTAAACTGCGGTTCCCGGCTCACCGCCGTCCGGCGATGACAATCTGTTTACGCCGCAGCCTGAGGACGCCATCGCTCATCTGGAAGGAACCAGAGCCGCCAGGAAGCTAAAGTGAGCTTCAGAACAACAAGCCTGCCGTCGCTCCGTCATGTCAGACCACATAGGAGCACGACTTAAGCGGGGCAGCGCCACAGGTGTAACTGTGGGGTAAACTGTTCAGGATAGGGTAGTTACCTTCGCCTTCAACGTGTTTGTCTGTCTGTAGAAAGATAACTCAAAAAGTTATGGACGGAATTGGACAAAACTTGGTGGTGAGATTGCTTATGGGCCAATGGGATTTATGGGATCCGGATCTAAATATGGATCCAGGGAACTTATTCCCAGGGATATCTACTGAGGGCCCGTTCGTTTTAGTCGATTTTCCTGTGGTTCAGGATTGTGTAGTTTAAAGTCGAAACGGTGTATTA
This sequence comes from Muraenolepis orangiensis, assembly GCA_027704905.1. Taxonomy (NCBI): domain Eukaryota; kingdom Metazoa; phylum Chordata; class Actinopteri; order Gadiformes; family Muraenolepididae; genus Muraenolepis; species Muraenolepis orangiensis. The sequence goes on from CM050999.1 coordinate 11,368,781, forward strand.
ACGGCGTATTAAGGGCTCACGCGGGTTACCCTTAACTCAACAGCGTTTAACAAGATGCCCACCACAAAACACTCCCTCTACTCACTGAGGATCCTGACGGTCTGCCGGTGGACCCTCTCGCGGGCCAGGGAGCACGGCCCATGCAGCTCCATGTGGCTCTTCCACAACTTACAGCCTATGGAGCCGTACAAGAAGAGCAGGCACAGCATGGGGCAGAAGAAGTAGGTGGTGGACACCCACAGCATGATGTGCAGCTGACCCGACTGGAGGGCCCATTCGGTCGGCTTGCACTGCCCGGTGCTCAGGTTGGGGTGGGTGGCGTTGTCGTACTCCACGCCCACCAGGAGCAGCGTGGGAGCGGCCGAGACCAGCGCGAAGCCCCACAGCGCCAGGATGACGTACTGGGCCCGCCGGCGGGTCACCAGGGCCTTGGCGCGCAGCGGGAAGTGGATGGCCACGTAGCGCTCCACGCTCAGCGCTGTGATGTGCAGGATGGTGGCGTAGGTGCAGCCCTCGTTGACGTAGTGGTACAGCCGGCACACCGTCTCGCCGAACAGCCATGGCACGTACTTCCACAGGCGGTAGAGGTCGAAGGGCAGGCAGAAGAAGATGAGCAGGTCGGACACGGCCATGCTGGACAGGTACAGGTTGGTGGTGGTCTTCATGTCCTTGAAACGCTGGATGATGAGGATGGTCATGGTGTTGCCCGCCACGCCCACCACGAAGATGAGGATGCAGATCACGGTGACGGGGATGAGGGTGGAGGCGGGGAACAGGAAGCCCTCATAGTGGTGCTGGTCTCCGGTGTAGTGGTCGACGCTCTCCGTGCCGGCGTGGGTCTCCACTTGAGGTCTTGTCCAAGGCATCTTTCCGGAGGACTGAACCATGAGCCGTCAATTACATGCCACGAGAATGGACCTGGGTACCTGGAGAGACAGTTTATCATTGTTATTTAGACCAGTGGTTCCCTATCTATATCTATAGTCTCCAGTACCCCCCCAGCTCCACCAGCCCCAGTACCGCTCTTGTACCCCCTCATCCACACCAGACAACACCAGTTATACTTTTATCATTAAGCATCATTATAAATATTGTACATTGTGCCATTGTGATACAGTTGTAAGGGCAGAGGTTCTCTAGTTAGGGTGGTGGGAGGGGTTAAGAGTTTATGGTTATCAAAAATGCAAGAAAAAGATTTTAAATAAAAAATTGATTGATGAGCAACAATCAACATATATTGAACTAATTCAACACATATTTACATTGTAAGTTGTCCTTTTTGTTTTGTAGCAAAGCAACATCAAAATCGTCAAAAGTAAACATCTAGTACAAGTACAAGTTGATGCTCACCCCCGAGGACCCACTGAAGCCCTGTTTGAGAATCAGTGAGGATAAGGACCTTACCTTTCACCCGGACCAATAGAGTATCCTGCCCCTAACCATCCCAAACAGCGTTATTAGAACATTATTCACCTTTAAGCATCGCCAACATCTATACAACATCTATACAACAAGATGCTGAATGTGTTCTACCAGTCGGTGGTAGCCAGTGCCATCTTCTCCGGTGTCGTGTGCTGGGGAAGCAGGTTGAGATCAGCAGACGCCAACAAGATCAGCAGGATTGTCAGGAAGGCTGGTGCTGTCCTGGGGGTCCAGCTGGACTCCTTGTTGGTGGTGTCTGAGAGGAGGATGCTGCGCAAGCTGCGTAGTATCCTTGACAACAACTCTCACCCTCTCCATCAGGTGCTGACCTCATATAGAAGCACCTTTAGCAACAGACTCATTCCACCCAGGTGCACCACAGAACGCCATAGGAAGTCCTTTCTTCCTGTGGCCATTAGACTCTTTAATTCCTCTACCTCGGGTCGTGAGAGGGACAGTGGAGACTCAGTGACCTGAGGCCAACGTACTTATTATTATTTTTTGGTCAACGCACTGTAATCATCTCATTGTAACTTTGCACTGTAAATTCTATTTCAAATCCGAATTCACTTTTCACTTTTCACTTTTCACATGTCACTTTTCAGTTGAGTTATTTATTAATATATTATTACTGCCAATTTGCACTATACGTATTGTTGTGTATTGTATATACCTACGTATTACTGTAATAATACTGTACATTTATCTTCATTTATCAATACATTTAGACTTCATTTAGAATTATTTTAACTATTTTTGTTTATAATAGTTTTATTTAGTTAGTTGTTGTTTTGTTTTTTAGCTTAGGTATTAGTATTTTTGTGTGTGCATTTATTCCCCCTGTGTCAACTGTTGCACCTTAATTTCCCTCGGGATTAATAAAGTTATCTGAATCTGAATCTGAATCTGAATATACACAACAACATCTTACACTCCCCACTTTACAATGGAGCTGTGGACAGAAGCGTCCCCTGCTAAACAACTAAAGAGTGAACAGAGTATACAAACCAGCCGTCATCATCACTATACTAAATACACAGTGAAGCGTAACTTGCATCGAAACAGAATCAAACAAAAGAAAATACACACAGGTTTCACAAAGTGGACTCACAACGAGTCACAACGAGAAAAGTAACATGGAGAGCGTTGAGCAGTAGGGAGAGAAGGCGGTTTTACCTGGTGGAGACTGAAGCTGAGCGTGGTCCTGGTCCTGGTCCTGGTCCTGGTCCTCCGCGGGTTCTGTGAGAGCAGGCAGATTAACTGAAGAGGCTGGCAAAGCTGGTCCTGTGTGCAGTGAAGCCACAGTCAAACAATGATGTGACCAAGACCACGTCCTCCTCCTCGTCCTCCTCCTCCTCCTCCTCCCAGGCTCTGCAAATCTGTATGCTGTGTGTGTGTGTGTGTGTGTGTGTGTGTGTGTGTGTGTGTGTGTGTGTGTGTGTGTGTGTGTGTGTGTGTGTGTGTGTGCGCGCGTGCACATGCCTGTGTATGTTTGTGTGCGTGCATGCTTGCGCGTGTGTACAGTGTATGTGTAGGTCTGGGTACTTACACGGCTGCATGTGTGTGTCTGCGTGTGAGTGCATATGTGTGTGAGTGCATATGTGTGTGTGCGCATGTGTGTGTGTGCATGTGGTATATGCATGTATCTGCGTTTGTGTCTGTGCTTGTGTGTGTATGCATGGGGTGGCTGCATGTGTGTATGTGTCTGCATGTATGTATCTGCGTGTATGTGTGCCATATCATTTTCAAGTAATTGAATTCCTACCCAAATGATGGTAGTGATGTATGGATTAGAAGAGAGAGAGAGAGAGAGAGAGAGAAAACGCTCCCCCCCCCCCCAATACTAGTTGAGGAGAGAATAGAGATTTAGGTGAGTTAAGATTGTAAATTAAGAACACTCAACATAGTTAACATAACAGGGTTTAAATAGAAGCAATAAAAACAATAATTATTCATCCAAAGCAAAGCTGGAGCATTGTGGTCGAGATGGACACAACCGATCCTCAGAAACAACACAAGCTGTGCATCGGTTATCTTTTCACATCCTATCGCCAGATGACGTTCTTGTTTAATGATCGATTAGTGATTGAATTTGGTTCTTCATTACCAGCCGTTTGGCAATAACAGGCTGTGGTTGTAATCCTATTTAACAAAATTGCTTTCTGCACCATTGTGCCATATGTATATATACTGTATCATCCATCACTTCATTCTATTCTTTTATAGTCACTTTATTGTTCTTTTATAGTCACTTAATTGTTCTTTATTTATTGCTCTGAGGGCTAGCTTAATGCTTGACTGATGGTGGTAACGCATAACATGTCCACTCTGTTAGGCCTACTTAATAATTATATATCCGAAAAGGAGTTTGGGGTATATAATGGAAGCACCCCGACCGGCATAACTCAAACATTATTAGCTATGGAGATGTGTTGTTTGGCACATGCGTAGATATCGAGGGCGAGAACTGATTCAATTTAAGGTGTTTTACGACTTCAACATTGGCCACCAGGGGCAAAGGGTTTTTTTCCGGCCATATCTCTTGGTGCTTCTTAGTTTCCTACCAGATAGGACCCGAATCAAGCCTGAATAAACCAACTTGACCCCAAGGTCCACACCACATACTCATATGTTACTGAAGCTTGTGCACCAGGTGGAGCATTATGCTGGCTGATTGCCAAATAAGCAAGTTTTCAGCCATTATCTCTGGATGCAATTGAAATTAAGTCCATATGAAAGGTCAGAACCTGAGGATGCCAATCCTACAATGTGCTCATGTTGGATTGGCAGAGGGTGAGTAGTGAGTCTAGTCTAGTGAGTCTTCACATGAATAGAATGGGTGTGATGAAGATTGGTGGTCAATCTGGGATATACCCCGATATACCCAATATTTTCAAGTTTGCCGACGACACGACAGTGATGGGCCTGATCACCGGCGACGACGAGACAGCCTACAGGGAGGAGGTCGGATCGCTGGAGCAGTGGTGCCAGGAGAACAGCCTCGCCCTCAACGTCAAGAAGACAAAGGAGCTGATCGAGGACTTCAGGAAGAAGCAGGAAGCTTTTACCGTCAGGCAGGCAATACCTCAGTATCAAGTGCCATACAAATAGACTGAGATAGCTTCCAATCAGGCCATCAGGCTGCTGAACAAGGGCGTATAGCATATAACAATATATATTTTATTACATTGATTTATATATACATATTGCTCTTTTTCTGTGCCGATATATTGCATTTTATAGATTGCATTTTTATTTATATATTTTTTACTTTATTCTATTTTTATTCCATTATCAATTTTTATCTTATTTTTATAACTGCTGTCTGTCGTCGGGTATTGCACATAAGATTTTCACACCACTGCTTTATACTTGTGTAAACTGTGAAGTGACAATAAACTTGACTTGACCTTTGACCTCTGACCACGTACATGATACAGCCTACTGCCGAGTTATAGCTGAACTTGGGGGGGGAAGGGCTTTTAGCTACGTTGCTCCTTTTGCCTGGAACCATCTGCAAAATGAGCTGAAACTCAGAGAGCCGGTCTCCCTCCACAGACTTTAAAGCTACTGTAGATGCTTCCATTCGTAATGTTATGGTTGGGATTGTGTTACGGTTGTGATTGTATTTGTATGTAACTGTGCTGCTGCCTGTCTTGGCCAGGACTCTTGTAAAATATATTTTAATCTCAATGAGTACTATCCGGGTTAAATAAAAAATATAAATAAATAGTTACAATGATTTGATAATGCAATCTTGAAAACTGACGGAGAAAGAGAGAAATAAAGACAAATCCATACAAACAAAAACAAAACAAGACGATTAAGAATTATAAATCTTTTATTGTGCATGGATTCTTTGTAGATATCATGGCTATACAGATACATATCTATGATTATACTTTTCTTAATCATAACCAACATCTTAAAGTGATATGTCTGGTAGTATGTATAGTATAACAAATTTTCATTTTGGAATGTACGGTGTATGAGGTAACTGCAAACATTAAAATTACATAAAAATGGTCTTTTTTTGTGCATATTTTATGATTTTCTTTTTTTTTGTAGCGTTTTGCTGATCTCTCCGTAAAGCGAGGGGCCCCCCCACGGTGAAGAGGTGTGTTAAAATGGCACACGTTGCAATCACTATCAAAAATAGGAATTTGAATTCTTTAAAGGACAGAGGAGAGACATTTGCAGGATGCCCGAAAAAGACCAAATCATGTAGTTACCCCCCCCCCCCCCCCCCCACCACCCACCCACCCACCCCCACCAAAAGACGTTTTTTGCAAGGTACCGGTATATATCGTACGGCCGCCGTCCAACACTAGCACACACGAGAACAGACTAGAGACGCAGCAGCAGCAGCAGCAGCAGCAGCAGCAGCAGCAGCGATAGGGGGACTTGTTCACCAACACACGAACACGCAAGAGAGAAAGAAGGCAAATTTAAATCCACGGGAAGTACATGAAATTACACGCTTTTTTTTCTTTATTTTTTTTAAACTGCTGACTTTTTATTTTTTTGCTTTTTTTCCCCCCCACAATTCTGCTGTATTTTTCCTCTGGAGAGTATTTCACTTATATTACTTCAATATCATAAAAAAATATATACTTCACACACAATTATATATATATATAAATATATATATATAAATATATATATATTTATATATATATGACCAGACGGAGAAATCAAAATAAAAGAATACATAGTCCTAGTTTCGAGAACAAACAAAAAAAAAATCCCACGATTATGAGCGTTTACTAATGTCAAACAAACGAAGAAATTAATATTTTAATATTGCAAAAATAAAAAATAAAAAAAATAAACGAAAGGAATAAAACACCCTTTAGTGTTTTTTTCTAAAACTAATAATAATAATAATAATAATAAAAAATAATAATAATAAAAATGATCTAGGAAAGAACAGAAACAGCGGAAGTCGCTCCTACATCGTCGTGTTGAAGTGAGGGTTTATTTGCCTCAGTTTGCTTTTTTAATTTTTTAATCGTCCTGATTTTTCTCTCCTTCCGGAGCGTCTGAAGATGGCCTCCTCTCCCGGCCCCTCTCTCTCCCCGCCCCCCCGCCCCCCGACACACCCTGTGGTACCGTATGACGTTAAAAACACTTTAAGCACAAGCGCTTGCAACTATCCCAACGGCATGTCGAGATTTAAAAAAAACACGCCACCAGACCAAGTCACAGTCGAGTCAAAGGGTCGTCTTATTTCATGATTTTATCTTCTTTCCCCCCCCCCCCCCCCTTACTAAGGTGCAAAATCAGCTAGTGGGCTACTCGGAAGGAGAAATAAACCGAAGGAGTAAGTAAGTAAGCGGAAAACAACATGGATTCATAGTGAAGAAGCAGCAGCCGTAGCACGTCGGTAGCAACAGAGCTACAGCTCGACCACGAGAGGGTGAAAAATAAATCACAAGTAGTTGTGTTAGTTTGGTTTTTCCTATTCCCCCCCCCCCCCCTAATCTTCATAACCAGCGTGGTCTCCTCCTCTAACGTCAAACTTAAAAGGTCCTTGGTGTCTTTGCTGTACAAAAATATACTAAACCGTATCTCTGCAGTCACCTTTGCATCACCCAAGACATTCGGAACATCAACAAGTTTGGAAAAGTGCTAAATGAACGTTCTACACCGAGAACAACCTCGTTCCGTGGTTCTCCTCTCTCTGTGGAACCCTTTCTCCCTGCGGAGGAGGGACTGAGAGGGGATAGGTGGAGGGTGGGGTGGGGGGGAGGAAAGACGGAGGAGAGGAAGGGGGAGAGGGAGGGAAGAGAGAGGGAAGAGAGAGATGGTGAGGAAGACGAGGGGTGAGAGGAGGAAAGACAGAGGGGGTGAGAGGGAGGAAAGACGGAGGGGGTGAGGGAATGAGAGAGAGAGAGGAAAGACAGATGGTGAGGGGGGAGAGACGGAGGGGGTGAGGGGGGAGAGACGGAGGGGGTGAGGGGGGAGAGACAGAGGGGGTGAGGGGGGAGAGACGGAGGGGGTGAGGGGGGAGAGAGGAGGGGGAGAGACGGAGGGGGTGAGGGGGGAGAGACGGAGGGGTTGAGGGAGGAGGGGAGATGGAGGAAAGAAGAAGGGGGTGAGGGAGGAGAGACGGAGAGAGGGAGGGGTGAGAGAGGAGAGACGGAGAGGGTGAGGGCGGAGAGAGGGAGGGGTGAGAGAGGAGAGACGGAGAGGGTGAGGGCGGAGAGAGGGAGGGGGTGAGGGAGGAGAGACGGAGAGAGGGAGGGGGTGAGAGAGGAGAGACGGAGAGGGTGAGGGCGGAGAGAGGGAGGGGGTGAGGGAGGAGAGACGGAGAGAGGGAGGGGGTGAGAAGCTATGAGAACAAACCCACTCTCCTCTCTGACCAGGACCCACGAAACAAACAACAAACAACAACACCACCACTGCTGCTATACTGGACACATAAATGAAATATAAATAATAAGAATAATAATAAGTTCTATAAATATACGTTTATACAGATACTGTAATCAACAAGTACATGAGTATCCACCTGCCCACAGCCAATCCCTACTCTCCCCTCTGCCGAGGACAGCCAATCAGAATGGAGCTAAGACAGAAGATTTGAACAACAGATTTAAGATGCCCCCTCCCAATTCCTCCATCCTACTTCCTGTGAATAATTAACCATGAGGGCAAAACAACACAGTTACCAAACGATCGACAATGAACTAACCGACAAACAAAGTAAAGCTGTGACCGTTCGTTGGTGTGTGTGTGTGTGTGTGTACGAGAGGGAGAGAGAGAGAGAGAGAGAGAGAGAGAAAGTGCTCATTTGATGACAAAGTACTGGATGACGAACGCGATGAGGATGGCGATGACGGCGAACGCCATCAGCAGCAGGAAGGCGCACTGCTCGTCGCTGAGGCTGCGCCTCGGCCGGGCCGTCTCACCGCCGCCCGCCCGGAGCCCCGCCCCTCCCGGGCCCCCGCCGCCGGCCCCGCCCCCCTGGGCCTCGCCGCGGGGCGGGGAGAGGGTGATGGTGGGGCTGTAGGGCCCCGCCAGCTCTGGGGCGTCCTGGCACTGGCGCACGGCGCACACCCGGAAGCGGTAGTCGCTGCTGGACGCCAGGCCGTGCAGCACGTGGCTGGTGGACGGGCCCTTGTACTCCTGGGAGAGAGAGGGGAGGGTTTTAGGGGGGGAGGGGGGAGAGAGAGGGGAGGGTTTTAGGGTCTATTTTTCTATTAGGGTCTATTTCTGCACCACTATGCTGTTTGTGTGAAGGGGCTCAAGATGCCCATGATCCAGAGCGGAGCTGCACGTGTGAATAGTGAAAATCCCTCGCCGTGCCTGAATTTGACCCAATTGACCAGAAACTACGAGTGAAAGAGGCTTCTATTTTTCTCAGTTCTGCTAACCCGGAAGGGGAGGCGCACTCGCGATTTATGAAATATCGGGATACGAATCCGGATCTGTGGTGGTCTGGCTTCAGGGGGCGGGACACCTCACCTGTTTGAAGTCAGAGTTTCCCAGCATGCTTTGCAGGGTGTAGATGATAGGGTCTCCCTTCATGGGGGCCAGGGCCTCCCAGGAGACCTCACAGGCATGGTCTTCAAGGTGCTCCACCCGGGGGGCTGAGGGAGAGCAAGGTTATATATATATATATATATATATATGAGAGAGAGAGAGAGGGATAAAGAGAGAGAGAGACAGATAGAGACACACACACAGACAGACAGAAGACTGCGACACTCCACTAAGCACTTTAGAGATCGATCTGTTTATCGATTGACCGGCCTGGGCTGGCTTCACAGTTCTTCGCGTCAGCCCAGATCCACGTGACGTTGCAGAGACATGACCTGGACCTCGTCCACCAGGGGGCAGTGTAACGTTTACAACCCAAAATATAAAGAACCGACAAACCAACCGGGGAACGGAACAGCGAGACAGAGTCTGCTCCATCGGCAACACGTCCATGTGAAAAATATGTCGCTTGCCATTCAAATGTGCCGGCTGAAGAAGTGGCTGGAAGTATCGCAAACAAGTGGAGGTAGTGTTTTGATTTAGCAGAGTGAGTTCCTACGCAGTTCTAAACCTCACACTGATGTGTGTCAGTTGGGTCACAGTTGGGTTTTTATAATAATTATACAATTAATAATACATTTTATTTATATTGCAAAGAGTGCTACAAAGTTAAAAACATAGCAAACAAACACAATAAAAAAAAATTACCACAAGAGAGAAGAGGCAGACAGGGTGATCTCTGTTTGCGAGTTGGAGTAAGGAATATGTCTCTAATTCATTAATAATAATTAGCAGTCATTTATCTAATCAAGGTGCCCGAGGACAACCTTTACTGAACCTGTGACCATTTGCTTTATAGCCCTTAATTAAACTAAAACCAAATCTAATCAAGGACGTGATTACAGAAGCAGAGAGAGAGGGGGGGGGGAAGAGAGAGACACAGGTAGAAAGAAAGACACACACAGACTAAGATAGACACAGACAGAGTGAGAGGGAGAGAAAGAAGGGGAGAGAGGGAAGGAAAGACACACAGACACACTGACAGAGAGCACGACAGACAGACAGACAGACAGACAGACAGACAGACAGAGAGTGTACCTTTGACCGGCGCTGGGGGTGAGCGGGGCGTGGTGAAGGTGTAAACATTAGAGAAGGGGCCCTGGCCGGCCTCATTGAAGGCCTGGATGCGGAACGTGTACGAGGTAGACTCGTTAAGCCTTTGGACCTTATGGGTGTGGCATGGCCCCTTATACACGGACACCAGCCTGCAGGAGGGGAAAAGAGACAGAGAGAAACATTAAAGCCTCTGGACCTTATAGAGAGACACCAGCCTGCAGGAGGGGGAGGAGAGGGGGAGGGAGAGGGGGAGGAGAGGAGAGAGAGAGAGAGACTAACTTGTTGAGGTCAAAGACAGATTTAGCTTTAAGAGAAAAAGTTGAAATAGGTTTTCACACAAATTGAAAGTCTCCAGAGCTCAGGTTTGAACAGGTTCTCCATCCCGATTTTGACACCTCGTGTGAAAATCTGCAGTTTTGAGGAAAATTGAGGCCTGCAGGACGGCTCGGAACATGCTTCCGTAAATAGACGGATCAAAAGGGGAAGAAAGGCTAGAATGACCAGATTCACTTAAAGAGGTCAAAAAAACCAAGAGGGCATGAAAAAACGGAATGTTTGTCACCTTTATAATTCGTATAAATCCCTTTTTCAATCCACATTAAAGAAGAAGAAAACAACCAGCTCACAACATTGTTCACATACATGTACACACACAGTGAAATTAGTTTCTCTGCGTTTATCCTCCCATCCTAGTATTCCTAGTATATATTGCTCAAGGGCAGTGCCAAGGTGTTTCGGGGACTTGAACTGGCAACCTTCCGGTTCCCAAGCCAAGTCCCAACGGACTGAGGTATCCTGCCACCCACCCGTGTGTTTGTGTGGTGTTTAGAGAGAGTGTGTGTGTTTGTGTGGTGTTTAGAGAGAGAGAGAGTGTGTGTGGTGTTTAGACAGAGAGAGTGTGTGTGGTGTTTAGAGAGAGAGTGTGTGTGCGCGTGCGCGTGTGCGTGTGCGCGTGCGTGCGTGCGTGCGGACCGGCCACTGCGGTCCTCCATCTGCAGCTGGTACTGCAGGGCGTCGGAGGCGCTGGCCTTGCCGGGGCCCTCGCCCCACTTCAGCCGCAGCGTCTGGTGGCTGAAGGCGGTGCACTCCAGGCGGGGCGGCAGCGGTGGGAGGGGCTTGGTCTTCAGCTTGAAGGCGTGGCTGAACGGGCCCGCCCCCAGGCTGTTCAGGGCCTGGATCCGGATCCTGGAGACATGAACACACACACACAGGTGTAGGTGTGTGTTGGGTGTAGATGTGTGTGTTGGGTGTAGATGTGTGTGTTAGGTGTAGGTGTGTATTAGGTGTAGATGTGTGTGTTAGGTGTAGATGTGTGTGTTTTAGGTGTAGATGTGTGTGTTTTAGGTGTAGATGTGTGTGTTAGGTGTAGATGTGTGTGTTAGGTGTAGATGTGTGTGTGTTAGGTGTAAACGTGTGTGTTAGGTGTAGATGTGTGTGTTAGGTGTAGATGTGTGTGTTTGAGGTGTAGATGTGTGTGTTGGGTGTAGATGTGTGTGTTAGGTGTAGGTGTGTGTTAGGTGTAGATGTGTGTGTTAGGTGTAGATGTGTGTGTTTTAGGTGTAGATGTGTGTGTTGGGTGTAGATGTGTGTGTTTTAGGTGTAGATGTGTGTGTTAGGTGTAGATGTGTGTGTTAGGTGTAGATGTGTGTGTTAGGTGTAGATGTGTGTGTTAGGTGTAGATGTGTGTGTTAGGTGTAGATGTGTGTGTTTGAGGTATAGATGTGTGTGTTTGAGGTGTAGATGTGTGTGTTAGGTGTAGATGTGTGTGTTGGGTGTAGATGTGTGTGTTGGGTGTAGATGTGTGTGTTTGAGGTGTAGATGTGTGTGTTGGGTGTAGATGTGTGTGTTGGGTGTAGATGTGTGTGTTTGAGGTGTAGATGTGTGTTTGAGGTGTAGATGTGTGTGTTGGGTGTAGATGTGTGTTGGGTGTAGATGTGTGTTGGGTGTAGATGTGTGTGTTTGAGGTGTAGATGTGTGTGTTGGGTGTAGATGTGTGTGTTTGAGGTGTAGATGTGTGTGTTTGAGGTGTAGATGTGTGTGTTTGAGGTGTAGATGTGTGTGTTGGGTGTAGATGTGTGTGTTGGGTGTAGATGTGTGTCTGAGGTATAGATGTGTGTGTTAGGTGTAGATGTGTGTGTTAGGTGTAGATGTGTGTTTGAGGTGTAGATGTGTGTGTTGGGTGTAGATGTGTGTGTTAGGTGTAGTGTGTGTTTTAGGTGTAGATGTGTGTGTTGGGTGTAGATGTGTGTGTTTTAGGTGTAGATGTGTGTGTTGGGTGTAGATGTGTGTGTTTAGGTGTAGATGTGTGTGTTGGGTGTAGATGTGTGTGTTAGGTGTAGATGTGTGTGTTTGAGGTGTAGATGTGTGTGTTTGAGGTGTAGATGTGTGTGTTTGAGGTGTAGATGTGTGTGTTAGGTGTAGATGTGTGTGTTGGGTGTAGATGTGTGTGTTGGGTGTAGATGTGTGTGTTGGGTGTAGATGTGTGTGTTGGGTGTAGATGTGTGTGTTTGAGGTGTAGATGTGTGTGTTTGAGGTGTAGATGTGTGTGTTGGGTGTAGATGTGTGTGTTGGGTGTAGATGTATTAGGTGTAGATGTGTGTGTTGGGTGTAGATGTGTGTGTTTGAGGTGTAGATGTGTGTGTTGGGTGTAGATGTGTGTTGGGTGTAGATGTGTGCTGGGTGTAGATGTGTGTTGGGTGTAGATGTGTGTGTTTGAGGTGTAGATGTGTGTGTTGGGTGTAGATGTGTGTGTTTGAGGTGTAGATGTGTGTTTGAGGTGTAGATGTGTGTGTTTGAGGTGTAGATGTGTGTGTTGGGTGTAGATGTGTGTGTTGGGTGTAGATGTGTGTGTTGAGGTGTAGATGTGTGTGTTAGGTGTAGATGTGTGTGTTGAGGTGTAGATGTGTGTTTGAGGTGTAGATGTGTGTGTTAGGTGTAGATGTGTGTGTTAGGTGTAGATGTGTGTGTTAGGTGTAGATGTGTGTTTGAGGTGTAGATGTGTGTGTTGGGTGTAGATGTGTGTGTTGGGTGTAGATGTGTTTGAGGTGTAGATGTGTGTGTTGGGTGTAGATGTGTTTAGGTGTAGATGTATTAGGTGTAGATGTGTGTGTTAGGTGTAGATGTGTGTTGGGTGTAGATGTGTGTGTTGGGTGTAGATGTGTGTTTGAGGTGTAGATGTGTGTGTTGGGTGTAGATGTATTAGGTGTAGATGTATTAGGTGTAGATGTGTGTGTTAGGTGTAGATGTGTGTTGGGTGTAGATGTGTGTGTTGGGTGTAGATGTATTAGGTGGAGAAGCCCCCACCAGCCTACCGGTAGGCGGTGTCGGGCTGCAGGTTCTGCAGGACGTGCCGGCTGACGGGGCCTATGGCCAGCGGCTGGCGCTCCCCTAGGTCGATCAGGTAGGACGTGATGGGCGAGCCGTGGTCACACGGGGGCTCCCACCGCACGCCCAGGCAGGTGGACGGCGAGTACCGCGTCACCCTTGACGACGACGTAACCTCTTCCTCGTCCTCCTCATCCTCCTCCTCCTCCTCGTTGTCTTCCTCCTCCTCCTCCTCCTCCGGCTCCTCTTCGTCATCATCGCCGCCGCCGCCGCGATCTCTGCGTGCACGCCTGGACACCGCGTACGTGCGCATCTCCGACTCCTTGAGGGCGTGCACGTTGGCCACGGCGGCGGGGACTGAGCAGGGCGTCTGGCAGAGCACCGCCTCGCCAAAGGGCCCCACGCCCGCCACGTTCACCGCCTGGACGCATGCAAACAAACAAACAAACAACAACACAAACGATTGGAAACTGACAATGTGTACATAGACGCTCGTGCTCTTCTGTCGCACGTTGTGTTTTTAATGCATCACTTTGTGTACTACTACTGTACTACTCTTCTTGGACAGGGCCTCTCTTGGAAAACAGGATCTGTCATTTCAAGCCCCAAACTTGAGGGCTTGACATTCATTTTATTTTTTGGCTCACTGTGGGTGTGTGGTTACCACAGACTTTGGTTTTCCAAAGTCACTTTGCCACTCAGCATTTTCGCCCAGAGAAAATCCTACCAACCCCACCCTTGAAGTGGATGGATCAATGGAATGAGCACACAGTGCTCACGGGAGTTGTAGTATCACAAAGTATCTACTTCGAATTGACGTCATTATTTCAGATGCATTTCGTAAACTACAATGATTTTTTTTCTCCATAGTAAATGCTACCAAAAGGTCACCAGCCAAAGTGGCCCCTAAGAGTGACAGAGTTACAAGCCACCGCCGAATTCAACTGGCATTTGGCCAGTGGCCGGTGTTAATGTCAAGCCCTCGAGAAAACCTATAATAATAAATAAGTAAATACAATAAAAGTCAATACTTGTGCAGTGTACTAACCACAAAGACTCGATGTAATGCTGCAGTCACTACTTCTTACCAGAGGGGGGCAGTATCAATCTCAATAACTACTTTTTTATTCTATAAATAAATAAAAACTGGCATCGACTTTGCTGTTAAGCAGTTCAATCAAAATGGCTTTGTGCTTCCAGGCCCAGGGAGAATTCATTCTTGGCATGAGGTGTGATGAGTCAGCAACACCAGATTTTAAGAATGAATACGAATGGGCAAAGTTAAAACGGAACACACACACACAGAGAGAGCGAGAGCGAGAGAGAGAGAGAGAGAGAAAGAGTGTGTGGGTCTGTGTGTGTCAGGTCTCACCTGGACCCGACAGTAGTAGTTGGTGGCGGGCAGAAGGCCCTTGACCTCGGTGCTGAGGGCGGGTCCAGAGTAGGACACGCCCATGGTCCCCTCGGCAACGCCCCACTCCACCCTGTAGTCCGTGACCGGGGCGCCGTTACCCAGCGGCACCTGAACCACCACAGAGAAGACACGGCAGTACTGAGGAACAGAACTCCATAGGACACTTGATGTTTACCTCCGCCCATCGAAGATGGGACGGAGGTTATGTTTTCACGTCTGTTTGTCTGTTAGCAAGACAAATTAAAAAAGTTACGTTGGGAATTGGAGAAAACATGGTGGTAAGATTACTTGGGCCAAGGAATGGTTGATTCGATTTTGGCGCGAATCCGGATCTAGGGGACCTTTTGGTGTGGCTGAGTTATATGCCCTCTAGTTAGTTAATGAAGATTTGATCTTTCACTGATTTTTTACAATATTGGTACACCGGTAGGCTGTTGTTACTCATGTTGCTATATTTGTTGTTACTCATGTTGCTGTATTGATTTGATATATTTATGACGTATTCTTATGTCTTATGTCTGTACACAGAGTGCTTGTAAACCGGAGTCAGATTCCACTGGTGAACTGTGGTCAAAAAGAAGCTGATTGTGAAAATTGTGTGAGATATGGACTCACTGTCCTGCATGACTATATAAGATGCTCTTTCAAATGTACCAATATATATTTTCATACTTTTTTTAAATGACTTACGCTTGTTTTATTCTTCTCTATTCCATTTATTCATGGCTTAGTAATATCAGGTCATGGTTTGGTAACGATATGGAAATTAAGGTCATGGTTTGGTAAGGTAGGCCATGGCTTGGTCATTTCAGGTCATGGTTTGGTAACAATATGGAAATTAAGGTCATGGTTTGGTAAGGTAGGTCATGGCTTGGTAATTTCAGGTCATGGTTTAGTAACGATATGGAAATTAAGGTCATGGTTTGGTAATTTAAAAGAACTACATGAGAATCATAAATTCCTTCTCATTACTGGCCCCTTTGGCTGTTAAGGGAACTGCATTCTGCTGGAGCGCAAGCTCCGTGGGTTGAGAAAATAAC
Organism: Muraenolepis orangiensis; assembly: GCA_027704905.1. Taxonomy (NCBI): domain Eukaryota; kingdom Metazoa; phylum Chordata; class Actinopteri; order Gadiformes; family Muraenolepididae; genus Muraenolepis; species Muraenolepis orangiensis. The sequence continues at coordinate 11,384,582 of CM050999.1, forward strand.
AAGCATAAGGGCAAAACGTTATGTCAATTCTAATCATAAGGTACAAATTAAAACGTTATGAAAGAACATGCCACTGGTAATGAGGAGTAAGCATTACAGTCTACTTGTTGCACATGGCAATCTTGATCATCTTCGCTTAGACGTCACTTTACTTTATATCTTTTTCCCCCGGCAAAAATGTAAGTATAACTACAATAAAACTACATTGATATAGTTAAAGGCTAGCGCTTTTTTTTTCTTTCTATATTCATAAATGTAATACAGATAATAATCTAATATAATAACAGAAAAATCCCTCAGCAAACAGGGAGAGTCGAGGACGGTCTAATCTTCCAAGTGAAATTACATCCTGTTCATACATTGGCAATCTTAAGCGATGTGTGCCCAAGAAACTCCTGCACATAATCCCATTTAAGGGGATTGTTTTCTGACGGTAATCGAGGTGATGGGTCGGGACCTCACCTCCCAGCTGACCACCACACAGCTGGGGGACCTGCAGCTGGTGGTGGGGGCCCTGCAGGGCTCCGGGGCCCCGGGGCCCGTGGTCACCTCGCAGGACTCCGACAGGGGCCCAAACTGGAGGGAAAACAACACGCCTTAAAACACACACATTACAGACATCACACACGTTAACAGACATCACACACCAACACATACACACAATACCACCCCTTATACACAACACCCACGTGTTAAAACACATTAAAACACACACGTTAAAACACTAAATGGGAATAAGAGTGAAGAAGTTAAAGGATTCAGAACTACCTCTAGAGCAACCTCTTGTAATTTTTTATTGAATTGCTTGTAACTAAATGCCTATTCCCCCTCTACATGATTTTCACTCAAGGCGATCGCAGCATGCAATGACCTTGTGATGATGGTGCGTAGGCGTGCAGTCAGTCAGTCAGTCAGTCAGTCAGTCAGTCAGTCAGTCAGTCAGTCAGTCAGTGGCGATGACTAACGCCAATCCCAAAGGGTTCGAAACAATTACACAAACTCCACTCTTCGGCGAGGCAAGCAGCCCAGAGTCTCGGCCGCATTCGTGCAGGTTGTGCGGCTGTCCCACGGTCGTCACGGCAACAACAACCACCACCACCACAACAACAACAATGGCGACGGCGGTGATGGTCTCACCCCGGCTCTGTTGGCGGCCCTCAGGCGGAAGGCGTACGTGCGGCCCGGCAGCAGGCTGCCCACGGTGCTGTCGAGCTCCGCCCCCTGGTACACCTCCCTGCTCTCCTCCGCCTGCGGGCCAGACACCTCCACGCTGTAGCAGGACACCGGGTTGCCCCCGTCCACTAGGGGGGGGCCTGGAGGAGGAGGAGCCACACACACACCACGGTTAGTATGTAGAAGAAGAAGGTACTATGGTCTAGCTGACTCGCTCCACAAGAGGGTGCATTTTAGTGCAGTCAGAGTTCAGTGTTACCTTTTAAAACGCTGACAGTACATGAGGAAACCAAACCAAACGAATATCACATATATAACCTGTCCAGGAATGTTTGACACTTTTATTAAAACAAGGTGACATGCGAACACGGGATAATAATAGACACACCGGTGTGTGACAGAAGCTATTTCATAGCTTATTAGCAATTTTGCACCTCATTCTCCCACCTCCAATGTTTCCAATGGTCTATATTGCTATATTTGTACTCCATTGTCACCATCAAGAAAGTACTGTTCATCAACACACGGAGAAGAGAGAGAGCGAGCGAGAGCGAGAGAGAGAGAGAGAGAGCGAGAGAACCAGGGCTGGCGGTCTGACTCACCCCAGCGCAGCTGCAGCTCCCGGGCCTTGGCCCTGCCCACCAGCCTGGGGGGCTGGCACTGCCCCGGGGGCACGGCGGGCGTCTGGACCTGCAGGGTCTCCGACAGCTAGCCACCACAACAACAACAACAACAAGACCCAGAGTGAGAATACAAACTTATTACATATTTGTTTGTGTGTGTCTTTTGTGCACCCGTGTGTGTGTGTACGTGTGTCTCTCTCTCTGTGCTTGTGCGTGTGTCACTCTCTCCCTCTCTTTGTGCACCTGTGTGTGTGTATCTCCTCCACTATCTTCCTCTCTACATGGGGCGTCTGCGCTCGGCGACACAAGATCACTCGTGTGTGTGTGTGTCTCTCTCTCTCTCTCTCTCTCCTCGTCCTCCCCTTCTCTCTCTCCTCGTCCTCCCCTTCTCTCTCGCCTCGTCCTCCCCCTCTCTCTCTCCCTCTCCTCTTCTCTCTCTCCTCGTCCTCCCCTTCTCTCTCTCCTCGTCCTCCCCTTCTCTCTCTCCTCCCCCTCCCTCTCTCTCTCTCTCCTCTTCTCTCTCCTCGTCCTCCCCTTCTCTCTCTCCTCGTCCTCTCCTCTCTCTCCTCGTCCTCCCCTTCTCTCTCTCCCCTTCTCTCTCTCTCTCCCTCTCTCTCTGGTAGATGAATCAGCCCCTTTCAGCTTGCGAGACAAAAAGAGCGAGCATGTGCGCGCTCAGTCACGTTGACACCATGAGTCACCGCCCGGCCGCCATGAATAAAAACTCATACACACGCCAGGGACGCTTAATAAAAATGACGGGTGCACACAAATTTTTTTAAGAAAATACGCTAATTAGACCGATTAGTGGCGTCCACCTCATGTCGTGCGGGGGGTTAATAGAATAGCACTCTTCTTCTCCCCCCCCCCCCCCATCATCTCGTGTAAGGCACGAGATGCACGAAAAAAACAACAACACAACCACTGACGTCTCTCAAGAGAGACACCCGCTGAATGACAATTTCTGCTTTTTTGCTTTTTAGTCGGGGGGGGGGGGGGGGGGGGGGGTATTGACGGTTCATTCGGTAGCGGTGCGTTTGCTGAACCTTCCGGACAAGGCGGCTAACTCTGAAGCGGTGCGCCGTGCTCTCTGGCGGCGTGTGGCGGTACAGCGGTGAACACAGGGTGTGTGTTTGTGTGTGTGTGCCTGCGTGTGTGTGTGTGTGTGTGTGTGTGAAGGATAGAGGACGAAAGGTACAGAAAGGCACACTTTTGGTCGGGTTGATCTCGAAGCTGATAACGTGTGTGTCAGTATGTCAATGTGTGTGTTTGTTTGCCGGTGTGTATCTAAAACACAGATAAACATGCTTGTGTATTTCCAAGCATGTGCACACCCGTGTGCCTGTGTGAGTGCGCATGCACCTGTGCCCCTGTGTGTATGTGCCCATTTTGGTGTGCGTGCGTGTGTTTGGATGGATGACTCACCAGGCTCTGGCCCCCCTCACTCATGCAGTAGATCCTGCTCTGGTAGGAGCAGCCAGGCTTAAGACCCTCACACACGTGTTCCAGAGCTGGACCCGAGTACACAAGCTCCCAGGACACACCTGCACAGGTAGGGGTTAGACAGTACAGAGACGGGTCATAAGAGAGCAGGTAGGGGTTAGACAGTACAGAGACGGGTCATAAGAGGGCAGGTAGGGGTTAGACAGTACAGAGACGGGTCATTGGAGAGCAGGTAGGGGTTAGACAGTACAGAGACGGGTCATAAGAGGGCAGGTAGGGGTTAGACAGTACAGAGACAGGTCATAAGAGAGCAGGTAGGGGTTAGACAGTACAGAGACGGGTCATAAGAGAGCAGGTAGGGGTTAGACAGTACAGAGACGGGTCATTGGAGAGCAGGTAGGGGTTAGACAGTACAGAGACGGGTCATAAGAGGGCAGGTAGGGGTTAGACAGTACAGAGACAGGTCATAAGAGAGCAGGTAGGGGTTAGACAGTACAGAGACGGGTCATTAAGGAGCAGGTAGGGGTTAGACAGTACAGAGACGGGTCATTAAGGAGCAGGTAGGGGTTAGACAGTACAGAGACAGGTCACTAAGGAGCCGGTAGGGGTTAGACAGTACAGAGATATGCCATTAAAGAGCAGGTAGACGGGTAGGCAGGTAGACAAGAGACAGGAGATGTATTATGGGATAGATGTTGCTCTAGAGACGTACCACTCAAACCCTCTGACCGCTCCACAACGTATTTGGTGACTTCTGATCCCCCGTTGTCTTTAGGCGGTTCTGGTGAATCAAAAATAATATATTTTTTCCTCATATTCACGCACAGGGTATATAACATATATATATATATATATATATATATATAATAAAAATGCTAATACTTTATTTACTTTTATTATTTTTATACTTTATTTGTCTTATAATAATAATAATAATAATAATAATAATAATAATAATAACAGGTTAATTCCATTAATTCTCATAAAGTATTCACTACGAGTATTTGGTCCATGGTCCAGATAGCGCTCGCCAGCGAGCAGGTGTACAGCATTAGCTAGCTAGACCAGTCTTACCCCAGGCCATCTTGAAGCTGTTGGGCAGCACGCGGCCCCTGATCCCGGGTCTGCAGGGGCAGCCGGGCCGGTCCGGGCTGGTGGTGAACTCGGCTACGTGACTGGGGTTGCTCTTCCCCTCCGTGTTGTACGCTGCCACCTGCAGGCAGACCAAGGAACAACCGCCGGTCAGAAACACACGCACAACCCAGTCTGTGGAAAGAGCTGCCGCTGCTTGTGCAGGCAAAGGGGGGAGGGTGTGTGTGTGTGAGTGAGTGAGTGAGTGAGTGAGTGAGTGAGTGAGTTAGAGAGAGTCTCTTTATGATTAGTCATGTGTGTGCGTGCGTGCGTGTATAAATATATGATTGTGTGCTATTGGTGGATGTGCGTGTGAGAGTAGAAATGACGGTGTGTGCGTGTGCGCGCGCCCAAGAGTGAGTGTGTGTGCAAATGTGTGTGTGTGTGCGGAAGCATACGTGTGTGCAGGGGGGGGGGGGGGGGGGGGTGCACATAAAGGTCACAGATAACAATCTGACTGAACATAGACATGGAGGGTAATGAAGGGATCTGAGAGACAGCGCTCTCTCTAGCCCCCCCCCCCCCCTCTACCCATCCCAAAGAGACATTATCCACAGGTTTGCGTCATCCATACGTTGCCCCCAGTGACGTCAGGTAACGGTGGACGAGAGCCCGAGATGACATTTGCATCTCAGTGAGCCACATCTGCTCCTGAATACAAATCACTCATAGACATACACAGTACTACCATGCACAACCCTGTACAACTCATTCATAGAAATACACAGTACTACACTGCTAGTACACAACCCTGTACAACAAATGTATAGAAATACCAGTACACAAGCCGGCACAACTCAATCATTGAAATACACAGTAATGCTAGTACACAACCCCTGTACAACTCATTCATAGAAATACACAGTACTATAGGACACAACCCTGTACAACTTATTCACAGAAATACACAGTACTATATTACTAGTACACAACCCTATACATACCCCTGAACAATCCCTCCAAAGCAACAGTTCATCACCATTTCATCCGGGTCCATGTGATTCATCATTCACCCTCATTTTCCCTTACAGTCCGTATTTGTATCCCGATATTTCCCCTTAATGTTATTCAATCATAATCGCCAGTCCACCTAAACCCCTTACAAAGTTTTATGCAAATATGTTATATAACTTTGTGAAATATTACACAATGTGATTGTTTTGCCCTACCTCCCAATGCTTCTTTAAAATATACATATTTTTATGAGAATATTTCTTTAAAACAACTGAATGTTGAGAAGACCAACACCTAAACCATATATATATCTATATAGATATAGATAAATATATCTATATCTATATCTATATCTGATATATATATATATCTATATAGATATCTATATAGATATAGATGCATCTTGCATCCCACTTGTTTCATAGAGACTCTGGAACACTAGACATATAGCAGCAAAAGCCCTGAACAGAGGTTCAACAGGGGAGTCTTGTGAACGCTAAACCGGAGGATAAGACCACAGCGTAACGACCACACCTTAACCACCAGAACCAACAGACATCTACAACAGGCATCTACCCTTTTAAGTCTGGGCTTGGAGGGTAAGGGTTTCCATTCCCACTGGGGCAACCCAGCGGTGCCAACAATGAAGCACTAACACATTGTAAGAGGCTCTTGGACTAAAACATCCACCAAATGGTATATGTATTATATTTATATATTATGTATTAAGTAGAAATGTGGTGAAGCCATAATTCAACTTTTGGTATTTATTGTACTGTACACACTGTAGTGTGAACTGTAGTGTGTACTGTAGTGTGTACTGTAGTGTCGTGTGTACTGCAGTGTGTAGTGTAGTGTTGTGTGTACTGTAGTGTAGTGTGTACCGTTGTGTAATGTGTACTGTAGTGTAGTGTGTACTGTAGTGTACTGTAGTGTGTACTGGTGTGTACTGGTGTGTAGTGTGTACTGATGTGTAGTGTGTCCTGATGTGTGTACTGTAGTGTAATGTGTAATGTTTTGTAGTGTGTACTGCCATGTTGTGTGTACTGCAGTGTGTACTGTAGTGTAGTGTGTACTGTTGTGTAGTGTGTACTGTAGTGTAGTGTGTAGTGTAGTGTAGTATGTACTGCAGTGTAGGGTAGTCTAGTGTGTACTGCAGTGTGTACTTTAGTGTGCAGTGTGTACTTTAGTGTTGTGTCGTGTGCACTGCAGTGTGTACTTATTTGAGTGTGTAGTGTTGTGTAATGTGTACTGCAGTGTGTATTGTAGTGTAGTGTGTACTGCAGTGTGTACTGAGGTGTAGTGTTGTGTAGCGTGTACTGCAGTGCAGTGTGTACTGAGGTGTAGTGTAGTGTATACTGCTCTGTAGTGTATACTGCTCTGCAGTGTGTACTGCAATGTGTACTGTGACTATAGCTGTGTTTGTTTAGCTGGGCAAAACATTCATAAAGCACACATTATTGACACTGAGTGCGTCAAGGTTTGAGTAAACATCAATGCGTTGAAACTGGATCTTTAGGGAGCGTACATTTGATTATAGTTCTGCTACTGCACCAGGCTATTACTGAAACACTTCATATGGTTTTATTATTACTAAATAAATGATGTATCCAGAGATGCCTTTTGTACACATTCGTGTGTTTTTGTGCGGATCGGTGGGCATCCCACTGCACCAGCGCTGCTTGGTCTCTCGTCTAAGGAATGTACTTTAACGGGTACATCCAATCGTATCAAAAGGATTTCTCATATTTGATCGTATTATATTATAAGACCCGAGCACCTTGACAGTGTGGTGAGGAGATGGAAGCTCCCACACGGCTCGTCTCGTCAGCCCTCGGTTTAACTCTTTTGCTTTTTACTTCTTCTCGTATGTGTACAAAGCAGAGATGGGATGGAATGCATGGGCAGGAACGCCCCCCCCCCCCCCCCCCCTACCTTTACTCTGAAAGGACTCTTTTGCGACGTCGCATTAATGTGCCTGCGACTCACTGCGACCGCATACTAATTTCTTCCACCATGACAAACAATGTTGGACTTTCTGCACTTCAATGCACACTAGACTACGGTACTGTTTACTGTAGTCGACTTTCTGGACTCATTGCGGTTACTGCACGGTATTCATGATGCTGCTGCTGCACTACTGGCACTTTAAATGCTTTTTAATCTTTTTGCACAATTCAAAACATGCATCATCCATTAGCCACTTTATTGTTCTTTATTAATTATTTGTATTGTGTATAGTATTGTTTTAGAAATTCATACTGCGGGAGGGAATAGGGAGTAAGCATTCCATTGTCCTTGGTGTTGCAAATGGCCAATACTAATCTTGTATCTATTGTATTGTATCCTGGTCCTTTAACGAAGCTACTGTATATGGGGAAACAACCAATGCCGAGTCGGTAGTCAAAGAGTTGAAGTTCAGATGCTAGTGTTAGGCATGAGCAGGTAGGTGTTAAGAGTCTCTTTGTGGACCATTCTGTGACTCTCGACACCTCTGTGAAAAGTGCTATACTAAATGCACTTCACCTGAAGCATTCTGTTCATTGGGGTTTCCAAACGCAGAACACACCTACTACCCACTGTCCTGACCCGGCGTGGACACTAACACGGTGACATTGAGCACTGTACTTGAGTACATTTTTGGAGTATCTGTACTTTACTAAGTCAGTTTGATTCATTTTCTTTTTTTCCTCTGAAATGCGATGGGCACAGGAGAAAAACAAGTAATGTGCTTGCTTGCCGCAATTTTATGGACAGTAATGACGGCTATACGATGGAACGTATTAAATAATAAAAACAACGACTGCCCTTTTGTTCGATTCAATTCTGTTTCTGTAGGCATTTATATTGGCTTGGTAGCATATGGAGTTGTGTCATTTGTCCACCACTGAACCCTTTTATATACACGTTTCAAAACCACACAGACCTACACACTGCCTGTCCTGCAGCCCGTGTGGGAGTGCCCGGAGCATCCTGATTCATCAGAACATGGGAATCCATTCAGAATAGCTAGAGTCTCAAGAGTGTAATTCATGAATAAAATCCTCTCTCTCTCCCTCCCTCCCCCCCAGGACCCCGTACAAGGGTGCTGCATTACCTCCCCCCTGGAGGCCCCACCCACCCATCTCCTGCTGCCAACACAGCCAAAAGGATGAGTCACTGGGCGGCTCCACTACCACCCCCACCCACCCACCACCACCACCACCCACCCAGAACAAACCCTTAATTAAGACTGCAGATTACTTGCAAGGCTTGGAGAACACACACACACACACACACACACACACACACACACACACACACACACACACACACACACACACACACACACACACACACACACACACACACACACACACACACACACACACACACACACACACACACACACACACACACACACACACACACACACACACACACACACACACACACACACACACACACACACACACAGGAAGCGTTTACACCAGCAGCTGGAGCCTGGAGGAAGCACTCACCCTGAACTTGTACTTGGTGCTGCGGTGGAGGTTCTTGACGGTGCAGGACAGGTCCTCTCCATCGTAGCTGGGCTGGAAACCGTAGCCCTGGGGAGACACCACCACCACCACCAGACAATTGGACTCTTATTGTATAGAGAGTGTTTCCAATACACTGGAAAATACTTCCGGACACACATGTTGCTAAATGCAGAGACAGACACATTCAGATGGAGTGAAGGACAGAGAGACAGACAGGCTGAGACAAAGACAGACAAATACAGCTACACAGAGAGACAGAGAACTACACAGATGGAGACAGCTACAGAGAGACAGACCGAGACAGAAAGGCTGAGACAGAGACAGACAGGCCAAGACAGAGACAGATGGAGAGAGAGACTGAGAACGAGACAGACCAAGACAGACAAGAGAAATGGACGGGAGAGAAACATATGGCTTCCAGTGGAGGAGTGGCTGTACAATCATTTGAAAGCAGTCTTTGTCGCTAAGCGACCGACAGCATGATGGAAAACGTTTGTACAACAGGTGAAAAGACATCTGAAATGTTTCCTACATCGTCTTTTGTTTTTCCATTGTTTGTCACCAGCAGCCACCCCCCACCGCCCCCACCCCCTACTACCACAGAGTGTCTCTTACCGAGCCCTCCTCCTCCATCTCCAGGACGTAGTAGATGTCGTCCTCCTTGGGGGAGCCGCTGGGTCGCTGCCACTGCAGGCAGAGCCAGGTGACCCCCGCCTTGAGCAGGTCCGGGGGCAGGGGAGGGCAGGGCACGCTGCAGGAGGTGATCAGGTCCACCACCTCGCTGAACTCACTGGGGGAGAGACCAGGAAGGTGTTTTAGATGACACGTTTTGTTACATTCTACTACATTCTACTACTCTATAGTTCCCTTGTTGTTTTATACGTTTTTAAACTCTTTTTCTCTAATGGTATTGTTTTTGCATTGTTTAAATGGTCAACCTTGTTATTTTTGCATCGTTGTCATTTTTTGCTTTCGTCTAAATCTTTATTTCTCAGGCCAAGGAATTTGAATTGAGAAAGAGCGAGAGAGGATGGGGAGAGAGAGCAAGAGAAAGAAAGCAAAAACAAAGAGAGAAAGACAGAGAGGAATGAGAGAAGCAGAGATTGAGAAAGACAATAATAAAAGAGGCTAGACTAAATTGGATAATGCAGCAGAGATATGAGAGATAATGTAGTGAGAGAATAACTCAGATATGAATGTGCTGCATGGCAGGGCCCGGCCGTTAGTAGGATGGGCATCTATTTTAGTCCAAAATCCACTAGATTCAGTACATAGGGTTTCTCATTTTAGGATCTACCCCAGTACGCTGTGCGCTAACAAAAGCAATGTGGTAAATGATGGCATGAAAGCAGAGTAAAAAGCGTAAAAGGTTATGTCGTTATTACATTTTAAAAAGTGATTAATCAACTGATCAATAATCAGAGATGAAAGTGGATGCTTACCAAAAATCAGGAATAATATTTTGTAGTCACCTAAGGACCAGTGGCGTAGCGCAAAATCCCGTGGCCCCCCCCGCCAATCCGTCAACGTTCGTTCTGTGACGAACGTTGCTACTGCCCCGAATGGGTGCGTGCTGTGCTACTGCCCGGTCTCCGTCGATCGGTGACGGGGGGGTGGGTGCTACTGCCCGGTCGCCGACAAAATGTAAACATGCCGTACCGTGAGCGATCGACGAATATTTCAATGATTATTAACCCGGAAAAGTAAATAAAATAATTCCAAAAAATCTAAATGAAGGGAAATCCGGAGATTTTGATAAATATCCAGAATTCCGGAATGAATAATGAGGATGAATAATGAGGCAAAAGGCACACAGAGGCAAACCCAAGACAAGTTTTCGTACACTCTCCGTTGGTAAGGCAGGACAGGGACAGGACAGGCCAAAAGCCCTGAGCTGTGGTTGGTTGGACAGAGGGGGGGGTGGGCTGAAGCCCCGGAGCTGTGATTGGTTGGACAGAGGGGGAGCTGTGATTGGTCAGTGTTGCCTACCTGATGCCCATGTCGTTCTTGGCAGCGAGCCGGAATGAGTAGCGTGACGCCGGAGAGAGCTTGGTGACGCGGTACTGTTTCTGGGGCCCGTAGTAGCACTGCTCGTACACACCGGTGCCTTTACCCTGAGCAAAAGCAATTGTTACTCTTATTAGTATTATTGACTATTGTTCTCTTCACTGCTGACATGCCAAAATATGCTTGCGGATTCATAAAGTGTACCCCCAGAAGTACCACAGTAACATCGGGGGTATGCCAAAATAATAAACTGTTATTAGCCTCTGGTTGTTGCATGAACAGAATATGACAGTTGTTCTTATGACTTACATTTTAGTTTTTTATAAATATGAGAGGGATTTCTACAAGGCTAAATAGAGCAAAATAGTTAATACAACGGTTTTGACTTAATAAGCAACCTCCATATGAGAGGTAGAGGGGGTACACATTAGGAGGTTCAGTGTTTTAGGGGTACAGGACCTTAAATAGTTAATAACACTGTCTTGTCTTCATATGTAACATCAGATGAGAGGTAGAGGGGGTACACATTAGGAGGCTCAGTGTTTGAGGAGTACAGGACCTTAAATAGTTAATAACACTGTAATGTCTGTCATGATTAATTTATTCTATTAAGTTTAAATCACCATTACCTCATCCCACTGGAGAATGTAGTTCTGGATTTTGGAACCGTTGTCACATGGCGCCTGTGAATAAACAAACGGGATTGGCTGACAAGTATACAAACAACAAATATTTTGGGCCAAAATATACTTTTCCTGGAACAAAGTAACATTTTCTGTTTGTCTTTGTCGGTTACCAAGTTTGCAACAAAAAGTCTAATTAGTTCTGTAACATTTATTTTTTCTGAATTAAATTGATGGATGTTTATATTGCGCTACATCAGATTTGACACTAAATGCCGTTCGTTTCTTCTGTTGTAATTCCAAATTGAACTGCCAATCATCACTGCGACATCATGACAACCAAGAGACCGAGAACTCCATGACATTAGCTGGCAGTCAGTCACAGGAGGTCAAATGCCTTGCCGAAGGCACTCTCCTTTCTTATTTCCTCAAACTGTCTGTGAATTTGAACTCGACAACCCCCCCCTCTCACAAGCCCGCCTCTGCCTGTGAGCAGTTTGCAGAGAAATGAGCGAGCCGACCTGAACGTGCCTCGTCGGTAGAATAGTCTTTTTTCTTCGCCGAGGACGTCGACCTCCGTGGACTTATTGCATGGGCTTGAGTGTGAATTTAGGCGCGTGAACGGAGCAACGAATAACGCCGGACGAGACGGAAACACACATGTCAGACATCCCCTTCCCTGCGCTCCAGCTGCCCATGACTCAGTTTGTTGTTGTAGCAGAAAATAACCAGAGGGAGCTAAATCCATCGGCATCGCAGGCTTTCCCCCATATATATATATACATATACACATACACATATATATATATACATACATATACATATATATATATATATATATATATATATATATATATATATACATACATACATACATACATATACATATATATATATATATATATATATATATATATATATATATATATATATATATATATATACACACACTGTGACATCATTGTTCAGCCTGAGTCTGAACGGGAAGTGAAGGCACGCGTACACACACACGCTAGTGACTTTCACACGTTTCCCTGCCAGGTTTACTGTAGCGTAATGTTTACTTCTGTCTTAGTGTGCCGCGATGCAGGCGATCCCAAGACCACTATAATATGCTGAATAACTTTCAATTACGTTCCACTACTACTACCGACTATTAGGAAGTCGTTTAGTAGACACATATCTAAAGCTACTTGCAGTGGATCTAAGATTACGGGTTAGGAGGGATCTTGATCTTGGATGCCTACATCCCTATCTGTCTTTATATATATCTATATATAAATCCACACACATAACCACATTAATACAAATATACATAAATAAAGAAACATCTCTGTAGATGTATGAGACCTTCCACTGGAGGACCAGAGCACTCTTGGTCCCGCTTGACTTCCTGGGGGCGTTGGGGGGCTCTGGCTCACAGGTGAGTGTGGTGAAGTTGACCACCTCCGAGGGGCCGCCGTAAACACACTTACACACCGCCTGGACCCTAGGGGGGACGGGGAATGGTTAGACAAGAGCTCCACTCCAGAGCGGCTCATTGAGCGGTCATCTTAGAAAAGTTTGAATGGTAGGGAATGTGTTGAGGCAAGCTAGCTTGGGAGCCATTAGGGTTATCCAACGTTTGTTGCCTCTGTTGATGGTTAAGTGTTGCCTTTTAAGGATTAAACATACTGTTACAATTATTAAACTACTAATTATTCCTTTTTTATTTTATTTTTTTATTTTTTACAGTGTATGGCACACAGACATGCAAACAGATCTCAACCTATAGATGGCAGTAAACTCACAAAACAATCCCTCTGGGTAGACGCACTTTAATACCAAAGACCCACGATAGTGGAGACACCTACCTGACATGGTAGTCCGTTGCTGGTCGGAGGTCTTCCAAAGTTGCACTTAGTTCTTCGCCACTGCAGCAAAAAACAAAACGGGGGAGAAGACGCATCATTAGCCACAATTCAGATTGTAAATCAATGTTTTGTGTCCCGTTTTGGCTCAACTCCCACAAGTTTGCCAAGTCATTTATTCTCTTTCAAAACGTTTGTATCTCTCCTAAATTGGAATAATGATAAATGGCTGATGCAACCAGGTGCAACCAGGTGCAACCGGTACACAGAATAACCACCGCTTTCAATTTCCATTCATTAATTTTTGGATTTGGAGCAGGTAGGTGTAACGACACCTACAGGTAGACTGTGGACCCGGTGCCTTAGAACCCGGTGCCTAGCCACTACACTATCCCTATTCTGCCCTGTTCTAAAGTTCTAAAGGTAACTTCCATTAACTGGCATTTCACTCACCTGTAGGTAGTATCGTACTTCTCGTCCTTGCCGATGAACGAGATGGACACCTCGTAGTTGATTGGCTCTGGAAGGCTGGGTGGCACTTCCTCCGCACTTCCTTCCTGGCTGTCTGGTGTCCTGGTTGGGGCGCTCCAGCTCAGCACTGATCCCCTGGCCTGGATGTCCGTCACCTGGGGGTTAAATTTACACAGATACAATGGGGTCAGCACCTACCAACATTGTGATTCCCAACTGGGGGAACACGCACCCTAGGGGTTACCTGAGCAGGTTCTGTTGCGGAGAGTCTTTAAAACGTTGAGGTGTGTGTGCCGACCTTGGGGCCGACCAACAGACTAACCAATCAAGAGGCATCGTTCACTTTCCGCTTTTCCCCAAAATAAAAGCATCCAAATGTATTCGGCCTCAAGAGTCCGATAACATCTTTCAAAGTCGAGTATCTACAATACCAGAGCACTTTAATGAAACTGTAGCTTAGTGTTTAAATTAAGACCTACAAAACCATTCAGCTGGGTCCCATTCACCGTGCTCATATTTACATGACATTTACATCAAGCCGTTTAGACACTTTTATCCAAATCGGCCGACAAGTGAGGAGAACAACAGAGCTATTCAATCCAAAAAACAACAACGTTAATAGTGCTGCACCACATGGTTTGTGGTTCACACGGTCCTCCACACCCCTATCTCCTGGTGAACAGAGCAGTTCACCATGAGAGTGATCTCCACTGCCTTATCTCCAACCTCCCTGGCGTGAGGCACGCCAGACAGAGCCTCTCTGGCCTCTTTGAAGCCTATTCCCCGGGTGTAATCAGAGCTACCCGTCACTTTTCCCAGGGATCGGCCCTTCTCTTCTCTCTCTCTCTATATATTCACTAGCAGCCACAGCAGAAGCAGCAGCTCAGAGCTACGCGGTGCATCCTGTCATTAAGGTTTAAGACATCCTGTGTGTGGTTGATTTCCTGCGCGGGGGCCGTCACGGCTATCGAGCCTCAATTCCCTGCCATTTTGTTTTAAGGCTGACTGAATCACACGGTGCTAACGACTGGATTACTGTCATCCTGATTCATCAAATAATCGATTGATCTATTGATTATCTATGGTGGCCTGTGAAGCCTTTTGCCAATTGACTTGACACCTCAGATGAATCCATTAATCATTTAGTCATTTAGTGTCATGAACATTGAGAAAGTTCTTTACAGGTTACCAGAATGTCTCGCTCCATTGGACAAGCATCTGACACAAACCAGGATTAAAGTTTGAGTTGCATACTCTGAAACTGAGAGAAGCAACCCAGTATTTGCATCTATGAAACCCACACAAGCAGATGTCCAGTAACGCACAGCAATGGATGCTACTTATGAGAATCAAATCTGTCGACCCAATGAATAAATTAATAAACAAATTGTTTCAGCACTGGTATCATTACATACATATATATATATATATATATACACATACATACATACATACATACATACATACATACATATATATATATATATACACATACATATATATATACCATGTCATATGATAAATATAAAAAGAATATTAATGTATTTTTCGCAGTGTAAAACTGCATGGGAGTTTATCGGTCAACAATCATGTGGAACGTCTTATCGTACGGACGAGACGAGACGTTCCACATGTTGGCCCCGATAAACGATATCAACCTGCCTGCTTATACAAGAGATTACAAGGTGATCACTGTGCGACACCAGAAGAACCGTGAACATCACTTAAAGCATCACACTAAATGCATTACACACACAAACACACAGAGAGCGAGAGCGAGAGCGAGAGAGAGAGCGAGAGAGGAAGTGAGAAAGAGAGAGAGGGGTCAAGCAGTGAAGCAAGAGATCCAAGAACACGAGAGGGAGTTGGAGAGAACGAAGGAGAACAACAAAGACCCCCATGTTTTAACAGCTGGTGGCAGCTATGTTGTACTTGTTGAACCAAGCGAGTTTGCCCGGAGGGTTTAGTGGACAGCTCTGGAAACACACCTCGACAACTCGAGGCAAAAGCGCCCGTCATGTGTGGGGTTTTAGGTGATGAAGTTCTACAGTGGGGTTGGGACCCCAGTAAACCAGGCTTTGCTCTTTCCTAGGCTTCACACAGACAGACAGACAGACAGAGCAAGAGAGAGAGAGAGCAAGAGAGAGCAAGAGAGAGAGAGCAAGAGAGAGAGAGCAAGAGAGAGCAAGAGAGAGCAAGAGAGCGAGTGTACTAACCTCTGGTTTGCTGATGGTGCTTAGCAGAGCCTGCAGGGCCTTGGCCTCTTGCTCTAGTTCTGAAGGAAACACAAACAGCACATTTTGTTTTAGTTGCACACACACACCAAAAACCCTCAACCAACAAGCGCACGTCTAAAGCGAGGAGGGAATACTTGAAAAGAAGTGCCTCTTGTTTTGTTCTTCCAACCACGGGCCGAACCCTCTTTTTGCGCGTTAAGTATGCCGACCGCTTAACACGCTCGTACACGTGACTGTAAAAAGGTGCCGTCGGTAAGATTTAAGAGCTGTAATTGGGAGTGTAATCGGCTAGAAATGCCACCGCCATCCGTCAGCGGTGTGTGAGTGACGCGCTGTGTGAGAATGTGTTGCTCTGGGTGACTGGCGCTGCCTCAGTAGGCGATCATTTAGTTGTTAGACCCGCTGTCGGCTCATGTCTGGCACCATCACCGCTCCACCACAGGTGTGTGAATGTAACACTATTTTTTTGTGGGTTGTTTGTTATTTGGATCTCTCTCTCCCTCTCTCTATCTCTCTCCCGCTCCCTCTCTCTCCAGCTCTAACCCAAAACAGCTCACCCTGGCGCGGTGAGTCACGCAGTGTCTCTGGAATAGCTCCACATCATCCATAAATGTATGGATGGGTCTTATTTATAAAGACCACGGCGTACAGTGTAGTTTGCAGGTGACATTTTTCTCCTCCCCAGAATAAACATCTTCCACACCGGGCTGGTAATACTCCTCCCCACCCCCCCTCTACTGCCACTAGCTTCTGATGCTCAGGGAACTATTTTCAGAGGCGAACATCGTCAGGTTTGACCGGGACTCGAACAGCCGAGCAACTAGACTAGCCCACGTAGGTGGCAGGAAGTGACAGGCGGACCACAGCGGCATTCAGCCGGTTGTGTGATCCACTTGTGGCCCCTAGGTGACGAGGCTTTAGGCTGCTCAGAGATGGGCCCGAAACCCCTCCCCTCCCCCCACCACACCGCAGTTAAGAGGCTTCTACTTCGAAAGACAAATCATCCAAGGAAAAAACACTAGACTATCGGACGCATCTTGTATATCCTACGCCTCTCACTTTACTGGCTGCCCCTTATGGTCCATTTTTACCTCCGCCCATCGAAGATGGAAGGAGGTTATGTAACCCCTGTTTGTCTGTTCGCAAGAAAACTCAAAAAGTTATGTATAGAACACGACAAAACTTGGTGCTTAGATTACTTTACGGCCAAAGAACAGTTGATTCGATTTTGGCACAGATCCGGATCCAAAAAAGCGTTGAAATTTTGAATTTCGTACCTTCAGATTGGCCGTTCTTGCCCCGCCCACTCAGCCCGTCTGCTCCGGCACTGGGCTGGCCGGCGTCAAACTCAAGCCCCTTTCCCCCCAGGCCATTGTGGACGTCAGCCGCCGTGGGAGTGCTGCCGTGGCTCTTGTGCGGAGAGGACGGGGGGCTGTCCTTCAATGGTCCCCCACCTCCTCCTCCTCCTCCACCCTGTCGCTCCTTCAGCTTCTTCTGCAGACGCTCGTAGGTTTTGCTCATCCGGTCGTCCCGGTGGACAAACTGTGGACGCCCGTGTTGGGGGTGGGAATCTGTGGAGACTGGGGGAGGGGATGGAGAGAAACACCAGACACACTGGTCACACAGCAGCCCAAAACGACAGTCAGTGATGCACCGATTATCTTCGCTGCGTGTTCAAACATGAACACCAATCATCGTAGTTTTTCCCCATTACACCGTCTCCCGTTAATCAATACTAGTACGATGTGTCTAGGTTGATATTGTGGGAGCTTAACATACTTTTTTTTTTTCAGAATGCGGGAGTGAATGGGGAGTAAGCATTCCATTGTACTAAAATAAAGAATCTTGATTATTGCCCAGGGCATTATGGTAAGACTCGCCGTAGCAGGACTCACCCTGCTCTGAGTAGATGTGTGCAGGGTGGTACTGGGAGATGTACTGGGAGCCCATGTCCCCCACGCCCCCGGCCATGCCCGTGTAGAGGTGGGGCAAGGGGGGCATCATGGCGGGGTGGGAGATGAAGGCAGGCAGGTGGGCGTGCGGCAGAGGTGGGGCGTGATGCAGGGGGGAGTGACCCCCCGGGTGGAACTCTGGCTGCTGGGGAAGCACCAGAACCCGACGCACCCCGTTCTCTTCGATGATCTGGTGGGGGGGGGAACAAACAGCCGGTCGAAGGTCAGTCAACAGAGAGCCAGTCGGTCAACAGTCGAAACCGACAGTCAGACCAAAAAACGGTCTGTCGATATTTTCTAGCCCAACAGTCAAACCAACAGCCGAACAGCAGTCAATTACCCGTCAGACCTACAGTCAGACCAACAGTTAAAACAACAGTCAGACCAACAGTCGACAAACAGTGGGTCAACAGCGGGTCCACAGCAGGCCCAGAACTTATCAAATCTGCCTCTGTATCTATACAGTCCTGAGACCATAGTTTGCATTCTAGGAGCCATGAACAAACAAATCTGGAGGATTGAATCCTCTTTATTGGTCTCATACATGTAAACACACAGTGAAATGTGTTCTCTGCATTTAACCCATCCTAGTATTAGGAGCAGTGGGCAGCTATTTATACAGCGCCCGGGGAGCAGTTAGGGTTAGGGTTTCTTCCTCAAGGACACCGACAGTTTATGCTAGGAGGAGCCGGGCTGAGCTATACTGCCGCCCCCAAGATCATGCAGGTAGAGATACTGGCAGTTCTGATCTAGACTAGGACTTACCTGTGAAACATAGCCAGGAGGCACATAGATTGGAGGCACTGAACCATTAGGGGACATCATGGGAACCTGAGCAGGACCTGAGGAGCAGAAGAGAGGATATCTATGAATATCTAGTTATGCAGAGCAGCAGGAGAGGAGCAGGAGAGGAGCAAAAAAAACATCGTTCTCTAGCCTCTTTCCAATTCAGAGGACTTTGATTGAATTGTTAATTAAATTGTTACCATCACAGGCACTCTGCTCAATATGGAAAAACAATAATAAAAATAGGGAAAATAAATCTAAATAAAACATAGGATATGACGAAACATCCTCGAGGCAATGACATAAAGGGAAATAGACAAAACTCATAGACTGTATACATACATATATACATATACATATACATATACATATATATATATACATATACATATACATATATATACATATACATATACATATACATATACATATATATATATATATATATATATATATATATATATATATATAGTAGATCGACCGAACGCCATCACAAGCTCGTTTTGTGAGAATAGCAGAGTCAGCCCAGTCATTAGCGTTAGCGTGGCTTAATAATAAGAGTTAATTATTAGCAAGCGCAGCCCGGTTGAGTCATAACACCTGGCAGAACTTTTACTTTGTGGACCTTGGACGTCCATCGTCCCCCTGTCCCCCCCGTCCCCCCCCCCCGGTGGGCTGGTGTGTACTTTGAGAGGGTAACGCTGACCGTTGGAAGGCCATGTTGTTATCATCATTACCCAACACAGCTAACCCAACCGCCCACACCTGTTGTTCATGCTTCTTACCACCCGAGGGGACACAAAGAGGACGGATTTTAAAACAATGAAATATATCTCGCCATGTCACACTTGTCGCTTGACAACTACAAATCGACGGCGTGGTAATATTCATGAAGCACGCCAGGAGTGTGGGAGCTGTGCTGTTAGCAGTAGGGAGGAGGAGGAAGAGGAGGAGGAGTAATGAGGAAGGACAAGTCTCCACACTTGACTTCCATTTGGTTACATAACATTCAGTCATTTAGCAGATGCTTTTATCTAAAGCGACTAACAATAGATGATCAAAGGGCAACCCCACGCTCACTACTTTCAAATACAAGAGAACTCAGTTTGTGCCCAAATAGTTGGACCAACTAAATTAGTTTCCCCCGAATCGCACCAATCCTGAACCAATGATATCGATGGTCTTTTCTGCAATAAAACGGGTCTGTCTATGCAAAACTGAACACTGGCAAAGACGGAGGGCGATTTCAAATGTTCATATACTACACACATTGTAATAGCAACAACCTGTTCAACCAACCTGTTCAGCTGAACAACACACTGAGAAGTATTTCTTTAAGTAACGACTCACGGAAAAGCATTTTCTTTCGTGCAGTTTTGGCATGAGCAGAGAGAGAGAGAGAGAGAGAGAGAGAGAGAGAGAGGCAGAGAGAGAGAGAGAGAGAGAGAGAGAGAGAGAGAGAGAGAGAGAGAGTACGAGAGAAAAGTGCTGAGGAACAACAAACAGAACCATAACAAAGTCCTGGTGGCCAACCAAAGTCTCAGAGAGGAGAGGAGAGGAGCCAGCTCAGCAGAAAGCCTGGAAATGAGAGATACTGAGAGAGAGAGAGCGAGAGCGAGAGCGAAGGAGAGGATAACATAACTAAAGTGGAAGATAGAGAAGAGAGAACTGGGTGGAGGGCATTGGAGTCCAAAGACCAGGTGAGGAGAGTGTGCAGGGGATTACAGAACGAATAGAGAGAAAAAGAAGAAGAGAGAGATAAGAGGCATAGAACGAAAGGAGAGACAGAAAGAGAGAGAGAGAGCGGCCTCTGCCAAGAACGCTCTCAGATCGGTAGGGCCAACGTTCTCATGGCATGGGAGGGGAGAGCAGCAGCCTCACCAGACTCACACTAACCTCCCGCTGTAAAGGACTGGCTGTGCATGTCGTGGGCAACAGACGTGCTCCGTCTAATCCACCGCCGGCTTGTCCGTGGATACACAAGAGGGTGGTCTGTGTGATGGCTGCACCCTACTAACCACCCACCTTAAACACACGACGCTCCACCCCTCAGGCCCAAGCCCCGCCCCCTGCCTGGTGGAAGAGAGAGGGGTTGGCAGCGACTGCTGATGGATTGTTTTTTTTAAGGATCCATTGATCTATTTTAACTCTTGCGATCTGATGTACTGAAACAACTCTACAAGGCTCATCTAACCCTTATATGTGGATGAGAGTAACAGGAGACTGGGGACTTACCAGCTGCCGTAGACACTACATGGTATGTTTTTGACTTTAAAATACAAACCTTCTATACAAACCGCTACAGGATTTGTAGCCACGGGCAAACTACCATTAACTACTTCAATGTAAGGTTGATATAACAGGCAGATGCTAAGAGGGATGAAACACAGTGGGCATTGAGCAGACCTCCGACCGAGAGAAAATAGAGTCACAGGTCAAAGAAAGCAGGGTCACAGTTCATATGGAGGACATTCTAGTGGCCTCCTCCTCGGGAGAGAACTACACACTGGAATGAGTTACATCCCACCTTCGTATGTGTATATACATTTTCTATTTTGCACTACTTGTACAAAGGGCCAGTGCAATACGTCCATATATATTTGTAGCCATATTTGCTTATTTAAAAATCTGATTTTATTATATTTATTATGTAATATATATTTTCAATTTCTGTAATGTGTTTAAAGAGTGACTGTGCGGATTGCGACACAATTAAGTTGTACGTTTGCAATGACAATATGCTCCGGTTCTGGAGTGGAAAGCAGGGACAAGCTAATACATAGATTAATATTTGATATCGCAAAAGAGATATGAAGACTGACCGAGCGATGCAAATCCCTCTCAGCAGATTTGGTTTGGCGTGTTTATCTTAATAGCAAAGCTAGTGTATTATATTGGTAGGTGTGTGTATATTTATTATTCACAACGCTAGTGTATTGAAATGGCAGGTGTGTAGTACCAGCTATATTTACCTGCCCGGTGATAAAAATATCTTGCCTTTAAAACGGATGCAGATAGCGTGGTCTTTTCAATCTGTGAATGAATTCATAACACCAGAACTACTTCTGGTGAGAAGCTTGGCTGCATCTGTTGCATGAAATGTGCAAAAAATTAATAAAGTTTGATTGATTGACAGAGAACATCTCCTCCACCAAATAAAAATTGTGTTGAAAAGCTATTTTGAGGGGCTAGAGTGAGTAAATCGACCGATTCCTCTTCAACGTCCAGACCAGTACTACACCGTGCCCGTTCATACGGACGTGCACTGAATATATATATATAGAGTCATCAGAAACGGACCGCAACCTGGACAGTAACACCGTGGTAGTCAGGTGGTTATTTAGGATACTAAAGGTTGTGCCGAGAGACAATATTCAACTTTCTCTGTGATCATTAGACTAGGCACTGAGAAGAGCGTGAGGCGGTCTGTGCTCTCACTGCTTTGGACCGGTGAACACGGTGCAAACTAGCCAGGTCAGCCTGACCAGAACTACCGCATCACAGGCTGAGTCACAGAGCCATGCTCCGAGTAATAAGATAGGCCTAATAAACAGACTTCCTCTGCTAAAGGCTAAAGACACGCGCGCACACGCACACACACACACACACACGCACACACACGCGCTAAAGCCAGACTGTTAGCCCCCCCAACAAACAGGCCATGTCCCTGTCCATTTTGTATTTCCATTTCAATCAGAATACATTTCCACATATTTTCGACATATTTCAATTTCCGTTTTAATTGGCATATTTTGGTCAGTTTTTTTCGGTTTGATCGTGATTCACTTTACAAACATCCATCCAAAACATACTTAAATGTAATATTAAATGTAATATATTTATATTATTATAATAATATATTATATAATGCAGTCCACATCTTGTCCAGGAGTCTGGGGTATTTGTTTTCCTAGACCTGAGAACATCAGGTGAGTGAGGACAGGAATTTACATTCACAAAGCATATGTGAGAGAGAGAGAGAGGAGAAGAGAGAAGAGAGAGAGAGAGAGCGCGAGCGAGAGCCAGACAGAGAGAGAGAGACTGAGAGAAAGCCAGAGAGAGAGAGACAGCCAGACAGACCGGGAGAAAGAGAGAGACGAGAGAGAAAGAGACAGACAGAGTGAGAGAGAGAGATACAGCCAGAGAGGGAGAGAGACAGAGAGAGACAGCCATATATATTATATAGACAGCCGGAGAGTGAGGGACAGAGACACAGACTGGCAAAATGACTATTTCCATCCACCATGGAGGTGGAAGGGTGTAAATACCAAAAATAAAAACATTGCAAAAAGGGTTTTACGCTCGAAGGAGGTGGAACAGTTGGTGCGTCTATATGTAAGAAACTTTCACTTCCTTAGTTTGAGGTTTGACTGGCACTCTTTGGTAGGTTGTTTCTACACCTGAATTTTGAAGATTTTGGAACTACTTTTTCATTAGGTTCGGTTAGCAAAGTAGGCAAATGTCCCGCTGTTGAACAGTTGGCTTTTCTTGGACAGAAAAGTTCCTGTTTACCTGGCTGAATAGGTTTATATTTATTCTAATTTACAGTTTGCGGCAAAAGTATACCATTCAACCCACAATGCGTTGTTTTTTGGTTGGCTTCCTATAGTTGGGTGGGATCCCGTTCACACCAAAAGCAAACGGAACGGACCAGAGTTCGGTCAAAACACCCTCTTCTCCTGCAGTGGCATAATAGCACCCGATTAGTGGATTTGGAACACGCATACATTTGCAACACGTAACACAAATACTGTCCACATGTCAAAACATGTGGACGGTTTGCGCCTTCCCCAAAGGACGCCACGTCAGCCACTTACAGCGAGCGTTAGCCAACGTTTGCCCATCAGCCGTAAAGACTCCGCGGTTCCGGAGAGCGTTCGGCTATGACTTCAGAAGAGAGAAGGTCATTTGAGGAATGTTTTTGCTGTTCAAACACTGCGTTCTCACCTTGTAAACTAGCTAGCGGCGAGAAACTACACAAACAGACCAAGAATAGCATGAGACGGCTGTGCGGCGTTGAGCTGCTTTTTCTGACAGGCGGCTGCGTGTAGCAGACTGGGAGTCGGGACGGAAGGCTTTTGGGTGGAGGCGGGGTGGGTGGGGGTAGAATGACAATTTAAATAGGAACCAGGGGAAAGAGACAAGTAGAGACGGAGAGACAAATGGAGGCAGGGACAGACGTAGAGAGAGATGATATAGAACTGGACAGGTAGAGGGAGAGAGATACAGAGACAAATAGAGCAAGAGAAAAATAGAGAGGCAGAGATAGACAGCGCGAGAGAGACAAATAGAGAGAGAGACACAGAGACAGAGAGACAGAGACAGAGAGAGAGAGAGAGAGAGAGAGAGAGAGAGGGCACGCCCACTCACTCTTACATCACAATGACGCACAAGTGATGACAGAGATCAGATAGAAAAAAAAAACCTTTCCCCTCCCTAGTCACCTCCCCCCACTCCATCCTCCCCCCTCCCCCTCCCCCTCCTACTCCTCCTCCTCCTCCCAGAGTCAACCAGAGCGTTGGTCACCGTTACCAAGGCGATCCTCTAGAGGAAACCGCCCCCAGGGGGAAAAAAACCATCAGTCAGTCTCCCCGTGTACGGCTGACCCCTCCCTGACAGGAAGAGCCAAACACCCTGCTTCTGGGAAGAGTAAACACAAGAGTGTGTGTGTGTGTGTGTGTGTGTGTGTGTGTGTGTGTGTGTGTGTGTGTGTGTGTGTGTGTGTGTGTACACACACCTGCGCACCACATAAGGGAAATTAGGGCCATCCCCGTACAAAAACATTCATCTTGATACCTACACATAATCAACAGTGGGACAATATCATGTTTTTAAGCATGTACACACATTTCTAAGGGCACATAAAAGTAGTCAGGTAAGGCCGTTAAGGCCGGTAAAGTCTCGTCTTACTGCCGACTCCCTCGGTGAAACAACCAACAACCACCACCACGTTTTGTTCCTGCTCTCAGAGTATGGCCTGGCGTGGACAGATTGATGGCTCCAGCCGGCAGCCTTAGACTTCGATGGTTGTTCTGCGAGGCGCAGATTCATCGCAGGTATTGATCGCGTTGGCCAAAGCAAACCGAGGCAGCTCTGTGACTTATTTCGATGTGCTTTTCGGAACAACAAAAACAGTAACAGCAACATTTACAGGCGTAAAGCCACATGAAGTTAAAAGTCTATCTTCCATTCACTAGACAGACAACACCTACTAGAGTGGAGCACGGCCCGATCCGAAAAATCGGATTGGTACTCTAATTACTGTATGTATCTTTATGTTAATATTAGTGTTCACTATTATTTGTAATTTTATTGTGTTTGTTTGCCATGTTTTTAACCTTTTAGCGCTCAGAGATAAAAAAATAAAATAATGAAATGCAGTTTTACGTTGCAATATAAATAAAATGCATTAATATTGTTATTATCTTAGGGGTAAATTAATTAATTGCGCTGTCCTACAGAGGGCGCTATATTTTGCTGGCCTAGTCAACTACGTTCTGTTCTGTTCAGCCACTTTCATATATAAAACAATGCTGGACACTGACTGACTGTAGAACCCGAATCGCACAAAATAATCGTAATACCATACCACAATCTTTGCTGAGTCGCAATACATATCGTATTGGCACTCAAAAATCGGAATATCCCATTGTGAGGTCCCTGCCGATTAGTCACTAAAATAAATACACGGCCCTCCTTCTGGGTTTCCGATGCCAAGCTTCTGCTTGGATGTTAAACAAATAAATAAATAAACCCAGTGCCCCTATAATTATAAATATGATAATTGCGTGATTATGAATTCCATATTGCAGAGACAATGACCGGGCGAGTGACGTCTGTCTTCAGGGGAGTCTTGATGGGATCAGATCATGGGATCAGATCATGGGATTACGTCATCAGTAATGAGTTCGGGAAACCAGAAAAATATCATCACCCCATTAAGACTCAAGACAATAACATCCATCTGTATCAAAAATAAATAAATAACATGTCGTGTGTATTGCAATCAGGATACATACATAGTTTAGCTAATCACTTAGACTATGTAAATGTACCGTCTCCATTGCATATATGTGAATACTAATTTGATTGGGTTGGAGTTCACGCAGTGAACAGCGGGAGTGTTTTTTTCTGTGCAAGAGATCCAGTCCCATAGAACAAGCGGCAAGTAACAAACACACACTAAAGTAGCCCAAAGAATACAAAAATCAATAACCTAAATCTTAATGTAAATACGATAACCCCAATCTCAGACAATGGTCTCACATCACACTGTCTATCCTGGTCTATCTCCCTCCCTCGGGGAGGGGCTAGGGGTTCACAAATCTACGGGCTTAGAAAACGACTTAAGTGCAGAGGAGCAGAGATTAAGGGGGGGGTGGGGGGGGGTGTCTAGGAGGCGGATGCTTCCAGGGTGGTCAAGCTGTAGAAGGGGGTGGGGGTGGATGTGGTGGTGGAGGAGGAGGGGTGGCTACCAGTGGCGAGGCTGGCCCCATTAAAACCACGAGCCAGAGCAGAAGTAGACGGCCTGATTATTAATTAGCGTTGATAAAGCGTCTCCATCCATAAAATACAGAGAGAGGAGGGAAAGGATGTAACCGACAGAAGGTTACATACCAGCCAGGCCGGGATGCCGGGCAAGTGATCACATGCACACAAATTGGAAATTAAAAAAACAAAAGCATCCTTATTTTGTGGTGGTGTAGGAGGTGGTGGTAGTGGGGGGTTTCAGGGGCCGTTTTCGGCTGTAGCCTGGCTCCTTGATTGGCGGTTTGGTGCGGCAAGGAGAGGCTTTGCCGGCTCTCACCAGGGTAGTGATTTGAGATAAGTAACGTTTCATTACCGGATTACGGAAGACAGGGGACGGGTTCTGCTCTCAGCGACGAAGACGGAAGGAACCAGCCAGACACGGCAAGAACCGACCAAAACTCTGGCACACGAGTAGTAGCATTAGAAGGACTACAGGAGATTAAAAATATCTGCATAATGGTGTTCCCTCCTTTATTACTTGGAAAAAACATGTTAAATACACATCATTTCCACTGCTCTCTGTGGAAGTGCTTTAGTGTGCTTTCTGTTGCGAATGGTGTTGGTAAATGAAAATGTAACATTGCATTTATAAGCCTTGATTATGTTTTCTTTTATATTTTTATGGAGGTGTGTGTGTGTGTGTGTGTGTGTGTGTGTGTGTGTGTGTGCTCAGCACAGCCTGACGTAGGACACTGCCAACTCACTGCCGACTCTGCCAACAACAATGAAATTACAGGAGCTGCGTGTAACGAGTTACAAACTGTGGAATCTTAATTTTGCATCACATCTGCATGGCTTCCGGCAAGGCTGCAGGGAACCACACACATACACACCTCTAGA
The DNA here is from genome assembly GCA_027704905.1 of Muraenolepis orangiensis. NCBI lineage: Eukaryota > Metazoa > Chordata > Actinopteri > Gadiformes > Muraenolepididae > Muraenolepis > Muraenolepis orangiensis. The sequence goes on from CM050999.1 coordinate 11,411,723, forward strand.
TAGCTAGATCATTCTTCCCCCGTGTGGTTTTCACAGGAGTAAAACCACACACACACACACACACACACACACACACAGTGTGGTTTCAGACAGTGGCGTTGTCTGAACAACCTCTTCACGCCTCCATGTTTCAGCCAGTGTGTTGCATTGGGCCAACACGCTATGACCCACACACACACACACACAAAACATGTGTCTAATAAGAATAATACTAAACATTTTTTTGATCTCAGGCGCTTTACTAGACAAAAGGCTAGAGGAGGCTAAACAATACATGCAAAAAATATATATATGTATAGCTGTAGAAGGTCTGGTAGATTGATAGGTGGTGGTCGATAGGTGGTGGTCTTAAAGGTGAGCTTCAGGGGCTATTTTGTAGACAATCTGCAATACATAATTGGTAACTCCAGGGTGGGGGTGATGTGGAACCAGTGAAGGGCCTCCAGGGTGGGGGTGATGTGGAGCCAGTGAAGGGCCTCCAGGGTGGGGGTGATGTGGAGCCAGTGAAGGGCCTCCAGGGTGGGGGTGATGTGGAGCCAGTGAAGGGCCTCCAGGGTGGGGGTGATGTGGAGCCAGTGAAGGGACTCCAGGGTGGGGGCAAGGGCCTCCAGGGCGGGGGTGATGTGGAGCCAGTGAAGGGCCTCCAGGGTGGGGGTGATGTGGAGCCAGTGAAGGGCCTCCAGGGTGGGGGTGATGTGGAGTCAGTGAAGGGACTCCAGGGTGGGGGGTGATGTGGAGCCAGTGAAGGGACTCCAGGGAGGGGGTGATGTGGAGCCAGTGAAGGGACTCCAGGGTGGGGGTGATGTGTAGCCAGTGAAGGGACTCCAGGGTGGGGGTGATGTGTAGCCAGTGAAGGGACTCCAGGGTGGGGGGTGATGTGTAGCCAGTGAAGGGACTCCAGGGAGGGGGTGATGTGTAGCCAGTGAAGGGACTCCAGGGTGGGGGTGATGTGTAGCCAGTGAAGGGACTCCAGGGAGGGGGTGATGTGTAGCCAGTGAAGGGACTCCAGGGAGGGGGTGATGTGGAGCCAGTGAAGGGGGGGCGGGTGGTCAACATGAAGGCTGAGACCACCCAGAATGATTGTTCTGCATGATTTCCCTCTCTCCCTCCCTCCCTCCCTCTCAGACATGGGAGAATGAGTCACACACTCGCTCTGAGAGCTACTCACTGCAGAATCTCAATAAATGGAGAGGGTTACACGGGTGTGGCTATGGGAGTGGTTGTGTGTTGTTACAGGAGTGTGGTTACACTAGTGCGCATGTGGTTAGGTGAGTGAGTTTGTGTGTGGTTATGTGAGTGTGGTTACGTGAGTGTGGTTACGAGAGTGTGGTTACGAGAGTGTGGTTACGAGAGCGTGGTTACGAGAGCGTGGTTACGAGAGCGTGGTTACGAGAGCGTGGTTACGTGAGCGTGGTTACGTGAGCGTGGTTACGAGAGCGTGGTTACGTGAGCGTGGTTACGAGAGCGTGGTTACGAGAGCGTGGTTACGTGAGCGTGGTTACGAGAGCGTGGTTACGAGAGCGTGGTTACGAGAGTGTGGTTACGAGAGTGTGGTTACGCGAGTGTGACGTGGTTACGCGAGTGTGGTGTGGTTATGTGTGTGGTTACGTGAATGTGTGTGGTTCAGTGGGTGTGTGTGGTTATGTGATAACGTGAGTGTGTGTGGTTATGTGATAACGTGAGTGTGTGTGGTTCAGTGGGTGTGGTTACTTGAGTGTGTGTGGTTATGTGATAACGTGAGTGTGTGTGGTTCAGTGGGTGTGGTTACGTGAGTGTGTGTGGTTATGTGATAACGTGAGTGTGTGTGGTTACGTGAATGTGTGTGGTTCAGTGGGTGTGGTTACGTGAGTGTGTGTGGTTATGTGATAACGTGAGTGTGTGTGGTTATGTGATAACGTGAGTGTGTGTGGTTATGTGATAACGTGAGTGTGTGTGGTTATGTGATAACGTGAGTGTGTGTGGTTATGTGATAACGTGAGTGTGTGTGGTTATGTGATAACGTGAGTGTGTGTGGTTATGTGATAACGTGAGTGTGGTGTGGTTATGTGTGTGGTTACGTGAATGTGTGTGGTTCAGTGGGTGTGTGTGGTTATGTGATAACGTGAATGTGTGTGATAACGTGAGTGTGTGTGGTTATGTGATAACGTGAGTGTGTGTGGTTATGTGATAACGTGAGTGTGTGTGGTTATGTGATAACGTGAATGTGTGTGATAACGTGAGTGTGTGTGGTTATGTGATAACGTGAGTGTGTGTGGTTATGCGTGTGTGGACATTGGTTTTCTGGTTTCTTTGGAAAACGCGAGTAGAAGACTGAGCTCTACATTTGGACTACTGTGCGTAACGATTCCATTTAGAACTCCAGCAGTAGTGGATGTTCCATTTTAGATCAAAGTCTTCAGAGGGGAATAACAAAGTTAGAATTGTACAATCAACAGTTAATGGCATAGAGACACCATGTATGGTATTTGAAGCAATAACTTTACAATGGTGGTAGTATGTGGGAATGAACAATGATCAATTACCCTCCATTTTACCAGCATTCAGTTTTGCCAATTGGTTCAGTAAAAGCCCACAGTTGGTGGGTTCTGCATCATTTCACATCGTCCGGCTCTGTTCTCCGGTCATTTAGCACCAATTCTCTTGGGCTTGTTGTTCCAACTGTTGTTCTTTGGTCACGCATCCATTTTTGTTGTGCTTTTCTACCGCATCGACCGCCCCCCGGTTTTATGAAGTCTTACTTCCCAGCCGAAAAACACTTCTTTAAAATAGATTGATGATGCAAAATTGTGCCTTTAAGTAATAAAAATGAGCAGACGTATTTTTAAGCACTTTGTGTGTCTGAGTCTCAGTTTGTAAAAGTCACCGTATTAAGTGTTTTCCGTAGAGAAAGCCAAGAGCAGCTTGCAGAGCTTAGTTAAAATACACTCAATTTTCAAAAGATCCTTCTGCTGCATTTTAGATGATGGGAGTTTGTCCCCTGTCCAGTCTGTAGGCTGTATGTTAAAGAGCAGTCTCTTCTCTACCAGACAGACGGCAGATGTTATAAAGATAAGATGTAGATCAAAAATAAATATCGCTCATTGTCCAGCAAGATTGCCGGTTCAATCCCTCGACTCCTGATAAACAAAACAGGGTTGATGTGCCTACGAGCAAAACCTGTGTGTGTGTGTGTGTGTGTGTGTGTGTGTGTGTGTGTGTGTGTGTGTGTGTGTGTGTGTGTGTGTGTGTGTGTGTGTGTGTGTGTGTGTGTGTGTGTGTGTGTGTGTGTGTGTGTGTGTGTGTGTGAGAAGGGGGCTTTGAGTGGCTTTTCTAGCACAAGCACTAGGATGACGACAATATTGTATAAACAAAAAAAACTTTAAAAAAAAACACAAACCAAGTATTGTGATGCAGCTGTCTGGATAGAACGAGACAGGGCAGTGAAACAATTACCATGTTTACCATGTTTAAAATAGTCTCACACTGCGAGGTGAGGTCACTTTAGTACTTTCGTATTGAGACATAGCCACTGACCTTGTGTCGGTGTAACGTCAAATTCTAACGAGTGCGTGTTCCGTTACCTTGACATCAGGGCCCAGCACAAAGATTTTGCCGTTTGCCCAAATGTATCGGTTAAATAAAGATTTCAAACTGAGAGACACGACAACCACCTCAAAAAGAGAGTAGACAACGGACGGACAGGAGGCCAAACATATCTCCCTACTTGTCTCTCTCTGTGTCTCTCTCACGCTCTCTGTGTCTCTCTGTGTGTGTCTCTCTTTGTGTGTCTGTCTCGCGTATTTGTGTGTCTCTCTCTGCCTCTCTCTGAATCATCTGGAGTGACGTGGTCAGATAATGGACCGTCTTTAATCAGCTCAGTGGTCCTGATGCTGAGCCTGAACCGACCCGACGGGTCATCACACATCACTGTGAACCCGCCAACCCCCCCAGCCCCACCCCGGATCCAAAATGGAGGACGGCCAACGGCTGGCAGTGGTCGTGTGGACCTCCTCTCTCTTAATGTGTGGGCGACATGGAGGGCGGAGCAGCGTGCTAAATGCTAAACGATCACGCTAATAAGACGGCCCCACTTGACGCTCGCTGCCCTTCCCCCAAGCCAGTTATTAAAAGGACTAATGCCTTTTTTTATAAAAAGATTTACAGATATCTTTTTTTTTTTTCTTAAAAAAAAAAAAGAGTGGCTGTTCCTATTAGGCAGGATGCCATGCGCTCACACGTAGCAATTAGGCAGATGCTAAAAACATGACTTAATAGACAAATAGGTTGGCGGTAGGGGAGGGGGGAGGTGGTGGTGCCAGGGTGAGCAGGTTCATCCTGATTTCCCGGCAATCGACACACTTTGGGGTTAAGGGTTAACACACGCGCAGCACTGACACACGCCACGACACCTAGCCGACCCTAAAAGAACGAACACACACACACACACACACACTCTTTGCGGCAGGAGCGGTGAGTCATCTCCTCATTCACGTCACAGACGGAGGAGCGCAACCTTTGACAGGATAGTTAGCGGCTGAAGAGGAGGACGCGGGCCTCTTATGGAGACCTTGTATTGGAGAAGAGGCTGCGCACGCCCCCCTCCCTGATACCAGTACCACCACTATAGCCCTGGTGGCAGAGCGGGTTGCCTGGGAGCCGGAAGGTTGCCGGTTTGATCCTCGCCGTCGGTGGATGAATGACAGTATGAATGTGTGTATGAACGTGTGTGCGAGTATGCGTGTGAATGTGTGTATTAATGTGTATTAGTGTAAATATGAGGCAATAATTGTAACGCACTTTGGGTAAATGCGCTATATAAATGCAGTCTGTTTACCATTTACCACCACTAGAATCCCTCTGCCCACCAGGGCCGTGGCCAAGCAGGGGGCTTGGGCCGGCCACATGCCGCCATCACCACCTATACGGTGAGGGAGATGGTAAAGGTTGCCACCCCCTGGCGGGGAGGACAGGGGCTCTCATTCCTTGCGCGGTGTTGCCTGCCTGAGCCTCCTCCATAAACCAGAGGCTAATCACGGTGTGTCACAAGGACAACGCGCGCACATGCTACGTCAAAGCCATCCGCCCATCTGGATCACAAAGGCGTCGTGACAAAAGACAGCCAGGTATTAACCTCGGGGCACGGGGATCGGTGAGCCATTATACGGTCCTCAAACCATGGACATAAAGACGAGGCAAGGGAATAAATGCTACAATGGCTAGGCTGCTATCTAGCCTGCAAACCACCATTTTAACCTGGCTTCAAACTGGGCTGCCAACTAGCCTAGCTGCTAACTAGATTGCTGACTAGCCTGTTCACCTGGCTGCCAACTAGACTGCTAACTAGCCTGTTTACCTGGCTGCCACCTGGGCTGTTAACTAGCCAGTACACCTGGCTGCTAAATAGCCTGCTAAGCACACCATTTACCAGGCTGCCACCTGGACTACTAACTTGCAGGATCACCATGCTGTTAACTAGCCAATTGACCTGGCAGCTAACGTTAGGCCAGTCCAGACAGGACACCTACTTGGTGTCCATCATGGAATCAAATTACCTGGAAGCGGAGAGATGAGAAATAAATAAAGTGAAGGAGCTATTGATCCGGATGTCAATGCTACAAGTCATAATACTAACAAAGCAAGTCGGGTTTGGAAATCGATATGTTCTCGGGGCGACCGCAATATTTCATAATCACAATTAGGAGGCGACACTCCTCCTCCTCCTCCTCCTCCTCCTCCTCCTCCTCCTCCTCCTCCTCCTCCTCCTCCTCCTCCTCCTCCTCCTCCTCCTCCTCCTCCTCCTCCTCCTCCTCCTCCTCCTCCTCCTCCTCCTCCTCCTCCTCCTCCTCCTCCTCCTCCTCCTCCTCCTCCTCCTCCTCCTCCTCCTCCTCCTCCTCCTCCTCCTCCTCCTCCTCCTCCTCCTCCTCCTCCTCCTCCTCCTCCTCCTCCTCCTCCTCCTCCTCCTCCTCTCTGGCGCTTACAAGGCCCGAGGAGCCGGCATTGAGTCATACATAGTCATTGTTGTGGCCCGTCACAAAGGGCCAGCGCAAATCCCCGATTGAGGAACAATGGGAGAGGGGGAGAAAAGGCAGCGATTGCCATCAGGAAAAATAAGCATGTGTAACACATCCGAGTCAAACACACAGGGCCGTCTGCCCAAACCCTACAGTCAACACTGTAATTAGGATCCGCCATAGTGAGAACATGTCGGCACACAAGGCCTCCATTCAGGCGTCTGTCACATTAAGCGGTGACAGACGCACGGCGCGCCGCTGATGGAAGATCAACTGATTTACTATTGGCGCTTTTTTTTAATTATTTTGCATTTCCCGGTGATAGCTGTGTGTTTGGCAGGCTAGATGGCGGATAAATATCACTGGGAAATGCTATATACAGATTATTTAGCGGGGGAACCAAAACATAACCAAATGGCGTGGAGGTATGCACGTACTCAAGATTAATACAATAACAGGATTATTGTGGATATAAGAATGGTATGTTCTTATGGATTGATTGGCTGTTCATTACAGGACAGCATGTGGTGGTTAAATGACAAAGCTGGCAGCATTTAGATTATTTTAGTAGGCTCTTTCATAAATAGACACATCTCCTTAATGCCTTAGGTTGGGGTAAGGCATCTTGCTCAAGGGTGACCGATGCGCACATTGGGGTTCGAATCTGGAGTCTAACCCTAATCAACTAGACAACCCTGCCTCTAAATCCACCCAGCATTCTCCCAGTCATCCACTAGGAGTTACTGTATTGTAATTTCCAATATGGTGATGTTTCATTGTCTGTCCGTCTATCCAAGAAGTGCAAGAATAAACTATTGCCACCACAGTATCATAAATAAAACTGAGTGCATGGAGGAAAACAAAAAACGAATGGAGAATGATTTGCAATTTTTAAATACAGTCTGTTAACGTTAAATGACATGTTGGGGTCTTCATCATCTCTGCATACTATTCACATAGTTGGTTGCTGAATGGGCCCATGAATGTTACTTCAGAACAAAAAACATTTTATTTTTACCCACCAGTAACGGTCAAGTATCGGACATGACTACTCACGACTCGCAAAACCCAGATTTGTCCACTATCAGTCATACATTTACATAACCTATACATGTGTTTTTTGAGGGTTTTTTTTATCATCCCGTTAATGTCCTGTACTTTATGCTATGACACCCTTAGTTCTTGACTGGGATTAAAAAAGTGCATTTTAGGATTATATTTTTAATTGGCTACATTTGGCACTTTACTACAAATATGTTGGTAACGCTAAATACTTCCGAATGGTTCACCTACAAATACGCCAAGATGTAAAATACGACTCACCGCACTACAAATACAAGTTACCCATTGGCTCAGTCAACCTTCTTGGAAAAACTGAGCCTATTTGTAGAATTGAGCAGCATTGCGTTTAGCAGCATAGCGTTTAGCAACTCCTTCAGTTAATTAAAATGGAAGCCTAAATCCGCTCGATGAGGAACCGCGTCACGTCCCACACACGCTTTTCGTGTAAAGGTAAGGCAAGCACTGGTGGGAAGAGAATACCGTTTACACTCGAGGAAAAACAGGTTCACACAGGGCTTTTCAACCCGGGTGACCGGTTTAAGAGGGCCGTTAGAAGAGGTTGAACGGTCAGACACTCGGCATCCGTCTTGGATTCTGTTTCCAGGCTTTGGCGTGTTTCCATAGTAACAAGCACGACACCTTCATCTCTTTCGGCGTTTATCTTCTAGTAGAGGTAGGTAGAGACACCATCATCTCTTGTCTGGGACTAATAAAGTACCACCTTATGGGTGATTAGAGATAGATAGAGATGGGTTGGTAAGTACAGAGAGAGAGATAGAGATGGGTTGGTAAGTACAGAGAGAGAGATAGAGATGGGTTGGTAAGTACAGAGAGAGATAGAGATGGTTGTAGTAAGAGAGATAGAGTGGTTGGTAAGTACAGAGAGAGAGATAGAGATGGGTTGGTAAGTACAGAGAGAGAGATAGAGATGGGTTGGTAAGTACAGAGAGAGAGATAGAGATGGGTTGGCAAGTACAGAGAGAGAGATAGAGATGGGTTGGCAAGTACAGAGAGAGAGAGATATAGATGTATTTGTAAGTAGAGAGAGAGATAGAGATGGGTTTGTAAGTACAGAGAGAGATAGATAGAGATGGGTGTGTAAGTAGAGAGAGAGATAGATAGAGATGGGTTTGTAAGTAGAGAGAGAGAGAGATAGATAGAGATGGGTTTGTAAGTAGAGAGAGAGAGAGAGAGATAGAGATGGGTTTGTAAGTACAGAGAGAGAGATATAGATGGGTTTGTAAGTAGAGAGAGATAGGTAGAGATGGGTTTGTAAGTAAAGAGATAGATATAGATGGGTTTGTAAGTAGAGAGAGAGAGATAGATAGAGATGGGTTTGTAAGTAGAGAGAGAGAGAGATAGAGAGATAGAGAGATGGGTTTGTAAGTACAGAGAAATATGTAGAGATGGGTTGGTCAGTACAGAGAGATACAGTAGGTAGGGATGGGTTGGTCAGTACAGAGATACAGTAGGTAGGGATGGGTTGGTAAGTACAGAGAGATACAGTAGGTAGGGATGGGTTGGTAAGTACAGAGAGATACAGTAGGTAGAGATGGGTTGGTCAGTACATAGAGATACAGTAGGTAGGGATGGGTTGGTAAGTACAGAGAGAGAGAGATAGAGATGTATTTGTAAGTAGAGAGAGAGATAGAGATGGGTTTGTAAGTACAGAGAGAGATAGATAGAGATGGGTGTGTAAGTAGAGAGAGAGATAGATAGAGATGGGTTTGTAAGTAGAGAGAGAGAGAGATAGATAGAGATGGGTTTGTAAGTAGAGAGAGAGAGAGAGAGATAGAGATGGGTTTGTAAGTACAGAGAGAGAGATATAGATGGGTTTGTAAGTAGAGAGAGATAGGTAGAGATGGGTTTGTAAGTAAAGAGATAGATATAGATGGGTTTGTAAGTAGAGAGAGAGAGAGATAGATAGAGATGGGTTTGTAAGTAGAGAGAGAGAGAGAGATAGAGATGGGTTTGTAAGTACAGAGAGAGAGATATAGACGGGTTTGTAAGTAGAGAGAGAGATAGATAGAGATGGGTTTGTAAGTACAGAGAAATATGTAGAGATGGGTTGGTCAGTACAGAGAGATACAGTAGGTAGGGATGGGTTGGTCAGTACAGAGATACAGTAGGTAGGGATGGGTTGGTAAGTACAGAGAGATACAGTAGGTAGGGATGGGTTGGTAAGTACAGAGAGATACAGTAGGTAGAGATGGGTTGGTCAGTACATAGAGATACAGTAGGTAGGGATGGGTTGGTAAGTACAGAGAGATACAGTAGGTAGGGATGGGTTGGTAAGTACAGAGAGATACAGTAGGTAGGGATGGGTTGGTAAGTACAGAGAGATACAGTAGGTAGGGATGGGTTGGTAAGTACAGAGAGATACAGTAGGTAGGGATGGGTTGGTCAGTACATAGAGATACAGTAGGTAGGGATGGGTTGGTAAGTACAGAGAGATACAGTAGGTAGGGATGGGTTGGTAAGTACAGAGAGATACAGTAGGTAGGGATGAGTTGGTTAGTACATAGAGATACAGTAGGTAGGGATGGGTTGGTAAGTACAGAGAGATACAGTAGGTAGAGATGGGTTGGTAAGTACAGAGAGATACAGTAGGTAGGGATGGGTTGGTCAGTACATAGAGATACAGTAGGTAGGGATGGGTTGGTAAGTACAGAGAGATACAGTAGGTAGAGATGGGTTGGTAAGTACAGAGAGATACAGTAGGTAGGGATGGGTTGGTCAGTACATAGAGATACAGTAGGTAGGGATGGGTTGGTAAGTACAGAGAGATACAGTAGGTAGAGATGGGTTGGTAAGTACAGAGAGATTCAGCAGGTACAGTTGGATGGCTTACCTGTGATACACTGAAATTGCCCGTCCTCTCTTCTGATAGTGAAGGCCTCCCCTGGGTTTACCTGCACCAGGATTACCTGGGGACACAAAGCACTCCAGTGAGGAACACATTCAACTCAACTTCAAATCACACAATACCTTCATTGATTCTAAGAAATATACACTTCAAATGTGTGTTACCCCGCACTGCTGCATTGAATCGGTTTATCCGTCAAACATTTAGAAAAGAAGGCGGTCGAAAACACATTAGTAAAACAGACCCCCTGGCTAAAATGAAATAAACACTATATGGCCGTATATATGGATGTGATAATACAAATGGATGTTTGTTTTTTTTATTTTTCGTTTTTTTACAACCCCGTTCAGGGCCTGTGCTGTCTGTCGGTCTCCCACCGGTTTATTTTTTTATATGCTTGCCATAAGATAGCCTCCGGCGGCGACGTGGCTCTTAACGGCTTTCCATTATTTTTTTATAACGGGAACAGTTGTGACGGCGGTGCAATAAGGACAATAAGGACATTAACGCAGCAGCATAGGCAAGCAGCGGCAGCCGCTCAGGGTCTCTAGTCATTAGCATACGGCTACGTGGCTCCGCCGTGTCAACAGCTGGCTGCTGGCGTGGCGTCACCACCGGTCCTCTTCTGCTACATTTACCGGCTGCTTGTTTAAAAAATAAAAAAGGCCATTTCGTGTTCCGCACAAGGTTTTTGAACGTAGGTACCGGCGGGATGACGTCAAGACAAAACGGCGTTCATACGAAGGATGGAACACACACGGATGTGACGACAGCACGATGAGCGTAAAGACTGACTGAATGTGTTTATATAACATAGATAGATCTATTAACAGCAATACTTACAATTTAACACCAAGAATGAAATATAAAAAAAGATATCTACAAAAAAAAAAAATCAAATCACTGAAATATTTATGTTAACAGTTCCACTAAAACTAACTAACCTGATTAAATGTTATAATTTGACGATATTGCGTCCCAGAGGCAACATTTAGGATAACGTTACAAACGGGTTGTGAAGGCAACCCGTTCATTCATTCATCCAGAAGAGCCTAACCATTTCCGAGATCGGATCCCATTACCGAAAAGCAGCATTTTTAAGAAGAGATATTAAACCTATAGGACCATCTTGACAATAACCCAGAAGTCCCAGGGGACGCACAAAGTCTCCTATCCCTACCAATATAATTATATTGCCCGGCGCTGTATTAAATAATGCAGCCTGGTGCCCTTCTCTTGTTTCTGCCACAAGAAGGGAAGCCAAATCCACAAGTGGTTCCCTCTTCTCTCGCGTTGCAGAAGGCAACAAGCAAAACAAAATAACACCTTCACTCTACTACGTAATCTCTTAAAGAAAATAAAAAAATAAACACTTTCACATGCTTTTCACATTTTCACCGTTTGGCAAACAATTGACCAGAATCTCCCATGAGCATGGTAGGGAAGGAAAGGTTGTAGCACACTGCTGCTTGTCACTACACCACCTTTAATCAAACACATCCATCATCAAGCCGCTTAAAAAGAAAAGAGAAACAAAAACTAAACCCTTGACTTAATAGAAAGAAAAATAAAAAGAAGAAACCTAGACACTGTGGAAGAGTGGAAGTGAAGTCAACAGCGGCCTAAAGTCCAAATCCATGCTCTATCCGTCCGCCGATAACTAAGAACCACCAGTAAGCGGCTAAAACCCGAGGCTTTCATCCGGCCGTATCCGCTGGCGATGAAACCCAGCTGTGCTGGGGTGGGCGCCACGCCCGTTACCTCGCTCTCGTAGAAATCGCCACCGTAGCACCTGGGCTCCCACGGCGAGTGGCTTTGGCGCTCTCCAGCGAGCACAGCGATCGTCAGCACCTCCATGTCTGACATGGCTCTCTATTCATGAGGCCGACGGACGGAAGATCCCCTTTTGAATGACACGCGCACACACACACACACACACACACACACACACACACACACACACACACACACACACACACACACACACACACACACACACACACACACACACACACACACACACACACACACACACACACACACACACACACACACACACACACACACACACACACACACACACACACGATTTGTGTAACTGTGGTGGGGGGAGGTGACGGGAGGAGGGGGGAGTGGGTGGCCATGGGAGATCTCATTGAATCAGAGTCAAAGCTCTCCCCAGCCGGGTGCTTGTGTTACCCCCACCCTGTTTCTGTGTGAAACAAACACCTCTCTTTTGTTGTGTTGCTTTCATCTCTCTCCCTCCCCCACCCTCTCTCACCCCCCCCCCACCACCAACTCAGAACTCAAACCTAAAAATCAATAGCAAGCCATTCTTCTCCCTTTGATGAATTATGATTACAAAAAGGGATGAAAAAAGGAGGAAGGCAGCAGAAGAGAGAGAGAGAGAGAGAGAGAGAGAGAGATGAGACTTCTACGACATCCGACTGCTACTTACTGTTGCCCGCATCGCTTTCTCTCATTCAGCCGCTGCTATTCACGCCGTCACAGGAAGAAGAAGAAGAAGAAAAAAACAAAAACAAACCAAGACGAGGCGCTCCCGAGTCTACCAGAACCTCTCCCTGCTCTGCCAAAGCCTCATGGGGAAGCCCATGACCCCTCTAATGACTAGAGCACATCTGGTGCTGGGCTCGGACTGCCGCCGAGCGTGCGTGTGCCCACACCGCTTCGACACAAGCTGCTCTCACGGGAGAGAAAAAAAAACTAAATAAATAAACGCAGAGTGCCGAGGAGAGCCGGGACCCGTACGGACCCGCGGCGTCGGCCAGGAGGAAGTGGCACCGCTTCGCCGGGGGGAGAAGACGTCTCCCGGTGTCCGCTTCCCAGGGCTGGAGGCGAGCAGCAACAACCCACGTCCTGCTCCTCCGGTCCGCTGCGGAGCACGGCTCTCTGCTGCTCTCAGGGAGGATGAATATGAAAATAAGTCTCCCCTCGTTCGCTACAGCCTCACCGCGCGGTCGCCTGGGTGCCAGTCTCCACGGCAACCCCTCAACAAATAAGCCCCGGCAACGACGCCACACGAGTCTCTCTCTCTCTCTCTCTCTCTCTCTCTCTCTCTCTCTCTCTCTCTCTCTCTCTCTCTCTCTCTCTCTCTCTCTCTCTCTCTCTCTCTCTCTCTCTCTCTCTCTCTCTCTCTCTCTCTCTCTCTCTCTCTCTCTCTCTCTCTCTCTCTCTCTCTCTCTCTCTCTCTCTCTCTCTCTCTCTCTCTCTCTCTCTCTCTCTCTCTCTCTCTCTCTCTCTCTCTCTCTCTCTCTCTCTCTCTCTCTCGACTTGGGGAGATCCCCCCCCCCCGCTGGTAGGTTTCTGTTGTTCTTCTGTCCCTTGTTGATCGTGACAGATAGATGTGGACTCTCCACCGCCTACACAGCCCTGACAGCAGCAGTGGAGGAGGTGGTGGAGCAGTGTGGCTACGCTACAGCGCTACAACCCGGGGACCAATAGCAGGTGACTGGGGTTCATGGCTCAACGGGGGAGGTGCAGTAAATCAGGGAGGTGGTTCGTTCTTCCCCCCCCCCCCCCCAAAGACAACAATAGATGAACAACCCACGCGTCGATGGGGGATGACATGTATGACGCTGTAGCTCCTCCTCACCTCCTCCACACCTCACTAACACGCCTCTGGTCTCGGTTCAGCGCTTCTCATTCACAAGATGACACACACACACACACACACACACACCACACACACCCCCACCCCCCCCCCCCCCACACACACACACACACCCCCCTCTGGCAACACTTCTCTACCCAACATTAACCCTACTAATACTGTGACACACACTGCTAGTGTACACCATCAACACTGCTCTACCCAACATTAACCCTACTAATACTGTGACACACACACTGCTAGTGTACACCATCAACACTGCTCTACCCAACATTAACCCTACTAATACTGTGACACACACACTGCTAGTGTACACCATCAACACTGCTCTACCCAACATTAACCCTACTAATACTGTGACACACACACTGCTAGTGTACACCATCAACACTGCTCTACCCAACATTAACCCTACTAATACTGTGACACACACACTGCTAGTGTACACCATCAACACTGCTCTACCCAACATTAACCCTAATAATACTGTGACACACACACTGCTAGTGTACACCATCAACACTGCTCTACCCAATATTAACCCTAATAATACTGTGACACACACACACTGCTAGTGTACACCATCAACACTGCTCTACCAACATTAACCCTAATAATACTGTGACACACACACTGCTAGTGTACACCATCAACACTGCTCTACCCAATATTAACCCTAATAATAGTGTGACACACACTGCTAGTATACTAGTCAACACTGCTTCAATAATATTGTATGTACCTGTATGTCACACTGTGCAAACTGTGCTACACTGATATATGTATTTTAGTGTGTTGTATAATTATAAATAAGACTAAACTACATAGCACACACTCCAATACTACCTACAATAAAAACAATACAACAGCTTTGATACACTATATTTATACTGGGATACTGCAGTAATACTGGGATACTCTACTTATACTGGGATACTCTACTTATACTGGGACACTGCAGTCATACTGGGATACTGCAGTCCTACTCGAATACTGTAGTCATACTGGAAAACTGCAGTCTTACTGGAATACTGCAGTCTTACTGGAATACTGCAGTCTTACTGGAATACTACAGTCTTACTGGAATACTTCAGTCATACTGGGATACTGCAGTCATACTGGGATAGTGCGGTCATACTGGGATACTGCGGTCATACTGGGATACTGCAGTCTTACTGGGACCCAGGGTTCACAGGAGTTCAACAGCATAGCTCAGAAAGCACTACAGAAAACAATGAGTGAAACAGGCAGAAAATCACAGGCTTGACTTGTACCTCTCTAGCTGGCCCCCTCTCAAGTGAAACTGGAGGGGTTTCTCTGTGTCACAGGGAACAGTAAAAGGGTTGGGGCTGAGTTCACAACTGAGCGCCAGGTTTACAGAAGGCTCTTCTGACGTGGACTTACACAATACAACTTATCGAACGCCTTCCCTGTGTGGAAATCCACCGAGGATGCATTCAAGAGAGCTTCCGGGGGAGGGTTTTAAGAATAATGATTATTTGCGTTTTCATTTCTATACAGAGCTGAGGCAGGCTCTCTCTCCCTCTTAACGAGTACTTTTCTCCATCTCTCACTAAATGTACTTTGAACAGCATGGCGCTTGACGCACTACCATGAGTATTAAACACTATGGTTGTATATGCATTTTCTCAACGTCTGGTCCCATAAAAAGATGATACTTCTCCCATTTAAATTACTGTAACTAGATCATAACCCAACAGAGCCATTAGAATATCCTCATAAAAACTTAGCAATGTGCCCTGAAGATGATCAATCTAGGCCTACTCCTGTTTGAGTAATTAAGTAACGTATTTAATATTAATTGCCGCTTCCATCACAGTGGGATAGCTCTAGATATTGCACCACATTAAAAACAATAGCGTTATTAACGATTACACACCGAAAGTTTCCCATGCTCAATGATTGGTCACAGACCAACGATACAAACTTTGGACGTGATTCGAGTCAAATGTCTTCCATGCTGGGTTTTGTGAATAAAAAAGGAGATACCAGTCATCACAGAGATTCAAACAATAACCGCCTGTGTGACAAAAAAAATGCGCCTCCACTTCAAAAAACGTAGTGCACCGCAAATATAAGGAACACAGAAAATGCGGTTTGAAATTCAAAACATGTTGTGCCCTCACGTGCCAGACACTGCCCAACTGTTTCTACAAACGGAAAAAACAAGATACAAGGGGAAAAAAAAGCATGAGGGCAGAGCGCTTTCCAATGTTCCCCCCCTTCAAGGATTAATAAATAACAGCGCCTGATAACGGGCTCACGCCAAAGCCCTCAACATCAAGCGACCTACAATCTGTTGGCACTCCTGTCCATTTAGCCCTTAACTAATACGCTGTCAGGGGCGCTTGGAGAGCCACGGAGCAGTGGCAGCTTCAGCGGCCCCTGCTCAACTATAGTGGAGATAAAAGGGCCCGATGAGGACCCGTCTGGGAACACTGCAGCGATGGACGTCCACTAGATTTTATTGCACGACTAAAAAAAAAAAAAAAAAACCACTGTGTTGAGCGTTACACAGCGGGGGGAAACCCCAGACTCCACAAAGTCGAACAGAACCTACTTTTGGAGCTGAATTAAAAGGTGCTGTAAGAGATACGTATGTGATATTTGTATATATCTGTAGTGAACAGACAGTTGTTTTTTTCTAGTATCCCACTCCCACTTCATCCAATGAGGAGAGAGATCTCCACTGACAATGGAGGAACAGGCGAAAGCAACTGATTCCAGCGCTCCCAGGAATGGCCAAACACGGAAGAAAAGAAAGTAGACAGGAAAGAGAGAGGAGTCATAAAAGACCATGGAGAGCAACTAGAGAGCACTCCGTAAAACATACTACATACCTCCGCCACATCAAAAAGTCCCCTGGATCTGGTTTGGGATCGACACTAAAATCAAAGCAACTGTTTTTTTAGTTTTTTGGCCCATAAGTAATCTAACCACCATGTTTTGTCCAATTCCATACGTTAAAATGCTAACAGACAAACATCACCTCCTCCCATCGTTGAAGGCGGAGGTAAAGAGGTTGAAGATGGAAGTTAAAACTGAATAGACATATTTATATAAGGAACTAAAATGTCTGATCATTCAAATCTCCAAGAATCCAAATTGATGCCGTTGATACAAATTTCATCAACGGTGATATGCTTCTTGGAGGACTTCTCGCTACAGACTTCATAGGAGCTCATCTACATGTTTACAGTGTTGTTGTTGTTGTTGTTTGGTTGTCGTCGTGTTGACCAGAGATGAGAAGGCCAAGTCCATTAGGAGCGCCGGTGGAGATGCCGGTGGAGATTTGCACACAGAACAGGCGGCGTGGTTTCCGACAAAAGAGTGACATGGTAACCCGCAAAGCAACAGCAGCGGCAGTGACAGATTAGCAGCATGAAGGCTTTATTTGAGGACTCTACAAATCAGCACGGTGACTCCGTTAAAAGGTTAGGTTTCACACGGACGGCTAAGCAGTACATCTGATGCGCCTTCCTGGTCACACTGGCAAAGATGGGGGATGACTAGAGCTCAAAATCCCTTGTGCGTGGACAATGGACCTTGAAGTGAACCAGGTTACTCCCACCTGCCCTATGCTGAACACGTCCCCCAAACCACTGTCCCGTCTGCCCTCACTGTCCTCACAATAGAATTGTACAAAAGGCTAAAAAGCACCTAGCTCCTAGCAAAAGCTGTCGAGGTGTCCTTGAGCAAGACACCTTAACCCTAACTGCTCCCGACGTGCTGGCTGTCTCCTTGCATGGCTGACTCCGCCGTTGGTGGCTGAATGTGTTTTGTATGAATGGGTGAATGTGAGACTTGATATGTAAAGCGCTTTGGGTAACCATTGGTTAGAAAAGCGCTATATAAATGTCCATTTACCATTTACCAAAAGACGGCTGTTGAAACATGTTGAAAACAACATGGAATTCAGAGAGGAAATTCAAATGGACTCTGAAGTTCTGTTGCTAATCTTCTTCCAAGATAGCACATAAAGGCTCTGGATTTGAGTTTGAGAGGTCATGATTTAGTGGCAATCTGTAGTACTTTAAATGTATAAAAAAAAAAGGGGTCTTGCTTCAAAGATTTGCAGTGCAAAACATCTGAATGTTTTAAGCAACAGCTTGTGTGACAGAGTGTGTGTTTGAGACTTGCAGTGTTTTAGAACAGCAACATGCCTTCTTACTAGCTACAATAACTCATTAGCGTATTGTTCGGTTTGTGTCCCACTGCACCTATTGCACTATGCTACTTTGCACCATCTGGTTGGACGCCATCTTAAATGGTGGTAAAAGGTGGTAAAAACATATTGCACTGTGCAATGATAATGAAGTGGAATCTAATCTAAATATTCTGTTTTACTGTCTGGAATGTGGAATGCAGACTGTGGGGTACAGTGAGTAGAGCCCTTGTCATAGAGTCCAAGTCGATGTCTCTTCTCTGATAAAAGAAGAAGGCCCAGTGTTCAGGTAGTTGGGTACCCGGGGCCGTGCTCCCCGGGCAGGGTCTGGCCGAGTGGATCGATGAGTGAGCAGGCGGTTGCAGGCGGTTGCGGCCGGCGAGGTGGCCAGCGGGACTTCTGATCCACGGCTCTGTGGCATTTAGCTCTGACGGGCCTGGTTTTTTTTTGAACCCCGGTGACTCAGGTTCCTCACAATTTGTTCCTCTTTAATTGTTTACTGTGCAGCAGTGGGGCCGAGCAGCTGGACAGACAGGAAGCCGTCTGACGCAGGGGGAGGAGGAGGAGGAGGAGGAGGAGGAGGGCGATGCCAGTGCTGGGGGAAGCAGCCAGGACCCGATGCAGTCACTTGGCTGGAGCTGACGGCAGAGCTTGTGCCATTCAGAGAAATAACACTCCTAGATCCCTGCGATACCTCAGAGAGAGAGCAAGGGAGAGAGTGAGGGGGGGGAGTGAGAGAGTGAGGGACAGAGTGAGAAAGCGAGGCAGAAAGCGCAAGGGGAGAGCAAAAGGGAGAATGAGGTAGAGAAGGAGGTAAAGGTAGAGAGGGAGAGTGAGTGCAAGGGAGAGAGAAGGGGCGAGTGAGAGCGAGGAGAGTTTGAGCAAGGGAGGGGGAGTAAGAGACAGTGGGGAAGAGTGATGGGGGAGAAAGTGAGCAAGGAGGAGAAACAGTGAGCGAGGGGGAGAAACAGTGAGAGAGGGGGAGAGAAAGTGAGAGAGTGAGCGAGGGGGAGAGAGAGTGAGCGAGGAGGAGAGAGAGTGAGCGAGGGGGAGAGAGAGCAAGGAAAGAGCGAGAGAGTGAGAGCGAGAGAGCGAGACACGGGGATTTTACAGCTTGTAAATATTGCTGGAGCACAATGGAAAGCCCGATGCGCAGTCTGTTGTTTTGTCTGTGGAAACACAAACACAGGCGTGTTTTGCTTGGTGCATCTGTGGTCCTTGTAGAGAATGGTGAACTCTTCTGGCCCAGTCTGTACATGATTCTGAGTCTGTACTGATTGGCTATGTCACTCAGTGAACCATATTTTTAATGATTTGGAATTCATAGCCAAATCAACAGCATCTATAGAGCATCTATAGGTTTACCTCCGCCAAATAGACTGTTTCTGCCCCCGTTTGTTTGCCTGTTGGCAAGATAACTCCAAAGGTTATGTATGGAATTAGACACAACTTGGTGGTAAGATTACTTTTGGGCCAAGGAACAGTTGGATCCGATTTTGGCACAGATATCAATTTGGTCTTGAAAATATTTTTATAAAAGTACTTCAGGTTTAATTGGCCAGAAGCAATCAAGCACTGCAGAGGTTCAGCTGTGGCTGTTGGTCTTATTCTGTTGTGGTGGAGGTATGAGCTCTACCAAGGGCAAAACATACACTCCACCTCCACAACTGACCAGCTACGCATAAGTTTCAGTTCGCCATTTCAGTTTCTGGATCAAACCACCATGCGTCTGTAACGGAGAAATTAAGATATCAGGAAGATAATACATTCTAAATCATAAATAAATCTGAATCAGAACAGATGCAAAATCCTTAGAAATTGTCCTACAATCTCAAAACATTCCATTATGTTAAAAGACGAAGAAATATTAAACTACTTTGATCCAACAAGGAAGCAGTAGCATTGGCATTGTAATATGTACTTATTTACTAGACCCCTACCCACAGTAGAAAGAGAGGTAGAGAGAAAGAGAGACAGAGAGAGAGAGAAAGGCAGAGAGAGAGAGCAGCAGAGAGAGAGAGAGAAAGGCAGAGAGAGAGGGAGAGTGAGCAAAAGCACGCAAAAGAGAGGAGTAGAGAGAGAGGTAGGTAGGGAGAGGGAGAGAGGGAGAGTGAGCAAAAGCACTCGAGAGGGGTAGAGAGAGAGCGAGTCTCTATGGAAACCTTGCTTTGTGCCTGCAGAAGACAGCCTTTTGCAACACCAATAGGTGACTCAGGGAGAAGTGAAAAGCTAGACTGCATGTACATTCGGACGGCTCTCGTGGAGGGGCAGACATGTTGCCTGATTAAGCTGAAGGGTATCATCATAAGACCACCCCCCACCGTAGCTTTATGGTCTAGTAATGGGCCTGTGGGGCGACCCCATGGTACGGCTTCATTTGTAGGGTTAGGCTTCCATCCCATCATGATCTGCGACGAATCCTTTCGCCTCAAATTGCAGAGTAATTTGGTTTTAATAAAACGCTCGCACCGAGACACCGCGAGTGTCTCGGATGGGAGGAATGCGGAAAATGTGATAAGCGTGGATTTATTTTATCCCGTAGAGGAAATCATTCATCGGTTGCCAAGCCAGCCGAGGAGTTTGATGATGAGAAATCTAAATACATATTTGATTATTGAATAGCAACACGTAATCCAAATATATTGTATGCCAAATGTAAAAGGTTTGTTATTGCTCAACCTACCAACATTTCCTTACATTTTCCAGTGAAAACGTTTAATAGTAAAGAGCATTTGTGGTAGTAAAATGAGGTTGGTATTCCCGCTCTAAATTATTGATTAAATGCTTACAATAGACCATTAAGGGCTGGGCAATATGTAAACATATTACGAGCATTTTGGGGATTTATTTACGATAAAAAATATATATTAAAAAAAAAATCACAAAATGCTTATGAATTAAAAATGCTGTTCTTTACAAAGGGGTCATTCAATTTAAGTATATGAAAATGAAAAGTTTTGTATTTGACTAAAACTAGTATTCTTTCTCCTCTTTTAGGGGATATTGTCTCATTGTAATACATTCGCAATATCTACTAATTTCATTCTACATTCAAGGACGAAAATATTTAATTATTGCCCGGGCCCTGTGTGAAATAAATGTATCCAATAGGTCTCCATCCAATGCAGTTACATGATCCAAGTCATTGCACTGATGTTTCCTGCTAAATATATTAATTCAAAAACATTTACATGTCCTGATGTGGTCAAACCTTCAGGACAAGTACTAGTTTGAAACATTAAAAGGCATTTAAGGGTTGTGCTATAGTTTGGGTTGTGTATAAAGTGTTATAGATAACAGATCCCTTAACAACTCTTCTGATCCGATTCCATTTGTATGCCAGAGCTAAATTATACAGCGTGACGACATCAAGAATTACATAATTGATTAAATTTGTTATGATCGGATGACGTACAGTAATGACCAGTGTCACGTTACCAGATTTCATATTATATTTTGAAAATATCATACACAAAATGTATTGATAATCTGGCTAGAACTAGGATTAAACAGGAGTGCATCATAAAACCTTCTAAATCCCATGTATTTATTAATAACATTAAACTGCTGGTCCTTTTGGTACAAGCCTTGGCTAAAGGACCAAAATGTCAGTAAATGGTGATATGTCTTTAAACATCATCCCAATGTCATAAAAACATTTCAAATGTAACCTCTGTCACAACCACTTCGATAGGTGAAGGTGTAAGTTCCTCTGAGGCTAGGAGTACATACACACAGCGAGGGGTTAGAGTCCTACAGCTTCCCTGACTCATCCACGGCCCACCGCCTCCAGACCTGTGATGGATGAGTGCGAGGCCCAGGGAGTTAGCCACAGCTCTGCCACACTTCCCTCCCTGTCCCCCCGTCCCCCCCACCACTGAATGCAAGGCGTGACAGTGACAGGCGGTGAGCCCTGTCTCCAGTGTCTGTCGCTGATGACACACAGCCGCCAGCGTCGATGATGAAGAAGTCGTCGTCAACAGGAGCGTCATGTCGCCGCTGCGTTGTGTCCCGCCAGCGGTAAAACTTCCACGCTTGTAGATCCATAAGGATGACTGGAAATGTCTTAGACGTCTCCTCTTAAGACGTCTCCTTCAAAGCAGGCCTGAAACCTGGTGTTAACCCGGCTCACGTTCCACTGGGTTACAATAGTCCTTTATTGGGTCTCCATGGATCCGGAGTTTCTCATGTATATGCTTATTGTGCACCGTGACATATTGTGCGTGTACAATAGTCATTTATACCGTCCTCAGGAGGCAATGGACCTCTGGCATCTTTTTATGGCCTTACCTTTCTCTCTCTGCTCCTTCTCGTTTCAAGAGAACATGAATGAATAAAATGCCTGGACTCTTGATTGGCTGGCTTATTCCCAGGTAGAAAAGTACAGGACAGTAGTATAATTAAATGCATTGAAAACAAAGATCAATATACAAATATAAAACATAAAATAGATCTATAGAATACACACATTAAGAGTACAAGGAAATGTAGACAGAACTATGTAATTGTTGGGATAGTGAGTTAATCAAATATATAAATATATTGTATTACCGTATCGTAAACATTAGTGTAATGTAACAGCTGCTATTGAATAAGTGTAACACTTATACAACCATTACATTACCTACATTCGTGTGAAATGGCTGGACAATACAGTTGCAAATTGAAGTATTATAGAACGGTTACAATATGTACTATCACTTGATTGAAGAACAATCCCAAGACTCCGAAGGAGCAGCACAACATGGCTATCATGGCTTTTATGTTACAATGAGTGGGCACACTAGACGGGCTAACCACACGTCACATTTTGCTAAGTACCGCTTCACTCAGAGCTTGAAAATTAGAACCCGGGTGGCCAAAATGTACTATTTCAAACAAATCCATGGCATTGACTGTGGAATCAATGCATTACGGCAGGGAGTGCCATTACAAAGCATTCAAAAGCTTGCAGGATGCTAAGAAAACAGAGAATTCAATGACAAATTGAAAAAAGAAAATGGCAGCAAGTCCTTGCCAACACCAAGCCTCTCAAGGAAATGGCAGCGAGTCCTGGCCAACACCAAGCCTCTCAAATAAATAACCTCGCCCTCCCTCCCACCAGTGACGACTTCCTGTCTGACACAGACCGATTGATTCAACAACGTTACTACCCAACGCACTGACGCAAGGGGTGAAGAGAAGGAAGTACAAAGACTTGGATGTCCTTGTCACATCCTTCACTGAAAAGGTCAGAGGTCTTCTAAGGAGCGCCATCGCCGCAAATCCTCTCTTCACCGTCACACCTCGGACTACCACCCACACACACACACACACACACACACACACACACACACACACACACACACACACACACACACACACACACACACACACACACACACACACACACACACACACACACACACACACACACACACACACACACACACACACACACACACACACACACACACACCCACCCCCCCCCCCCCCCCCCCCCCACAGTCTTTAACGTCACCATGTTTACACGTCTTCAGCGACACACTTTACACACGGTCATTATGGCGGAGAGGTGGGAGATGCTGCGCGTGCATCTCCCACCTCTCCGCCATAAAGACCTTCACTACCATGAGCTCGGCAGAGGACTTGGTGTTGTATTTCTTCAATAGAGTAATGTAGTACAGGTTCTAGGGGTGAGGACAATTCATAGGAGTATTGGCGTCAGGGTACCAAACGATCGCCAGTCACCAAAAGCGGGTAAATTAAAGTGTATAAGAAGACCATTCGCCACTCTATATCTAAATCTAAATCTGGGGGATTGAATCCTCTTCATTAGTTATATACATGTACACACACACAGTGAAATTTGTTTCTCTGCATTTAAAACATCCTAATATTTGGACCAGTGAGCAGCTGGTTGTTGTTGTTGTTTATGTTGTTTATACAGCTGCCGGGGGAACAGCATAGGGGTCTGGGGCCTTGCTCAAGGGCACCTCGGCAGTGTCAAGGTGTTTCAGGGACCGGCGACTTTCCGGTTCCCAAGCCCCAACAGACTGTGCTATACTGCCACCCTCCCCCCTGCTTAGCCTGGTAGAAAATGAAACGCATTTCCTCCACATGCTGGCGAACGCTTCTGGTTTACGGTCACTTAAATCGCCTAGATCTACCGAGCGGTGTGTAATGGTGATCAAACCGTGTGATGTTTTGTCACAGCGGTAGGGGGAAAGCATGTGGAGATGTTTCTGCAGTTTTGAGTTGAGCCCCCAAGAAGGAGTTAAAAAATAATAATAAAAATAGCCAACTTAAGGCCAAAGAGATGGGGCTGCCACGGTCATCTCCCCCTCATCGCCTCATCGAGTGAAACATCATAATCATCATTGAGGACATTCTGTGAGAGGTGGCGATACAAAGATTAGATTTCAGGCGCTCCAAGAACACGGCTGGAGTTAAAGGAGGGGGTGATTTTTTTTACCACCGCCATTCAAGAGTGGACGGTGGCTATGTTTTCGCCCCGTTTGTCTGCTAGTAAGATAACTCAAAACAGTATGTACAGAATTTGACAAGAGTTCGGGGTAAGATCACTTATGAGCCAAGGAACAGTTGATTTGATTTTGGCGCAGATCCGGATCCAAATCCAGGGGACTTTTTGGTGTGGCAGTTGTATGCGCTCTACTGAGGGCCCTCTAGTTTGTAGGGTTTTGTAAAAGCAAAAAGGCAATTTGTTTGTTGTTGTCACTCAATTGGAAACATCTTGGTTCACGAGGGCTCAAAATGTGATTGGGCGTTAAGTCCCAAGGGCCCAGTCTCCGCCCCTATAGGTGACATCATCATTATCCTTACAAAACCACCTGGAGCTACAGCGTACAGTATTGCCATAGTATAGTGTTGTATAGTATAAGTATAGTACAGAGTATAGTATACAGTGTTCAATTGTAGAAATTCATACTGCGGGAGGGAATGGGGAGTAAGCATTCCATTGTACTTGTTGAATATGGTCAATAAAAAATAAAAAAAGAATTCGGACATGGATGCGCAATTTGCACATCCACGCACAAAGTCCGAAAAGGGTCTTGCTTTCTTGATGATGTTTTGAGTAAGAAGATTTAACATCTTGTGCTTTAAACTATAAAATATTACGCACAACAGAGCATGTTGTTCATCACCTTGTTTATTGCGTAAGCAAGTTAAATGGACACCAGTAAAAGGAAATAAATGGACTGTATTCCAACTGGACTAATTGTATTGGACTATTATTCACTTGACAAACTTTGTGTGCGTCAATTACGCCAAGATGGCGGATCCTCAGAGGTTTAAAGCGTTGGCTTAGCCTCTACAACATCATTATCACCACTTAAATTGTGTGTTACACTATACGTTCACACTTTTTCATCAAATCAATTCTAAAATGAAGCCTCTTCTTGGCAATACGGTAAGGAAAAGCGGAAAAAAGACAATAAGATCTTCGTAAATTGATACTGTGAAGTAAAGTGTCACTGTGGGGGGGGGGGGGGGGGAGGATCACCTGTCAGTCGACTTCTTTGAAATTATGTATTTTAACACTTTGGGGATATCACACTCTCTCACACACACACACACACACACACACACACACAGTAACCCAACACCCCTCTGACGCCATATCTGCCTTACAGGACGCAACAAATCCCTGGTTGCACTGCTGTCAGGAAGAGGCTTCTCCACAGCCCGGCTTTCCACCGCACAAATAGGCATGAGCAGAAAGGTTAATGAAACCCACAGCAATGCTAATCCCAGACAGCTCAGAAACAACACGGCAATCAATGGGGGGGGAAGTGGAAAACAACAGTTCTGTGTGACTGAAACACGTGCCTCGAGGCGAGGCACACATGTGTTGCTGCGTACGGAAGGCTTTTAATGGGTCACCGGTGCACACGTCGGTCATTTTACCCCGAATTTGGCGGCCAACGTTTAATTATGGGCAAATTGTTAGGTTATGGTTACGATAAAGTCAGCATTAGCGTCGGAACACCGGGTTATAACAAGCAGAGCATGACTGAAGAAAACAGTGTCCATCAATTCTGTTTTGCATATATAAGAATGATAAAGTTTTTAGCCCACGTCAACGACCGACCAACCAACCACAAGTTTGTTATTGGGCTGTAATAGGGTGCTATACATTTTATTTAAATTGTATAGCATTTATAAGCATACAAATCATTACATTAAAAGACACAGCAGCGTTAAAACCAAACCAAGTGTTCAACAATGTACATATAGGTTATATATATCTATCTATATATATATATATAGATAGATATATAGATCTATACATCTATCTATATATATATATATATATATATATATATATATAATACATTTATTATATATATGTAGTTCTATATTAAACCACGGTCGCAGTATCATGGCAGATATACACAGCCACATTCTTCCTAACGCACCACCTTGAAATGGGTAACCAGGTAACCACAGGGGAGGGCGGCAAGGTAACCAAATTCCCCAGTGACGCTCCTGCCTCGCAGGCCACCCAACAAAACACGCCAAATCTGATCTTGGTGGGTGGAACAAAGCCCGCTTCAACCGGGGGTTTTTCCACTGTGGAAAAAAGAAAACGTCAAGAACGGGCTGGAAAGGCCCGTTTTTTTTTATGAGAGCAAAGCTTATATTAGCCGGTCTTATCTGAACACGGCCAACTGGAGCGGGGAACCAGAGATATATATATATATATATATATATATATATATATACGGCCCTGCGGAGTTCCATGAACACTCGACCCTGTCACACGGAGGACGTCAAAGTGAGACGCCGGCCGGGACTGCTTCTCCATTTCCATGCTGACGGAGGAGCCGGGCACAAGGGGAGATTGGGTCATGTCTCTTAATCATAGAGAGAGCGAGGAGACGCCCTAGACAAGCTAGTAGAAAGCGTTAGAGCTGGGCGGTGTGTTCCTTACATTATCATCATCTCCAGTACCTACTGGTTCCTTGGTTCCTAACCTAGGTTCTACTCATGGGCCGGAGGAACATAACCCACACATACACGAGAACACAACCCCTCTCTTCCGTGTTTGCCAACCCTGTATTGCCATTTTATTTTGGGATAGCAAGGAAAGCAGTTTGCTCTCATCTCTCAAGTTGTGCCAAGTCTTTCAATCCCCCCGGGCCCTCTATGGTGTAGGCCTCTTATAGGCATTTTAATCTGTAAGGATACATCATCTTAATTGTACGCACACCAGTAGAACCTGCGTACATTGCGGTTTTATGAGTTCCATAATGTGATTGTGTTGTTCATTGATCTGCCAGCCAGCAAAAGTGTGTAAATAATTATTTAAATCTACAGAGGGAGAGACGATTAGTGCTCCTTGTGTTCTGGAGGTCTGGAGGTTCCCCTGCCGATTTGCGTCCTGGTCGTGGTGCACCGCCCACCGCATTACCAGGACGATCGGTCACACTGGAGGCACTTGGACAGCCACAACACCTGTAAATAGTCCCACCCCCCAACATGCATGCCAGACTAAATTCTAAAATGTCCTTCAAATCCTGTTTGAACAGCGTTGTTAGTCATATCACAGTGATGCACCGCACACACAAACAAACAAACACAGCCGCCGACCCAATTAATCAAACGTTTACCCCATTAAGCCTCCTCTGGACCATGTTTCCTAAACCCCCACCACTCGGTGGACGCTGCTCGTGAGACATAAGAGACATGCCCAGACATTATGTCCACAGGAGGTTCTGCTTCTGGAAACACCGACTTCTGGAGCAATTTCAAGATCTCTATTTGTCACATACAGCCTCTTGAATTTTGAAATGGCTACAGAAGGCAATGTTCTGTAGCCATTTGAAGAGTCAGGATTCAAGATTTGGAGAACAGTTTCCGGACATTATAAAGCTAGGGAAAAGGCTGGGTTTTTATATTTCCCACGAACAAAACAAAGGTTGTGTGATTCAGACCATCATGTCCTCATGGTTGAAGCGCCGTGAGCACGAGGAGGTAGGCTAAAACATTGGTAAAAATGATATAGTATATATATTATATATTATATAGTATAGACTAGCATAAAACCTTTGGCACAAATACATTTTCTGGGTGGATAGCCATAGTGGAGACATGCCAGGGATCTCTATACCAGTTGCTTGCATGTACGCTTCTGCATTGGGGATAAGTATAGTGAGGTAATAAAAAAATAAAAAAATCACTTATTCAGTGGCATCTGATGATCTTCTTGAAGGTGAGGTGTCGAAACAAACGAACATATCATGAATTAACCAGAAAACCGATTGGGGAAGCAGGACTTCCACAACCGTTGACAACCAGAACTGTGGGCTACAACAGTGACATAGAGTGTAGAGTGTATGCAAAAGTACAATGCAGGCATTAGCCAGTGAGACAGGGGACAAGACAGAGGTCTTACCTGTTGGGGGCCCTCTCCGTTGACCATGGCAGAGGGAGGTGGAGAGCCCAGCAGGGACTGGTCAGGGCTGAGCAGCTGGCCAGACTCCCGAGGTGGGGTATGGTCAGCCATGCCTCCCTCATTCACACCACCGAGGAGGTAATCCTGAAACACAGGTACCCCAGTTAGTACTACTACAAAAACACACACACACACACACACACACACACACACACACACAATGCTACTACATTATGCATAGAACAGCATATTCCTGGAACCCTGGAACAGCCAGTCAGCTGCTACTACTACTACTAGAGACACAATAATAGTACTACACATTGAACAACATAATGCACTCACAACGCTGAGCAGGTTCTCCTGTAAACATGTAGGAACCTACAACACTTGTATCGTCAGGTTGACTCAAAAAACATGGAAGCCACAAAGGCCAAGGTTCTCTTTGTGGCAGGTAAACGACGGTACGTTCAGACGGTGCTACAGGTGTGTTCTCCAACGGCCTTTTTGCATCATCACCACTATTAGATTCGATTCAAAATAATGTGTCATTGCACATTGCACACACCAACCATGGACTGTTTGTTTCACTGTTTGCCCTCCTCCCCTCCGGGAGGCGCTACAGGAACATATATATATATATATATCTATATCTATATATATAGATATATATATATCTATATCTAGATATCTATAGATATATATATATCTATATCTAGATATCTATAGATATCTATATCTATAGATATATATATATATCTATATCTAGATATCTATATATCTATATCTATAGATATATATATACCTAGAATTCTGCACATACCTTATACATACTCTTCAAGTTATTTTAGACCATTAACAGTTTTTATACCTAAAAACTTGCAATGACAATACATTTGAATCTTATCTAAACTAATCTGTACTGTACTGTAAAGTACAGTACAGCGGAAACATTATATGTGTTACGTAGTGCAACATAGTACAGCTACACTAGTCCACACTACTACGCAACACAGTATTAACTATAATAAATACACTTACAATCAAATTATTTAAAATGCATATCTATCATATGATTATTTGTCTTTTGTAGCATCCTGAACAATAGTATACTGAACAGTTTTTTTTTAAAGCATTTCCAGCATTGTGACACAATGAACATGTGTGTAGCTAAGCGTAGCTTCCTCCCTTTAGAAAGAAACACGAGGTATTTAAACTTTCCATTCCAGGTGTTGGCTTTCCAACATGGGGATCCCTGCTATAACTCCCCAAGCCTCAGAGAGAATAGTACGTCAATCAATTCAATTACTGACAGCATAACCATAGATCAATATAAAATATGTTTATTGGCTAGGTCATTAGGGGAGCCTAATGGAGGAGAGTGGGGCATGGAGTCCATTTGTAACCATGACCACATCTCTCTGGAGTGTAAAGCTCTGGTCAAATATGTGCAGCCTTGGCTAAATATTCAGATGCATTGTTCATTTTGGGATGGAATTTGAATGGGAGGAATTGACGGGGGAAAATAATCTGGTCCAATGTGGTCTGCAATGTGCTTTCTCTCTCACTTCACATGCTGGCACTTTGTGATTTTGTACAGCATTATTGGAAATTAAGGACATTTCATCGTGCATACATTCGCGGGTACATCTCATTTAGCGTTAGTGCTCCTGCCGCAGATGTTTTACCCTGGGCACCATTTTATGAGTCCTGCAACATCTGTCAGAGGGCCTTCTGAAACCGGCCACCAACGTCTTTTTTTAAATGTATTTTTAGGTGTAGCAGGAAGCCAAGTAGGGTTAGGCCGGTGCAACATATTTCAAACCGGTTTGAAAATATGATTTGCTTATTACATAATAAAACAGGGGAAATGCATCTGATCCTGCTTTCTGGACTGATGAGAGCTCTACAACACTATCCTGGCGGAGGCTTGCAGCCAGATGCCAGCGGCTACACAGCTTACAGGCCAAATTCATCTTTTGGTTGACAACAGTTGGAACAGCCCTTGAGAACTGATGCTACATGACCAGAGAACAACAGTTGGAAAACCAGCCCCAGAGAACCTGTGCTCCATGACCAGAGAACAACAGATGAAAACCAGCCCCAGAGAACTGGTGCTACACGACCAGAGAACAACCGTTGGAAAAGCAGCCCCAGAAAACTGGTGCTACATGACCAGATAACAGTTGGAACAACAGCCCTAGAGAACTGCTGCAACATGACTAGAGAACAGTTGGAACAACAGGCCTAGAGAACTGCTGCAACATGACTAGAGAACAACAGTTGGAACAACAGCCCTGGAGCCGGATGGATGGGACTTGATCATTGTTCATTTTTAATATACTTCCCACATTGTAAATGGTACAAATCTGGTTGAGAAACAGCCAAGTATTCCTTTTAGCAATAGGCTGCATTGTAATCTCTCATACTGACAAATAAAGCATGTAGATGAACCAGTGCACCTAGATGATCCAGTAGAACCCCAGATCTAGTGCACATCGATGATCCAGTAGCACCTAGCTGATCCAGTAGCACCTAGCTGATCTAGTAGAACCCCAGATCTAGTGCACCTAGGGTTGGGCGATATAGACCAAAAATCATATCCCGGTATTTTTAGGCTGCATCACGATATACATCGGTATTTTATACGAATTCGGCTCATTTTTCAGTTTTAACTCAATGCCACATGTATGATGTCACAAGCACTTTTATTTTAAGACAACTCATATTCACAAGAGTAACAGGCATTCCCTTTTAGAAAATATACAGCTGCACACTACATATTAACACGTAAATGAAAAGGTACATTGAAATAATCAAAATCCATCAAATAAATAGCCTATATTAAATACACAGCTCTGCTCCTACAGAGCTGTGCAAATGACAAAATCGCCCTCGTTACATCGGGCCACTTATTTTCATAAGACTCAACCCTGCTAAATGAAGCTTGTAACGAGGCTTGTTTGGGGCAGAGTGTAGGGGCAGCCAGGGCTTTTACAGACAGCGCTCCTCATCTGAAATCCCAAATATCTCAATTATAGAACCGTTGTTTTGTTTCTTTGAAACTAGCCCTTCCACATTACCGACCGGCGCTATGTCCGTCTCCATGTTGCTGGAAAGTTGTGTGAGAGTCTGCGTGCCGACGCAGAAAGGGGGCGGGGCTGGGGGCGGGGCTGGGGGCTGAGTGTATGAGCAGAGAGAGAACAGCGCAGAGAGAGACAACTGCCTACGTTATATGGACTCGGAGATGAGAGGGGACAAACGGCTTTAATGCAACAACAACAAAAAACAACAGTCATAACATAACTTCAGACATATCAGTATGACAGTATGGTCCCATCTACATATCGCCTTATGAAATATACCGGTATAACTCATAATACCGATATACAGCCCAGCCCTAAGTGCACCTAGATGATCCAGTAGCACCTAGATGATCTAGTAGAACCCCAGATCTAGTGCACCTAGATTATCCAGTAGAACCCCAGATCTAATGCACCTAGATTATCTAGTAGCACCTAGATGATCCAGTAGAACCCCAGATCTAGTGCACCTAGATGATCCAGTAGAACCCCAGATCTAGTGCACCTAGATGATCCAGTAGCACCTAGATGATCCAGTAGAACCCCAGATCTAGTGCACCTAGATGATCTAGTAGCACCTAGATGATCCAGTAGAACCCCAGATGAACCAGTAGAACCCCAGATCTAGTGCACCTAGATGATCTAGTAGCACCTATATGATCCAGTAGAACCCCAGATGAACCAGTGCACCTAGATGATCCAGTAGAACCCCAGATGATCCAGTAGAACCCCAGATGAACCAGTGCACCTAGATGAACCAGTGCACCTAGATGAACCAGTGCACCTAGATAATCCAGTAGAACCCCAGATGAACAAGTGCACCTAGATGATCCAGTAGAACCCCAGATGAACAAGTGCACCTAGATGATCCAGTAGAACCCCAGATGAACAAGTGCACCTAGATGATCCAGTAGAACCCCAGATTAACAAGTGCACCTAGATGATCCAGTAGAACCCCAGATGAACAAGTGCACCTAGATGATCCAGTAGAACCCCAGATGAACAAGTGCACCTAGTTGATCCAGTAGCACATAGGAACTCCGTTTTTCCGCCTTAGTCAATCGCCATCCCCAAAGCAATGCATCACCAGACGGAGATGAGCTTCTCATGTCATACCGCCAGGAGAAATGAGGTGTGGGGGAAAATGAATGACACTGCTCTACAGATGATAGGTTCAGCCATTCATCTCACTTAAAGAGAGAGAGAGAGAGAGACAGGGGGAGAGAGAGAGAGAGAGAGAGAGAGAGAGAGAGAGAGAGAGAGAGAGAGAGAGAGCCTACAGGCAGCGTGGCGAAGAAGTAGTGTTGGTTGTTTTTGTTTTTTATACACTATTGAAAAAGACAGAGCCTGCGGGAGGAGAGAGGAATGAGGCTAGGAGGAAATGACGGACTAAACTGAAATGGACAGAAGAATATGTCAGGGTTTTTTTAAAGGGACCCGGCCATTTCCCCAAAACAGAAGCAGCTCCCCGTGACGGGTCTGAGCGTGGGTAGAACGCCGTGGCACAGAGAAGGACATTAAACAGCTGGGTGAACATATCGGTACCCATGAGCCCAGTCTCTTGGAGATCTAAGATGAAGTTACAATGGAGAAAAACACAGAGAGAGAGAGGGAGGGAGGGAGGAGAGAGTGAGAGGAGACAGACAAAAAAGGGGGAGAAAAGAGAGCAACAAATAACAAAGGGCCATAGGGAGAGAGGGACAATAGAGGAAGAGAGAAAGAGTGACAAAGCGAGAGATATATTGAGGGACACAGGAGAGAAAGAAAAAGACAGAGGCAGAATGCGAGATCGATAGAGGGCAGAGAGCGAGAGAAAGAAACACATACACACACACAGATTGAGGGAGGGGAGAGAGAGAGAGAGAAACACAGAGGTAGATCAAGGGACAGCAGAGCTCGCGGAGAGACACACCGAGCAAGAGACTGAAAGCGAGAGAGAGAGAGAGAGAGAGAGAGAGAGACCGAGCAAGAGACTGAAAGAGAGAGAGCGAGAGCGAGAGAGAGAGCGAGACTGAAAGAGAGAGAGAGAGGGCAGGGAGTGAGAAACAGAGAGAGAGAGAGAGAGAGAGAGAGAGAGAGAGAGGGAGGGCAGAGAGCAAGAGAGAGACACAGAGAGGGAGATCGAGGGAGGGCAGAGAGTGAGAAACAGAGAGAGAGAGAGAGAGAGAGGGAGGGCAGAGAGTGAGAAACAGAGACACACAGAGAGAGCGAGAGCGAGAGCGAGAGAGGGAGAGAGAGAGGGCAGAGAGCAAGAGAGAGACACAGAGGGAGATCGAGGGAGGGCAGAGAGTGAGCGAGAGAGACACACGTGTCCTTGAGGATAATTAGGAGGTAGCAGCGCATGCGCTCCAGAGTCGGGCTGTGATCTGGCTTATCTGCTAGCTTTAGCCACTCCCCTCTTTGGGCTTAGACAAAGTCAGTTTACAGCACAGTGGTCAATGACCTGGAGGGGGGAGTATAGCTTGTGAGGAGGAGCACAGTGAGAGATTAGCATGGTGTTTTATGATGGATTTGGAGGAGGCCAGTGGAGCAGAGCCCCCCTCCTCCTCCTCCTGCTGCTGCTGTTACCATTAGGGCCATGGAGGCCGCCAGTCACTAACCCACTGGCTACCGACTCACTTCAACAACAATATAACCGCTCATCTGGGGCCACAAGTGGGTCACCATAGAGACAGGAAATGACAGCGAAAAGGTGGTGAAAAGTTTGGATGTCTTTCTCACGCTCTCTCTTAATTTAGTTACTTAGCTGTTAACTCTTTGCCAATCCACCATCTCTCTCTCTCTCTCTTTTTCTCCCTCTCTCTCTCTGATGTAGATGTCGACGTCATTTGACAGAAATATTGTAATACTCCTTCAATTTAAGTAGGTACAAAGTTCATGTTTAAGAGAGAGACATACAAACTTCCCGATGAGAGTGGGAATCAAACAGGTGCGCTGACGCCTCCTTTACTATCGGCTGTCCGAACAACACCGTGAATTTAACTCAATTTCCCATGACGTTATTTACACTGTCGCCGGATAATCAATCATTAACATTTCATAATTCTGTCAATCAAATCGGTCAACCAATAGTATTTTTGATATACTCACATGTGACTGGAGAAACAGCGCTCTATAAAACAGCTCTCGATAAAACTCCTTATTCATTGCTGGCCAAATAACACCTATGTATCTCTACGCAGCGGAACAAAATGACAGCCCCTCCGACTGTACAGCGAATTTGAATCTGACTAAAAGTGCACTGATGACATGAAACCCAGCTGTTCTTTGGTCGTGGTTTTGGGGAATACCAAAGAGATTCAAATGTGACGCAAAGCGAAACACCCTTTTGTCTGTTCACCTGTTGTTTTTTTAAGGATAATAGCATATAAATACGTATTGGGTGGAATCGTGTCACTTTCTGTGTATATTCTCACATTTTTCACTATATTTTTCAGATGTCACTATCTCTTTGACACAAGGGTTTTATTCATCCTTATCCGAAGTTGATAGTATGGTACATTTAGTTTATATTAATGCTTTATAAAAAAAAAAAAGATTAGGAAACCTAAATAAAACAACCACTTTTACTTTGTACAGCGAATACGTCACCTGGCTATGTTAATGCTTCTTAATAGATTTAATGAGTTTTAAATCAATGATACATAGGACACGACGCAATGGAAATGGCCAGCACTGACACTGAACACGTATGTGAGCCAACATCTACCAATTGACAGACGGCTGATATCTGGCACTGCAAATATTGACTCTGCAGGTGTGTGCGTGTGTGTCCAACCAAAACGCAGCGCAAGGCAGAAGAAGAGGTACCAAAATAACCAGAGCGATAAGTTAGCAGTTGGTTAGATCATGTACTGTTACTGTACAAGGAAAACACAATACTAAAATAAAACAGGAAGTTTGGAAATTTCCAAGGCACCCTTTTCAACACATTTCTGTGTTGAAAACTTTTAATGTGTCACCATTACCTGATGGCATTTGAGATAAGAGAAACATTAACTATTAATCAGGCCAACAGCAGAAAGTACAGGACCATAAACGGGAATTAAAGATAGCTCAATAATTCATTATTAATAATTAATTAAAGTATATATATATATATATTAAAATCTAAGTAGAAAATATATGCGTATCTACACAATAAGAGTAGTAGAAATGTAGATGCCATAAAAATCTATGTAAACATTATAGACAGCAGGTAAAGGGTTCCTACAGCTTAAGGCAAGTTACTTTTGTTCAAGCAACTTAGAATTAAATTGAAGAACAACTTCACGATAACCAAAATCGACCAAAGAAAAGACACCCTCTACTTAGGGTTTGAGACAATTTTACCCAAAGATTTCTTGTATGATAACATATGACATTTTTGGTCCAGTGAAAAAGTTAGATGTACTTCAAATGTTGAGTGTTGTAGTTTCCTCCTAAACTCTGATGTTGATGCAAGCAATCGGTTAACACATATTTTTAAATAAATGTAAAGATACCAATTAAGGCCTTATTTAAGCCGTATTTAATGAAAAAGTCTTAAAAGGCAATGCATTAACCCAACAATAAGTCCTTAACTGGTATTACAATGTTTTAAATCAATCTTTCAAAAGTCTTAAAACAACAATGGTAACATGATTTTCTTTTAAATAGTTGACACAGAATGCCTATGGCATCAACAGGCCAGGAGGAACCCTCATTGTTATTAACATACACCTCATATTGTCTTTAACATACAGGACAAAGATCACCTAACCGTATCACTGGACCAAACATAACGTGTTAAGTTACAACAAACATCTAGGTAAAATTGTCCCCAACTATATCGTTTTCTTCTTCAACTGTGGTTATTGTGAAGTTGATCTTACATTTCATTCCGAGTTGCATTACAAAATAAAGTCTTAAGGAGTCTTAAAACCTGACATGCCTTAAGCTGCAGCAGTAAACATATGTAGACCTTAGAGCCAGCAGGTAAAGCCCAGCGAGCCCTCTCCAGTGAACCCCCTCCAGTGAGTCCCAAGTATACTCCCCCCCTGAACCCTCTCCAGTGAGTCCCAAGTGTACTCCCCCCCGTGAACCCCCTCCAGTGAGTCCCCTCTCCAGTGAGTCCCCCCCCCCCCCCCCCCCCCCAGTGAGTACCCCTCTCCAGTGAGTCCCCCACCTCCAGTGAGTCCCCCCCTCCAGTGAGTACCCTCTCCAGTGAGTACCCCTCCAGTGAGTCCCCCCTCCAGTGAGTACCCCCAGTACTCACTCAGTCCGCAGCTCTCCGCAGCGGCCGTCAGGAAGGCTGAGCCCGAGGACTCGTTACCCAGGAGCGGTGCTCGGCAACGGGGGGGGTGGGGTGGGGGTGGAGGGGTGGAGGGGTGAAGGAGCTCCGTGCTCGGGACCCCACCTGAGAGAGAGGCAAGGAGGAGCAGCCTGAACCTGAACACCAACCTGAACCTGAACACCACCAGGCGGCTAACAACTGTCACATGCTAATGCTAACCCGCTAATGCTAAGATGAGCTTCTCCTTCCTCTTCCTCCTCGACGTCTCATCGGACAGACAGACAACAGACCGAACACCCCCCCTCCCCTCCCCTCTCGAGCAGATATATCGGTACCTCGACTAAAGCGGGTCAAAAAGTACCGCCTCTAGCGGCCTATGGTGGACGACGAAGTGTCCGCTAAAACGGGGTCTGGTTCAACAGTTTTATTAGTCACTTTTCGTCCCGAGCTGCTCCGAGCACAACAGGACGGACTGTCGTCGCCATCGCTTACGAGACTGCAGCTGCGCATGCGCGTAACCCACCACTACGACCACAGATCATGATCACTTCAAGACAGACGCAAGAAGTGGCGCGTGGCATAATCATTAGCACATCGATTTCTTTGCAATATAAATGCATTATTATTATTATTATTATTATTATTATTATTATTATTATTATTATAATGTGTGTCCATGATATAATACATAATACATCTATGACATATATATATGTTTCTATATATATATTATGGTATGTACAGTATGTATGTATATATATATAGTACATCTATGATATTTATATATATATAATGGTATGTACAGTGTATATATATATATATATAAATATATATATATATAACATTCATATATGATATATTATATATATAGGTACCATAATACAGCCATGATGTATTAGGCGCACAGCCCTACATCCATGGTAGAGGCCAGGGGCCAAGAGATCAACAGGCAACAGGCTATATAATTCATACAATGTATGTATTGATATAAACTATAGCCTGGTTTGACTTTATTATTTCAGATGGGGTCCAGGAACAAATCATCTTAGTGTTAGTATAGGCTAGGGTGTGCTTTAACGGTACTTGTGTTTTCATGTATTCGGGGTCAGATTTCTTCATCAATTGAAAATAAAATACATATAACTAAAAACAAATATAGTATTAAGACATTAAACATGTATGTACTGTACTGTATATATATATATATATATATATATATATATATATATGCAATATATGTTTCAGATGATATATGATCTAATCTCAGAGACTGGACAGGAGAGTATCCATAGCAGCACCAGTTCAGCAATTGTATTGTACTTGTACAATGGCAATAAAGGCATTCTGATTCTGATTTCAATGTATGGCCGCAGAATACTGAATAGCTAAATACATTACATTACATCTGCAAAACGGAATAGAGATCACAAGCGATGTCCCTCTAATGTTCTCTTGTCATGGAACCACCAAAGCGTTGCTTCAAATCTTCGAGGGTGATAAATACAGTCGCCCGTGGCTTGGCTCCCCCAAGTGGCCACACTTAATTAACACATGGCGCACTTCCTGGATCTTACTGTGTACAAACACATTATTGGAATCGATCGATCTATCGATCTATCTATCTATCTATCTATCTATCTGTCTCTCTATCTCTCTCCCTCGCAGGCCATCAGGCTGCTGAACAAGGGCGTATAGCATATAACAATGTATATTTTATTACATTGATTTATATATACATATTGCTCTTTTTTGTGCCGATATAATGCATTTTATAAATTGCATTTAATTATTATTATTCTATTTTTATTCTATTTTTATCTATTTTTATCTTATTTTATAACTGCTGTCTATTGTCGGGTATTGCACATAATATTTTCACACCACTGCTTTATACTTGTGTAAACTGTGAAGTGACTTGACTTGACTTGACTCTATCTCTCTGTCTATCTTTCTGCCTGTATATCTGTCTGTCTGTCTGTCTGTCTGTCTGTCTCAAGCAACTTTCACATTAGCTTTCGTTTGGCTAAAGCACAAAACTGAGTAAAACAAATATACACAATACAACACAACAATAACTCAAATGGATAAACAAAAAAATAAATACTGTCTCTGTTTTCAAATAACTAAATTACAGTATATTGTAAAAATTTAGAAATCATATATTAATATAAATACCGTTTCCTTTTCCTCTCCGGGAACCATCACCTTATCGTGGTGGAGAGGTTTGTGTGTCCCTGTGAACCTGAGAGCTGTGTTGTCTGGAGCCTAGTGCTCCTGGTAGGGTCTCCCATGGCAGATTGGTCTCAGGGGAGGGATCAGACTAAGAATGGTTCAAAGACTTCAATGGACAAACAAACAAGAAGAAGTGAGGTTACCCTGCCCGGAGGAAGCCGGGGGCCCCTTTCAGGCCCCTTTCAGGCCTCTTTCAGGCCACTTCCAGGCCCGGAAGGAGGGCACCTCAGTGAGTCCCTGGTGGCCGGGTTAGCCACAGAGCCCGGTCAGGCACAGCCTGAACAAGTCAAGTGGACACTTCTCGTTGCCGAGGCCGATGTTGGGGATACTCACAAGTCCCCGGCTGAGTGCCACTATGTTGAAATTGACCCCGGTGGACGAGAGGGTCGCCTCCCTACGCCTTAGGGTCATGTGGGGGAAAACTCTAACTGTTGTTTGTGCCTATGCGCCAAACAAAAGTTCGGAATATTCCGCCTTCTTGGACACACTGGATGGAGTCCTGCATGGGGCTCCTATAGGGGACTCTATAGTCCTTCTGGGAGACTTCAACTCGCACGTGGGCAACGATGGGGAAACTTGGAGTGGCGTGATGGGGATGAATGGCCTACCTGATCTGAACCGGAGTGGGGTTTTGTTGTTGGATTTCTGTGCTAGTCATGGATTGGCCATTACAAACACCATGTTCAAACAAAATGATGCTCATAAGTGTACATGGTACGAGAGTACTTTAGGCCAAAGGTCAATGATCGATTTTGTTATTGTGTCATCTGACCTGAGGTTGCATATTTTGGACACTCGGGTGAAGAGAGGGGCAGAGATGTCAACCAATCACCACCTGGTGGTGAGTTGGGTAAGATGGCGGGGGAAGCTTCTGGACAGACCTGGTAAGCCCAAACGTGTAGTGCGGGTGAACTGGGAACGTCTGGTGGATGCCCCTGCCCGGGAAACCTTCAACTCTCAGTAGTAGTAGTAGTAAGTCAGGCTGTTCTCAGTGGGTGTTGGCCTCCGCCAGGGCTACGCTCTGTCACCCATCCTGTTTGTGATATTCATATCAAGGCATAGTCATGGAGGGGAGGGGTTTCAGTATGGTGGGCTCAGGATTGCATCGCTGCTGTTTGCAGATTATGTTGTGCTGTTTGCGTCATCAGTATATGACCTTCAGCACTCACTGGATTGGTTTGCAGCAGAGTTAAAACTGAGGCCATGGTTACTGGTGGATTCCAAGTAGGGAATGAGTCTTACCCCAAGTAAAGGAGTTCAAATATCTCGGTGTCTTGTTCTCAAGTGAGGGGAGAATAGGTGCAGCAGGAGCAGTATTGGGTGCACTTTACTGCACCGTTGTAACCAAAAGAGAGTTGAGCCAGAAGGCAAAGCTCTCAATCTACCAGTCAGCCTTAGTTCCTACCCTCACCTATGGTCATGAACAATGGATAATGACCGAAAAGACGATATTGCGAATACAAGCGGCAGAAGACTCAGTGACCTGAGGCCAACGCACTGTTATTATTATTATTTTTTGGTCAAAGCACTGTAAATCCTTTCACTGTAATTTTGCACTGTAAATTCAATTTCACTTTTCACTTTTTACATGTCACTTTTCCAGTATTCATCTGAGTTATTTATTAATATATTATTACTGCCAATTTGCACTATACGTATTGTTGTGTATTGTATATACCTACGTATTACTGTAATAATACTGTAAATTATGCAATTGATCTATTCATCTATCTATCTATATTTAGATTTCATTTAGAGTTATTTTAGTTATATTTTGTTTATACTAGTTTTGTTTAGTTAGTTGTTGTTATTTAGTTTTTAGCTTAGGTATTAGTATATTTGTGTGTGCATTTATTCCCCCTGTGTCAACTGTTGCACATTAATTTCCCTCGGGATAAATAAAGTTTCTTGAATCTTGAATCTTGAATCTTAATGAGTTTCCTCAGGAGGGTGGTATCTCCCATAGGGATAGGGTGAGCAGCTCAGACACAAGTGAGAGACTAGGTAAGCTGTTCCTTCGGATAGAAAGGAGCCAGTTGAGGTGGTTCGGGCATCTAGTAAGGATGCTTCCTGCTCCCCTCCCGAGGGAGGTTTTCCAGGCACATCCAGCTGGGAAGAGACCATGGGGCAGACCGAGGTACAGGTGGGGGGATTACTTCTCCACACTGGCCTGGGAACGCCTCGGGATCCCCCAGTCAGAGCAAGTCGATGTTGCCAGGGAGAGGGAAGTTTAGAGTCCCCGGCTGAATCTGCTACCTCCGACCGCGACCCGACCACGAAGTGGTAGAGGATGGATGGATTGATGGACCGTTTCCTTTTGACCGGCAGTGACAAATGTATTATGCTGCGCTCAAGTCACACTATAATAATAATATTAATATTTGTGTTAATTAATTAATTAATTAATTAATTAATTCATTCATTCATTCATTCACTCATTCATTCATTCATTCATTCATTCATTCATAATTCATTAATTCAATAATTCACGTATTACCTAATTAATATATTATTTGTGTATTTATTTATTTATTTTCGATTAGGTATCGAATAATATGCAAGTGACTGAACACAGCACACAAAAAAAGATAACCGGTATCTCTCGGTCCATCCGTCTCTCTAACGACGAATGACAATGAAAGCTACTTCCGCCAACAAGTCCTCTCGTATCCCACACCCACAGGACTTGAACGCACCATCACATCAGCTCGGGCTAGCTCCGGTGGGCTAGTGGCTGGGAGCTAGCTCTAGTCTTTATCAGAGAGTCACTTTGTCAGGTAGCTTAGTGAAGCTTTCACAGTACTGACGGGGGAGGAGGAGATCGTTTAATGGTTTAATTAAAACTGTAATTGTTGGCTCGACATCCTTACCAACACCAACAACAACCGCATCTACCAAGACGACCAAGTAAAGTCAACAAGGTACTGACGAGGTGTTGTGTTAGCGCCTGTTAATTGATTAATTGACTTATCAGGGCTGTTGCTATTGTTTTATTATCCCCATGTCGGTGTAACTACACTAAACTAAATAAACAAACTAAACCCTCCTAGCAGAGATGACAATTATACAGAATTGATACAGAATTTAGCGGGGTTAGAAGAGAAGACCCATGAGAAGGGAGTGTGTCATGCGTAGAGGATTGAGTTGTGTCATCATGTTATTATTCATGTTGATGGAGGGTCACTGAACCTCTGTCACGGTCTAAAGAAATGAGAACGCGAGACTAATGCGTGGCGAGTGTGATGACAGGGTGAGGATGCATGCAGTACCAACATACCATACAAGCAGAGCCACTGTTCGTTCCTTCAGGTCGGGTGGTGGTGGAGGATTTGGTTGTGGGTATGGTGGTGGAGGAGGAGGATGTGATGGCGGTGGAGGAGGAGGATGTGGCAGAGGAGGAGGAGGTGGTGGTGGTGCAGCAGCAGCAGGTGGAGGTCTCAATCAGTGGTCCTTTTGGGGATAATGCACGCAACAACCCATAGACATTCAAGGCACTCCAGCTCGATCTGTAGGGAATGACTATCAAATAGGTCACACCGAGGGATATATGTTATAAGCTATCTTCACAGTATTTCACGTACACACCAATGCAATGCATGGGCAATTTCATTATTTGATGAAAAGATGCATGGGATTAATGCAATGGGTTTAATGAATAAGGTTGCAGAGAGATAGAGACAGAGAAAAGGTTGAAAAGTGGCTGCTTTAACATACAAATGGACTTGACTGTGTGTGACCTGTTTGTGTTGTGCTAGCCATGTAGCATGCTAGACCTGAAGTGTGTGTGTGTGTGTGTGTGTGTGTGTGTGTGTGTGTGTGTGTGTGTGTGGTGTGTGTGTGTGTGTGTGTGTGTGTGTGTGTGTGTGTGTGTGTGTGTGTGTGTGTGTGTGTGTGTGTGTGTGTGTGTGTGTGTGTGTGTGTGTGTGTGTGTGTGTGTGTGTGTGTGTGTGTGTGTGTGTGTGTGTGTGGGGCCAGCCGTGTAGCATGCTGGACGTGGGGCGATGGCCCATGTTCGCGCTCCTTCCTCCCGAGGATCTCCGGCTCATCCGCCAGGCCTGCGTCTTCGGAAGCGCTGCCAATGAGGCGCTGTATGTCACCGTTAACGACCAGGTAACCAACGGCGACAAGACATCATCATCATCACATCACTGGGGATGGGGGGAGGGAGCACTACCCTGATCCTTCCTCTTAGCACGTCTTATTTGCTCTAGTGATTACTTCATTGTTTGCTTGTAAGCTCTATTGTTAGTTATATTGTTATATATAGTTATATAGTTGCTATTGTTAGCCAAGATATTGTAGTTTAACTTGGGCACTGGTTCTGCTCTTCGAGGCTTGTTTGGAAGGAAATGCAATGTATTATATATTTAGTTATTATATGTGTGTGTCTGTTTGTATATGTTATTATATTAGGGCTTGTTAGGCAGGAAATTGGCTTCTGGTGACTCTTGTCTACCTG
Source organism: Muraenolepis orangiensis (assembly GCA_027704905.1). Classification (NCBI taxonomy): domain Eukaryota; kingdom Metazoa; phylum Chordata; class Actinopteri; order Gadiformes; family Muraenolepididae; genus Muraenolepis; species Muraenolepis orangiensis. The sequence goes on from CM050999.1 coordinate 11,454,882, forward strand.
TTGAATGCACTACTGTGAATTTCTTTGGCCAGAGTGTCTGCTAAATGACTGTAATGTTATTTCTGAAGTAAACTATGCCCTAAGCTAACCCCTACCTGCTCCCCCAAATTCCCTGTAGGTCGTTTTAGATTAAGGCGTCTGCTAAATTAATAAATAGTCAACATAATACGTAACACATAACACAGTGCTTGTGTGTGGTGCTACGGTTTCTGTGTCTCTAGCCCACTGATAAAGAAGAGGTAAGGAGATAGAGAGGGGATATATTTAGCATTCATGTAGGTTAATGCCCGGGCAGGCCCTGCTCTCGTCCAATAGCAGCTGTGTGGCTGTTTGTCCGGCCATCGCTAACCTCTCTGTTGTGTTGTTCTACACAGGCTTATTACAAGCCCTGGAGACACGGGTGTCTCTCTTTGGAGCTACGGAGGACCAAATGTATTTATTGAATGTATGTATGTATTTATCACACACGTTCCGGAAGCCACGAGTGAGAGGGGCCGCTGGCAAGTTGCTGCCGCACCTCCTCCTTTCTTTGTGCTGTTTTGTGTTTGCTGAATGTTGTCTTGTACAACTGGACTCTAAACCC
>CM050999.1:11460464-11465464 GCA_027704905.1 Muraenolepis orangiensis
TACTAATATTAACATAAAAATGCCTTCCTAAATAAAAAGGTTTTTAGGCCCGTCTTAAAAGAGTCCAAGGTCTGTGGTGCCCTAAAATGATGAGGAAGGCCGTTCCACAGCCAAGCAAAAAGCCTGGTACCTTTTTATTAATTTCAATGTCTTACTATTGAATTGAGTTCAACCCAAGTTGTTTTCAACAGTACATGAAGACATAGTTGATTACTGAAATATTGGTAAATCAATTTGATTAATTTTATGACTACTGACAAATCCTGAGGGTCCTGAGGCTGGAGCATTTTGATATTTGATCTTGTACACCACTTTTCACCATGCATTGTGGGATACGATGAGTGCACAATGCATGTAGGGGATAATAACTCACTATACATTCGGACAGCACAAACACAAAATGGCCCACTCACTATGTAGTGCACTATACAGTGAGTAGTGATTTATCAGTAGTGAGTGATTTCTTGTGTTGTGTTGTGCAGGTGGTGTGTGGCTACGCCCACACCCTGGCCCTGACGGATGAGGGCATGGTGTTTGCATGGGGAGCCAACTCCTACGGCCAGCTGGGCACGGGCAACAAGAGCAACCAGGCACTGCCCACCCTCATCAACACCGACAAGGAGAGGTCGGTAGTCCCTGAGGATCTAATTAGCAGAGGGGATGCAAGGGGGGGGGGCGGGGGCGGGTGCTAGAGGTCAAACTGCCAGGTACCCCGAGGGTGCCGTTCCTGATTGGTTCACAGAGGACTGTGAAATGTGGGCTGTGTTTTGTCCTCCGTCAGAGGACGAGCTAGAACAGATTCAACAAAGACATGTCGGGACGATGGAAGGGGGGTCCCCATGAGTTTCCATGAGGTCAGGTGTTGTTTGTCGCTTTTCTGAACGTAGTATGGTTATATTTGTATTATATTATCTTCATAGGTGGTGTTTTTTTTACATTAATATAAGCTACTCACCGTAGGAAGTAATCCTGAGTACATGTGATCTATAGAGAGAAAGTAGTGCTTCAGTAGTAACACCTTTCTACTACATTGTATTTTTTTGTAGGGAATGTGTTACGGTCTACTACAAAACAAAACATTGAATTGTAGTAGTTTTTTTTCTTTAGTTTTTGAGGAAGTTATGTTCCAGTGGCATGCATCTTCTAGTTCTGCAAGTATGGTCTAGTGGTTCCCAGAATGTTGTAACGTAGTAATGCGGTAAAACAATTGGGGAAATGCGCCCAATGGAGGGGAGGGGGAGGGGAGGGGGAGGGTGTGTGTGCGTGTGCGCGGTCGGTCGGTCGGTCGCTCGGTCGGTCGATACCTCAGTATCAAGTGCCGTACAAATAGACTCAGAGATAGCTTCCACAGTCAGGCCATCAGGCTGCTGAACAAGGGAGTATAGCATATAACAATGAATATTTTATTACATTGATTTATATATGCATATTGCTCTTTTTCTGGGCCGATATATTGCATTTTATAAATTGCATTTTTATTTTTTTACTTATTTTATTCTATTTTGTTTTATTCTTATTTTTAAAACTGCTGTCTGTCTGCTTTATACCACTGCTTTATAATACTGTGAAGTGACCATAAGTGTGTGTGTGTGTGGTGTGTAGGATGGTGGAGGTGGCGGCGTGCCACGCCAGCCACACGTCAGCGGCCAGGACACAGGGCGGCCAGGTGCTGATGTGGGGCCAGTGTCGAGGTCAGGCCGTGGCCAGCCCCCACCCCACCCACTTCAGCTCCACCGACGACGTGTTCGCCTGCTTCGCCACGCCCGCCCTCACCTGGCACCTGCTCACCATAGGTAAGAGCTCCGCCTCCTCCTCCTCCTCCTCCTCTCGCCGGCACCTGCTCACCGTAGGTAAGCTCCGCCTCCTCTTCCCGCAGTCACCTGGCACCTGTCCACTCTAGGTAAGCTCCGCCACCCGCCCCGTCCCTACGTGAAGCGGAATATGACCGGTTGGGGGGGGCACTCGGTAGAGAGCATACCTTCGCCACACCAAATGGTCCCCTGGATCCGGATTGACATCCGGATTTTGACCAAATCAAATAAGTGTTTCTTGGCCCATAAGTAATCTAACCACCAAGTTTTGTCCTATTCCGTACATAACCTCTTGAGGTATCTAGCCCTGAGACGAACAGACCAACAACTCCCTCTCCCCGTCCCTCTCTCTCTCTCTCTCTCTCTCCCCCCCCCCCCCCCCATATCATCCATCAGTCACTTTATTGTTCTTTTTATGTTCATTTTTATTGTGTATATTATTTTTATAGTATTGTGTTTTTAGAAAAATCATACTGCGGGAGGGAATGGGGAGTAAGCATTCCATTGTATAAAAATCTTGAATCTGTAAATCTCTCTCTCTCTCTCTCTCTTTCTCTCTCTTATATCTTATGAGAGGGGGGGAGAGAGAGAGAGAGAGTGATATCCCGACACCACCACCACCACCAGCAGTTGTTGTTGTTGCTTGTCTTGTGTTGGCTGATGTGTGTGTTGTTGTTGTTGTTGTTGATCTCTAGACGGGGAGGACTTCCTGACCGTGGCCCAGTCCCTGAAGAGGGAGTTCGACAGCCCTGAGATCTCGGACCTCAAGTTCCTGGTAGACGGGAAGTCCATACACGTCCACAAGGCTCTGCTCAAAATAAGGTACCGGACACACGGGAGAAGGCCATCACAATGCCCCAGCCGAGGGTCTGAAGCCTCTTGAAAGGTTACATATATTTGTATTATTTTAAGATTATTTATTTAACATTATGATTTTTTTTTTTTGTATTATTATAAGATGCAGGGTCAAGCCTGTGTTTTCACCAGACTGCTGAACATTATCTAGTCCACTATTTAGGGCACAAGTGCAGGGGGAATTCAGTGACACTAATTATGTGCTGTAAATCCCTCAGCGTGCGAGGTCTGGTGCCATAAACAAGCGGACACGTGTCAGAGGTCACCTAAGGGCCACTCCTAAAGAACACTGATGTGTTGACAGTCTCTGTTGGAGCAATCCAATGAACACTAGAGGGCCCTCAGTAGAGCCCATACCTCCCCCACACCAAAAAGTCCCCTGGATCCGCAAAATCGAATCCACTGTACCTTGGACCATAATCCAACCACCTTGTTTGAGTTATCTTGCTAACAGACAAAGAGACAGACAGACAGACAGGCAGGCAGGCAGGCAGAAACAACAAAACCTCCAGTCCATCTTCGATGGCGGAGGTAATGAAAACGGCCTATGCATCATGGGATATAATGCAATGAAGTGTGTGTGTGTGTGTGTGTGTGTGTGTGTGTGTGTGTGTGTGTGTGTGTGTGTGTGTGTGTGTGTGTGTGTGTGTGTGTGTGTGTGTGTGTGTGTGTGTGTGTGTGTGTGTGTGTGTGTGTGTGTGTGTGTGTGTGTGTGTGTGTGTGTGTGTGTGTGTGTGTGTGTGTGTGTGTGTGTGTGTGTGTGTGTGTCATCTGTCTGTGTTTCCTGTAACAGCAGAACACAGAGACGGCTTCCTCCTCCTGGTCTTTTTATAACCACACTCAGACCGCTGACAGGAGGAAGGAGCCAGGCTGGCTGCACTGGCTAACACACACACACACGCTTACACACACGCTCACACACCACACACGCTTACACACACACACTGAGATATATGCACATGGTCACACGTTTACACTCACACTTGCAGATAATCACATGATGATTTCACAGATGCACACGTGCTTGGATGGACATGCACGCACACATTTACACATACGTGCACTCACACACTCGCATAAACATATGTGAGTGACAGGGGAAGGTTGGCTGATAGGTCATGTTTGTCGTTGTTCAACGCTGTCCTCGACATGATTCCACACATCGTGCAGAGAAACTTGGCGTTTTTAAAAACTGTGCTTAAAGTGAAAAACAAATGACACACAAAAGGGAAAAGCAAATGACACAACCGTCCTTGAGAACTGGTGCTACATGACCAGAGAACAACAGCCCTAGAGAACTGGTGCTACATGACCAGAGAACAATAGTTGGAACAACAGCCATAGAGAACTGGTGCTACATGACCAGAGAACAATAGTTGGAACAACAGCCCTAGAGAACTGGTGCTACATGACCAGAGAACAATAGTTGGAACAACAGCCCTAGAGAACTGGTGCTACATGACCAGAGAACAACAGTTGGAACAACAGCCATAGAGAACTGGTGCTACATGACCAGAGAACAACAGTTGGAACAACAGCCATAGAGAACTGGTGCTACGTGACCAGAGAACGACAGTTGGAACAACAGCCCTAGAGTCAGCAAAAGTCCGCCAGATGACATGAAACTAATTTGCAAAACTGAATGCTGGCAAAGTGGAGGGGAATTGATTCTTGTTCATTTTTTATGTACTTGCTTTTAATGAATTGTTCCTTGTTTTCCACAAGGTTTCCATGGTCTGATTGTCTCCTGAAGGTTTACAGACTGATGTCTCCTCTATTGTTTCACATCACGCTCTGCTTCCTGAGGTCGACCTCTTGGCCCCCTCTTTATTTATGGGCTTGTTTAAGACAATAGGGAAGATGTCCTCCTATGACTTTTATTAGATGTATCGCTCCCCGTGAAACAAAACCACTTGGCTGCTTGTTCCATGAAATAGTGGATTATAGTTATCCATCCAGATTAGAATAGTAGATAGTTGTTGTGCAGCCCTGTTGTGTTAGAGTTAGGGGGGTATGAGTTTAGGGTTAGGATTATGGTTTAGGATTAGGAGTTGGAGGTTTAGGGTCAGGAATAGACTTTAGGTTGAGGGTTAGGATAAGGGGTTAAGATTAGAGGTTTAGGGTTAGTATACGGGTTAGGAATTGGGTTTAGGATTAGGGGTAAGGGTTGGGATTAGGGTTTAGGGTTATAGTTAGCTAGTGTGTCAAGCCCAATCCACATGACCGTGACAGAGGCAAAACAATGTTTCAGAACTAAACAATCAAGTTATTTATCAGAACCTTGTTTTGCTAATCATGCTTTAAAAGGGATGGGGACAAAATTGTCCACTTCTA
>CM050999.1:11467964-11480464 GCA_027704905.1 Muraenolepis orangiensis
ACAGCCGATCGTATTCCGTTCCAAAACATTCAGGAGGAGGTTTTTGAAGTCAGTGAAGGAGATGGGGATGAGTCTTGTCGCGGCTGATTCCAGGACCTCAAGGGCGACATAGGGGGAGACTCTTTCTGACCCGTCTCACCCGCGGCGCGGGGGGGCCAACAGAAAAGCCAGATCAACGTGATCTTGTGACGGTAATGATGAGCGCAGGCGGCGCTCTTGACACTGACCAGTGTTGGCGCTCTTGGTTTTTGTAGGACTTGGAGGAGTTCTGCTTCAAGTTTTGCGTGAACCACCTGACCGCGGTGACGCAGACGCCGGCCTTCAGCGACATGGACCACGACCTCCTCAAGGACTTCATCAGCAAAGCAAGCCGCTACGGGGCCTTCAAGAACTGACCCCCTGGAGGAGGACGCCACTGGAGAACGGCAGCCTGCGCAGACTCTTTGAGGAGCGGCAGCACCACCACCATCACCCCCCCCACCCCACCACCACCACCCCCCCCAACCACCACCACCACCACCACCACCACCCCGTGGGCGGTTCTCAAGAGCCGGAGCTCAAGAGTTGACCTTTTGACCTGAGTCAACATTGAGTCAATCGCTGCTTCAAAGGCGTGCAGCTGGGAGTTGGAGGCAGGAACGACGGGCGGGAGTTGAAGGGAGTGGGGGGGGGGGGGGGGTTGAGGGCTGTCGAGGGTGGGGGTTCTTTCTTCTTCTTCTTCTTCTTCTTCTTTTTCTTCTCGGGGGGGGGGGGGGGGCTGCTTGGAGATCAACGCAAACGGAGCGGTATGCTGGGGCCGAGGGTTGGGTTCCACTCTCCTCGCCTGCCGAGAGGGAACCGGGGAAGCACCGACTCCTTGTCCGCCGAGTGTCTTCCTGACCCTGGGAACGGGTTCTTCTGGTTTTAATGTGTAAACGGGGGGGGGGGGGGGCTTTGATCTAAAGTGGGGGTAGTTGGCGCTCACGTGGGTACGGGGCCACGTGTGGTCGTCGTCGCTGGAGCAGACCTGCTGGAAACGGATGTCTCAAACAATCAATGAGACCGACTGCAATAAGTGAGGTTTAAGAACCGTCACGGCGTGTAGCTGAATGTACCTTTTTTTGTAAATGTAACCACGGGTGGGTAGGTGGGTGGGTAGGTGGTAGGTAGGTGGGTAGTTATGGAGAGACTTAAGCATGGATGGCTACTAACTCGGTGCCGCCAACACGGTAGTGCTTACTCACTATTGCTAACTTAGGCGTAGGCCTATTACCAAATGAGCATTATCCACTTGGTCATGGTAACACATAGGCCTATAGTTGGCCTATATCATCACATATTCAGCATAATCCAAATGACAAATCTGTTATTTTACATCTCCATGTACACTTAAGTTGGACTTAACTAATCTTTCTTTGGTTATTGAAGGAGACATTTTTAAAGTTCTTAATATGTAGAATATTCATGAAACTTGAAGAATGCTCTCCTAGCGTACCAGAGAGTCTCTCTCTATTTTTGTAATTTAATGTACTTGCGACCAAGGTTGTTTTTAGGTCATGAAGATATTTGCATAACCGTTAAAAATCACTTCATTACAACTATTTACATCACAAACGTCCCCTCCTCGCTCCCCTCTCCTGCCAACACACGTTACTATTTGTTGTCCCAAGTGTCAAAATAAATGTTTGTTTAAAATCCAACCTCAACCTGCTACCGGAGGAAAAAAATTATTTAGTTTAACCTGCCAATGTTGATGTTGTTTTTGTCTTGGCCGTTGTTTTTCTTTTTATAAAGATTAAATCATTCCCTCTGTGTGTGTGTGTGTCGTGTCAGGTTATTTTTTTTGTTAGCACAGACCATGTGTTGAGATGAGTGCTCTTTGGGCTTCTCAAAACTAAATCACACACACACACACACACACAGTCGGTTGCCATAACAAGCCGTTTGTGCTGCCACTATTTGATCAAACCCCATCACCGAAGTATCAACCAGACCAACAGGTTTTATTACGGCTAGGTTTGGCCCTTCAAACCGTCACTTATAACTGATGACTTGCCTGTTCAGACAAGTTGGCCAAACTTGTCTGAACTCGCTTGGAGTTTAGATGTCCCCCCCCGTCACCCCCCCCCCCCCCCCCCCGATAGTTACTGGACCACTTGGACTTCTGGTTCCCGGCCCTAAACGACCGGTCAGTTGTGGTCTGAGACAAGCCAGAGATATGCTGTTCTCACGGGAATGCTCCTCCACTCCCAATACAAACAACATGGACATACCTACCTCGGTTCCTCTGCTGGAGAGGTCATTATCCAGCCGTTTAGCGCCATTAGGCTGTTTCCTCCGCCCAAAAGTTTGTGGACAGCTGTGATGTCATACTGAAGCCAACTGCCAGCCCTAACCGTCCAGCTAACTAACAACAGGCCGGTGATGAAACATGGTGTACAGATGGCCTGTCGTGTGCTCGCCCATGATGACACACCGTCAGACCAACTGTCAGCACGGGGCGTGTCCACAGCAGGGCCGAGGACGGTTGTTTACTTTTAACTACACAATGTTGTGTATTGTATACATTGTTATTGTCCTACGTTGTGGTCTGAATATCAGATGAGATATTTGCAGTTCATTTTGTGAAGTTTATAATTCTGTGCACCGTTCTACAAAATCCTTCCTTAATTCCCTACTTCCTACTCCCTCTCTAGTTCAATGTAGAGGACTAAATAGTGAAATCCTTCCCTCATTCCCTACTCCCTCTCTAGTAGTTCAATGTAGAGGACTGAATAGTGAAATCCTTCCCTACTCCCTCTCTAGTAGTTCAATGTAGAGGACTATATAGTGAAATCATTCCCTACTCCCTCTCTAGTAGTTCAATGTAGAGGACTAAATAGTGAAATCCTTCCCTCATTCCCTCTCTAGTAGTTCAATGTAGAGGACTAAATAGTGAAATCCTTCCCTCATTCCCTACTCCCTCTCTAGTAGTTCAATGTAGAGGACTATATAGTGAAATCCTTCCCTCATTCCCTACTCCCTCTCTAGTAGTTCAATGTAGAGGACTATATAGTGAAATCCTTCCCTCATTCCCTACTCCCTCTCTAGTAGCTCAATGTAGAGGACTATATAGTGAAATCCTTCCCTCATTCCCTCCTCCCTCTCTAGTAGTTCAATGTAGAGGACTATATAGTGAAATCCTTCCCTCATTCCCTACTCCCTCTCTAGTAGCTCAATGTAGAGGACTATATAGTGAAATCATTCCCTACTCCCTCTCTAGTAGTTCAATGTAGAGGATTACATAGTGAAATTCTTCTCTCATTTCTATATCGTGAAATCATATATATAATATATATATATATATATATAATATATATATATATATATAATATATATATATATATATATAATATTTCTCATTCACAAAATGGTGAGCTAACTATGTAGTGCACTATGCAGTGAGTAGGGAGTGATTAGGGACCCAGCCTCAGTGGTGTGGTCCATGTTATCCTCCCTCCTAAATGACTCTTGACCGTCGGCCCGAGTCTCGTGATCTCTCCTCCAGGACCACCTTCATCTGAAATTCCGCAACTGAGCCAACTGTGTGTAAGTTGGCTTCGTATGGACCTTATCTTTATTTAAAAGTACAACAGAGACGAAAGCATAGCCAGGGGATTACCATACTACCCCCCCCCCCCCCCCCTCTCAGTGGACATGTCTGCTGCATTGTGGGTAGAGTAAGGGTCATGACCTCCGGGCAGCCTAGCTAAACATCCCATATCAACCGTATCATGATATCATCGTATACGGTATGAATGCCAACAGAGAGGTTAAGGTTGTCATGTGTTTTCTGCTTGGACTCTGAAGTGGAATTGTGCTTCACCAAATGTGATTAGGTCCGGTCCGGTCTCCGGGTTCCGCATCATCTGTACAAGGACCACCGGGTTCAAGGACAGTTGTTACCCACAGGCAGTGCGCCTACTGAACTGCTAGGAGTGCTGCCACTATCATAACATGGTCATCCATATATTACATTACACCATCATACTTTTGCTGGACTTTCTGGACTCATGTCAGTTACTGCGCTGTACTGCACTGTATTCATCATGCTGCTGCGCTACACTAAAATGCTTTTTAAATGTTTGATTTTGCACAATTCAACACATGTACATATCCACCCGTCACTTTATTGTTCTTTCTATTGTGTACAGTCTTTATTTTATAGTATAGTGTTTTAGAGAGTTCTCACTGCGGGAGGTACTGGGGAGTAAGCAGTCCATTGTTCTTGTTGCATATGGGCCAATAAAAAAAACTCGAATCTCGACTGTAACACAAGGCTGAGCTTGTAAAGCTAGACCAGCTTGCCGGACGGTACGTCATTGAATACAAAAGGATTCTTCTTCCCGCGCTGAGTGGCTCTTGTAGGTTGAAACACCGTGTCTCTCTACCGCTGTCGGCTTCATATCTCCTGCGTTTTGGTTTGGATTTGTTCACCATGAGCCAGTTGTTCAGTTCAGTTCAGAGAGAGAGAGAGAGAGAGATGCCTTTTGGCTGGCAGTCGAAAACCACTCGTGTGTCCTATCCCCCCGTCTCCCCCGTTCAAACAATATTCTGCTGATAAATGTTAATATTACAACAAAACAATACCAGAGGGCCCTCGGTGGAGAGCATACCTCCAACACTCCATAATGTCCCTCATGCCCTCTTAGAGGCTAAACCATCCCTCAAAAGCAACAGAACTTCACCATTTCCTGTGAATTATGTTTCATGTTTAAAATATGTGATTTTTCTAAAGAATCCTTTTCCTGGATTCTGTGGGGGTCCAGATTCGTATTTCCCAATGTTCTTGAATCGTCATTGGCATTAAACCCTCACCTCAAGTTTTATGCAAATATGTTAGTAACTTTGTGATATATTACACAATATAGGATTTTTGCCCTATCTCCCAACGCTTCCTGGATCCAGATTCAGATCCTGGATATGTGCCAAAAATCGAATCAACCGTCCCTTGGCACCATAAGTAGTCTAACCACCAAGTTGTGTCCAATTTCATCCATAGCATTTTGAGTTATCTTGCTAACAGACAAACAGACAGAAAAAACATAACCTCAGGTCCATCTTGGATGGCGGAGGTGATCAAACAGTAGCTGTGGAGCAGCACTCTGGTCCTGCTAGCAGCAGCGGAAGAGGTCCCAGGCCGCTCTGCTCCACCGCCTCCCGTCTCGTGGTCCACCGGCTCTCGGCCAATAGGACGGCGGCAGGTTCGCCCCGTGTTCCTGGACCACTTCCACCACCGAGTGGCCCTCCAATGCCCTCTTTCTCTCTCTCTCTTCCTCCCCTTTCTTCACGTCTCTTTCTCTTGTTTTTGTCATTCTGGGCATTTTCCCTTAACGTTTTTTCTCCTCATGGTTACCGTTGTCAAGGAGAGCAGACTCACTGGCTCTTGTTGCTAGTTGCTATTATCACGCCGCTAGCGTCCGCGGCCACTGAACAGTTCCTGGAACAGTCGGCTTTATGTCGCTGCTGCTGTTGTTCCTCTCTGTAATGAGTTCTGTGTTTTCCCCAACTTGCTCTTGAATTTCTCTATACAGAACATGTTTATGTTTCCACAGCAGCACTAAACCCAGGCTCTCATACAGTCACAGCGCAATAAGTCAACGTTATGATGGTCTGTTTAGTAGGAACCCCAATGCATTTTTACATTGTTTCACGGACATACAAGTACACATACAAATGAGTTTACGGTAGTAACGGTTTAGCCGTTTTACATAAAATTCATTCAAGATTTTTAGTTCAGTACAATGGAATGCTTACTCCCAATTCCCTCCCGCAATAAAGTGACCGATAGATGATATGTACATGTGTTGAATTGTGCAACAGGAATTTAAAAGCATTTTAAAGTGCCAGTAGTGCAGCAGCATCATCAATACAGTGCAGTACAGTGCAGTAGAGGTAATGAGTCCAGAAAGTCCAGCCAATGTATGATAGTGTTGTGTAATGTAATATGGATGACAATGTTATGATAGTGGCAGCACTCCCAGCAGTTCGGTAGGCAAATAAAGAAGCCAGTAGAGCGCGTGGATTAAAACGATCCTTGAACCTGGTAGTCCTGATGGTAGTACGGATGCAAACATAACAGCGTTAAGCATACACTTTCCAGTGGTATTTCAACTGTGCTATGTTTCAGAAGACACTACTTCCGCTACAGTACACCACTAATCCCAATGGATTCAATAAATAATTCCTATCCGTATGCACAAAACCAGACTACTTTTGCAATAGCAATTGTAGCTACTAAACATGCGGCGGTCAACTGTTGTAATTGTCGTCAATTGTACAATTCCTTTAAAGTTACTACTCTTTAAAGTACTCAAAACCATGTTTATGATGTATTTTAAATGTATTTTTGTATGTCCTTTACCACCACCGGTTATGTCAAATTCGAAACAGAAAAACAAACAAACTAAAAGACGGCCGAGCCAAACGGACAAACTTAAAGGTCTTAAAACCTCTTTAATGGTGGAGGTAATAAATAATATCCATCCGTTACACACAAGTACACACAAGGTCAAGGAGCAGGGAGCCCCGGCGCATTCTAGCGTCTTTGCTTCAGGGCGGGTTGATGGTTCCACTCAGTGGGAGTGTTCAGGGGCAGGAGTGAATGTGAGGTTATGTCACAGCTCTCTCTCTCGCTCTCGCTCTCGCTCTCGCTCTCTCTCTCTCTCCCCCTCTCTCGCTCTCTCTCTCGCTCTCGCTCTCTCTCTCCCCCTCTCTCGCTCTCTCTCTCGCTCTCGCTCTCTCTCTCCCCCTCTCTCTCTCGCTCTCGCACTCTCTCTCTCTGCTTGGCCTTCATGGGGGGGGGAGGGAAGGCCGTCTCCTTCCTGTCATTGTGGCGCTGCAACGCGGTGCTAGGATTCCAGACACATGTTTTTTGTTTAGCCAACACACTGCGTGCATGTGAAGCCTTGTTTTCATGTGTGCTGGATGGAAACGCTGGAAGACAATCGCTTTGTGCTTTTCCCATATTTTCTTCTTTTTATCCCCGTGTTTGTTTGTTTTTGGCCCTCGGCCGACAAACCCCCCCCCCCAGCCTCCTTCATGTCCCACCTGTGAAGTTCTTTGTTTTCTGTGCTTTGCAAAAGGGTTAAAAGTTACGTTTGAAGTAACGTTTGAGATATTGAGACAGTGTGTGTTATGAGTGCTGGGGAACAAACTGAAACACTGGAATACAGAATACAACCAGAGGGCCCCACAGTACAGCGCTTACCTGGACCCGGAGTCGGATCCGGATCTGCGCCACAATATCGAATCAACTGTGCCTTGGCCCAATAAGTAATCCTACCAAGTTTTGTCCAGTTTACGTACAAAGGTTTTTGAGTTATCTTGCTAACAGACAGGGTGAAAACATAAATGTACAAATAGAACAACTGTATCAAGTATAACTGTGTGCTTATGTGTATGTATGTGTGTAACTGCCTGTGTGTGTGTGTGTGTGTGTGTGTGTGTGTGTGTGTGTGTGTGTGTGTGTGTGTGTGTGTGTGTGTGTGTGTGTGTGTGTGTGTGTGTGTGTGTGTGTGTGTGTGTGTGTGTGTGTGTGTGTGTGTGTGTGTCTCTTTAATAAATAAATAAAACAGTTTACAGTTCTCTATCTGCTGCTGGACTTTTGATTAAGACAAAAGACAGCACTCTGGGTCCCACAGGTCGGTATATTTACTACAGTCCGGAGAGAGGAGAGAGAGGAGAGAGAGAGAGAGAGAGAGAGAGAGAGAGAGAGAGAGAGAGAGAGAGAGAGAGAGAGAGAGAGAGAGAGAGAGAGAGAGAGAGAGAGAGAGAGAGAGAGAGAGAGAGAGAGAGAGAGAGAGAGAGAGAGAGAGAGAGAGAGACACACACACACACACACACACACACACACACACACACACACACACACACAGATAAAGAGAGACAGGGAGATAGGCAGAGTGCTGACAAAGGCGACCACAGAGACAGTGGGATCAGACAGAGGACACTTTCTTTCTTCTTCCAAGTCTCTCTGAGGCGTTTCTCTCACCAGGAAGTACATCACACAAATCATCTGTCGTCTGTCGGGTATCAAAAGGACTCTTAATTATCAACCGAGTGTTGATGATGATGGCTTGTGACTTCGTCAGCTCTGTAGGAACAACTTCCTGGCGACGGTAATCTCTCAGCCATATGAATTATAAATTAGGAGTGTGAATCTTTTACCATTGTGTTGGAGCACAATCCCCATCTCAGACCATCGCTAATTGTCATGTGTGACCTCTGTGCTTTAAAAGGCCACGGTATAAAAACCTATTTTAAAGAGGCGTCTGTACCTAGAAAAGTCTGGACCTATAGTGGATAGAATACAAGACGATAATTCATCTGTATTTCCTATTATATTATTGTGGGACTACTCTGTGTTTAAGTGGCACTCTTGACCACCATTGTTGTGCTGTCACCTTTGAAATGTTGGTTTAAAGTCTTCTCCTTTTGACAAAAATCCAACTAATTCTTTGATGCCTTTAGCAGTGGCATTGTTGAATTGTGTTGTGTACAGTATTTTAATAGTATTGTGTTTTGGAAAATTCATACTACGGGAAGTAATGGGGAGTAAGCATTTCATTACATACAAATCGGGAATCTTGAAAATAATCTTGTTTTATCAAACAAAAAATATAATGCCAAAGATTATATTAATTATTTTTGAATATTCATTTGTTTCAAAGTGAGGCTAATTGGTCAGGCATTTTATAACCATTATTTGTATTTAACTCAAGATGTTTTGAAAAGCTTTTATTCCACATCGTTTGCAATAGATTGCAATACTAAATCCTAAACCTTCTGGCATATAGTATAAAACCGTCTGTTGTCACGTCCATGTCAGTCTTCACTGCTTCTTTGACACCCAATCGCAGTTCATTAGTAAAACCCACACAAGATATTGGACAATGTGCTGCCGTTTGGATAACTTCTCCTTTACCACCAACACACAAAGGACCAGGAGGAGCCAGGAAAGGGAGGGGAGGCGTGAAGGGAGGAGTTACTGTGCTCCCTCCTCCTCCTCCTCCTCTAGCTCCTCCTCCTCTAGCTCCTCCTCCTCTAGCTCCTCCTCCTCTCAAACTCTGAAAGAAAACAAAACGTCCGGTCTTGCCGGGGAGCAGAGCAGTAAGAGGCTATTCAAGAGCTCCCCTCCCGCCTGTCACGCGCAGACAGAGAGAAGTGCATACTGAGAGAGAGTGAGTCAGGGAGAGACAGAGAGAGTTAGAGCGAGAGAGAGAGGAGGGGGGCAGGACGCAGCAGACCCTGAAAGAGAGGGAGAGAGAGAGACAGAAGTAACACAGTTATCTGTTGTCACCCGCACAGCAGAAGTTGTGTTGAAGACGCTGGACGAGCGGGAGCCTCACATCGTCAGTCCGTGGATGTGTTCAGTCCTGCTACTCCACAACACCGGTGGATGGAGAGTCAAACCCAAGGACAATAATCAGTGGACCACGGTTTGGACAAAGGAAAGTGTTTTTGTTTTCTTCTTTTTATTCTTTACACAATGAAAGACATTTCTGGATTGGATTCACAGTTTGGAACCTGGAGCTGTTGTTTTGGATTAAGCCCGCGGGTGAGCTGGATTTGACCGGCGAGAAACAAGCAGCCACACAAAGAGAGGTGTTTTGTATGAGCCTCAGTGAACCTAGGAAGGAGGACTCTTGCTCTTGCAGCCCGTGGATTGTGTCGGGAGGGTGGTGTGGAAGGGACAAGGGGGAGGGGAGGATTCCCCAGCCTGGGGCCCTGGAGTCCTACGGGAAGGGTCTTTAGAGCATGAGTTAACCCCTCCTCCGCCCTCAACCCACCCCGACACAGGGCTTAGGGAAACCTCCAGAATGTGGAAGGTGGCGTGCTGTCACCCCCTGGCTGAGCCCCGCTGAGCCTCGTTCCCCCCTGCAGACCGCATGCTCAGGATCAGGTGATCCCGTGGTTATTCCCCTTTACCTTTTTGGAGCTCGGAGACAGGACAGACCGGCGCCCCCAGTGTCGGCTTTTCATGGTAGACTCACAGCAGGGGGGGCGGCTGTCTTTATTGTGTTGCTCTTACATAACGGCCCATTCTCTGACTCCCCTCCTCCCCTTGACCCCTTGACCCCTCCTCCTCCTCCTCCTCCTCCTCCTCCTCCTCCTCCTCCTCCTCCTCCTCCTCCTCCTCCTCCTCCTCCTCCTCCCCACCACCACCACCAAACCATGTTCAACACCACCCACCTAGTGGAGAACCTCACCACGGCGTTGGCCGAGAGCGGCAACCGCGGCAACTGCACCAAGAACGACGAGTTCAAGTACCCGCTGTACAGCGCCGTGTTCAGCATCGTGTTTGTGGTGGGCCTGATTACCAACGTGGTGGCCATGTACATCTTCACCTGCACCCTGAAGCTGCGGAACGAGACCACCACCTACATGATGAACCTGGTGGTGTCCGACCTGCTCTTCGTGCTCACGCTGCCGCTGCGGGTCTACTACTTCATCACCCAAAACTGGCCCTTCAAGAGCGTGCTCTGCAAGCTCTCCGTCTCGCTCTTCTACACCAACATGTACGGCAGCATCCTCTTCCTCACCTGCATCAGCGTGGACCGATTCCTGGCCATCGTGTACCCGCTGAGATCGCGCTGGCTGCGGACGAAGCGCAACGCCAAGATCGTCTGCGCGGCTGTGTGGGTGCTGGTGCTGGCCGGCAGTCTCCCCACGGGCTTCAAGCTGCAGTCCACGTCCCAGCAGGACGGCAAAACCTCCTGCTTCGAGAACTTCTCGTCCAACCAGTGGAAGTCACACCTGTCCAAGATGGTGATCTTCATCGAGACGGTGGGCTTCTTCATCCCCCTGTTGCTCAACGTGGTGTGCTCCGGCATGGTGCTGCAGACACTCCGCCAGCCGCAGGCGCTCAGTCGCGGCGGCAAGCTCAACAAGACTAAGATCCTGCTCATGATCATCGTGCACCTGTCCATCTTCTGCTTCTGCTTCATCCCGTACAACGTCAACCTGGTGTTCTACGCGCTTGTCCGCACTAATACCCTGCAGGGCTGCGCCGCGGAGTCAGTGGTGCGGACGATATACCCCATCGCCCTGTGCCTGGCCGTGTCCAACTGCTGCTTCGACCCCATCGTCTACTACTTCACCTCGGAGACCATCCAGAACTCCATCAAGAGGAAGTCCCAGGTCAACCGCTCCTACGACATCAAGTTCTCCGAGGCGCTGCAGTCCGAGTCCAGCTCCCAGCTCCAGTGCAGCCTGCGCAGCCTCAAAGCCAAGGTGTTCCACAACGAGTCTTCTGTTTGAACCCCCCCTCCCCTCAAACCCCCGGCGTTAATACCGGAGCCCCAAAGCACCTTCCAAAGAAGTATTAGGACCTTAAGTCTTCTCTCAGGATGAACACACTGACCTTTTGATCGGTTCCCCTGGTGCATGGATCCACGTTCTGACCCATTCAACTTCAACAGGGGATTTTACAAATGACCACTTGACAACCTGAAACCCTCCTTTGGATTATTGAATAATATAGAAAATAGGGAATAATAAGGTGATGCAGAGTATTATTGCTCAAGGGCAAGCATGCGGCTGTCCTGTTTGAGTGCAACGTGTATATATGTGTACATTTGTATGGTAAGTTGTGATGCTAACTGAAATAGTATTTGTTAAGTTAACATTGATTAATGTCATGCTATGGCCCCTCCTGCGCACCCTGTCTTGGGTTTAATGCCGAGATGTATACGTGAAACCGATTATGGGGCATTTTGCTGTTTAACGTATGGCATCTTTTTTTGGCGGATTAATGCACTGACATAAAAATGGAAAATACTGCACTCATGCCACTGGAATGAATTAAATTCATGTTCTGCCTAAACACAAACCAAAGTCTTTGTGAATCTATAACTTCTGCTATTTATCAGAGAAAATGTGATGTTGTTGACATGGGTTGGGTTTGGGAGGGGGTCGGGAGCAAGGTATTGACCTGGCCATGTCACCTGGACTAAAGTCTGATCTTAACAAACCAACGACGAACACCGGGTCACCCATAAGATATACAACAATGCTTCTTCCTGTTTATTCATTTAGCAGACACTGTGATCCCATGACTTACAGGGAATTCTGTTAGATGTTAAGTGACACTAAGGAGCCGGGGGGGGGGGGGCATCTTGCTCAGGGATACCAGGACTAGACTACTACTGTTCTGTCTCTACTAGACTTTCTTCCTCATTCATCTCTTCACAAGTGACTCCAACATGAGTCAGAGAGGAGAAGTGTGTGGATGGTATGAAAGTCAAAGTCTAACCCTAGTCTTAACCCAGAGCTACTGTACAGATATCGACTTTCATATGTTCTAAAATCTTAACCCTTAACAAATGTACAAAAACATCCGAAAAATGTTTAAAAAACGAAATCCTTATCCTATTCTTTAAAATTCACTTTAATATTTTCCAAAAACAAACCCTGATCTAACCTACAACCATATACTTTTAACATGTTCATTTGTTCAATAAATTAAACTAAACGGTATG
>CM050999.1:11482964-11492964 GCA_027704905.1 Muraenolepis orangiensis
CAGCTCATGTTAGCACTAACGCAGGTAAGGACTAGTGCAGGTTAGCACTAGCACAGGTTAGCACTAGCACAGGTTAGTACTAACACAGGTTATAGAGTTAACACAGATTAGCACTAGCACATGTTAGCACTAGCACAGGTTAACACAAAAACAGGTTAGCGCTTACACAGGTTAGCACTAGCACAGGTACGCGCCAAAGACATTACATCACAGTCATTTAGCAGACACTTTTATCCAAAGCGACTTACAATAGTGTGTTTCACCAAAGGAAGGTGAGAGAACAACTCTTCACCAGAAGTCAAAAGTGTCTAAAAGCGCCACTGCAGGTGCCAACGTACACATGGTGGTGTCACCCATGGCGGTATCACCCATGGCGGTGAGACACGTGGCGGTGAGACACTGGGTGTTGCTCCAAACAACTGGTACTACGGGTCTAGGGGGAAGCACAATACAGGAAGGAGGTACAGGAACCCAGCTGTGTGTTGCCATCTCTTATTAACACGTTGCTTGATGCCACGGAGGAGCTGCTTCCTCAAACCTGGAGCTTCCTCTTGGGAAACCAACAACTGAAGAGTCTGTGACATCGCCATAGTTACCACAGGGCCTCTCAGCTTGGGGGCTAACAGACTCCCTGCTGTGTGCACACACAAGCTCTTATCTTATCTAATCAGCCCAACCTTTTTAAAGTGAGCCGCGCTGCGTGAGAAAACAGAGGCCCTCACTCCCGGCTGGAGGGCAAACTTGTCGTTAAATGTACTGATGTACTTAGGGTTTCATGAACCTGTGACATACCGCGCGCTACATGCCGCAGGTCAGTGTGTTATCAGTATGAAGAGACCTAGAGGCGATAGCCGTGGATTATGTGAAGGACTTTTATTGTTTCTTTTTTTATTCACGCACGACACAAGCAAGGACCGAGTAACAGTCCGGTCATAAATACAAGTACAATCACAAGTATTTATACACTTTACTGTGCCGTACCAGTCTACTGTACTGTTCTGTACTGTTCTGTGCTGTTCTTCACTTACTGTACTGCACTGGACTACACTGGACTTTACTCGACTGTACTGTATTATACTGTATTGTACTGCATTGTGCAGTACTTTATGATTCTAATTCTGATTCTGATACTGTACTGTGTTATACTGTTGTATACTGTACTGTATTATACTGTACTGTACTGTACTGGCTGTACTGTACTGGCTGTACTGTACTGTAATGTGTTGTAGTGTATTGTTCTGTACTGTGCTGTTCTGTACTGGACCGGAATGTACTGTACTGGACTACACTATACTGGACCAGACTGGCCCTGCTGCTCTCTGTTGGTCCTTGTTGTGTTTCTGATCATCCAGCCGAGCTTCTGGAAGCTTCTTTGAAGATCTCACCGACCACAGACCCACCGGGGCCGGATCAATCTCTTCCAGGGCCCTGCATGGGGCCCCAACGTGTGTGTGTGTGTGTGTGTGTTTGAGCATGTTTGGTTTGTACTCGATATTTCCTTCACTGCTTCAATCACATGACAAGGGAAGAGACCAGTGTCTTGTGTGTGTGTGTGTGTGTGTGTGTGTGTGTGTGTACATGCTTGTGTGTGTACATGCTCGTAGTGTACATGCTGGTAAGTGTGTGTGTGTGTCATTCTTGTGTGTGTGTGTGTGTGTGTGTGTGTGTGTGTGTGTGTTGTGTGTGTGTGCTGTGTGTGTGGTGTGTGTGTGTGTCTTCGTGTGTGTGTGTGTGTGTGTGTGTGTGTGTGTGTGTGCATAAGTAACCCACCCATGTGCTCCGCCTCACAGGATGTTCTTGGGGAGGAAGCGGCGTTAATTAGAACGATATGGTCGATGCGAGCGTTTAACTAAAGCCTGTTCCCACACTTTAGATTCATACGCTCCTCTAGCCTTAATTCCTCCCCTCAGGAGGAGCCAGACGGGGTGGGGGTCTGTCAGCGCAGGACGCCCTGCTGTGCGGCGTGTTGAGGCGATGAGCCGTCCTGGAAACACACGCCGACAGCAGAAACACAACTGCAGCTTAGTCACGCAAACACGGCGGCCCTTAAACACAACTTCCCCATTCACACACAAAGACACACCGACCCCATTTGGATCGCGCCAACACTGGCGCTCGTGAACACTAGCGGCTACACTAGCGCTAAGCAGGCAGAGCGCTCCGCGGGCTCACAGCCCGGTGTGGCGCTGTCTCTCCTCCACTGTAAACAGGGCTTATCAGTGTCTCTCTCTGGGATGGGAGGAGGTTGACTTTGACCAGAGCAGCTCTCCTCGGTTACATAAAGACCTTGGAATGAAGCGGGTAGGGGGTGAGGCCGTGTGTTGATGAAACGCTCCCTGTTTACTGAATTAACAGTAAAGAGCTGAGTGTTAACCCTGCCACCAGCCCAATGTGCTCTGCTAGATACCTGGTAGATACCTGGTAGATATCTAGTATATACCTGATGAATATATCTAGTAGATACCTGGTAGATACCTGGTATATCTACCTGGTAGATATCTACTGGTAGATATCTAGTATATACCTGGTATACCTTGTAGATATCTAGTATAGCATCCGTACATGACTACCAGGTTCGAGGACAGTTTTTATCCACAGGCCGTGCACCTACTGAACTGCTAAGTGCTGCCGCTATCGTAACATATTACATTACACTATTAAACTTTGCTGGACTTTCTGGACTCATCCCATTGACTGCACTGTTCTGTGCTGTAATGCACTGTTTTCATTATGCTGCTGCACTACTGGCACTTTTTAATCTTTTTGCACAATTCAACACATTATCCATCACATCACTTTATTGCTCTTTTTATGTTCATTTTTATTGTACATAGTATATCTCTTTTTCTTTTTCTTTTTATTCTATTATTTTTATTTATTTTATATTTATTATAACTGCGGTCTGTCATCGGGTATTGCACATAAGATTTTCACCCATTGCTTATACTTGTATAACTTTGATGTGACAATAAACTTTTATTGTCACATCATAGTTTTTATAGTATTGTTTTAGAAATGTTTACTGCGGGAGGGAACGGAAAGGCAGGCGATACCGCAGTATCAAGTATCAAGTACAAATAGACTCCGAGACAGCTTCCACAGTCAGGCCATCAGGCTGCTGAACAAGGGCGTATAGCATATAACAATGTATATTTTATTACATTGATTTATATATACATATTGCTCTTTTTCTGTGCTGATATATTGCATTTTTTTAATTGCATTTTTAATTTTATATATTTAACTTTATACAGTTTTTTTTGTTGTCTTTTTTTACTAATTTTATTCTATTGTGTTTTATCTTATCTTATTTTTATAACTGCTGTCAGTCGTCGGGTATTGCACATAATATTTTCACTCACTGCTTTATACTTGTGTAAACTGTGAAGTGACAATAAACTTGACTTGACTTGACTTGAAAGTAAGCATTTCATTACGTACTTGTTGCAAATGGCCAAATACAAATCTTGTATTGTGTATCTATATACCTGGTAGATATCTAGTATATACCTGGTAAATACCTAGTATATACCTGGTATATATCTAGTACATACAGGCACATATCTAGTACATACCTTATATATATCTAGTATAAACCTGGTAATATGTAGTATATGCCTGTGTACCTGGTGTGTTGTCCCGATGCCTGTCATGTTAAGACAGAATTTCACAACCAAGGGCACTCCAACCGAATGCTGTGTGTGTGTGTGTGTGTGGGTGTGTGTGGGTGGGTGTGTGTGTGTGTGTGTGTGTGTGTGTGTGGGTGTGGGGTGTGTGTGTGTGTGTGTGTGTGTGTGGGTGTGGTGTGTGTGTGTGTGTGTGTGTGTGTGTGTGTGTGTGTGTGTGTGTGTGTGTAACCAAGCCCATTCCAGAATCCGGTATTATGGTGGTTACTTTTTCTTTCATTTTCAAGTCATAACTTCAGAGTGGAATGTGCACACTAGCTATAAATCCTGGGGCCACCCACACACACACACACCACACACACACACACCACACCACACCACACACCACACCACACACACACACACACACACACACACAGCGTCCGGTTGGAGTGCCCTTGGGTGTGAAATTCTGCCTTAACATGACAATGTGTGTCTGTCTTGAACTATTGGGCTGCATGAAGACAAACTTCATCAACACAAAATGAGTCCAAACATGACTCATGAAATATGTCCTCCTTACCGTGGAAATGATGGGTTTCTACAACAGCCTACAACATGGAATTCCCAGAAGCAACTCACTTTCAGGGTTTCTACTCATTTCATCACCAGACAAGGTCTGGGGACAGTCTGGTTTATTCCTCTTGGGGTCCCTCAAGTCAAAACTGTTGCGAGGAAAAAACTACTTTCAGGTTATAGAGCTCCAAAAGCGTGATATGAGCTTCAGGGTGTTTTAAAGTGAGATGCCTTAGTTTCAATGGGCAAAGTGTATATCCATAATGTTGATAACACGCTCTTATCACAGCTACTTAAGCAGGTGACCTGGCAGTACCAAATTGTGTTATTCATCTTGTTAATATGAATGCTTGTGAACTGCTCTATCTTTATGTTTGCGTACCTCAGTGTTATGCTACTGTCTACTTCAACAAATGTACTCCTTGAAAGTCGCTTTGGATAAAAGCGTCTGCCAAATGTCCTAAATGTAAATGTAAATGTAAATTCTAATCTAAAATAAATAAATAAATACAAAATAAAGAAGAAGTGTTCATTTCCATATACTTCCCACAATGATACAAAGCCGGGTTGAAATGCAGCCAAGTTCCCCTTCAGGCATCTCTAACCTTCCAATGATCACGTAATCACACGCATAAAGCTTTAAACCAAATGCACGAGTGTGTTGGGATCATCGTTTAGTTACACTCCCGTAGGGCCCCTGAAGTCTTTCATGTCCTGATTCTTAACCTATGCATGCAATGCATGCTGGGAGATGATATCGAAGCAATTCAGGACATGTTCTGCTTCCCGCTAAACACCACCAACACAACAAGCTCCGTGTCTGAACACGGTGCGAGAGATTCCGGGCAGCAGGCGAACAAACAATAGTGTTGCAATGTGAGGCATTTTAAGCACGGGAATTTCCTGAGAATTCCACATCCTGCTCAGGGGGGGGGGCGTTTCCTGGGAGGGAGGAGGGCTGTGGGCGTGGGCGTGGGCGTGGGCGGTAGCCAACGGATTCCTCTCCCAGGTGGGCCGGGGCGGGGCCTGACTGGGGACCAGCGCAGTATGTACACGTATGGGAGGAACGCGGTGGAAAGTGGAACACACCACCGCTCCTCACACAACCCCTTACACAGACAGAGTCATTAGAGCCAAGGTCGTAGGTCGTAGGTTCGTCGGTAACCCGGAACCTCCTTTTCCGGCGAACTTATTTTGGGACTATTCCGCCGGGGGGGTGGGGGGGGGGGGGGGGGGGGGTGACATGAGAACTGGTGCATCTGTTGTGTTGGGCTGTGGAGCGGGCAGCTGTCGGCTCCAGCTGTGGTGTGTTATCCAGCATCGCCGACAGCAGCCCCCCGGGGCATTAACAGTGGTATCCAGGCTATGGTTTATAACTACGGTACTACACTACTACTACTACTACTACCAGTGGTGTGTCCAGGGGACTGAACAGAATAACACGGGACCCGACCACATCACCCATGCCTTTTGTAGAGCTCTGCAGACAATGTATACTAATACACAAAATGTACGCGTTTGGTATATTTGCCAGATTTAGTCGGGGGTTGACAAAGGGGCCTTATTCACATGGTATACAGTATTTATATATATATGCAGTTTATACAGAATATACTTAGTACCTAGCATATAGAACAAAGATGGCCACAAGTTAGGCCCATTCATTTCTGGGGTGCTAGGCCCTGTTAACGAGTACACTAAACATAACATCAGAGGAGGTAGACGGAGGGACGGAGGCAGGGGGGGACTGACTGAGCTGCATAGTGCTCTCCAACACATCGGGACCACACAGAGAGAGAGAGAGAGAGAGAGAGAGAGAGAGAGAGAGAGAGAGAGAGAGAGAGAGAGAGAGAGAGAGAGAGAGAGAGAGAGAGAGAGAGAGAGAGAGAGAGAGAGAGAGAGAGAGAGAGAGAGAGAGAGAGAGAGAGAGAGAGAGAGAGAGAGAGAGAGAGAGAGAGAGAGAGAGAGAGAGAGAGAGAGAGAGAGAGAGAGAGAGAGAGAGAGAGAGAGAGAGAGCAGGTCCCGGGTGGCACCGAGGCCAGCTCCTCCTGCTACTCCAAATAACTCCTAGAAGAAGATTCCTTCACCCTCCCTTTACGCTCCTCCAGAGAACCGCCTTGGGGTGTGTCCAGGAGGAATGCTAAACCCGGACAGCCAGATACCAGCCCTGAGACCAGCACACACAGGAACACACCAGATGATGCACAAAAGACGGGGAAATTGTTATTATTATTATTATTATTATTATTATTTTTGATCTTTTTTTTGCTCCTTTTGCATTTGTTCCATCTTAAGACCAGCTGGTGCAGCTGGTCTGTGGTCACTATTGTGTCAGGCTTTTTTTATTTTATTTTTTGCCCGATGGCTTCTTGTGTGCGGCCGTTCTGTTGGCTCATGGAGATCGTACAGAACAGAATCCAGTACCAGCGATCTGTTGGTGAGATGTGGTTCACCACTTCCCCTCCGCCTTTTACTTAATCTCAGTGGTCAGCGAGGAGCTGCTCGGCGGTCAGAGACACGGGTCACTACACACCACACGCCTTGGAATGCATGAGCTCTACTGACTCATGTTTACTGACCACGTATGTGGACTAACCACCGCTGGAGTTTTGTTTTCCTCGGGAGTTTTTCCTGGCTCTTGTTCGGGGTCGTAGGGTCAGGGTGCGGTCTTGGGGTCGCGGGGTCGCCGGGTCGAGGGGGGCGATAGCGGGGGCGGGGTGGGACCTGTGAAGAGACGTGACTGGGGGTAAAACGCTACACTAATAACGGGTTTGAACACGTGACTGATTCCTCAGATTTGTCAAACGTAACCCAACAGGATGGTTCATGATGAAGACCCTCCTCTCTTGAAGGAACCCGAGGGGGGGTGGGGGATCAGAGCCGGGCCGGCTGGTGTCATCAGACCTTTATCAGACCTTTATATTCAGGTTATGAACAAAACAATTCATCTTTGAGCGATATCAACCGAGCAATAATGTAAATACACAGAGGCAAACCTAAGCCCAAAAGAGAAACACATTTCGGAAGTTGTTGATCATAGAAGACAGGAATCACCATTTCTTTCTGACACTCTTAATGTGCCTCCCCTGTCGTCTCTCTGTCTCTCTTTTCTCTGCCAGTACAGTGAAATTATATTGTGTTCGATGATATGTATATAGGAAGACTAATACTAACAATACATAAATAATACACATAGAAATTGTTATGGATATAGAAAGCAGGATAGTGGTTGGGCTGTTGACTCCCAGCAGAAAGGTTTTGGGTTAGTTAATGACCTGTATCTGTACTGTCTAACCCCTACCTGCTCCTTAATGACCCGTCTCTGTACTGTCTAACCCCTACCTGCTCCTTAATGACCTGTCTCTGTACTGTCTAACCCCTACCTGCTCCTTAATGACCCGTCTCTGTACTGTCTAACCCCTACCTGCTCCTTAATGACCCGTCTCTGTACTGTCTAACCCCTACCTGCTCCTTAATGACCCGTCTCTGTACTGTCTAACCCCTACCTGCTCCTTAATGACCTGTCTCTGTACTGTCTAACCCCTATCTGCTCCTTAATGACCCGTCTCTGTACTGTCTAACCCCTACCTGCTCCTTAATGACCCGTCTCTGTACTGTCTAACCCCTACCTGCTCCTTAATGACCCGTCTCTGTACTGTCTAACCCCTACCTGCTCCTTAATGACCCGTCTCTGTACTGTCTAACCCCTACCTGCTCCTTAATGACCTGTATCTGTACTGTCTAACCCCTACCTGCTCCTTAATAACCCGTCTATTTACTGTCTAACCCCTACCTGCTCCTTAATGACCCGTCTATTTACTGTCTAACCCCTACCTGCTCCTTAATGACCTGTCTCTGTACTGTCTAACCCCTACCTGCTCCTTAATGACCGGTCTCTGTACTGTCTAACCCCTACCTGCTCCTTAATGACCCATCTCTGTACTGTCTAACCCCTACCTGCTCCCTAATGACCTGTCTCTGCACTGTCTAACCCCTACCTGCTCCCTAATGACCTGTCTCTGTACTGTCTAACCCCTACCTGCTCCCTAATGACCCGTCTCTGTACTGTCTGACCCCTACCTGCTCCTTAATGACCTGTCTCTGTACTGTCTAACCCCTACCTGCTCCTTAATGACCCGTCTCTGTACTGTCTGACCCCTACCTGCTCCTTAATGACCTGTCTCTGTACTGTCTAACCCCTACCTGCTCCCTAATGACCCGTCTCTGTACTGTCTAACCCCTACCTGCTCCCTAAGGACCCGTCTCTGTACTGTCTAACCCCTACCTGCTCCTGAATGACCCGTCTCTGTACTGTCTAACCCCTACCTGCTCCTTAATGACCCGTCTCTGTACTGTCTAACCCCTACCTGCTCCCTAAGGACCCGTCTCTGTACTGTCTAACCCCTACCTGCTCCTTAATGACCCGTCTCTGTACTGTCTAACCCCTACCTGCTCCTTAATGACCTGTCTCTGTACTGTCTAACCCCTACCTGCTCCTTAATGACCGGTCTCTGTACTGTCTAACCCCTACCTGCTCCTTAATGACCGGTCTCTGTACTGTCTAACCCCTACCTGCTCCCTAATGACCTGTCTCTGTACTGTCTAACCCCTACCTGCTCCTTAATGACCGGTCTCGGTACTGACTAACCCCTACTTGCTCCACTGTAAGACACTTTGGAAAGCACTAAATACTTACTTTAGTGCTTTTTAATAATAATCATCATAATCATGTCATCATCTGTGTGAATTATACATACACACACCACCACCCACCACACACCACACCACCACACACAATAGAGTTCCACACACACATACACACACACACACACACACAAACACACACACACAGAAACACATACACACACACAGAGACATAGAGGCGCACACACACACACACACACACACACACACGCACACGCATACATAGAGGCACACGTACACACACACACGCCCCCATTAATCACACAGACAGACAACAGGCAGTTAAATGTGTGTGTTTGTTTTGGCCGGTGGGGGGGGGGGGGGTTGGGGGGGTGAGGGTTGGGGGGGGGGGGGGGGGGGGGGGGGTGGAAGACATGTCCCTGACACCGTGATAACGTCTTCAGGTTTCACCACAGGATGGGGGAGACTACAGAGAACCAACTCTAAACTCCCAAGGTTCTGTCACACTAAACAAACACAAGCTAATCAGCCAGTCACTCGTGACCTGCAGCGTGCTTCCAACTCACCACAACTCACTCACAGGGCTCCTAATCGGGGATGGTGTGCTCAGGTCTGTCTGCTATTGATCTATTATTGACTCCGTGTGGGGGGGGGGGGGGAGGAGGAAGGAAGTGGGGGGAGGAGGGAGGCGGAGCTATGGGGCCGAGGGTCAGCGGGGGGCAACAGGTCAAGCAGAGACCGTGACCCGAAAGAGGCTCGTGGCCTGAGAAATGGCGGACACCCCGGTCGCCGGGGGCAACGGGACATAACATAACGGGATGGGAGTTCAGAGGCACCCTGAGGGCGAGACTCCTCCTCGAGTCTCGCACCGACATCCCTTCCTGTCCCTGTCCGTCCTGTCCTAGGAGAGACCCCTGATGCTCAGAGACGGAACCCCCCCCCCCCCCTGCTGGGGCCGGGCCCCCACAGGGGCCCCTGACAATGGAGGGACAATGTGAAGGCTGGCAGGTTTAGAGTCATAACACACTCAGATGTTTACAGAGAGAGAGAGAGAGAGAGAGAGAGAGAGAGAGAGAGAGAGAGAGAGAGAGAGAGAGAGAGAGAGAGAGAGAGAGAGAGAGAGAGAGAGAGAGAGAGAGAGAGAGAGAGAGAGA
>CM050999.1:11497964-11525464 GCA_027704905.1 Muraenolepis orangiensis
TATTTTTTATTCCATTTTCTATTGTATTTTGCACAATTTCTGTAAGGCACAGTCACATTCATTTCACCACTCATCCTGCATGTGTGCACAGAATGTGACAAATAAAGTTTTGGAATCTTGAATCTTGAAAGTGAAAACACTGTGAAGGAAGCACAACGGTTAACCTACGTCTCTTACCACAACAAGCAGGCCACCTGCAGAAGGGTTACCCGTCTGTCACCTTCACACACACACATCACACTGGGACACGGGTACCCGTCTGTCTCCTTCACACACACATCACACTGGGACACGGGTACCCGTCTGTCTCCTTCACACACATATCATACTGGGACACGGGTACCCGTCTGTCACCTTCACACACATCACACTGGGACACGGGTACCCGTCTGTCACCTTCACACACACATCACACTGGGACACGTGTACCCGTCTGTCACCTTCACACACACATCACACTGGGACACGGGTACCCGTCTGTCACCTTCACACACACATCACACTGGGACACGGGTACCCGTCTGTCTCCTTCACACACACATCACACTGGGACACGGGTACCCGTCTGTCACCTTCACACACACATCACACTGGGACACGGGTACCCGTCTCACCTTCACACACACATCACACTGGGACACGGGTACCCGTCTCACCTTCACACACACACATCACACTGGGACACGGGTACCCGTCTGTCTCCTTCACACACACATCACACTGGGACACGGGTACCCGTCTGTCACCTTCACACACACATCACACTGGGACACGGGTACCCGTCTGTCACCTTCACACACACATCACACTGGGACACGGGTACCCGTCTGTCTCCTTCACACACACATCATACTGGGACACGGGTACCCGTCTGTCACCTTCACACACACATCACACTGGGACACGGGTACCCGTCTGTCACCTTCACACACACATCATACTGGGACACGGGTACCCGTCTGTCTCCTTCACACACATATCACACTGGGACACGGGTACCCGTCTGTCACCTTCACACACACATCACAATGGGACACGGGTACCCGTCTGTCACCTTCACACACACATCATACTGGGACACGTGTACCCGTCTGTCACCTTCACACACACATCACACTGGGACACGGGTACCCGTCTGTCACCTTCACACACACATCACACTGGGACACGGGTACCCGTCTGTCACCTTCACACACACATCACACTGGGACACGGGTACCCGTCTGTCACCTTCACACACATCATACTGGGACACGGGTACCCGTCTGTCACCTTCACACACACATCACACTGGGACACGGGTACCCGTCTGTCACCTTCACACACATCATACTGGGACACGGGTACCCGTCTGTCACCTTCACACACACATCACACTGGGACACGTGTATCTGTCAAATGACCTAAGACTTCTTTAAAGCTTATTTTAAGAGTATGCAAGGAAAATAAATGGACACGGAAAGAGAGATGGTAAACCTGGAGAGACTATTGCAGTGGATGCCCAGTTCAAATGAGATTGTTATTTCAATCAGTTATATTATTTAGATTCTGATTCTGATTTGGTTTATTTGTCACATGTATGAGGTTCAGTGTACAATGGACAGTGTTATGGCCAGCTCCAAAGATGTGCTCAAAATTACAGGAATAAACAGGTCACCAAAATTACACAAATTACAAAATTACAAGAATTACAAAAAATCTTAAAAACGTTTTGATGCATAATGCAATAAGTTATTAAATTGTATGCCTGTTGTTACATTATCAAGTACATAACATACTGCTGTCTTAATTGCCTAATAATTGAATTACATTATATAATATTCATTGCGAATTAACAAGGCAATTGAGTCCAGGTAGATCGTAACAACACAATACAACCTACCTTATTCTAATGGTGTTTAATGTAACTCAAGGCTCAACATGTAGGTTAGTAGTTAGATCAGGCCCTGCTGTCACCCCATCACTATTGTAAGTCGCTTTGGATAAAAGCATCTGCTAAATGACTGTAATGTAATGTAATGTGATGTAATGTAATGTAATGTAATCACTGTGTTAATTATTTCCTCTTTCCCTGTCTGAAAGAAGTTCAGCCACACTTTCACGTCATGCTGAAAGGTAAGATTTAAAGGTGCTCCAGGTACGATTGAAGAAGATTTTCGAAAGACGATAAGAGGTAAGACGGTAAGAGCTTTTAATATCTGTTTCTAGTTGGCTGCGTCTGCTGGACCATCTCAATTTTAGACGCTCTCAGCTAATTTCTGACCAATCAGGACATATTTCCCCCGATATGGGATAAGGGAATCCTCCTTGGCTGTCAATCACAGGAGCGTGAAATGCAACACATTTCAATGGTGGACCAACGCAAGGAGGAGATGTCTAAATCTCCTGTCTAAAGAGAGCCTGCTCTCTCTATGCAACTCTGACACACTTGATGTATGATGTGGATATCGCACATATTCAAACATATTAAAAGCTCTGTTTATGTGTGGGTGTCTGTGTGTGTCTTCTATGAACTCAGCACTCTTCTCTACCCAGTGTGTTCCATACAGACAAACAGTCAAACAGAAAGACAGACATACAGACACAAACAGACACACACACACGCACACACACACACACACACACACACACACACACACACACACACACACACACACACACACACACACTTCGTCAAATATTGCTCTGGGAATCGTCCGTGTCCAGACCTTCTCATGTAACCATGGTGACCTGTCCTGTATAACAGCATCAGCATCAGCATCACCATGGTAGTGTGCCTGGAGGCCTGTCCCATAATGTAATAACCCCATCCACCCATACATCTTCTTCCACTTATCTGTGACCCCCCCCCCCCCCCACACACACACACACACACACCTGAATGGTTTTGCGGTAACTCTGTAAAACTGTTAACCTTTTGTTTGTGTCGACAGCGAGTCGACACAAACAAAAGCGAGTCGACCTGTTCACCCTTTACACCTCAGACTTCCAGTACAACTCAGAGTCCTGCCATCTGCAGAAGTTCTCGGACGACTCTGCAGTTGTTGGTTGTGTCAGCGAGGGAAACGATGAGGAGTACAGGGGCGTCGTGGACTCCTTCGTTGAGTGGTGTGAGCTGAACCACATGCAGCTCAACACAGACAAGACGAAGGAGATGGTGGTGGACTTCCGCAGGAGGAAATCTACCCCCACACCCATTTCTATCAAGGGTGTGTCCGCTGAAGTTGTTCAGGAATATAAATACCTGGGAGTTCACCTGGACAACAAACTGGTCTGGGCCAAGAACTCTGAGGCTGTGTACAAGAAGGGCCAGAGCCGTCTCTACTTCCTGCGGAGGCTCCGGTCCTTCAACGTTTGCAATACGATGCTGAAGATGTTCTACCAGTCGGTGGTAGCCAGTGCCATCTTCTCCGGTGTCGTGTGCTGGGGAAGCAGGTTGAGGTCAGCAGACGCCAACAAGATCAGCAGGATTGTCAGGAAGGCTGGTGCTGTCCTGGGGGTCCAGCTGGACTCCTTGTTGGTGGTGTCTGAGAGAAGGATGCTGCGCAAGCTGCGTAGTATCCTTGACAACAACTCTCACCCTCTCCATCAGGTGCTGACCTCATACAGAAGCACCTTCAGCAATAGACTCATTCCACCCAGGTGCACCACAGAACGCCACAGGAAGTCCTTTCTTCCTGTGGCCATCTGTCTCTATAATTCATCTACCTCGGGTCGTGAGAGGGACAGTGGAGACTCAGTGACCTGAGGTCAACGCACTGTTATTATTATTATTTTTTGGTCAACGCACTGTAAATTCCTTTCACTGTAATTTTGCACTGTAAGTTCAATTTCACTTTTCACTTTTCACATGTCACTTTTTCAGTATTCATCTGAGTTATTTATTAGTATTTTATTACTGCCAATTTGCACTATACGTATTGTTGTGTATTGTATATACCTACGTATTACAGTAATAATACTGTAAACTGTGCAATTCATCTATCAACACATTTAGATTTCATTTAGTTATATTTTGTTTATACTAGTTTTGTTTAGTTAGTTGTTATTTCGTTTTTAGCTTTAGGTATTAGTATATTTGTGTGTGCATTTATTCCCCCTGTGTCAACTGTTGCACCTTAATTTCCCTCAGGATAAATAAAGTAATCTGAATCTGAATCTGAATCTGAGTTCTTTCTGCCGAGGTCAGGTTTGCTGCATGCGTTGTGGATGTGCTTGTGCACACGTTGGAGTGTGTGCCAGGTGCAACGCAGAACCCTTCTTGTGCAAGCTTGTTGCATGCCCTACACCCACCATACAGCACTGGATCGGAAACGGCTAATCAAGCAAGCACACCAGCACCCGTGTGTACGAGGTGTTAAGACAACCCATCTCCCGAATCGTACAACCGCAGAAGTCGTTAGAAATAGTCGTGAGAAACAATTCACAACTTGATGTATGATGGGGATTTTATATCGGAAGTTCATATCGGAATGATGGTACAAAAAAAAAGATACGTTGTTGTGTAGCCCTAATTTGCACATATAATGTGTGTTACACATTACACACATTAAAGGTGCAGTAGGTACGATTCCAGAGTTGCATAGTGAGAGCAGGCTCTCTTTAGACAGGAGATTTAAACATCTCCTCCTTGCGTTGGTCCACCATTGAAATGCGTTGCATTTCACGCTCCTGTGATTGACAGCCAAGGAGGATTCCCTTATCCCATATCAGGGGAAATATGTCCTGATTGGTCAGAAATTAGCAGGGAGCGTCTAAAATTGAAATGGTCTCATACAGAGGCAGACGCAGCCAACTAGAAACAGATATTAAAAGCTCTGTTTAACTCATTGAAATAACAATCTCATTTGAACTTGGGCATCCTACTGCAATAGTCTCTCCAGGTTTACCATCTCTCTTTCCGTGTCCATTTATTTTCCTTGCATACTCTTAAAATAAGCTTTAAAGAAGTCTTAGGTCATTTGACAGATACACGTGTCCCAGTATGATGTGTGTGAAGGTGACAGACGGGTACCCGTGTCCCAGTATGATGTGTGTGTGAAGGTGACAGACGGGTACCCGTGTCCCAGTGTGATGTGTGTGTGAAGGTGACAGACGGGTACCCGTGTCCCAGTGTGATGTGTGTGTGAAGGTGACAGACGGGTACCCGTGTCCCAGTGTGATGTGTGTGTGAAGGTGACAGACGGGTACCCGTGTCCCAGTGTGATGTGTGTGTGAAGGTGACAGACGGGTACACGTGTCCCAGTGTGATGTGTGTGTGAAGGTGACAGACGGGTACCCGTGTCCCAGTGTGATGTGTGTGTGAAGGTGACAGACGGGTACCCGTGTCCCAGTATGATGTGTGTGTGAAGGTGACAGACAGGTACCCGTGTCCCACTATGATGTGTGTGAAGGTGACAGACAGGTACACGTGTCCCACTATGATGTGTGTGACAGACAGGTAGACGTGTCCCAGTATGATGTGTGCGACAGACAGGTACATGCTCCTTGCTCCTATCTCCTGTCTCTACGCAAACAAATGCCTGGTGTGAATGAATAGCCTCGGTGTGTGTGTGTGTGTGTGTGTGTGTGTGTGTGTGTGTGTGTGTGTGTGTGTGTGTGTGTGTGTGTGTGTGTGTGTGTGTGTGTGTGTGTGTGTGTGTGTGTGTGTGTGTGTGTGTGTATGGGTGGGTGTCTGTTTATGTGTGGGTGTCTGTGTGCGTCTTCTATGAACTCAGCACCCTTCTCTACCCAGGCAGACAGACAGACACACACACACACACACACACACACACACACACACACACACACACACACACACACACTTCGTCAACAATTGCTGGGAATCGTCCGTGTCCAGACCTTCTCATGTAACCATGGTGACCTGTCCTGTATAACAGCATCAGCATCAGCATCACCATGGTAGTGTGCCTGGAGGCCTGTCCCATAATGTAATAACCCCATCCACCCATACATCTTCTTCCACTTATCTGTGACACCCCCCCCTCCCCACACACACACATACACACACACCTGAATGGTTTTGCGGTAACTCTGTAAAACTGTTAACCCTTTGACCTTTTGTTTGTGTCGACAGCGGAGTTTTTTCTGCCGAGGTCAGGTTTGCTGCATGCATTGTGGATGTGCTTGTGCACACGTTGGAGTGTGTGCCAGGTGCAACGCAGAACCCTTCTTGTGCAAGCTTGTTGCATGCCCTACACCCACCATACAGCACTGGATCGGAAACGCCACCAGCACCCGTGTGTACGAGGTGTTAAGACAACCCATCTCCTGAATGCTAGAACTGTAGTACTGCAGTTTCACACTGCAGTGTGAAACATTTTTCACACACACACACACACACACACACACACACACACACACACACACACATACATACATACACCCATCCACACACACACACACACACACACACACATACACCCATCCACACACACACACCACACACACACACACACACACACACACCACACACACACACACACACACACACACACACACACACACACACACACACACAGGCTATTCATTCACACCAGACTTGCTTTTTAGAGACAGGAGATAGGAGCAAGGAGATAGGAGATATGAGATATGAGATATGAGATATGAATGGTTTATTAAATGGTTAAATTGGTCAAATAATAACTTTGACTCCCAATGTCTGTGAGGCAAAAGTGGGAGCCGCATGAACTTCAATGTAAATAATAATACAGGCCTGGACACAACACACCCGCAATTAACTAGTCTGTTTCCTTGTAAGTGTATGATGTTGGCACAGTGAGTCTTTCTGCAGTGCCCTAAGTTGCATCTTGATGGCAGTCTGACCCTGTTAAAGGCTTAAAGACTGCAACTTCATTATTTTGTACACAATTGTATACAGGCCTATTAAAGCCTATATTAGTGCTGGCGGTGGTCCTGGTAAACATGGTGACCCCAGGGGCGGTCCAGAGGACGGGGAGGTTGAGGGTGGGGGGAGGAGGAGGAGGAGGAGGAGGAGGAGGAGGAGGAGGAGGAGGAGGAGGAGGAGGAGGAGAACCCCACAGTGAGGTGCCCACTGTTCTTCTCGTGCGTTGGTAGACGTTTAGATGAGTTTGGGCTTCAAGTGAGCCTGTTGTCTTTTTAGGGACCTTTTCTAGAATTGTGCACCACAAACACACATCTCCACTCAACACGTCTCCTCACACAGACACGTGACACTGTCAGTATCCAGCTTTCCCCTCAACCTTTGAAGCATGTGTTGACCTGCGAGGCCTGGTTGGATTGTGTTGTGGGATGGGGCTGGTGAAGTGTTTGTCTTTTTGCCTTAACTGCGATTGACTGACTTGGCTAATCAATACTGTTGCCCCTGTATGACAGGACATGGAAGAACTCCACTATGGGGGACAAGTGGCAACTATTTGCTGAAATAATTAACAATTAACAAATCATTAACAAACTATATAGGGGATGACCTGGAGGATCATGCACATCTTATTTGATTTCGTACAGCGATTGAATTAGCTCTTGCTCCCTTACTTAAGAGGCATGGTCTTTTGTACCCCTAGTTTGCTACATGGTTTGCTCCAACCCCACTGGGCTGTGAACTGTGTAGAATGAACACACACCATAGCACCACCTTGGATTGTTCGGATCTTTAGCTATGGGTCTGGAAAACCTAAATAGCTGCACTGGCAATTATTGGGTAAGTGAAGTGGTGAGTGGATACAAGACTCACAACACAAGGGGAGTGGACTACATCACGTGTGTCTTCTACCTTGACTCTCTTCTGGAACAAAGGTCTCTGAACGTCCCACCATGGGGGATGGAAACAATTAGTCTTTATAGGGAGACATTGTTGTGTTTTAAAGGCTTTCTCATGCGAGACGACACAATGTTTTCATTAGCCTAGGTTACTGAATTTTTATGTTGATTTAGGAGTACCACCGAGTACAAATTCCCATGATGTGTTCTGCTGTACAAGGCCTATACTAAAAACTGATTTCAGGATTTTTTTGTCTTAATAAGATTAGATTAGATTCAAATGTATTATCATTGCACAGCACAAGTACAGTACAGCGAAAGTAATTTAGCATCTAACCACAATGTTATATCAACTATAAAAAGTATAAAAACAGTTATAAGATTACTTGTAGAGTATGAGTATAATAATAGGTATATATATATATATATATAGCTAAGTAAGTATAAGTATTTAACTGCTAGTGATCAGGGGTATGCAGTTATGAAAAACTGGATAAATATATATACATGTATATACAGCAGTTAGTGAGCAGGGATATGCTGTTCTATCAACAGTTGAGGATGAAAATATATATACGGCAAGTCCAGTAAAAATGTACACAGTATGTTATCAATAAATATAATATAAAAACTATAAATATAAAAAGTGGGCTGTCATCGTGGTGCATTGAAGTTGAATTAAAGGTTGAATTAAATGAGTGCATACACAACGGCGGTGACTTAGATGTGAACAGGTAGGGATCTAAGATGAAGTGGCTAGTAGATCTAGTAGAATGAAACTCCAACAAGAAGAGAAGACATTAGTTGTAGTTGTCTCACTTGACCAACAGATGTCACCAGAGACTACAAATAAATTCAACACAAATCCGAGCTGCGGCTTCACATACTGTACACGTGGACGCTTCACATAAAACGTGTTTACATCGGTTTCTGACAACATCTGGCCAACATTTTGGACTTTCTCGAAAGCCCAACACATGCATACACTATCGCTACTCGTGTGTCATCACAAATCCGTTTTTTGGTCTGTAGGAAACTCACTCAAAGTCGGTGAAGGTTATGTAAATCCATCCACACTATTTGCGGGAATATCGGTCAATACAGAGCCCGGATAGCTCAGTCGGTAGAGCATCAGACTTTTAATCTGAGGGTCCAGGGTTCAAGTCCCTGTTCGGGCGGACAAGTTTTACAACTTAATCGCCATATACGTATATATACTGACCATATAACAACATATTACTGACGGTTTCATTTCTGGTTCCCAATGTAAACAGCAACAGTACTTCTTAAATACCTCCACATTTTGTAATGTCAAGGTACGATGTGTGTTGGTCGCACCAGCAAAATCATCCACACACTCTCTCTATTGCTTCGTTTTTTTTCTTTTTTATTACAACTTTCAATACTTCAACAATATTTGAATATGCAGTTTGACTCCTGCTTGATGTGGGATTCTGTGCAGTGTGAATGCATTCGGTGCTGCATTGTGTTCATTCTATACAATTATGTACAGAATCTGTTTGTCATGCAAATAATGTCTGCTTTGATACTGTTTGGTGTAAATAGACAGATGTGAAAATATACTCTGAAGTATTTCGTGTTTTTCTTTAGATTCTTTCATGAAACTGGGTTCTTGGCCTCTGTGGTACAGTATGAGGTCTGGAGTTTTTCCATCGCAAGTGCAACTGAGGCTGCTTCATCTTAATAGGATGGAAGAATGCTGATGGAGAGCAAAATTTGCTGTCGTTTTTTAAGTGGATTTCAACCAGAAGGAGTCGACCACTGCCAGTTCAGCATCATAGGTTAGTTATTACTTTTGGATGTCTCGACCCCTCTCACCCAGGCCCCAGTCTCTCTGCACCTCTCCCCTCCAGCAGGAGGCCCCCCCCCAGACCCCCCCCCCCCACTGGACCCAGCCCTCATACACCCACACATACACTCATACAGACCAATATGTATATTTATATTTAGACCTATATGCAAAATTTGCACTGGCCTTGTATTGGTTAGCCTTGTCTGTACTGTTTTGTGTTGCTCCGGACCCGTGTCAAATTCCTGTGTTTTTACAACGGTATATGGCAATAAACCACTTTCTGATTCTGATTCTGATGAAAAAGGCCATCTCCATCTCTAAGGACTGCAACCACCCTGGGCACCATCTCTTCTCCCCCCTACCGATCGCCGGTTCCGCTGGTTCCGCAGCATCCGTACAAGGACTACCAGGTTCAAGGATAGTTTTTATCCACAGACAGTGCACCTGCTGAACTGCTAGGAGTGCTGCCACTATCATAACATTGTCATTAACATTACACTGTCATACTTTGCTGGACTTTCTGGACTCATTACAGTTACTGCACTGTACTGCACTGTTTTCATGATGCTGCTGCACTACTGGCACTTTAAATTATTTTAAATCTTTTTGCATAATTCAACACAAGTACATATCATCCACTTCTTTTTTTATGTTAATATTTATTCTGTATAGTAGTTTTATAGTATTGTTTTAGAAATTTCAAATGGGGAGTAAGCATTCCATTGTACTTGTTGCAAATGGCCAATACTAGTGTTGTATCTTGTAACTATTTGTCATCATGGGGAGACATTGTAGTGTTTAAAACTGCCACAGCGTTTCTCATGCGAGACGCGGCAATGCATTGTATGTATAATGTATATTTTTTCATTGATTTTGAATATTACAAAAGGCCTACTACAGAGTAGCCCTATACTTAAAACTGATTTCATGATTTGTCTTCATGACCAGGTTTGGATTTATTTGAATAACGGTGAACATTAGGTCTGAACAGGGATCTAACCTGGAGTGGCTCATTTTTGTAGAAAGAAACTCAAACAAGGAAAGAAGACTGTCATGTAGACTGGAGTATAGTTGTCTTACTCGATTATGGACTTCCTGACGGCAGGCCTCAAGTGGTGAAGATTGGGAGAAACATCTCATCCACTCTGGTCCTCAACACCAGAGCACCCCAAGGGCTGCTGCCTCAGTCCCCGGGCTGTACTCACTGTACACACACGACTGTACTGCCACGCACAGCACTAATCGGATTATCAAGTTTGTCGCCGACACCACAGTCATCGGCCTGATAAGCGAGGACGACAAACGGAGTACAGAGATGAGGTGGTCCGGCTGACGTGATGGTGCAAGGACAACAGCCTCGCACTGAATGTCAGCAAGACTAAGGAGCTCATCGTGGACTTCAGGAGCCCCCGGGGCACCCACTCTCTAATCAGCCTGGACGGGACACAGGTGGAAGTCGTCAGCTGTTTCCGTTTCCTAGGACCACAGATTTTCGATGACCTGGCGTGGACCGGAAACAAGGAGGTCACGCTGAAGGCACACCAGCGCCTCTATGCCCTGCGGTGCATCAGGAAAAACTGAATAGGCCAAAGGTGGCTAGTGAACTTCTACCGTGGCACCGTAGAGAGCGTCCTGACGTGTGGCGTCACCGTGTGGTACGGCAACACCACTGCACGGGACAAGAAAGCCATCCAGAGGGTCGTGAGAGAAGATCATCGGGTGTGCACTTCCATGCATTGAGGAGAACTGTAGGACCAAGAAGGCCATGTCCATCATAAAGGACTGCAACCACCCTACCCATCTCACCATCCGCACCGCAGCATCTCTTCTCCCCCCTACCAATCACGCAGCGTCCGACTACCAGGTTCAAGGATTTATTTTTATCCACAGGCTTTTATCCACGCTTACTGAACTGCTAGGAGGGCTCCCACTATCCTCACATTAATGTTATACTTTGCTGGACTTTCTGGACTCAAATTCATTTGAAGTTCTAAAACTTCAACGCCCGAACAGGGACTTGAACCCTGGACCCTCAGATTAAAAGTCTGATGCTCTACCGACTGAGCTATCCGGGCTCTGTTTGAGCTGTGAATAACATTCGCACAAACACTCACATAGGTAGACATCCTCATGGATTTATTACTCATCGTTACAGTTACTACCCTGTTCTGCACTGTACTGCACTGTATTCATGATGCTGAACTACTGGGACTTTAAAATGCTTTTTGCACAATATAACACATATCACTCACACTCATCACACTCATATCATTCATTAATCACTTTATTGTTATTTTCATGTTCATTTCTTATTGTATTGTGTATAGTATTGTGTTCTAGAATGTCATACTGCGGGAGGGAATGGGGAGTAAGCATTCCATTGGACTTGAATCTTGAATCTTGAATGTTGACCACCGGATGTCGCCAGCCAACCAGAGCATTCAAGCACAGATCCGAGCTGCAGCCCCACTCACTCACACATACAGTACATGTCATGTGGACGCTTCACATACACAACGTGTTTACATCGGTTTCTGGCGAACATCTGGCGAACATCTTGGACTTTCTCGAAAGCCCAACACATGCATACACTACCACTACTTATGTGGCATGTCTAATCCGATTTTTTTGTGGGTCTGTATGAAACTCACTGAATGTTACACCAGCCTAAAAAAACTTCTGTACTTTTACATTAGATTCAAATGTGTAGTCATTGCACATCACAAGTACAGTACAGTGACACTGTTGTTTGCGTCTAACCAGATTGAAAATGTTGCAGTAAAGTGCATGGTTAAAAGACAGGTTAAAAGACAGTCTACTAGGTATTAAATGGGATATGAGCATAATAACAATGATAGGTATATATATATACAGGTAAGTAAGTATTTAACAGGTAGTGATCAGGGGTATGCAATTATTGAAAGCAGGATACATATATATATAAATGTTAATGTATATACAAGTGAGCATATATACATGTATGGCATATATAAATGTATATACAGGAGCAGGGATATGTATTTCTATCAACAGTTTGAGATTTAAATATATACGGCAGGTCCAGTAAACAGGTATCTTATTAATAGATATGTAAACTATAGAGAGGTAGGTAGTTGTGATTCAGTACTTCGTACGTCTTCATTACCATTCATTCCCTGAAGTGGTAGTTTTGTTTTTGGAGCGAATAAAGCTCTTATAATAGTAATCATAATCATAGTCTTTTTCGGCGATCCGCCTATTATGTAAATCCATGCTTAATAAGGACGTACTACCCTTACCTGCCTGCTGTGTCTTACTCGAGCGTTGTTCCCAACTCTTTCAGAGCCCGGATAGCTCAGTCGGTAGAGCATCAGACTTTTAATCTGAGGGTCCAGGGTTCAAGTCCCTGTTCGGGCGGATCATTTTAGAACTTATACACATACTACTAATATATAAAACGCTCTCTTGTTGAATACTTTCGACATGGAACCAGGGTGTTGTTATCTCTAAAGTCTTACGAACGGAACTATTCGGAACACTCTCCCACCGTCCAACTTTCAATACATTTTAAACTGCAGTTTGCAGAATGCTGCTGCTTGATGTTGAATTCTGTGTGAATTCATTAAATGATTGCGTTTGTATCAGATCGGAGCATGTACAGCAGCTCTTATAATCATGTATATATAATTGATATATATATATATAATCCATGGATTTTAGTGTTAACTGGAACTTCACTCAAACCAGAGCCCGGATAGCTCAGTCGGTAGAGCATCAGACTTTTAATCTGAGGGTCCAGGGTTCAAGTCCCTGTTCGGGCGGACAAGTTTTACAATTATATATATATAGAACAACAATATATATAGATATATAGTATACTACAATGTATTTAAAACAACATCATGTTGCTGATGGTTTCCTCACTGATCCTCCTTACTGGTCCAATGTTGTAATGTCAAGGTAGAACTAAAGTTAAAGGTGATGCACCAGCGAAAGCATCCACAAACGAGTCGCTCTCCAATCGCAATACAGTTGAAGCTGCAGTTTGACTGCTGCTTGATGTTGAATTATGTGCAGTATGAATTCATTAAATTAAATTAATCGTGAAATAACTGGTCATTACTGTTGTCTGAAACTGCCTCAGCGTTTCTCATGCGAGAAGTGGCGTGCTGTGTTCTGCTGTACAAGCGAAATATATTTCATGATTTATTTATTTTTTGCTTAATGACTAGGTATGGATCAATTGAGTGTATATCATATCATATTCTAGTATAAATAAAGTATACATTCAGACAAGGACTGTAGTTGTACTCGTCTCACTCGTCTCACTCGTCTCAGTCGACCACCAGGTGTCGCCAGTCAACCAGAGACTGCAAGGGCATTACACACATCCGAGCTGCAGCTTCACATACATACACATGTGATGTGGACTTCACGGACAACGTGTTTACCTGCTTTTGGAAACATCTGGCGAACATCCTGGACTTTTTCCAATTCCCAACACACATGCATACACTATCGCTACTAATGTGTCATGTCTAATCAAAGGTTTTTTGTCTGTATGAAAGTCATATATTATGTATGTTAAACCAGCCCGAACCAACAGAATAATGTCTTCATTAGTATCCCAGGGTCAGACAATTATGTAAATCCACGCGTAAGGACGTCTAGCTGCGTCTTTGTTTGAACGTCGTTCAAGGCTTGACAACCAGAGCCCGGATAGCTCAGTCGGTAGAGCATCAGACTTTTAATCTGAGGGTCCAGGGTTCAAGTCCCTGTTCGGGCGATGAAGTTTTAGAATTTATACACCATATTCTGACTATAGAAGAACATCATGTTACTGATGGGTTCATTAACATTGTCCAATGCATCCACTTGACTAACGTTGCACTTTAAAGAAGAGGAGATAACTATCAGAATACACATTGGCATCAGCAATATACATATACAACCTGCATGCGAATGAATTAGGGAAAATGAATGTATACATAAGTAGTATTAACATAACAATGG
This sequence comes from Muraenolepis orangiensis, assembly GCA_027704905.1. Taxonomy (NCBI): domain Eukaryota; kingdom Metazoa; phylum Chordata; class Actinopteri; order Gadiformes; family Muraenolepididae; genus Muraenolepis; species Muraenolepis orangiensis. The sequence goes on from CM050999.1 coordinate 11,512,510, forward strand.
TATTTATTGTATACAGTTCAGATCCTCCTCACCCCTTACAAACCTCAATCATCCCTGACGATTACCCTTAGCCCTGCTGTAACCAGGTTACATTCTGTACCTTGTCAGTATGCGTGGTTTGTACATGGTTGTATGCCTGTGTAAATACTCAGTGATTTCACTGATTTCCTGTTCCAAGCTCAGATGCCAGGAGCCCGGATAGCTCAGTCGGTAGAGCATCAGACTTTTAATCTGAGGGTCCAGGGTTCAAGTCCCTGTTCGGGCGTTGAAGTTTTAAAATATGGATGGAGGTACCATAACACAATACTGTGACCACATACTCTCAGACAGACCTCCCTGTACAGTACACATCCATACCAAGTCACCCCTGAGCAAATAAACACTGGGGGTGGTCTGTGAAAAGAATCATTTTCAGTAATAATTATTAATTATTAGTAATTGTTATAAAATGCGGTCGCAGCGAACTAAATAGAAACATATGGTTAGGCCTCGTCATAATAAAGTATGATCACAGTTACAATATAAAGAAAATGTGTTATAGCGACGTGTTGAGGTTGTTATAGTTAAGTAACGTGTTATGATTGTTATAGCGACGTATTGTGGTTGTTATAACGACATTTTGTGGTTGTTATAGCGACGTGTTGTGGTCGTTATAGCGGCGTGTTGTGGTTGTTAAAGCGAGGTGTTGTGGTCGTTATAGCGGCGTGTTGTGGTTGTTATAACGACATTTTGTGGTTGTTCCAGCGAGGTGTTGTGGTCGTTTTAGTGACGTGTTGTGGTGGTGGTTATAACGACAACTTTTGGTGTTTTATCAAGGTGTTATAGTTGCGCTGTGATTAAGAAGTGCTGAAACCAGGATGCCATCAAGGCAGAATGTTCTTTTAAAAAATAAATAAAAGATCAGCCAAGCAGTCGATGCAGTTCACTGGGTAGACTGGTAGGTTGATCCATCAATCATACATCTGGGTGGACACGCCCACCTGTGATGTCACTAAAGGTGTGTGTGTGTGTGTGTGTGTGTCGAATACATCAGTACTTGCTGATTAAACATCTGGTTGACATCTGGGTAACAACTGCTGCTGGTGACATAAAAAGCAGCACACAGATCACACGCCCTCATGAATACTGAGCAGCTACACTGACTTATTAACATAACCAGTATTCACACAGGGGAAGGGAAGAGTGAGAGCAGGAGGGGGGAGGGGCAGAGAAAGATGGGGCAGTGAGGCTAAGGGCGGGGGGGGGGGGGGCGGGGGGGGAGATGGAAGCTAGAGGAGGAGAGGGTGTATAGGTGGTGACAGAGCTAAAGATGGGGGAGACAAGCTGAGGGAGGTGAGAGAGGGAAGATAAGGGTGTGAAAGATGGGACAGTCGGGGGTGGAGGGGTAGAACGAGAGAGGGGGCAGGGCCATGGGAGAGAAGGAGGGGAGAGGAGAGGAGGAAGAGGAAGATGGAAAAGAGTAGGAGAGATGGGAGAAAAGGAGGTCAAGGGAAAGATGGGGCAGGTGAGAGGGAGGGAGGGAGGGAGGGAGGGAGGGAGGGAGGGAGGGAGGGAGGGAAGAGATGAGAGGGAGCGAAAGAAGGAAAATATGGAGAGAAGATGGGACTGTGAGGGAACGTGAGTGAGTGAGGGGGGAGGAGGAGAGCAAGCGTGGAGGAGGAGGATGCAAAGAGACGCAGCAGGAAGGGCTGAAGGCTGGGACGAGCGCTTGAGCGGAGGAGAGGAGACGGAAGAGAGAGGGGGTTGTGCGCGTTGAGGGGTTCCTAACGTTGCTAACAACGTGGCAGCGCCAGCCTCCACTAACGAGTGGCATCTGCCAACCTGGTAGGCGGCAAGGGGGCGACGATAGTCATCTTTGAACTCCTCCGCATCTTGCTAATCAAACGAGAGAGACATACGTTCCTCTCACCTACCAGAAATAATAGAAACGCACAAACCACACACACACACACACACACACACGTAACATGGCAGTCGCTATGAGAGACGTGACGACAAGCGATGCACATGTTTTCCCTATGGAGTTGAGTGCTGAAGCCCAACCTAGCGTTGCTGCGGCTAACCCTCGGATTATCCACCTTGATGCTGCACGCAAAGTTCAAACTTTTTTTTAAAACTTTGACCCTGCTTGACGCTGACCTCCACCGCCAATCTAAACGCCAATGGCTTTCTTCAGTTTCTAAACCTAAATACATGTTTCCATGGTTTTATGAGTAAAAGGCATTGAACACCCAACCTTCGCTGGCCGCTCACTTGTTTTGGCTGCAATACTTTAGTTTTTAAATGGCCTCTATTGCACTACTAGGTGTGATATTGAATCAGCCTACCAGTTGGCACAGTCCACTGGTTTTGATCTGTCCGTCATACGTCTGTCTACCAGCTGATCAACACCACACCTGGTAGCCAAACAAGAGGCCTTTAAAAGGACTTCCCCCTATGGTTGGTACAGTCCACTGGGTAGGCTGGTAGACCGATCTTGTCATGATACATCTGGGTGGACACTCCCACTTGTGACCATCACCAGAGGGTAGACTCTGGCACGGCTCGTAACGGCTAGTCAACATCCCCACCTGTTGGCACAATAGAGTTCCCTTCAAAGCCTATCTGGAGAACTGTGCTTTGAAGAACAGGATCAAACGAGGCCAACAAAGAGCTGAAAGGGAAGCGTTAAGAAAGGTAAGAGATGCATGCAGAACACAGCCCCTCCTTTACCCTCTGGATGTAGACCAGGTATTCACACCACAGGTAGTCACACCACAGAATACAGCTGCAAGAACAAGGCCTCTGGAGAGGGAACGGCTGAGTCACGGCTCAGGTGAAGTTCGTCTTTCACTGTTGACACTCAAGTTGAAAGGTTGCTCATAGGAATACATCGAATCTGTCATGTCTGACTGTAACACACTCTTATCTGTACCAAAGATACATTTCATTTTCATGTTAAGGACAGGCAGGGTCGCCTACTGAACTGCTAGTGCTGCCACTATCATGACATTGTCATACATATTACATTACATTAGACTATCATACTTTTGCTGGACATTCTGGACTCATTACAGCAACTGCACTGTTCTGCACTGCACTGTATTCATGATGCTGCTGCACTACTGGCACTTTATGCTCAAGTACTTTACAAGAACTTCAAATGCTAATTAAAGGCTTTTTGCACAATTCAAAACATGTTCATATTATCCATTAGTCACTTTTTTTTGTGGGAATGAGGAGTAAGTGTTCCATTGTATCTTGAATCTTGAATTGTTTCTTTAAAGCTTCAAGGCTAGCTAGACCCTGGATAGCTAAGTCGGTAGAGGATCAGAATTTTAATCTGAGTGTCCAGGGTTCAAGTCCCTGTTCGGGTGGACAAGCTTTTTAGATGAGCGCTTGTCAGTCAACTTGTTACCAGTTTGTCAGTCAAGTGGTCACCATGACTCAGCAATAAGACTAACTTCACACATTATGTGCAGTTGATGCAAAGTAACCCAACCATGGGTTGTGTTAGGTAACATTTAGCTGTTCTTAACCTTTCTAACTTACAGAAAATGAACATAAATCAAATTTATAATATACTGCAGGTATAGATATTAATAAAGCATTCATCTGTCTATCAGTCTACTGTCCTGTACGCTCTGCTGTTACACCCCAATTCCCCATCTGAGATTAATTTAAGGACTCTTATCTTATAATTATATTTTATGCATATCGGCGACACGGTTGCAGCGACCTGCGGGTGGAATTCAAGCGCAAACAAAGCCCCTGTTTCTGCTCTAATTTGAAAACTGTGAAAAAAGCATTTAGGGTTCAAGGAGCGGGGGGGTCATTAGGGGTCGGTCAAAATATCCATACTGGAATACATAGAATATGGAACACTCTTGCGATACGTTATCTATACACTTCCACTTAAAATCTGGATTCCCACCCATTTAGCTTTCGTTATCATTTTGACTGACCAGCTGGTCAGTGGCGCTGCTCACATGAATGACGGTGAACTAACTAGAAGTTACCTCACGAGCAATGAAGAACACAAGTCAAATAAAATGGCAAATCAGAGAGGCGCTGTTATCTTTGAGGTCGAAACGTATCGCTCCAAATCGCTATTTTTTGGCCTGCTAAAGGTTAGTGTTTCTTCAGTAACACCATGGCTATCATGATGTATCGTAGATGAATTGTCTTGCAATGTATCGACGTGTCACAGAATGTCTGTATCGTGATACCTTTGTTACCGTGGCGTAACATACTGCGGGTTACCCTGAATACCACCCCGAGGAGACGTGTTATCACCCGATGACGATAAATATATGTAAAGTGATTTATGTGAAGCCTATACGGATGTAAAACCGGTTTTAAACTAATGCATGCATGATGTGTAATGACACATGTAATACACACGTCAACAACATGACTACAGGCACTGAGAAGGTCGTCATCGAATAGACCCCAGCCCACCTGGGGGGGGGGGGTCAAGCGGTCACGTGAACCGACCCCAGGTGGAATGTCATTCCCAGACTCCCAGAGAAAGAACAACTCTGAACAGTTTTCCCATAAAGGTTTATTTACAAAAACAAAGGTTGAAGTATAGTTTGTGAATACAAAACATAATGAGGCATAATGAGGGTACAACACATTATCCGACAAGTCATACCTTGAGAGTAAAAAGTAAAGTTAAATAAAAACATACAAGGTTAAATCCAAAATGGCTGTGTGTTAAGATGCAGGCTGTGTGTGTGGCGGGTGGATTGCGTTGTATCAGTGAGATTTATTGCGTTTTCATTCTGGAGTTAAGGCAAAGCTCAGCCAGCTGGGGGCAAAACACATCGTCACGGTGGCGCTACAACGTCACGACATCCACAACAGCTCCGACACTACAGGGTCAGAGTTACATAGCCGTTATACAAAGAGGATTGGTCCATCCATGGTTTTTATTATTTTATTTTTATTTTTTTAGAAAAAGAGAGAAACCTCAGGTGTAGTACCATTTTTGTACTACTACGTGTATTTATGCTACACTATTAAACCTGTACCACAGGGTTGCCATGGGAACGGAGTCATGGAGTTGTCAGGGAAACCATCCATATTGTGTACTTATGCTACACAGTCACAGTCCCAGGGGTTTGCCAGGGAAAAGGTTTCAAGAGTACTTACACTACACTGTAAAACCGTCCCATGGTTTCCCGGTAAAACCGTATCAAAGGGTTGTCCCGGTGGTTGTCAGGGCACCAGTATCCAGGGTTTGTCCTGGTGGTGGTCAGGGGAACTGTATCCAGGGGTTGTCCCAGAGGTTGCCAGGGATACGGTATCAGGGCGCTGTCCGAGTGGTTGTCAGGGAAACTGAGTATTGACAGGTATTAGAACGGTATTAGGTTTTTTTCCCGGTGGTTGTCCTGGAAACTGTTTCAGGGGGTTGTCCCGTTGGTTGTCCTGGAAACAGTTTCCGGGGGTTGTCCCGGTGGTTGTCCTGGGAACTGTAACATGGGGTTGTCCCAGTGGTACTTGAGTGTATTGTGTTCATGCTACACTGTGAAGAAGTCCCAGCGGTTGTCAGGGGAACGGTAGCCAGGGGTGGTCCCAGCGGTTGTCAGGGGAACGGTATCCAGGGGTTGTCCCAGCGGTTGTCAGGGGAACGGTGGCCAGGGGTTGTCCCAGTGGTTGTCGGGGGAACAGTGTTGCCATGGCGCCAGGGGTTCTGGTGGGTTCTGTGCTGTAGTGTGCTGTAATGTTCCGTTGCGAGGCCAAGGAGGCAGAGATCTATACCTCGCTCTCCTTCGCTCTTGCTCGCTCTCCCTCTCTCTCCCGCTCCCATCCCAGGGTGTCTGGGTCCGTTGTTCTGGACATGGGACCGCCTCTCTAGTACGGGTACTGCTTCTGTTTCTTCCCGGCGAAGCAGGCCAGCCAGGTACAGAGCAGCATAGCGGTCGCTGCCCCGCCACCAGTGCAGTAGTACGCCCAGCCGATCTGACAGGAGCCTGACAGGGAGGATGAGATCAGAGACAAGTGGTCAGTTCAGAGTGACTTGAATGACCTCGTTCAACACCTACACTGCAAAACATGAACTCTCTCAAGTGAGAATATCTTGTATGTGGTACAATTCGTTTTTACAATATTTTTGACTATAATTATCTTGAGTAATACTATTTCACTGGCAGATATTTTTGTTTCTTTGAAGCGTGGTGGTTATATCACGGTTTTCCATTTCTTAATACAGTCCTTTGCATGTTTTTTGCAACACTGCAATGTATTTTGAGCTGCAGCGGTTGGGTAATATAGAGGGCACACAAGCCAGTGACTTACAGATTCCATTCTGGTCCATTGAATCTTGTTTTAAGAAATGATTGACCAACATCAGGAAAAACATCAGTATACAGCAGGATGGAAATGAAGGTAGGTTTGAAGTGAGAAAAGGATTGATAGGTCAGACCTTGCTCTGACGTGTGAATGAATGCAAACTTTTTGCTAATTTAGTTTCACTTGTTTAGAACTGCATGTTGGCTTTATGAGCCTATTAGTTCCTGCCCATTAGATGTTTAATGTTGAAAATAACTGAACTAAGTCTGAAGGCCTCGGCTGCTGCTGTAGAACTGTACATTTAGCATTGGCGCTCTAGGCCCATACAGGGTGAGCACTTAGCATTGGCATGCTAGGAATGTGTTCCAAGATGTTGCAGGCTGCTTGCTGGGCATTTCTTGTCTGAGGCCTCAACATTTCGTTTCTTGGTGTGAAAAAAAGAGGTTAACGCAAAAGCGGGTTGTGAAACACACGCTAAGCACTGGCAAACAGCTTTCACAAGCAAACCCCCTGGCCTGTGGACATGGCTGTTCAACACACACGTTAGTGAAGAACATACCTTCTCATGTCGGGAGAAAACTAGCATGAATTAAATGTGCTATTCATTGACATTTTTATGTAGACAAATCATTTTGGTTAAATAATACGCCCACAGAGCTTTTAGAAAGGTGCGAAAAAAGGTATAAAGATAGTGAACTAAAAATATTAGGATTGTGAATGAATAGTAAAATGGAATAGTTTGACGGGTCCTAGATGTTTTGTTTATCTCCGTGTAAGATGTGTGACGCTTGGTTCCCGCTTCTAACAAGGCTTGTAAGCCAAAAGGATAACGACGTTGGCATCGCGTGGTATCTTTCTGAGCCAATAGGATAACGATTTTGGCATCAGGTGGTATCTCTATGAGCCAATAGGATAACGACGTTGGTGTTATGTGGTATCTCTGTCGTCATCAATGGAGAGTTTTATTAGTTGCCAATTATGGAAGAAAAAAATTAAATGGCATAGTTAGACAGTAAGTGTCCGGCTTTGCCCCGGTCCCGGTCCCAAGTAGGAGTGAGAGAGACAAGCTTTTGATCCAACACTATAGATTCATCAGGCTGGGTATGCTACTGCTTGTACTTGTAAGTGTGCGATATGATATTAAAATCATTAAGCCATTGAAATGGATACCGCCCTTGAGATATCCATCGGCTCCATCAGACGCTGGAAGACAGCTATTTCAGTCGCATCTCCAGCCTGGGACTTCTGATGGCTTACGGAGCTGTTTTGTATTCATGCTTCACATACGTCTCTGAATAAACTGGGCTTCGTCTCCAAACTGACAGCTTATTTGGCCTGTTTATCTCTGCACAACTGAAATCATCATTTCTAAGGGTGTACTTTTGACATTCTGAATGCTTTGTGCCATTTACTGTGAAATCAACACAGATAATTATAATAATGAATAATACAAAGCACTTGTTTTGCTTTAGATACTGCATATATATATATTGCAACAGTATCACAAAATAATCAGTGGAACGATTAACAGCCAAGATAATTCCAGCCGCATGAAAAATATGAAGCGGAAATCAGCAGTCAATCCCCCGCACAGTTCCTCTTTTGAAAGAACAACCCGGAACAATCCGGAACATTCACACAGTGAACATTGAAGATCTTGACTTCCTCCCAAATTCTCTGAAAAGGCCAAACTGATGATGTCATTCCGTTAGCAGCCAGCTTACAAAGTGCTGTTCTCTGGCATGGCGTGAAATGGCAGAAGGTCAAAGGTCGGCTTAAAAAAAAAAAAAAAAGGAAATAATTCTTTGTTTCCACAAAGATTCCTCTGTTCCCCAGAACGCTGTGTTCCACAGAAAGGAGACCTTACGGCCCCCTTTCAGATCTTACCATTGGTGAGAACGTGGTGTGTGTGTGTGTGTGTGTGTGTGTGTGTGTGTGTGTGTGTGTGTGTGTGTGTGTGTGTGTGTGTGTGTGGATGCAAGGTTAAATCTCCTGCCAGGTCTTCTTGAGCAAGGCATCGCCACCGCCATTCACTAACCCCCTAGAGCAACTCAGAGATCAATGACGTGATGAAGAATCAGTGATGGGGGGAAAACGGGAGCCAAATCATTTATCATGTGACTCATCGATGCTTTATATTGATCAGTTGATGTTTTTACTGACCATGTTTCCGTCGTCTGAGCGCTTATGCATTCGTCGCGCGCCACTTCCAATGTTTTCGGGAGCAATTATCGGTTAATGTGGAAATGATGACTGACTTGTATTGATCATCTCATCTCTCAGACAATGGGAGAGGCAAGGGATCCAGGAAGTGGGATCCATCTGTTCCCTCGGAAGCCACTCCGTGGAAGTATAACCATTATACGCCTCCTACTATTTCAGCTATTATGTCGTTTAATGTCACGTGTATCTCCAGTATTAGTTACCCCCCCCCCCTCCCCCTCCCACCCCCCATGGTGACTCATAAGCCGGCGATAGTTGATGCATAATTGAAGAGGTTTGAAAGGTCTTCCGGTCGAGTCGATACCAACAGTGAGCTAGTGCACTGTGACGGTGATATTGCAAAGACTGTGGTTGACTCTCGTGGTCCAGACCAAGGTTGACTTTTGAAAATACATTTGGGGTGTCTACCTATTTATAAAAATTGGGTCAAAGGCAACAAAAAAAGTTTTTTTGGGGGGGTTGACAGAATTCAGAAGGGGGTTTTGTTGTTGTTGTTGTTGTTGTTGTTGTTGTTGTTGTTCTGTGTTGGCGGTGAACTCACCCAGTTTGAACTGGTCCGAGCTGTTGTTGCAGGTCTGCCGGACCTCCTCGCTGTCCCAGCCCAGGGGGTAGAGGGCACAGCCCGACCCTATCAGCAAGCCTGGAGAGAAGGAACCACACACACACACACACACGTCAGCATGCTGCAGGCAGGTCATCCTAACCCATTATTACGGAGATCTTCCAGCAGTTCTACAAACACACAAAGGAGATCTGTCTTCTTGAACCTGAATGCCTCAAGTGGAGGCTAAATTCAGCCTCTATTATGTTCCCTAACCAACAGAACGCCCGCGTGATGTTTGTTTACACAATGCCCTGACCGTAATTTTTTCACAAATCATCAACCATTTTTTATTTAAATATATATTTTTATAATTGCATATGCAGAAGTGCAGCTCAGCCAAAACGCTCATCAACAGCGGCGGGTACATATGCTAATTCTCTGGCAATTGCTCAGTGGCAGAATGAAGCATTTTATGTTCCAGTAATTACAGTAAAAAGCTGTGAAATCCTCGGGGGGGAAATGCGCTGTTAGCGCTCAAATAGACGTATGCTGGCGCTCCAAAGCCGCCAGGGCTAATAACTAACCGCGGTCATTACAGCGAGGATTAATATCTCAGGCGTCCACCACTAGCCGTAGGCGGGGGGGGGGGGGGGAGCTGGGGTTTGACAGGCTGTGCGCAGCTGCCAGGGCCTCCGTCTCTGGAAGCTATCGAGCTAGCTGGCTAGCTGGCGGGGCCCCCCCTGGTAGGTGGCTTAGCCTTCACATCGGCGTAATCCCTTTAAGTTTGCCCTAGCTTAGCCCGCTATGGGTTTGGGGAGGTGGTGGATGGTGGATGGCGGGTGGTGGCAGTGTTAAACACTTCTTGCTCTCTTTTCACTTTCTCACTTCATCCTCGGTCCGCCCCTTCATCGGTCTGCTCGAGCCTCTTTTAAAAGAACATCTGGTGATGGGAAATCACCGGGTCTCATGGTTCTACTAGGTGGAAAAGGTACTAAAAAGTGACAAATATCTCTCCAAAGAAATAGCACAGTGTAAAAGCTAAAAGTAAAGCTAAATACAACTTGGTAGTACTTGACATAAAATAGCATACAAAATGAATAATCAATGATCAAATCCTGCCCATTTGCCAAAACATCTCATATTTCTTCCTCATGTTGTTTGGTCGTATCATCTTCCCCATTTCATGTTCGAACTTATCGCAATTCTAGAGACTAGCAGTCTAGTGAAACCACGTCGTCAGCCCCAGACCGCATCACATCCACCAATCAGAGATGGATTCTCCCCAGGCGTTAAGATTCTGTTATCCCAGCTGGCTAGAGACCATACTTTCAGATCATCTCCTCCTACTACACCCACCAGAACTTCATCAGAACAACGGCAAATTATTACTTGCTCTGCTGCAAATCTCGGAAGAGATTTGCAGCAGAGCAACTGCGGTGAGGGTGGAAGCCGCGGAGGTGAGGGCGGCTCCACATGCGAGAGACCAGCGTGGGAAACATCACATCCTGCTGGGCGGCGGAGGACCCAGGAGATACCCAGGAGAAGGAGGAGGACGTCTCAAACCTCTCATGGCCGCCGATAAAGCGCAGCCTCCGTGTTATGTAACCCCTTCCAGAACCAGCTCTCAGTGCTCTCGTTCCGACCACGTGTAACACGCTCTCACGGACCTGCGTGGTAATGTATTCGTGATTAATATGAAACAAAATCTTCAATATTCTCTTTCATGTGTTGTCTCAACGCAGCCCAGTTTCACTGTGGAGCGTAATGAGGTCGGACTCACTTCTCGCACGAGAATGAGGAAGAGGAGGAGTAGCAGGAGGAGTGGTTGAAGGCGAGACTGAAATCCATCTATCTTGCATCATACCTTTTGTTATTTTGTAATCAATCATTGATAAATTCATCAAATTAGCCGATCACATGACGTCCAGGGGGTGGCGATGGATTGAGGAAATAATTATAATAAAATATGAGCTTATATTTCCCGGGAAAGGGGAGCAAAGCTCTGGATGGGTTATTACCATAACAAAAGACTCATTCCGTTATGTAACAAACAAACAAATGCGTGTTCTCTAGGAGAAACCGCCGCTATTTTTGATGCCAGGAATTATGTTTAAAAGCCAATCCTCCTGGTTAGCTTCACACACACACACACACACACACACACACACACACACAATGTCCTCTTAATTGATCCTTTTCATAATACTCATGTAAAACGACGAGTGGAAACGCGTGGAAGTGTTGCACATTCTCTGGTTATTTAAAAGCTAAAAGGTTTTTTTTTTGTTTAAATGCGTTCTCTCTCGTACTCTCACATGGTGGCTGCCTTCCCACCACGCCATCTGTGTACCCGCCGCTGCTGCCCGCGACGACGTGGGTGAAGATTATTGATGCCCAAGGAAAAAAAAAAGCGCCGCGGAACATATGTTTCATCATGTACATGTGCCAGGCTCTCCCCCCTCCCAAACCCATTCCCCCCCCCCCACCCCCTAACACCGCCCACGAGACATTTCCTGTACCTGTTCATTTCCTGTCTGGGCACCGTTAGCATCCTGTCCGACATCCGCCATTACAGCAGTAGCTGCTTCTGTCATTAGGTTAGTGTATCAGGGCTGTCAAGGTGGAGAGCCAACAGGCTGAATAAACTCTTTACTGATTCAGGGCAGACTCCACGCAAAAACCCACCCATCGTACGCCACTCACTCCACACTAGGGGAAACTGGACGGATGCATGGGAACATTTCTTTGGTTTAAAGATCATGGAGCGGAAAATAACCTTTTGTTAATTTCCTCTCTTTTCAGGTTGTTTAAATCAAAACAGACGCAAGGCAAGTTCAGCCCTTCTACTTTCCCCCACCTCCCTTTAAGCACAACCCTGTCAACAATATTAATAGGATGAATAATAAAGTGGATGGATGGTCGTGCGCCACAGTTAGTTTCAACAAACAACTCCATTTAAAAAGAAACTTCAGTGCGCTTGATACACAGCGAGGACTAGATATTCAGAGGGTTGAATATGCAGTGAGAGCTAGATATTCAGAGGGTTTAATATGCAGTGAGGGCTAGATATTCAGAGGGTTTAATGCAGTGAGTGCTAGATATTCAGAGGGTTTAATATGCAGTGAGTGCTAGATATTCAGAGGGTTTAATATGCAGTGAAGGCTAGATATTCAGAGGGTTTAATGCAGTGAGTGCTAGACATTCAGAGTTAAATAACGTGGTAAGGGCTAGAAGATATGCAGAAGGTTTAATATGCAGTAAGGGCTGGATATGCACTGGTGTGATGGCACAGGTGTGATGAAACCATTGCAACTCTCCCTCCCCCCGCTGGCGTCCACAGAGGACCGGGCAGCACTTTGTCACACTGAGCGATGGTCCCTGGGAGCTCAGGGGGAAGCAGCCTCCCCAGCCTGATGCTGCTGCTGTCCACATCCGTTAACCAGAACCCAAGAGGGTACCGTTTTGCCTCAGATAGCAGGAGGTCAAGCTGAGCTCTGACACGGGGAGTTTTTCAAGATAAGAGTGCTGCAAATCCCCCCCTCCCAAGAGGCCGGGCTTTGTTTGTTTGTTTGTTTGTTTGTTTGTTTGTTTGTTAGTTTCCTCGCTCGGCTCCCAATCTGCCACTTTGGAGATGTCTTTGGGAGGCAGTTGCCATGGCAGCCCGATGGGCTTTCATGAAGAGAAGGGGGGGGGGGGGGGGGGGGAGGAGGAGGGGCCAGCATCTCCTCCGCCGAGCGGATGAGTTTTTATAAGCCATGCGGCACGGCACAGCTGGAGCCACGAGACTTCAGATATCAAGTGACTGGCCCGCTGCGCTTCAGTGGAACACACATCTTATCGGGCCGCTTCACATTTCACAAAAGTGACACCCAGCGTCGCACGTCTGGGTTTAAACTCTACAAGATCCACTCT
>CM050999.1:11530464-11537964 GCA_027704905.1 Muraenolepis orangiensis
ACTAGTACCATGAGACAAGCGCCACAAACCTCCCTATATTCATAGTGTCTGCTATATTAATTCAGTCATACTCGTTCTGCTGAACTCATCCACTCATAGTGTCTGCTGGATTCATCCAGTCCATTGATAGCCAGTCTTTGCTTACAAAGCTTGAAGGGCAGATGGAGACTATTCTTCTCTGCAGATGGAGAGAGAGATTATATTCTTTAATGCTTTTGTTAGACATACATAGAAGTGTTTCCAGGGAAAATAATGGGAGAGGGTGAAAAATGAGTTGTGTAACGTCAGGCGGACGTCAGGTTCCATGGGACGGTGCAGTGTCTCCATCTACCACACGTCATATCACAGTCACATAAGTCACCTTGGCCAAAAGCCATTACAAACTCCAGTGGCAGCACTGATGAAGTCAACTTTTTCCCTGTAGCCGGTAGGAAGACGAGCCAAAACGTCCTGTTCACTGACACCGACATCTTTAGATAAAGTGTCTGTAAAGGTTTACAATTAAACCTGTGTAGTAGATTGGCCACTGTTGCAATATGTGTGTTAAACTAGTCTTCTGCATCCTCCATATCTTTGGAAGAATATCTCTGTAACAAAACAGGGAAACGTTGCGTATGTGTGTAAGCGGGGCGTCGAGCGTCACTTCTCAGTGGTTCCTCCTGAATAAATAAAACAACAATAAAAGCTGGAGACAGACTTGACAGCCACCAGTAGGACACACTGTCAAACACTGACGGTGACTGCATTCAGATTCTAATTCTGATGAAAACCCAATTTAAAACACGTCTGTCATCGATGAAAGCTGACAGGACCAGCGAGCTGAGGAGCGATGGATCTCGTCGGGTTGGGTTTTGGACGGGGGGGGGGGCCGAGCGCTGAGTCTCCGTCTTAATACACGGCCTGCCTCGAGGAAAACAGTATTCACAGAACCACGAGTAAAAAAGCATCACCGCTAGAACAACAGAGCATCGTCATGGAACTGGAATTATATTCCACATACAGGGTGTGTAATGAATTAGCGACGCACCAGGCGCAGCGTCGGAAAGTCAAGGGCGGAGGTCACGTAAACACCAAGGGGCTCGGGGGGACCCATAGGAGGAGAGAGGGAGAGGTCTCCGGAGCTCCTCCTAAAGCCCCGTGAACAACGGAGAGATCTCCTCCTGGCTCCTTCTCCCTCCTCACACCTCCAGAACACATCTGGTCCTCGTCTCACAGCAGGCACCGCTGTCATTAAACTCGGTTGGAATGCAGCTGGAGAAGCAATAAAAAAAAAATTCTAAAATAATAAACGTGGGGGGGGGGGGAGGGGGGAGGGGGGAGGGGGAAACTAAATAATAAATAATAAAGTGCAACCAACAATACACTCACTCAGGGCCAACAGAATGGCCCTTAACTAAAGACAGATGAACGAGAGCCGATGTGTGGTAGTGTTTAAGAGTGACGAGGGGAAGAGAAAAATGTGTGTACGGTAATTGCCTCGGAAAAGTGTGGTCACTATTGTTCATGAAGTCCTCTCGTCCTGAGAGGGTGAGGAGGGGATGAATCATGAACGCAGAATGAGGTTCAGAGTGAGCCAAATCCTCTGCTATTCACATCACACAAGTGTGGTCTTGTGTTTTTAACACAACACTAAATACTTGCACATTATGTGAAGCAAACCGACATTTAACACTATGGGGGGGGGGGGGGGGGGAGAGCGGGGAAGAGGTGGAGGAAGTTGGCTCAGACACAAAGCTGGGGTCTTTTCAAACAAAGCAAAAGTAAAAGTAAATGTTCCTGTCTCGCTTGACGGATTCAGGCCATCAAGGCTGAAGTTTAAAAAAAATACGAAAAATACTAAATCCCAAAATAAACCATCTATACCTTTTACTGCCCATAGAGTTTGGTGGTGTTGTGTTGAGACTTCCACGGGGCTACGTAAATAAACGTGAACTGCAAAGCACATTTCTGCAAAAACACACACTTGGACCCCCCCCCCCCCCCCCCCCCTGGAATGTGATTCCACCCCCACCCCCCCCACCCCCTCTCTCTCATGTGCGTGAGAGCGATCACAACGAGAAGGTAAAGAAACACATATTATTCATGTCTGAACTATACTGCTGCTGCACCAGCCACCGACCACCACCCCCCCACCCCCCCCCCCCTCCAGGGCGGGGCTGTCTCATTAGTATTCAGTCAATTCATTCAAAGACACAATCACAGTTGTCTGGGAACACGGGAGGGCTGCTAGAGGAGGGAGGAGTCTGACCGTCGACCCCCCCCCCCCCCCTCACCCCCCACCCTCACCCTGCCCGGGGTGATCCGACCACCAGGGTGGGACGGAGGGAGGGAGGGAGGGAGACGGTACGGGGAGAGAGGGATAAAGGATGAGGGGGAGGGTGGGGGGGCGGGGGGGGTAGATAGGGCATAGAGAATAGAGAGAGGGGGGGGGGGGTGGGGTGGGGTGGGGAGAGAGGGGGAGATGAAGAGAGAATGGCAAGGGAAAGATGTATAGGATAGAGAGAGAGGAGGAGATAAAAAAAAGGGGGAGGGGGCAGATAGAGAGAGGAGAGAGACGGAGGGGGAGGAGGAGGAGAAAGGGAGGAGGAGGAGGAGGAGGAGGAGAGAGGGAGGAAACACAAGGGGTTTGTTGGTAACATTGAGAGCAGAAGGTCAGCAGTGAGAGGAGGCTGGTATTTATGGACATAGTGACACAGAGATCTGTATTAAGCCCAACAACAACCAACCAAAAGGCATCTCCAAGGTCACATGACAATTTATCACGTGGACAGTGGGCGGTGAGGCCGTTATGATGTTTCTCCTTGTATGTCCTGAACTTGAACACGACAACGGAGGATATCTGGTCCCAGACGGGCCATCGCACACAACTTCTATGTTGGTCCTCCCTGGACCGGATCCAGATGTCAGATCTGGGGGTAATGGACCAGGACCACTGCAGTAAGAAGACTCTTACTCCAATCGTATTCATATTCATTACATTACATTACATTACATTACATTACAGTCATTTAGTGGACACTTTTGTCCGAAGGTCGACAAGTGAAGCACTAGTCACCCAATGTCATAAGCACATTTCCTTCCTACCAAGCCTCCAAGAGCAGAACCAGTGCTCAGGTAAAAGTACAATAAGTTGGCTAACAATAGAAGGATATAACAAACAACAGAGCTAACAGGCAAACAATCAAGCAACCACTAGAGCTAATAAGAAGCAAGTGCTAAGAGGAGAGGTCCGTAGAAGATGGGCAGCGACTCTGCTGTTCATTTTCCAGTTAATTTTCCACCACTGTGGGGCCAGGATAGAGAAGAGCTGTAACCGTATATATATATATATATAAATATATATATATATATATATATATACACGTATATAGACAAGGTCACGAAAGCAAACCAATTTGGCAAACAAGGACATTTGATATTCAGCTGTACACCGGGACAACAACATGTTGAAGTTGGTTCCACCCTGTTCCTCAAAGAGGAGAGTTGTTTAGGTCCAGAATGTGTGGTGCCGAGGGCGGTGGTGGTAATTGTTAACCAGCACCTCTTCGCTTCATCCACCGGGAATGAAACGGACCCAACAGAACCGACACAACCAAGCAAGGCGTTCGCCAAAGCCCATCTGCTCGCTCGCGCTTTCCTTTTCAGCGTCGTATGAAACGCTTCAGCACCTCTCTCTCTCTCTCTCTCTCTCTCTCTCTCTCTCTCTCTCTCTCTCTCTCTCTCTCTCTCTCTCTCTCTCTCTCTCTCTCTCTCTCTCTCTCTCTCTCTCTCTCTCTCTCTCTCTCTCTCTCTCTCTCTCTGTTTCAGGAACACTTTGAGCTTAATTATATCAAGAACAAAGACGCCTCCCTCTGCATGGTGGCGGCCATGCGTTCCTCCCCCTCCCCTCCCTTCCCTTGTACCCCCCCGTCCCCGTCCCCCTCATCCCTCCTCTCCCCCCCCCCCGTCCCCTCCAGTCTCTCCAGCTCCAAGTGTCCTTTTAATGACATGAAAAACCAGCGCCGTCTCACGTGTCAGCTGTTGAGAGAGAGACCCTGGGGGCTCCCGGGTTTGAGACGTCCCCGGTTCGATCCCAGGCTACCCGAAGCACCCACGGGCTAAGATGTCCGACCGATCATTATGACCCGTGACTGTAGTTTTCACAGTGTTCCATGTTGTATCGCGTGTTCACTGTGTATATATATATATATATATATATATATATATATATATATACGGCGCGGTACGGCACTAATGAATCAAGTGAGGGAGGAGGAACAGACTTTGATCTCCAGCGTGACTTCGTACTGGGAGGAAGCGGGGGGGAAAATTCCAGAAGCGGAGAGACATAGAACATAAATACACCAGATAGCAGAGCAAAGCACCACAGAAACCGTTGTCAAGATGTATTTCTTATAATAACCTCCCCTCCCTTTGACAAACTCAACACATAGCAGCCTGTCAGCTGCAGAGAGAGGAGAGGGGGGAGGATGTGGCTTCCTGGTGACAGAACAGTAAAGGATTCGGCGTGTCTGGTGCCTGCGCCACAACTTATTTTACTCCGGGAAAAAGACACTTTCGGAACCGCAGGCGAACCCAAAGTGTTCTGGGCTAAGTGGTGGTGTGGGTGAGCCGTCAAACTACAGAACCTTCTTCTTTCCCTCGCTCCCTGCCTCCATCTCGCTCTCTCTCTCTCTCTCTCTCTCTCTCTCTCCCTCACTTCTCTCCCTCCCTCCCTCCCTCCCTCCCTCCCTCCCTCCCCACCTCCTGCAAATTACAGTAACACACAGTTGCTTGTGTCATGCTTAATGCCCTGGAGTTCAACTGTGGTCTGGGATTTCCTGTCGGGTCACTTGCTTGATGTCTTCTAATTTCTTTCATCCTTGACTCGCTCACTCAGATCAAGGATGAGGGGGGGGGGGGGGAGGGGGGAGGATCACGGTGTGACAATGAGCAAATGCACTCGGGTAAACTTTGGTCAGCAGACCAAGTGTATCCAGAGACACGTGCATGAGTGGTCCTGCATGCATCAAGCCGAGAAGAAGAGGGTAGGGCTTCTTGACCACGGACACTCACACATGGGGATGTGTGTGGAGAACGGTTGTTAGTTACCTACCGCCATCAATGATGGGAGGAGGTTATGTTTTCGGCCCCTGTTTATCTGGACAACATTTGAAGGTTAGATTTCTTATGTGCGGGGGAACAGTTGATTCGAGTTTGGTGCAGATCCAGATCTGAATCCGGTATGGGCCCTCTAGTTACCAGATTGGTACAGTCCACTGGGTAGGGCTGGTAGGCTGATCCTACACATCGTACATCTGGGCTGGACACCGCCACCTGTGATGTCACTAAAGGCTCGATTTTGAAATGGCTTGCAAAGGGCTGATCAACATCATCCCACCTGGCGGAGACATAGCCATAGCCATAGCCGTGCCGGGGTCCTGTGGTGGTCTTCGAACCAGCAGCACTGTGATGTTCTGGATGAAGTTCCTCCAGAGACCCCGAGAATATCGCATCTCTACAATAATTCCTCAGAACAGACGGAGGCCGTCCGCCGTCTGCCGTCAGGACGTCAGCTGGGACCTCTTCAAAGTCCTGCCCTCCGGCTCGTCAAACCGACGCACAACAGAAGAAGAAGAGAACCGTTTGAGAACATCCGAGACTTAGGCTGAGGTTTAGGAGAGAGCAGGAGGAGACAGTGGATGCGGAGGCTTGTTTGCTCAGGAGCGTGGTGGTAAAGATTCACGGTGAGGTCTCTTAAGGGAAGTGCGGCGCCATGGTTTCCTATACCGTACTGTCATCTGCGTTAAATACTCGTCTGTGTAGCGACCAGGTACGATTTAAAATGCGTGGGCGTTGTTATGTTTGTGTAAGAGGTGTAAACGGGGACAACAGACAGTATGACTGAAGATGTGTGTGTGTGTGTGTGTGTGTGTGTGTGTGTGTGTGTGTGTGTGTGTTATGTAATATTCATCAGAGGCCCAGTGTGGGGAAACATTGCCTGTTTTTAGTTTTCCTACAAAATGTCCCCCGAAGAGATGCCACATTAAGTATGTATCACGCAAAGAGCAGGACAAAATGTGTGTGTGTGTGTGTGGTTCTGTGTGGGGTTGTTTGACTGCGTTTGAATGTGTTTCTCTGTGTATGTTTGTCTGTGTGTATCTGAGTCTCTCCGAGTGTGCATCCCTGTGTGTCCCAGTGTTTGTGTTTCCCTAGGTCCCGGGTGTGTGTGTGTGTGTGTGTGTGTGTATGTGTGTCCCAGGGATAGGGGCCCCTGTGAGGCGTCTCCCCACCCCTGCTGATGAACCCGCAGCTCGGGGATTAGTGGTCGCTGACGCCCCGGGGCCAGATGGCACAAATCATTACCCCCCCCCCCCCCGGAAAGTTCTCAAAAATTTCAACAAACCATAAGTCTGTCCCTTAACAGCCACCGTACCCTCTCCCCCAACCCCTTCACTCTTTTCTCCCCTTTATTCCCCTCCCCCCTTTCACCTCCGATAAAGGACTCTTGAGTTTGAGTCTATTGGGTGGCTTGGTCTGCCAGTCGGCCCCTTTACACTCGAGAAGGAGGGGCAGGAGGGGAGGAGGAGGAAGAGAAGTGGAGGAGAGGCAGGAGAGGAGAAGGAAGAGGAGAGGAGGAGGAAGAGGAGAGGAAGAGGAGGAGTGGAAGAGGATGAGGAGTGGAGCGAGGAACAGGAGGAGAGCTGAAGATAGGGGTATATCGTTGGGGCATGCGACGCCGAGGCCACGCCCACCGCCGGCGTCGGTTAGGTCTGACAAATAACTGGGGTCACTATCTTTGTTTTAGGACATCTTGTGAATTGACAGGACAGGACGTCCCAATGTCAGTTCTCCCAGACCTCATAGTCTTTCCCTAAAGACGATGAGTGTTAATGTTGAACAATGATCTCAGCCCTGCCCTGGTGTCCTAGCCAAGGTGTTCTGGCCGGATAAAGTCAGCTTTAAAGGAACAAACATAAAGGAGAGTCAGTAGGAGGAGAAAAATACAAACGCCATACGTAAACCGAGGTCATGATGTCATTGTTCAACTTCACCGGTTCATATGCAATATATGCATATATACACACAGAAAACTTCAAAGTTCTGAAAATTCTCCACACTGTAAGGTTGTTGTTTTCCCAAAGCTTTGTCTTCAGTGACCTGAAACGGCGTGTTGCTTTGGACAGGAGGCCAACAAACGCAGAGAAACTACTAAAAAAACGACTATAAATATGTTTTTAAAAAGACCTGTAGACATGTAGGACGAGGACTTATACTGTTCTCCAGTTCCCCCCCCCCCCGGAGCCGTCGGTCGTACACCCGGGAGAACCACCGGGTCCAATCTGGTTCCACCATCCGTTATAAAATCCAAAACAATAAAAACATCAACCACAAAATAGAACCCTAAAGCAAAGAAGATGGAAAGAAAAATTGCACTCGGCAAAAGATCTTCGAAAAGGTGTTAAGACGAGACGAGACGAACAAGAAGATAAGACGTTTGTCAAACGCTCGTCATGCGTG
>CM050999.1:11542964-11570464 GCA_027704905.1 Muraenolepis orangiensis
CTAACCCCTACCTGCTCCTTAATGACCCGTCTCTGTACCGTCTAACCCCTACCTGCTCCTTAATGACCCGTCTCTGTATTGTCTAACCCCTACCTGCTCCTTAATGACCCATCTCTGTACTGTCCAACCCCTACCTGCTCCGTAATGAGCCGTCTCTGTATTGTCTAACCCTACCGGCTCCTTAATGACCCGTCTCTGTATTGTCTAACCCTACCGGCTCCTTAATAGCCTGTCTTTGTACCGTCTTACCCCTACCGGTTCCTTAATGACCCGTCTCTGTATTGTCTAACCCTACCGGCTCCTTAATGACCTGTCACCGTAAAGTCTAACCCTACCGGCTCCTTAATGACCTGTCTCTGTACCGTCTAACCCCTACCTGCTCCGTAATGGCCTGTCTCTGTACTGTCTAACCCCTACCTGCTTTTAACTGAAGTGTGTTGCACTTCTAAATTCTACACTTCCAAAAGTAAATCCCTGGCTTCCTGGCCAACGACTGCAGGACCTCTCACTTAGCTGTGGTGTGAGGTGGGGGTTTAAGAGTGTGTTTGGTCAGGCTGTGTTTGAGCTGCCCTCAGGGGAACAAACAAGAACCGCCTTAGAGAGGGAGCTGTCAGCAGAGAGATGTCACACTCACACTCACACACACACACACACGCACACGCACACGCACACGCACGCACACGCACACACACACACACACACACACACACAAGCACACACAAGCACACACACACACACACACACACACACACACACACACACACACACACAGGTGTGAACTGTACCAAGAAGCTCTCTGAAAAACACAGATGCTCTAGTGTAAATATATATATTATGGTTATGTTATGTATGTATAACATAGAAAATATACAGTATATAACATAACCATAATATTCCCCTCCTGTCTGAAGCAGTGTACTCGAACATGGTAACATACAGATTACATAGCTGTTCTATTAACCTTCCTATGCTCTAGGTCTAATTGCGCTCATATTGTATTATATATTATATATATATATGTATGCATATTGTGTTGAGGACCCCCTGTGACACGAGACAACGCATCTCAAGGCGTTTTTACTCCTAAACAAGAATCTCCAACAAACCCAACTGTGGATTGTGTGTGTGTGTGTCGTTGGTGGCTGGTTTAAGCAGCGTTAAGCAGAGTTAGACCGATTACTCTATGGCTGGTTAGGCTGCTTAAACCAGCCACCAACCACACACACACACACACACACACACACACACACGCACACGCACACGCACACGCACACAAACGCCCAGGTGACGTCCTGGGAGCACCAGGGCAGATGTCTTGTAAAGCGGTCCGGGCCGGCTAGTCCGATGGGAGGCTAGACGGCCTGTTTGTCTGCCTCTGTGGCTCTCCGTGTGTGTCATGTGTTTACTCTCCAGACATTGACGAGGAAGCTGGCTACAGGGCCGCGTTTACACGGCGTGCATACACACACGCACACAATCACACGCGGAGGAGATGGATCTGCTATCTGTGTAACTGTGGCGTCGAGCGATCTCTGCAACCCCACAAGGTGTTTAATCATGTGCCTCGAAAAAAGAAAAGAAAAAGTCTGCCAGTTCGATATACTGTGAACCAAAACAGCCCAGAACCCGATGTTCAGGGACAGGAGCGTGTGTCCCCACCCCAGACAGACGAGGAGAGGAGGAGACGGCGATGGACAGGCAGTTGAACTACACATGGTGGGGGAGTTCTGGGTCGAGCGTTTGTTTTTGTGGCATGAGTCACAAACGCACGTACCAGAAGACAGTGGAGCGGCGTGTGGGAAATGTTTGACTGGTTGGACTGAGTTTACCTCCTCACACATGCTGCAGGTGATCAATCACGGCCCAATGCCATCGGTCCGATTTGGTTCGCAAACCGGCCAGTTTGTCAACATCGACCAATGTCGATTTTTGGTTTCCAGTGTACTGGCTGGCTGGGCCTCCATCCATTCCCCAAGCTACATGGGGTCGGGGGGGGGCTCTCCCACTGCTCCAAGCTCCTCTGAAGTAACGCCGCTGGGCTGGACATGGGCTTGCCCCCCCCCCCAGTCTCTAGCGGCTGTCTGGAAGACGGATGAGGTAATGTGGACGGGTCCCGGAGTCGTGGAGCTCCCTGTGGGCACGGCATCACGGGGGGGGCTGGTGGATTATGTCTGGATCACAGTTGACACTCGGGACTCTCTCTCTCTCTCTCTCTCTCTCTCTCTCTCTCTCTCTCTCTCTCTCTCTCTCTCTCTCTCTCTCTCTCTCTCTCTCTCTCTCTCTCTCTCTCTCTCTCTCTCTCTCTCTTAGTGTTTCACTCACACACATGGTGTTCATACCAACTAGCTTTAGAAAATCTATATACTGCACGTGTACTATCACATTTAAACGCCAAAGCATGCTCATAAATGTATGTACCTTAAATAGATGTATCTAGTAAAGTGCAGAGAGATGACACTGCCACTGGAGACCACACTATAGCACCACTGCACACATTACATTACACATAACACGCTACCACAGCCCCGCCTCTGCACACTAGTCCCTCCTTTTCTCCCTGTCTCTCCCCCTGGCGTCTCCTCCTCCAGATCTCATCTCCTCCTCCTCCTCTTCCTTCTCCCTCCTTCTCATGCCCCTCCTCATCCTCAACATATCCTCCTCCTACTCTCTCCTTCTGCCTTTCCTCGTCCTGCCCCTCCTCCCTCTTCTGCTCCTGCCCGTTATCCCTCTCCTCCTCCTCCTCCCTCTCCTCCTGCCCCTCCTCCTCCCTCTCCTCCTGCCTCTCCTCATCCTTCCCATCCTCCCTCTCCTCCTCCTCCCTCTCCTCCTCCTCCTGCCTCTCCTCCTCCCTCTCCTCCTGCCTGTCCTCATCCTTCCCATCCTCCCTCTCCTCCTCCTCCCTCTACTCCTGCCCTCCTCCTCCCTCTCCTCCTGCTTCACCTCATCCTTCCCATCCTCCCTCTCCCCCTCCTCCCTCTCCTCCTCCTCCTCCTCCTCCTCCTCCTCCTCCTCCTCCTCCTCCTCCTCCTCCTCCTCCTCCTCCTCCTCCTCCTCCTCCTCCTCCTCCATCTCCTCCTCCTCCCTCTCCTCCTGCCCCTCCTCCTCCTTCTCCCTCTCCTCCTCCCTCTCCTCCTCCTCCTCCCTCTCCTCCTGCCCCTCCTCCTCCTCACCACCAGGTACAAGTGGATGAATCACTGCGGTGTTTGCCAGGCATCACGCCGACCTTGGCGAGGTGTCGGGAGTCTGGCGCTCAAGGTCGTGCAGCGCTGGAATTACCACGGGATGGGGAGGGCGAGGGGAGGGGAGGGCGGGGGGGAGATATGCAAATGAAGCGCGGTCTGCTGGTGGCGATGGTGGTGGTGTTGGGAGGGGGAGGGAGTAGGGGGGTTAATTGCCATACAGTCCGGGCAGGTTATCCATCTTTACGTGTGCAGGGATGAAGAAAGAGGGAGGGATAATAGGGTCAAGGGTGGATGATGTGAGAGGGGGGGGGGGAAGGCATGAAAGGAATGGGTGACGGCACGCTGGAATGAGAGAGCAGGGCGGGGGCGGGTGGGGGGGGGGGGGCTGTGGTGGAGGAAGACGTGTGCCGGAGGTGAGGGGTTTAATAGTGGCGAGCACCAGGCTCACCGTCACACAGGAGGGACCTCTTGGGTAGGCTCAACGTGAAGCTACGTGGCCCATGCGGCAGTATAGCTCAGGAGGTAGAGCGGTCACCTCACAACCGAAAGGTCGCTGGTCCGATCCCCCGGCTCCTCCTCCTTGAGCAAGACACCCTAACCCTAACTGCTCCTGATGTGCTAGCTGTCTCCTTGATGGCTGACTCCGCCGTCGGTGTATGAATGGGTGATGTGAGGCATGACTTGTAAAGTGCTTTGGATAAAAGCCGGCATTATTATTATTATTATGTGGAAGACGTGGGCCCCCACAGGATGGCTCAGGAGGCCACAAGAACAACTGGCCCCGGAGTCGACACCAAAACACGCTCCAATATCTAGGCGGGTATGTGTAAAGGGTGATGAATTATACTAAAAAGTATGTTTGGGATGGGTGTTTTCTGAGTGCACAGTACACACATTGTCAATTATTAGTCGCCTGCCTTGTGATCCCTCCATCCGTATCCGAAGCTCGGCGTGAAGAACAGGATCCCCGGTTGTCTTACATTTGACCGTGAACATGCAGTAAAACTCAGGCGACTGTGACTAACCACCATGTTGAGTGAGGTGTAGTGTAGTGTGGTGTTAAGTAGTTGTCTCGGATCACCCCCTGGGGCCCCATTTGAGGCCCCCCCGCCACCCGTTGCCGTGCCGACCGCCTCCTCCTTGCTGCCTTGCAACCTGGGGGGTGCCAGGACACTAATCTAGGGGGGCGTACGTGGAGCATGATGGGACAGCGTCCGGTCAGCCCTGGTTCCTTCAACTAACGAGCAATAAAAAGGAAATATCTCAAATCTCTCTCTCTCTCTCTCTCTCTCTCTCTCTCTCTCTCTCTCTCTCTCTCTCTCTCTCTCTCTCTCTCTCTCTCTCTCTCTCTCTCTCTCTCTCTCTCGCGCTAACTGTCCGTACATTCAGAGCATCTGCCACCAGCTGTTCTCCTGATGAGAAGGCCTGGGAGGGAGCTTATAGAACACCTGGACAACACCTGGCCAGTGATCAGGACTCCAGGTGTGTGTGTGTGTGTGTGTGTGAGACTTGGGGGCAGGAGAGTCACACAGTCACAAAAGTGTCCAACACTTTTTTGTCACCGGTTGTGGCTTGACCACAGCCGAATCAGGTCAAGTCTGTCTGGTGGGAGAGACAACATGGGAAAATATGTCCGCCTTGGGCATGTTCTTTCCACAGAAGAAATTTGGGGTTTCACTGTCTCTGCCAGGGAATATTTAAAACGTGAACAAAAAAAAACCCCAAAAGGAATGTTTTTGACGTTTTGGTTTTGGTTTGCGACACTCAAGTGTTTTGGTTTGGGCCGGTGCTCCCAGAGGCAACTTGGACCAGGGCTGTTTGGACGGGGGCCACACCCAGGGCCCTGCCTGCATCTGGTCACTTTGGTTTTTATATATCTCAACTGTTTGTCGGGGCCACAAAACGCCGTTTAGCTCATGTTCCACTATTACACACTGCCTCTCCATGCCAGCCAGGCAGTGAAACCACTGCAGTTATATATATATATATATATATATATATATATATATATATATATATATATTTGTGTGTAAAGTTGTGTGCTTTTTTTGTCTCTCAAGACGATAAGAGAAAGCATTCCCGGGACTTAAGTCTACCCGGTGACAGCTTAGATGAATGCCTGCGATTATTATAATGTGTGAAAACACGTTCTCATTTTTCTTTCCGTTGGGTACTGGCTGTCACAGACAGCGTCACAGATCAGACTTCAGATTCATATCTAAAGTCTGACGGCAGACGAGCTCAAATCCTGGGGAACTGGTTAGGGGCGTTTTACTTTATTCTTGTTTCACGTGAGGGTCGACCAATGTCATGATTGGCATCATGACATTGGTCGACCCTCACGTGAATCTGTAAGCTTGGAATTGCCGAACACAAACTCAGGTAGCTGTAGTAAAGTGTAAAAAAACTGTAAAAAATACCCTTTATGGGATCACAAAGTATGTTCATTTGTATCTGTATCCCTCAAAATGCACAAATACGCAATTTGCGCTTTACGAGACACAAGATGTTTCATGAGTGTGAAGGCAGCCCGGGTTAACACAGCCTCAAAATAATCCACACAAATAGGTGGAGATTCACAAATACATTTCCATTGAAAAAAATGGTTAGTGGACAGTGCAAATGGTGACGTAGTGGTCAATTTGAGGCTGGGATACAGATTCACAGATACAAATCACTCAATACTGCATGTATCTGTGCATTGTGTCGGAACCACAAAATCAAATCACAGTTTGTGTTTTGTGCATTTCGCCCCTATTTTGGCCACATGGTCACATACAACCCACCCCCCCCCCCACCATCACCACCACCATATGCATACATTGTATACATTCTATACAATCTATATAATTATCTTGCTGAAAAAATAAGAAGATACGGACATAACAAATCCTTGAGCTATATACATTGTTAAGCCTATAATATGGGAGGGGATGGGCAGGACTCAAGGCAGACACTATGTAATATGTTAAACTAAATCAAAATCTGGAAGATTGGATCCTCTTTATCAGTCACATCCATGTGAACACACAGTGAAAGGAGATTCTCTGCATTTAACCCATATTACCCGTATTAGGAGCAGTGGGGCAGCTATTTTATAAACAGCGCCCGGGGAGCAGTGTAGGGGTCTGGTGCCTTGCTCAAGGGCACCTCGGCAGTGCCCCATGCGTTTCAGGGACTTGAACCGGCGACCTTCCGGTTCCCAAGCCAAGTCCCAACAGACCATCCTGCTGCCCATTAGTACAACTATTAAGTTGTACTATGACAGTATGTAATATGTTAAACTATTAAGTTGAACTATGACATTATGCTGTATGTTAAACTATTAAGTTGTACTATGACAGTATTTAATATGTTAAACTATTAAGTTGTACTATGACCATATGTTACATGTTAACCTATTAAGTTGTACTACGACAATATGTTATATGGTAAACTATTAAGTTGTACTATGACAGTATGTAATATGGTAAACTATTAAGTTGTACTATGACAATATCTTCAACCTATTAAGTTGTACTAGATCTTTGCGTTGGAAGTGGGCGTTTCCTTTTGGACTATAAACAACTCCAGTCTGCCCCTTCTAAAGACTTGGATCTTCAACTGTTTTTATTAAGAACCCCACGGTATGTTCAACATGTTCCATCCCTTTTGCGATAAGCTCAGTGAACGGCACAACAAATCCTTGTCACCTCGATGGTTGTCTATCTGTCTATGCTTTCTGCCCATGGTTACTATTTAGCACCCAGACAACTGTGTTGTTGCCCAGAAACCGGTCGATATCTCTGTAACCAAACGGGAAACAAAGCGTAACTCACTTAAAGTCTTTCAGTTTCTGGTTTCCGGCCCAGGCTCAGTGCCGTCTCCCCACGGGAGTTCTGCTATAACACAGTAGGACTGATCAGAAGTTCTGTTATAACACAGTAGGACTGATCAGAAGTTCTACTATAACACAGAAGGACTTGATCAGAGGTTCTGCTATAACACAGTAGGACTGATCAGAAGTTCTGCTATAACACAGTAGGACTGATCAGAAGTTCTACTATAACACAGTAGGACTGATCAGAAGTTCTGCTATAACACAGTAGGACTGATCAGAAGTTCTGCTATAACACAGTAGGACTGCTGGATCAGATGTTTTGCTATAACACAGTAGGACTGCTGGATCAGATGTTTTGCTATAACACAGTAGGACTGCTGGATCAGATGTTTTGCTATAACACAGTAGGACTGCTGGATCAGATGTTTTGCTATAACACAGTAGGACTGCTGGATCAGAGGTTCTGCTATAACACAGTAGGACTGCTGGATCATAAATGCTGCTATAACACAGTAGGACTGCTGGATCAGACGTTCTGCTATAACACAGTAGAACTGATCAGAAGTTCTGCTATAACACAGTAGGACTGCTGGATCAGAAGTTCTGCTATAACACAGTAGGACTGCTGGATCATAAATGCTGCTATAACACAGTAGGACAGAAGGATCTGAAGTTCTGCTACAATACAGTAGGACCACTGGATCTGAGATGAGTCTGGCTGAAACCCGCTTCAGCCACAAGCCGGCCGACCCGATGACAAGCGGTTCGGCCGTATTAACTCCATTATCATTCTCCGAGTGTGTGTTTCGTTTGAGGAGCGAGAAGGAGGAGGGAAAAGGCCAAGGGTGTGAATCAGATATTCTACTACAAGCACAACCCCCTGGCTGCCTGGCTGCCCCAGTCAGATAATAAGCTGTCAGATATTCCTCTGAAATGTTTGACATTTCCTTCGCGAACCGATTCTCAGGGCCGTTTTGCCTCCCATTAAATCACAGGGCTCATTTGAATGTTAAATTATGTGTGAAAACGGTCCCAATAACGACAAAATAGATTAAAAAAATAGAAACATGGTTTAATTTCTGCTGAACAACCAGAGAAGAGAGAAGAGAAGAGGCATTTAGAAACCAGACACATCTGCCCAACTAGTCTTTCACTGTGTATTGTGGTGGAGTGAGGTGCAGATCACAGCAAGAGAGGGTTAGAAACAGAGAGAGGCAGAAAGGGAGATACAAAGAGAGAGAAGTTGAGAGACCAAGACAGGGGACAGGCAGGCAGGCAGAGACTGAGAAAGAGAGAGAGAGAGGGATGAACTGAGAAACAAGGTATCATGACAGAGAGACCCAGTGTTCCACTGGTCGCTGACAGCCTGCATAATGAGTCTCTGATCTCTTCAGCTCCACTTCCAGAGGGCCCCGGCCCAGAGAGCTCATAGCTGAGGACCAAGCCCCCAGCTGGGGGTCGGGGAGGGGCTGCGAGAGGGGTGGGGGTCAAGGTAATAATGGACATAATGGACAGCAGCAGAGGGCCCCAGAGTGCCCCCACAACAGTTGTCTACTATTTGTATTGACGTTTGTGTCGCCATATCTGCTCAGAAAGACATCATGGCTGCAGAGAGGGGAGGGCTGGGGTCTGGGCCCTGTCTGTCTGTCTGTCTGTCTGGCAGATTCTGCTTGTTGTGTGGCCTTGTGTACAGACGAATGTCTACAGAATGGACCATGTTATTCTATCTCTTGTCTTTGTAGCACACTGGGAAATGACTAAAAATCGTTCAGCCCAATGTTTTGGATCCAATGGGTACGCTGTGCTACAGTAATTTGGATGGAAATGAAAGACTAACTGAAAAGATTTGATAAGGATTCCTATTGCTTCTTGGATATTGGTTCTTTACTTCACTCCGTGAGTAAATTAAAACCATAATATTTTGCTCATTCTACTGTGATGAAACTGAGTCAACATTCACATTGTATCTCAACGACACTCTGGTATTCAGAACGCCAGGCAAAGTCTATCTTGGTGTGGATCCAGTTAGACCACAACAGATAAACGGCGGTTTGGTTTTTCAGACTCCAAGAGGGAAAATAATTGAATGTGGCCTACAACAACAGCAGAAAAAAATACAATAACACAACGAATTCTGTTCTCACGAAACATAAAAACGAACCATCCGACTGGCTGTTTGGACTGTGAGTCATTAGGAGTGTCCTCCGTTTGGAATCTACAATAACACACGCTTTCTTAGAACCACTTGAAAACATGCACACACGTGCAAGCGCACACACACACACACACACACACACACACACACACACACACACACACACACACACACACACACACACACACACACACACATAAACACATACTGGACAGACACAAGTGGACAGCCCGGCCACCGGGCCAGCAGTGGTTATCTGCTCGGTGGTGAGGTGAAGCCCCAGGGTGGTGTTGGAGCAGGGGTCGTTCACCTGACATCTGAGGTTCAACAGCTGTCACTGAGCCAACACCAAGTTCCAAGTTGGAGCAAACATCCACACAGGGCCGCTGCTCCGGCCCCCCTCAATCTTCCTCTATTTAGATAAACCCACATTGGAAACTAGACGGACCTCAGTAGAGCGCACACCTCCGGCACACTAAAAAGTCCCCTGGATTTGCTCACAGATAAACAGACAGACAGGCGGACAACAGACAAACACATAACCTCATCCCATCTTCAATGGCGGAGGTAACAACAGTACTGTGCCATGTTTCTCTCTTAACACATCTGCCAGCAGAGTTAACGCCAATGCTGGCTTACAGCTAACATTAGCATAGCGACGGGGATTGTCATAGAGGTGACACGTCCGCGAATGAATAAGACGACATCATCAGCGGTGTAACTCTGCAGCTCAGCTCCCATTGTATGGAAGTGGAAACAGGTGAATACATTTTGCATTGTATCATTTTTGCTTCATCCGAAGTGATTTATAGTGTTTTATGTTTGGATACAAGGGGCAGACGGGGGCATCTTGCTTCAGGGTGAACACAGGGGGGGGGACTGCAGACATGGGGGAATCAAACCCAGAACCATTCTGCCTGGTCGCAAAAAAACACCACCACACTATTGGTTATTCAACCCGACAGAGACAAGGCGTGGAACGGCACTAGATAGTTCACCTTGCACTCACTTATTAATGTTTCACGAACAACGAATCAATACGCTCAAAACTAATTTTGTCTGATTTCACCAACCCTTGTTCTTATTATTATTATTATTATTATGGACCGGCGAGGAGAGAGAAACGCTGGGTGATTTTTCAGCTGAATATCGTAATTAAGGAATTGAAAAACCTCCGTTACAACAGCGGTGACAAAAGAGTCGGTGGCTAATAAGTCATTCTCTCACAACCGTCTCCTGGAATTGGATTCTGACAGATTTCTTTCAGACAGGCTCTTGGGAACCAACATGTTTTTTGATGTAGCTTGGAGAGATTCATTAAGTAGTGCCGTTTTTGAGTGATGTGGAGTGTCAAATAAAGTGTCCTTCTGTTCCGGGATGAACGTATGGCACTGGGTGCAGTGTAGGGGCCATGGGTATTATGTATATATTATTATATAAATATACTTATTACCTCCGTCATAGAAGATGGGACGGAGGTTAAGTTTTACCGCCTGTTTGTCTGTCTGTTAGCAAGTTTGGTGCAGATCCGGATCCAGGGGACCTTTTGGTGTGGCGGAGGTAATGTGAATAGAGGCCCAGCGGGTCTGAGAGTCTTCCCCCGGTGGAGAACTAGTGCCAGGGGTCCAAGAAAGTCACTAAAGGTCTAATGACAAAAAAAACGAAATAGTTTGTAAATATGTGTCACACTGTCGCTTTGATTTAGTTTCAAAGGTGCACACCATGTCGATGTTTGCTTCAGCTTGGAGCTATTTGTTTAGTATTCCTGTTCCTAATTCAGCTTCACTTCATTATTTATTCATGTTTACAAGAATAAACAATTTTTTTTAAGTTGCAACCCACCCCTCAAGAGGAAACCCAGACAGAGAGAGAATGAAAACAGACAGAGGGGTAACAGACATAGAGAAACCCTCTGGATCGCCTGGAACTCGATCCTCAGTTTCCATGGGGACGGCATTTCCCGACGGCATGTCGGATCGCGGGCCAAACAATGTCGGGCCGTGGGTGGGGTCTGGAGGTGGTGTTGGTGGTGGTGGTGAACTGGGTCAGCACCAGCAAGCAGGGCTATAGAGGCTGCACTCCACCACATCAAAGACCACCTTTGTTTCCTCTGTTCTGCAGAGAAAGGCCCGGAAATGTTCGACTCTTGTTTGGCTTAGCAATGGCGGCTGCCAATTACAAGAGGCTAAGGGTGATGAATCATAGCTAACGTTTAGCATTTCACTCTTGGGTTTGGAGTGGTGGACTACAACTAGCGGACGTTGATAAAGCAACGCTTAACGGGGGTTTGGTGCGGTGGACTTGGACTACAACTAGCTGACACTGATGAAATGCTTGCTAAGATATAGCATTTAGCTCTGGGTTTAAAACAATGGACTACAACCAGCTTACAGTGATTCTGCACTTAGCTCTGGCCTTAGGTGCGGTGTGCTACTAGGGAACACTGATAGAGCATTGGTTTATGGTTGGTGTTTAGCTCAGTGTTTTTTTATTACCTCTGGCATCAACGATGGACTGGAGGTTATGTTTTCACCCTGTCTGTCTGTCTGTCTGTCTGTCTGTTTGTTTGTCTTGTTTGTTTGGCAAGATAACTAAAAAAGTTATGTACGGAATTGGACAAAACTTAGTGGTTAGTTTACTTATGGGCCATGGAATAGTTAGACTTTGGCAAATCTCGATTTGTTGTGTGGTATGCCAGTACCAGTGCCAGTGCCCTCTAGTTCAGCATAATTTATTTGGAGGGATACACTTACAACCCACTAACAATAATAAAGCAGTACAACTGATTTTATGAGTTTATAAGGAGGTGAATGAGGAGGAAGGCTAGTGTGAGGAGATAAAAATACTGATTAAGTCTTGTATCTGATAACGCCGGCACGGCCATTTAGCAATCAAACAACGGCACCAAAGCGCCGACCAGAGTTTCAAACCAGTGGCGTGTTTTGATCTTTGGATGATTCTTTCTCTTTCACTTTAAATGTCCAGTGAGTGCCAAGACTCTGTGAACTGTACTGTCGGATAATGTCTACACACACTAATATGGGCATAATTGGTTATCAGCAAAAATACCACAGACATTCTGTAATGTCTGTAATATGGTAAATGGACTGCATTTCTTTAGCGCTTTTACCCAAAGCGCTGCCCTTAATCATTGCCTCACGTTTACCCATTCATACACACATTCATACACCGACGGCCATGTCAACCGTGCAAGGAGACAGCCAGCGGGTCAGTCAGTAGCAGTTAGGGCTGGGTGTCATGCTCAGGGACACCACAATACTTCCCCCGGCGAGGAGGAGCAGGGGGGATCGAACCAGCAATCTTCCAGATGCCTGCCGCTCTACCTCCTGCACCACTACCTCCTGCACTCCAGTAGTACTAATAATGTAATACAGTACTGAAGAAGAATCGTATCCCCAGTATCCAATCCCCATGTTGGACGTCTTCTGAGTTCCCCTTGAAGCAATGCCTATGGGACTCTTCAACACACCGGACAGATGACCTTTAGGTGCGTCCTGGTCTAACCTGGTCTCCTGGGTTCACCTAAAGGCCAATAAACACTCCAATGTACCGAACGCAGCACACGTACGGCTGGATGTTAAGATGACCACAGGTCAGTTTAAAGCCACTCTGTGTTCATGAGCTTTTGAGATAAAAAGTTTAAGTTTAAGTTAACTTTTCATCTCTATGCGTTTTATTTCCCTTTTGCGTTAAATCGTTCGTTTTTTTCTCCCGAGACTCTCGTTTATCAGGAGCAACTAAGAACGGGGAACCATAGCAACCAGAGAGAGAAAAGGTGTGTTTCAGACCCCTTGTATACAGTGCTCGCATTAGATAATAAATAAAGGATTTGTTCAATCAGTGAACTAATGTAGCCAGGGACCACCCTGCAAGCTTTGTGAATTAAGGAGTCGAGTCCCCAGCTAAAGTTACCAAGTTCGATACCCCAATTTCCTCCTTAGTCTCACCCGTAGGCATCCTTTGAGCAGCCCTACCTGCCCCTTATTGACCTGTCTCTGTATTGTCTAACCCCTACCTGCTTCTTAATGACCTGTTTCCCTTCTGTCTAACCCCTACCTGCTCCTTAATGACCCGTCTCTGTACTGTCTAACCCCTACCTGCTCCTTAATGACCCGTCTCTGTACTGTCCAACCCCTAGCTGCTCCTTAATGACCAGTCTCTGTACTGTCTAACCCCTACCTGCTCCTTAACGACCTGTCTCTGTACTGTCTAACCCCTACCTGCTCCTTAATGACCTGTCTCTGTACTGTCTAACCCCTATCTGTTCCTTAATGACCCGTCTCTGTACTGTCTAACCCCTACCTGAATTATCCAAAGTATTATTAATTATTATTATCATTAATTTGGCATGTGGTCTGATTTGCAACATGTTAGGACTAAGTTGTATTTGTCATTTGTAACAGGATGTTGGTATGTCCTTCCAAGACAGGCCTCGAAAAGGGGGATGAAAACTAGAGAAACTAGAGGGCCCTCAGTAGAGCACATACCATTCAGATCCGGATCTGTGCCAGCTGTTCCTTGGCCCATAAGTCCAATTCCGTACATAAAGATCACTCATGGTGAACCAGCTTGGACCGGTTAAAGATCAACTCACCAGATTGGTGCGTTCCAAAAAAACAACCTCCTCAGTGTGAGAGACCTCCACCCCCACCTCCACCACGGGGGTCCCCCACATGTCTCCCACACCCCCCTCCCCCATCTCCCTTATATCCTGGACTCCCTGCTGGTGTGTAAACCAGACTCTTTCCACGGGAAGCGTCCACACAACAGCTGACTCAACAGCTAGCATGAGAGAGGGGAGAACCAACCACCACCAGAGACCAGAGGGTGTCTCCCAGACCCCTACACCCTATACCCACCAGAGACCAGGGGGTGGATTATGTTTTCAGAATTGTAGCATACTTTCTGTAGGCTATAGTACTATATATACGGTCTGTAAGCTATAGTACTATATATAGTATATATAGTACTATAGCTTACAGACAGTATATATACCGGTAGTACTATATATAACCACACTGTCTGTAGTGCTTAATTGAATCCTACTGTATATAGGCCATAGTACTATACATAGCCATACTGCCTGTGGGCTACTGTACTATATATACCCATGCTGTATACAGCCTAAAGGCTATGCTAGATATAAAGCAGCCAAGGACAGCCCTGTGAGTTCTGCAGGCATGTGTTTTGACAGTCAGCTGTGATGCTGGTGATTATGTGCGTCTAATTAAAGTTCTCCGGGGCGGGGGGGGGGGGGGGGTTCTGGGGTATCTGAGCATCGGAAGCAACGGGGAATATTGCATCCCAGAATTCCTAGCATTCCTCTGTAATGACTGACACTGACCTCTGTACACACACGCACACACACACACACACACACACACACCACACAGAGGGAGACACACACACACACACACAAGCTCACACAGAGACACACACGCACAATCACACGCAAGCAGACATGCTAGTGCAAGAATGCATGCATGCACGTACACACACACAATACACATAAACACACACACATGATATAACAGATATGCACACACAAACTCACAAGCATTCCACACACAGCACACACACACAGCACACACACACACACACACACACACACACACACACACACACACACACACACACACACACACACACACACACACACACACACACACACACACACACACACACACACACACACACAGAGCTGAACCATATCCCAAAGAAAGACCAAGCACCACAAGCGGATATAAAGCAACATAGCATAATATAGCGTGTTTTTAGCACGCGGGGTGCTAACGAATCTCACAGGATTTCTCATTAGCGCAGAACGAGCTCCTCCTGGCAGGCTAGTGGCGGTGCTAACCCGAGCGTGTCCTCCCCGAGTCTACCCTGCAGCTGCCTGGAATACCAAACCCTCACCTACCTCTCAAGACGCCACCCGCTTTGTTACACCGTGCCGCAGTCACTTAGAGACATGCAGCCATACGGCTCCATCACAGCTCCAGGGAGAACCACCACCCTGTAGCATACACTCTGTCGCTTGTACTGTCGTCTTTAGCCTGTAGCCTGTACTCTCTGTAGCCTGTACTCTGTACTCTGTAGTCTGTAGTCTGTACTCTGTAGTCTGTAGTCTGTTGTCTGTTGTCTGTAGTCTGTAGTCTGTAGTCTGTAGTCTGTAGTCTGTACTCTGTACTCTGTAGACTGTAGACTGTACTCTGTACTCTGTAGCCTGTAGTCTGTACTCTGTAGCCTGTAGTCTGTAGTCTGTACTCTGTAGATTGTACTCTGTAGATTGTACTCTGTAGATTGTACTCTGTAGTCTGTGCTCTGTAGACTGTAGTCTGCAGTCTGTAGTCTGTAGTCTGTACTCTGTAGTCTGTACTGTATAGTCTGTGCTCTGAACTATGTTGCCTATATCCTGTAGCACCTGACCATGTACTCTTGCTTCAAATGTTTTCTGATGCACTTTTCTGATTATTTTTGCTTTTTATGCACACAAATCATTTTTATTGATGTCGCCATGAGCCTGACTGGCAGGTTGGGTATTTGATAGTAAAAGGCAATGCTGCAATGTTGGAGAGGGGATATGTTCCCTAGCCACATGAATTAATAAAAGAGTGAACAGAAAAGTGAGAAAAGGGGTGAACAGAGGACTGAACAGAAGAGTGAACAGAGGACTGAGAAAATAGAGTAGAAGAGTGAACAGAAGAGTCAACTGAAGAGGGAAATGGAAGAGTTAGTAGAGAAGCAAACAGAAGAGTGAATATAATAGTGAGTGGAAGATAAAGCAGAATAGTGAGCAGAATAGTGAACTGAAGAGCGAGTGGAAGAGTGAGTTGTGAGAGCGAACAGAAGAGTTAACAAAAGAGTGAGCAGAAGAATGAACAGAAGAGTGAGCAGAAGAATAGAATAGAAGATTCGACCGGACATTCTCCACCACCAGCTATTATGCTAAGGACATTACGTTATGGACTGATTTCGTTAAGCTTCTCAGCTTCTCTCAGCCCTTATAATCTTCCGCACACACACACACACACACACACACACAGTTCTCAGACAAGGCAACGACCCCTGGACAGCAGAAATGAGAGGTTAGGGTGTGTTGCTCAATAACATCCTTTGACAGCTGTTGTGTGTGTGTGTGTGTGTGTGTGTGGGGGGGGGGGGGGGGGCGGGTGCTATTGAACCAGCAACCCTTAGGTCTCTAAAGCTGAATTTGTAGTCGGCGGCGTGATGCAGCAGTGATACTATCGTGGTAGCCGTGGACACACGGCGGGCAGATCGCGCAGATCGACGAATGAACTGTGTGAACCCTGAGCGTGAGATGAGGGGTGTCACTTCTCGGTTGACGCCCGGTTGACGCGTGCCGGCGATGATGAATCAGCTGCTGGTTGAACTCCTTCGCTCCCGTCTTCCCCTCTCAGATTCTCTCCCTTTCGCCTCTTAACATCTCGTACGGAGATGCACTGAGACGCCACAGAGGCTGTAAAGCATGGGGGGAGTGCTGGGGGGGGGGGGGCCGGGGGTGCGTGGAGGATGAAGAGACAAGAGATATACCGGTGGCGGGCAACCAGATCCATTCTGTAGCCGGCGGTGTTTGATTCACCCGCGCCACAAATAGACACAGCCCCTTGCTTTGTGATTTTATTTACAGGTCCCTCTCTAGACATCTGGCTCCTATTCCCCCCCCCCCCCCCAGGCGGCCCTGCGGTCTGACCTATAGCCGCAATGGTGTGTGTGTGTGTGTGTGTGTGTGTGTGTGTGTGTGTGTGTGTGTGTGTGTGTGTGTGTGTGTGCGCGTGTGTGTGTGTGCGCGTGTGTGTGTGTGTGTGTGTGTGTGTGTGTGTGTGTGTGTGTGTGTAATTAACTGTAGTGTTAACGTTCCGGTGCCAACACCATCTCAAGTCTAACTAGCGCTAACCCACATGACTGTAGCGCCATGGCAGGAATGAACATGCCTCAGGCCTAATGAAATCTCTAACGTGATTTCATCTAACCCCTTTAACCTTATCAGCTGTAATCTAATCTATTGCCTAATGGAATTGAATATATTCAAATATAATCTGATGTAATTTAATTGATTTAATCCACATCATCTATACCACGCCCATCCAAGTGTTTTCTGAAGACATGCTTGAGATCTTAAAGGAGAGCGTCACCTTACTCAAACTATCTATAAGAGATATAGTGTTAAAACAACCTTATCTCTGTCTATCTATTAGAGATATAGTGTTAAAACAACCTTATCTCTGTCTATCTATTAGAGATATAGTGTTAAAACAACCTTATCTCTGTCTATCTATAAGATATAGTGTTAAAACAACCTCATCTCTGTCTATCTATAGAGATATAGTGTTAAAACAACCTTATCTCTGTCTATCTATTAGAGATATAGTGTTAAAACAACCTTATCTCTGTCTATCTATTAGAGATATAGTGTTAAAACAACCTCATCTCTGTCTATCTATTAGAGATATAGTGTTAAAACAACCTTATCTCTGTCTATCTATTAGAGATATAGTGTTAAAACAACCTTATCTCTGTCTATCTATTAGAGATATAGTGTTAAAACAACCTTATCTCTGTCTATCTATTAGAGATATAGTGTTAAAACAACCTTATCTCTGTCTATCTATAGAGATATAGTGTTAAAACAACCTTATCTCTGTCTATCTATTAGAGATATAGTGTTAAAACAACCTTATCTCTGTCTATCTATTAGAGATATAGTGTTAAAACAACCTTATCTCTGTCTATCTATTAGAGATATAGTGTTAAAACAACCTCATCTCTGTCTATCTATTAGAGATATAGTGTTAAAACAACCTTATCTCTGTCTATCTATTAGAGATATAGTGTTAAAACAACCTTATCTCTGTCTATCTATTAGAGATATAGTGTTAAAACAACCTTATCTCTGTCTATCTATTAGAGATATAGTGTGAAAGCAACCTTATCTCTGTCTATCTATTAGAGATATAGTGTTAAAACAACCTCATCTCTGTCTATCTATTAGAGATATAGTGTTAAAACAACCTTATCTCTCTATCTATTAGAGATATAGTGTGAAAGCAACCTTATCTCTGTCTATCTATTAGAGATATAGTGTTAAAACAACCTTATCTCTGTCTATCTATTAGAGATATAGTGTTAAAACAACCTTATCTCTGTCTATCTATTAGAGATATAGTGTGAAAACAACCTTATCTCTATCTATCTATTAGAGATATAGTGTTAAAACAACCTTATCTCTGTCTATCTATTAGAGATATAGTGTTAAAACAACCTTATCTCTGTCTATCTATTAGAGATATAGTGTGAAAGCAACCTTATCTCTATCTATCTATTAGAGATATAGTGTTAAAACAACCTTATCTCTATCTATCTATTAGAGATATAGTGTTAAAACAACCTTATCTCTATCTATTAGAGATATAGTGTGAAAGCAACCTTATCTCTATCTATCTATTAGAGATATAGTGTTAAAACAACCTTATCTCTATCTATCTATTAGATATATAGTGTTAATACAACCTTATCTCTAAGAGATATAGTGTGAAAATAACCTTATCTCTATTACAGATATTTTTATTTACTTACCTTTATTTTTAGTCCTTTATTAGTCCCATAGCTGGGAAATTTACACTACGCATTTTACCCATCCTAGAATTTTAGGAGCAGTGGGCTGCTATTTATACAGGGCCCGGGGAGCAGCGTAGGAGGTGCCTTGCTCAAGGGCACTTAGACAGTAAGCTGGTGTTTTGGGGAGTTGAACCGGCGACCTTGCGGCTCCCAAGCCAAGTCCTTACCCACTGAGCTACTGCCAATGTTATTTTTATTCATTATTATTATTATTATTATTATTATTTTTAGTTTGTGTTAAAACAACCTTATCTCTATATATCTATAAGAGATATAATATTAAATTGGCTGCAGATTTTGCCGATGCTCTCTGTGTCTCTGGGACGCAGCTCAGCGCAGACGCAAAATCTTACGCAAGGGAGATCTGGGTGTGTTGGCAACATGGAGGAAAGGTAAACATTGTTTATTTGCATGCTACTACCCACGTTGAAATAACACAAAAAAGCCGGAAAGCTGAAAATCTGCAAGGCCCCCGAGGCCTTTTCGTGAAACACACATCTTGGAGACATCTGGAGATTTACGTCTGAGACACACCCCTCAGACACGGTGGTGGTTGTATTCTTTGTCTTGGGGGTTAAGTGTCCCTATCTGTCCCGGGTCCATCCATCCGGACACTTATGGCCTCCGTTAGTTATTCTAGGACCTGGACCTGACAGCGAGAGGACACCCACATCGGCAAAACGTCAGCAAAAAACCTGACGCAGTTCCTTCACGTTCACAACAACTGACTTGTTCCTTCCGTCCCACTAAACACACGACTCTTCACACCACATCTCCTTTAACTCTAACACCTAATCTTCTTAATTACCTTTTCCTTTCTCTTTTTTTTGTAAGCACAAAGAACAAAGGTTTGCGCAGACAAATTAGATTTAGCGCTTGCCTTCGTCTGGGCTCTGGTTATGGGCCTCGGTGAATCAGGAGCGACAGGCAGACAGCAGATAAACCCAGTGAAACACTTTCTCTGCTGGCCAGCGAGGTCGGCCGTGACGGGATGAGCGCTGAGCCAGACGCCCGGGCTAGAAACAACAAGAGCTTAGCGACAGAACGCTCTGGAATAACTTTTCCTGCCTGTCCTTTGCTTTTCGCTTATTTCCTGTTGGACGGAATTAAATCCTTGTCAAAGGTTGGCTTTCCGCTGTGTGTGTGTGTGTGTGTGTGTGTCTCTCTCTGTTCCCCTCTCTCTCTCTCTCTCTCTCTCTCTCTCTCTCTCTCTCTCTCTCTCTCTCTCTCTCTCTCTCTCTCTCTCTCTCTCTCTCTCTCTCTCTTCTACTTCCCCCACTCGCTCTCCCCCACTCTCTCTCTCTTTTCTACTTCCCCCACTCGTTCTCTCTCTCTCTCTCTCTCTCTCTCTCTCTCTCTCTCTCTCTCTCTCTCTCTCTCTCTCTCTCTCTCTCTCTCTCTCTGTCTCTCTGTCTGTCTGTATCTCACTCTCTCCCACTGTTTCTGACCGGTCAATGGCTTTTTCACTTTCACTGTCTATCTCTGTAACCACTTTTCTCTGACCTATTGTTATCTCTGTCTCTCTTTTACCACATTCTCTCTGACAACTAAATTTGTTTGTGTGTTTGTTTGTCTCTCTCTCTCTCTCTCTCTCTCTCTCTCTCCATCTGTCTGTTAGTCTCGTTCTACATCTTGGGCCACTGAGCATTGAGGGAAATCTGTTCCTCCGCTCAAACCAGACCAGCTACACAGCCAGAGCGAGAGAGAGAGAGAGAGAGAGAGAGAGAGAGAGAGAGAGAGAGAGAGAGAGAGAGGAGAGAGAGAGAGAGAGAGAGAGAGAGAGAGAGAGAGAGAGAGAGAGAGAGAGGAGAGAGAGAGAGAGAGAGAGAGAGAGAGAGAGAGAGAGAGAGAGAGAGAGAGAGAAAGAGGGAGAGGGGGAGAGTGAGTGAGGGAGCGAGGGAGCTGGGTAGGGAGGAGAAGAGAACTGGGGTAAAGGTGACTAGAAGTAGCCGGGTGGTGACAGGACAGGAAGTGGGCATACCAGGCACCTCCACTCCACAACATAGCGCCTCCACCTCCGCCTGGCTACGCCCTCACACCCAGAACGCAGCCTCCACGCGGTCCCACCAGACCCAGGGTGGTAATGGTGGGGGTGGTGATGGTGGGGGTCAGGGTGGGTGGGGGGGGGGGGGGTGAAGTAAGTGAGAGTAACTGTTCCTGTTGAAATGGACTGCACTTTAGCCGACCATCCACCGCAGAAGAGGAGGAGGCGGAGGAGGAGGAGGAGGAGGAGGAGGAGGAGGAGGAGGAGAGGACCACTCTGTAGCCGTCAATAACTGGACATGAAAGCAATCACGGTCCGTTGCAGAGGCCCCGCGTTCCTCTCTGGGTGTCGGGTATCAGACAGCTGAAAATACACCTCGGTCAGTCTCCAACCCGCGCCCACACACACACACACACACTGAGATCCGAGGGCAAAAAAAAATCCTGGCAAAAAAGATGCTCTGTTTTTTGGTCTAAATGTTGTACTTTTCACACAGACATGTAGGCATGTGTGTGTTCACCCGTGTCTAACGGGGAAATGATAATGATTGTGTTGTGGATCATGGCGCTCCGACCCACAAGACTAAGGCAGCGCTCTTCAGTAAAACATCAATTGATCGTCGGTACTCAAGCCCATACTTACTGTAGTATAGTTTATAGTTTGTCTTAGGAGGATAGTTTACTGTAATGAAGTATTATATATATATATATATATGTATATATGGCACTGTCACATCGTAATATAGTTTCAATGTTGTCGCTTGTTGCTCTTTAAGGGTAGTGTTACAGAGGAAATGTGAGCCAATCTTCTGATCTGTAATCAATAATATGGTGGTTATCACTTCCACATCACGAATGATCTTCTCACCCATGGCCCCCAATGGTGTGCTGAATTTTAGACTAGTAAGTTCACAGATCTGCTACCAAGGCAACAAACCTTCACATCCCTATATGTATATATATGGGGCCTAGGATACGATAAATACAGAGAGAGGTCATTGAGGAGCAGCTGGGCGGTAAGGACATCTTGCTCAAGGTTAAGGCTGAGGTTGCTGGGGCGTATTATAGCGGCAATTGAACCCAGAACCTCATGTCCTACTCCCATTACCCTGGGGGGGGGGGGGGGTCCAATCTCCCGTCTGGGGTCAAGCGTCTGGTTCTGAGATCC
The DNA here is from genome assembly GCA_027704905.1 of Muraenolepis orangiensis. Lineage (NCBI taxonomy): Eukaryota > Metazoa > Chordata > Actinopteri > Gadiformes > Muraenolepididae > Muraenolepis > Muraenolepis orangiensis. The sequence goes on from CM050999.1 coordinate 11,564,933, forward strand.
CGGATCAGCATTCTTGACATTGTTTTAAGTCTGGGCTCCCACCACACGGTCCTGGGCTGACTAATCACCTTCATGCCGTTATTCAACAGGCAATGTTCACGCTTCAATTTAACAACTGAATAGTTGGCACATGCTTATTCTGCATATTTCTATCGATTTTTTCATTGCAATGCATCATGGGAATAATCCCCCGGAATCTTCCTTGTTGTTGCACCAGAAGGGGAATCAGGACATTCTGTCCTGTACCTGTTGACAATGAGCTGGGCTGGCACCAGAGGACAGCAGGCTCTGGGCCTGGGTTCTGGCCCGGCTCCAGCTGGCCGGACCTCAGAGGACCAGAACAAGGACGACACCCTGGTGGAGGGCTGGCCACATATCCTTCTGTCTCGCTGTGTCTTCTTGTGTACATCCTCACAGTTTCCTCTACAGTACATGCCGTCTCTCTGGCTCATGGCCACAGACCCCACTTTAGCTGAGCATCTAATGTCCGGTTCACAATGGTAAACCTTCCTGTTCTCATGGCGGTTTTTCCTTGTCTTTTCTCTAACGCATTTTCAAAAAGAATCCTGGAGCGTCTTGGAAAATGTGCTTTTGGTGGATGAAAAAACCCATTTAGCTCAGATCAGCTTCAGAGCAATGATATTTCTGGTTTGTGGAGCCCAATTTTTTTCCTACTAGAGTTCAGTTTACGAAAGTTTCATTCTAAAAATTATAGTCAAATTTTCTTCGCTATAAACACTTAAACACTTGATTGAAAGTCACAGCATAGTTTTGTTGTGGAATAGGGAAGCTAAATGTTGGTTCTCTGTCTAACTTAAAACCCAGCGTGCCACACTGAAGTCAACAAGTCACAGATATGCACCGAACACACAAGTTGTGACATGAATCAGAGAGTGACAGTTAAACAGTTCCCCAGGACCGCTGGCTGACAATTACGACGTTTAACAAACATAATTAATATAATTACCAGCCAAACCAAAGTCTGTGGTCGGCTGAAACCCTTTGAACGTTAAACTCATCAAGTGAACGATGAATAGACTTTAACATGTTTATTTAGGCTCCACAGAAAGAATGAGAAGAGAAACCTGAAAACAGTTAGGAGATACGTTACAGTTTGTTGACTGCATCGCTGATTTGTTATTTCTGGGCATTCTGCTGCGTTGAGCGTTTTTTTTTAACTTAGTCCCATCCCCCTAGAGAGAAGTCCTCTCTCCCTCTCCCTCTCTCTCTCTCTCTCTCCTTACCTCTCTCTCTCCTTACCTCTCTCTCTCTCTACTCTCTCTCTCTCTCTCTCTCTCTCTCTCTCTCTCTCTCTCTCTCTCTCTCTCTCTCTCTCTCTCTCCCCCCTCTCTCTCTCTCTCTCTCTCTCTCTCTCTCTCTCTCTCTCTCTCTCTCTCTCTCTCTCTCTCCTCTCTCTCTCTCCCTCTCTCTCTCTCCCTCTCTCTGCCCGGGTGCACCAGATTGCTGGCTGTATCTGTCAAAGTCCCGGAGAAGGGCTGTTTGTCATGTGAATCCCTCTCAGTCCACACAGACCCACGCATAGCTGCTGACTGACCCCCACGCACCGCTCGCCTTGTTGGGTGTTTGTGAGTTTTCGGAGCTTCCGTGATGGTTAGATAGGGACACACACAGACACAGTGATGTAGTATGGTCTAAACTCTTACGTATGTTAGGAGATTGTTCAGGGCTTGTACAGACTGCTGCCAAATTCCATGTTTGGAGATGTTTTGGTTTAGTCCGATGTTTCGGTTTAGTCCGATGTTTTGGTTAGTCCGATGTTTTGGTTTAGTTCGATGTTGAGCAAGTTAGGGAGAGAGAAAGGTGCGGAGAGGGAGGGAGCAGCGAGTGTGGTGTTTAATCCAAGACTATTAACCACAGAGCTCCTCTCTACATACCGCAGGCCTCACTTCCTTCACTGGTCATTCATCTCAACACAAACATTGGTTTCCTGTTGTTGTGGATTCCTCCTCATAATCTCTCTCTCTCACTCTCTCTCTCACTTTCTCATCCTTGCTCTCTAACCCTCTCTCTCTGTCAGAACGTAGTCATAGTCTCTGTCTCTCGGCCAGTCGGCGATAGGAGGCAATACAATGTACCACCCACTGAGTTTGCCGGCGGTGTCACTTCCAATTAGCCCTTTGGCGCTAACACGCTAACAGGGCCGACCTGAGGAATGACACTGGCACCCAGCTACACAGAGATGGGCATTTATCTGCCTCACTCTCTCTCTCTCTCTCTCTCTCACTCCCTCTATTTATTTCTCTCTCTCTCTCTCTCTCTCTCTCTCTCTCTCTCTCTCTCTCTCTCTCTCTCTCTCTCTCTCTCTCTCTCTCTCTCTCTCTCTCTCTCTCTCTCTCTCTCTCTCGCGCCTGAAATCGAAACGCCTGCGTCTGGATTTCTGAGAATCTAAGGAAAAGACAGAAAGCCATGAAAGACTTAATAAATATCCAAAATCCATGGGAACCAAAAATAGCCCCTCGCTGAGGCGTCGCTCCGCTCTGAGCTCGGATGGGAGCGACACAAGTGACAACTCAATACTTTAAACACCAGAAGACGAAGAAACCTGCCAGCCACCCCCCCCCCCCCCCACGGTGACTCACCCCTGACGTGTCACGGTAAAAAACGGTGACACACACGCGGTGGGGGGGAGGAGGGAGGGAGGGAGGTTATCTGCGGCTTAGCCTGTCAGAGAGAGTGGCCCGGTGGCCAGGTTGGCTCCCGGCTCCCCTCTCCCTGGTTCTTACGAACAGGGGGGGAAGAAGTCTTGACAGCTCCGTCTCCAAATCCGCCTCCAACCTGCTTTACCCCCCCTCTTCACCCCACCGCTAACGCAGCCTACTGCCGCGCGGCGTTGTAAATAGCAAAAGGCGGTACGCCACAGAATGCGACTGACTGACTGACTGACTGTTTTAGACGGATGTGACGGCGGCGGCGTCACAGGGTACCGCATTTCCCTCAAACTAGGCCAGCAGATGGGAACAATATAAAATGTACAGGGGAAAAAACAGCACAAAGATGACTGATAAGTGTGTGTGTGTGCATGTGGTGTGCACGTGGGTGTGTGTGTGTGTGTGTGGGTGTGGGTGTGCGTGGGTGTGTGTGTGTGCATGTGCATGTGGGTGTGTGGGTGTGCGTGTGTGTGTGTGTAGGGAGGGAAAATCCTCTAAACTCAAGCTTCTGGAGCGTGAGTCGAACACTTGAGAAAATAAACTGCAAACAGACAAACAAACAAACAAACAGCAGAGCTGAGTGTTCTTCTACTGCCAACCATACAAACGTTTGCAGATCAACACAGGAGTGTGATGTGGGGGAGAGAGGGGGGGAGAGAGAGGGAGAGAGGGAGAGAGGGGAGGGAGACAAAGAGAAAGAGAGAAAGAGAGAGGGAGGGGGAGAGAGGGGGGAGAGAGGGGGAGAGAGGGAGAGAGAGTGAGAGAGGGAGGGAGGGAGACGAAGAGAGAGAGAGAGAGAGAGAGAGAGTGAGAGAGAGAGAGAGAGGGAGGGAGACAACAAGAGAGAGAGAGAGAGAGAGAGGGAGAGAGGAAAAGAGAGGGCAGCACAGATGTGGAAATTAAAGGCAGTTGTTTGCTTTGCTTTCGGTCCAGTTTATCGTGACCCCTCTATCAGCGAAAAAGGTAAACGAAAAGAGACAATGTTGTTGACAGGAGACGATGAGGAGGAGAGCTGCTGGTGCTGGTGGTGGTGGAGGGTGTTGATCAGGGATGGAGGAGTGTGTGTGTATGTGTGTGTGTGTGGGGGGGGGGTTGGGGGGTGGAAGTGTATGCACAGGAAAGAGGGGGGGTGAAGAGGACGGAGAGGATCACACAGGGTCAAATAAAGTGAGAGAGAGAGAGAGAGAGAGCTAGAGAGAGAGGAGAGAGGAAGAGAGAGATAGAGCTAGGAGGATGAAGCGGATGAGAGAGAGAGGAGGAGGAGGACGAGGAGAAGGAGGAGGAGGAGAGAGAGGAGAGAGAGAGGAGGAGGACGAGGAGGAGGAGGAGGAGAAGAGAGAGAGAGAGAGAGAGAGAGAGAGAGAGAGAGAGAGAGAGAGAGAGAGAGAGAGAGAGAGAGAGAGAGGGGAGAGGAGAGAGGGGAGAGAGAGAGAGGAGGAGGAGGAGGAGGAGGAGGAGGAGGAGGAGGAGGAGGAGGAGGAGGAGGAGGAGGAGGAGGAGGAGGAGAGGAGGAGAGAGAGGAGGAGAGAGAGGAGGAGGAGAGAGGAAGAGAGTTGAGTTAAGTAACAAGGACTCACCGCCCACAAACTGAATCCCGCCGGCCACGCGGCCGATGGTGCGGGAGATGAGGTCTGACACGCAGCAGCCCATCAGGGAGGTGAGGGCCACCAGGAGCAGCAGGCCGCAGCCCACCCCGGTCACCACGGTGCAGATCCTCCACTCCAGGCTGGGGATGCCCAGGAAGGAGGCGTAGCGGCCGCACTGCTCCAGCATTACGGTGGCCCGCCGCTCCTCGTCCCGCACCGGGTAGGAGCAGCGGCGGAAGGTGCCAAAGGACACAGGCTTGTCCATCTGCGTGCCCAGGAGCCAGTAGGGCATGAAGAAGCCCACGCAGGAGGCGGCGGCGCACAGCATGGACAGCAGGCACCAGAAGACGCCCGCGCACGTGAGGCTGGACGCCATTGGGGGGGGGGGGGGGGCACCGAAGTGAAAACAACAACAAAAGAAGAAAGGAAGGAAATGAAAGTCTTCGTTTGGCGCTGACTTCCGAGCGGAGTCTTCTTCTTCTCTCTCTCTCTCGCTCTCTCTCCCCTTGTTAGAGCTGCGGTACGGCTGCGGTGATGCCTTGCTCTAAGGGCGCTGGCCTGGGATGAAGGTTGTTAAGCATTTAACGGCACCAGCGGCGGCGGCAGCAGTAGCGGCGGTTCTTTAGCTCGTCAGCGGAGCGGAGCCCCTGTCAGCAGAAAGAAAGAGAAGATGGATGAGTTCACGCTAGCCGGCCGACACTTTATGAACATATCAAAACTCACAAATCAAGCCCAGAGAGAGGAGAGAGAGAGAGAGAGAGAGAGAGAGAGAGAGAGAGAGAGAGGAGAGAGAGAGAGAGAGAGAGAGAGAGAGGAGAGAGAGAGAGAGAGAGAGAGGGGGTGGGTGGGTGGGTGTGAGATGTGAGGTCATGTGGTGCCCGAAGCCTGGAGTCACAGACAGGAGGCAAGCCGTGATTCACACATAGGGCTCCCAGACCCGTCTACAGTCCATCAGGTCAGCTATGAACGTCAACAAAAAATAGCAGGTTTTCTTTCTCTGTTTTTGCTGTTTTTTCGTTGGAGCAGACAGGTGGCATGTACTGGTCAATACAATGACACCAAGCTACTAACTTTAGAATAAATAGGCTTCAGTAAAGTGGTCGGCCTATTGCTCGGGGTCCTACTTCTAAGTTTGTCTCAGTTGAAGAAGTCTGATATTGGATTCATTTGTCTAAGGACCAATGCTCATTTTGCAATGGGCAAATCAATGTCTACATGATGATTAAACAACATAATCCCCCAGCAACCGTTAACCTGTCTATTCGTAATATACCTAT